>OX589598.1:30412217-31012217 GCA_951329385.1 Polia nebulosa
GTAAATACACAATCCACATTCTGTTGCAACACCTTGCGCTTATGTGGTTCACTGGATTTTAGTACAGGTCATCTAAAGTTCTTAATATGTCTGTCCTGTTGTTAGAACCAAACAGGCTGAGACACACATCTTTGAGAATCATCATCATCGTTTCAGCTGAATATCGTCCACTACTGGACATAGGCCTCCCCCAAGTCTGCATCTCACATCCATCGGCTACCCGCGACCCTCACCAGGTCATCGGTCGACCTTGTTGGAGGCCTTCCAATGCTGCGTCTTTCGGTACGCGGTCGCCACTCCAGAACCTTTCGGCCTCATCGACCGTCCGTTCTGCGGGCAATGTGCCCAGCCCACTGCCACTTTAGTTTGGCAATTCTTTGGGCTATGTTGGTAAACTTGGTTCTCTTGTGGATACCATCATTCCTGATTCGACAAGAGCCCTCTCCATTGCCCTTTGGGTGACTTTAAGCCTTCTGATGAGGCCCATTGTTTCATCGTTTCTGTTCCATATATCATCACTGGCAACATGCACTGGTCTCAATACTTTCATCTTGAGACACTGTGGTATGTGTCTATTCTATTCTATTCACCTCTTTCTCGAAGTTAGCTTTAAATGGACCGTTTGTCCCAGGTAAACGTACTCGTCTACAACTTCGAGTGCAGAGTCTCTGATCTTGATAGGAGTGAGTGCTACATGGGTATTTACCATGATCTTGGTTTGGTCCATGTTAATTTTAAGACCCACTTTTTCGGACTGAGTCATCAAACATTCCAATAGGCGGTCAAGCGGTCCTCCATAGTCTCAGCCATGACCACTATATCGTCGGCAAATCGAAGGTGAGTGATGTACTCGCCATTGATGTTAATGCCTAACCCTTTTCAGTCCAAAACCTTGAAGATAGCCTCCGTTGCGGCTGTGAACAGTTTCGGAGAAATAACGTCTCCCAGCCTGACACCCCGCTGCAGGAGGATAGGTTTTGAGGTCTGGTCCTGAAGTCGGACTGACATGGTGGCGTTCTCGTACAAACACTTCAGCACCTCGATGTACCGATTGTCGATCTGGCACCCTTGGGGAAACTGCAGTACAGCCCAAGTTTCGATCGAATTGAAGGCTTTCTCGTAGTCCACAAACGCTAAGCAAAGAGGCAGGTCATACTCTTCGGTTTTCTGTATAACCTACCGTAGCGTATGTAAGTGGTCTACGGTGTTGAAGCCTTTTTGGAATCCAGCTTGTTCGGGAGGCTGGAAGTCGTCAAACCAGTGCGCGAGACGGTTCGTGATGACTCTGGAAAATAGCTTGTAGACATTGCTCAGAAGTGAAACGGGCCTGTTATACTTAAGCAGGGCATTATCGCCCTTTTTAAAGAAGAGTACCACTACACCTCTGCTCCATTTCTGTGGCACTTTTCCTTTGAGTATGACGGAATCAAACAACCTCTAAAGGGCCTTAAGGACCGGTCTTCTCTCACTAAACTAATAAATATGTTTTTCGACGAGGGATGATTCCCAGAAAAGCTTAATAATGCAAAAGTTCGTCCAATTGCGAAAAAAGGAGGAAATCCAGAAAATTCTAGTAATTATTGCACACAAATTCAAATTATTTATTTCAGTCATGAATCCATAGTATTAGTATAACAAGATTACTTAAAGACTAGTGTTAATAAATCAAACAAAAAGGATAGGTACACATCATCAACTGGTCTGGATCCTTACCCAGTGACGCAGCAGTGGGGAATCCCACCAATCTCGGAACACACTCAGGAGACTATTAGTGGCGGTGCGCAGCCGGCCGGCCATTTAGGCGGTCCTTTTTCTTATTATAGCGTAAACATCATCTGTGCCTCCGCAAACATACCGGACGCACTACAACGCCACGACAGCCCCAACAGTATTCTAAACGTGTTGTTGTATTCGACGCTCATATCGCTGTATGTCCTCTGCGTAAAACTTGTTCAAAGACTGCACGTGTAAAAAGACTGCCAGAACGCTTTAAAAAGTTACCTTAACTTGATTTGTACAACGTGCACATCTTCGCACCAGCATGTTACATCGAATGTCCAGCGACCTGCACTCCCTCGCTGTATCTATATTATCTCTAAGATCCTCAGTGACCTAATGACCCAAATACTTAAATTTAGTCACCTATGTTATAGGAGCGCTATAAAGCGGGACACTGGGTACATTTGAATACTTTATATCACGCGCTTTAAAAATCACTCTTCATGACATTGTAGTTGAGCCTATGGGTCACTGCATAGGACTCACAAATCGCCACAAGCTTCCTCAAAGCGCCTATCGATGGGCTCAGTAGCACCATATCATCGGCATAACTAATTTTTTTCATGCAAACGCCATCGATATGTCATCCAACTCTGGTGCTGCTGAGCTCACCGATCAGCCGGTTTATAAGTTGAAGAGGCGGGGCGAACTTAATCCCCTTTGTCCTGGCTCCTGGTTAAGGCTCAATCGGATGTGTATGAGCTGGAGGCTCATACGCATCCGATTGAGCCTCAGTCCATCTAACACTATTCCTCTGGTTGTAGTTCCAGTAGCGAAACAAGGATGTAATTTCATTCGATAGTGTTATCTCACTCTGCAATTTGTCCCATAGTACCTCGTAGGACACAAGTTCGAAAGCACATGATGTATGTATGTATGCATGTCAGGCTGATTTCCGCAACTCCACGCCCAAGGCGCGTATTTTGCTTACAAAGAAAGCACATGATAGGTCCAAAAAACAAGCAAGAACTGGTGTTTTTCTGGAGGAATATTTTTTTTTTTTTTTTTAGGAAACGTTGCCCCACATTATATTGAACAGTTTGCTTGAGGCACAGGATGGCAATCTCCGTGGGTAGACCTGGTTTGAAGCCACATTACGCGTCATGGAGTTCAATGTGTTTAGCCAACTATTGATCAAACAGACTGTCCAATGGCCAACAAAATAGGCCTGTAATTGGACACCTCAGACGCGTCTCCCGTCCTGTCCTTAGTAATTGGAACCACCACAGTGTGCATAAGGTCCTCCGGTAAGTAGCGGTGACTCAAACATAAGTTAAACAGCAAAGCAAGAACCCTACACAGATGTGGACCCGCATGCTTCAAGTGTTCGACGCTGAGGCCGTCGTGGCCTGACGACCTACCTCTTGTCATTTTCTTAACAACAGTAGCAACCTGTTTAACTGAGAACATTACGGCAATCTTACCAGAACCCAACAGTTCCCCTTCATCGAGCCGCCCTGTTTGCAAGGGAGACTGAACCGAAAAGTGTCTTTGAAAAAGGTTGGCAATATCTTTCGGCTCACTCAGACTCGCCACACTCGCAGGGAGACTCAGCTTGGCATTTAAATGTTAGTAGACTTCCAAAACTTAGCAAACTCTTTTATCGAATGACTATTCGCCAAAATATCATTCATCATAATATTAAAAGGCATGGGAATCAGCGGCGATCTACTCAGATGGTTTTCGTATTACCTTGAGAATAGGTCCCAAGCAGTGGTTCTTAATAATTATATATCAAGCTGCGTCCCTATTCGTAGTGGAGTCCCGCAGGGTTCATTGCTCGGACCACTGTTTTTTATAGTCTATATAAACGACATCGACTCTTGCTTGACTTCATCCAAACTATTGTGTTTTGCAGACGATATGAAAATTTATGCCACAATATCGTCGCAGAGGGATGTAACGGCACTTCAAAATGATCTGTGTCGTCTAGAGGACTACTGTCAAAGGAACAAAAGCTTGATCTTAATCCCGCTAAATGCTCGGTTGTTACGTATTCTCGGAATCGCTCAATCATTGCTGTATCGTATACTCTAAGTCATCCAATTTTGCCTTGATCAAGTTCCATCCGTGATCTGGGGGTTCATCATGATTATATGCTCAGCTTTGAAGTACATATTGATGCAATAGTCACTAAGGCATATAAATAATTGGGTTTCATAATGCGGTTGTCCAAGTGCTTCTCTCAGGCCAAAACTTTAAAAATCCTATACTGTACCTTTGTCAGAAGCCACTTGGAATATGCGTCTGAAATATGGAACCAATGTTACCACAATACATTAACAGAATTAAGAGCATCCAAAAAAGATTTATAAGATATTTTATGTTACCATCAGAAAATACCGTATCACTCAGAAAATTACCTTAGCCTCTCTGCAAAAAATGTCATATTCTACCCCTAGCCAACCGCCGTGAGATTTCTGACTGTCTTCTGTTGTTAAAAATCTTTAATAATCTCATAAACTGCTCCGATATTTTGTTAAAATTCTATTTCAACACCCCCAGGAAGTCTAACCGATTTATTACACCTTTGCGTCTGCCATCTGCCTCAACAAATTATAGGCGGAACTCTTACATTGAGCGTGCAAGCAGAAATGTAAACAAACTTTGTAAACAGCGCGATTTAGATTTGTTCACAACCAGTGTGTCTTCAGCCAAGTCTTTTTATATAAGTTGTTAAACTTTGATTATTTAGTGATCGTTACGCAGTGAGTGCAACACTGCAGTATAAATATGAGTTACTCAGTAATTTGCTGTGAAATTGTGAATGTCCACAGAACTTACTTCTTATTTCTAAATTCTATAAGTGGAGACTTGTAATTGGCTGAAAGTGTCGCGGCAGCGGAGTTACGCCCCGGCGTTTTGCCTCCTCGCGCCATTCATAGAGGTACAGACTTAACCCTCTACCTACCTCTTCGGGAAACCAGACATATCATGTAGGTACTGCTACATGTCATATATGTTATATTATTATTTGACTTAGTTAAACGTGTTTAACTAATACACTGAAAAAAAATTAATAGTCCCTTATTTCTTATCCTATACCACTAATATTATAAATGTGAATGTTTGGATGTGCAGATGTTTGTTACGCCAGAACGGCTGAACGGAGCTGTAAGAAATTTATTACGAGATAGATTATAGTCTGATATAGCACACTTTTTTTGGGAGGGGGGGAGGGGGAAACATCTAATGACTTCTCCCGCTCTGGGTGAAGCGGGAGGGCGAGTCAGACTCTTACTGACTAAAACCCACCCCTGTTCATCCCTGCCTGAGTGCCCAGGGGTGCGGTAACTCATTTTCAGAATTTATCCACTATCCCTAGGCATGCAGGCACCGGCCACGATGGACCCCGTCAGTAGTGGCTGACATTAAACTCTTAGACTCACTACGCGCCGTCGACTTACGGGCCTGGTGCTGATTGGACGGCGAGCTACCCACTGCTCGCCGTCCGCAGGCCCCGGTCTAGGATGGCCGGAGATCGTCTCGCGACGTCCTACGCCCAGTACGCCCAGTACCTCTCCTGCGGTGGTAGCGGCCGGTGCCGTGAGGACCACTCCGTTGAGCTTCCCTCACGCGTCCCGCCTCCGCCTTCAGCAGCGGCAGAAGGCAGTAATATAAAATGAATAAAGTTGTGAAGAAACTGAGATCTCAGTTGCATTACAAAACGCATGTTATCTTTATAAAAATAATTGAAAGTTTTTGACCAACTCTTCTTACATGTACATTTTATTTATGTGACAAATATTCTCTGCCCTGAAACGGTTGTTATGGTAGTAGGCTGGCATTATTTTTAACCGACTTCGAAAAAGGAGAAGGTTCTATGTTCGACTGTATGTATGTTTCTTTTTTTATGTATGTCCATCAATTTCTCTTTCACCGATTTTGGACCGATTTTCAAAATTCTTTTTTTATCGGAAAGAATATACTCCCGAGGTGGTCCCATATAAATTTTATCGAAATTGCTTCAGCTCATCAAAAACTGAACGAAAATTAAAAATACGTATACATAAATGACGTTTTGGTTTTCTCCAATTATGAGTATGTTTAAATTCTACGTTCCATGTTTTTGGGGTTTTTTGTTCTGGGTATAACCACTAAAAAGTGAAAAACAAAAACCTACTCGAGTTGAGATTTTATAAGAGAATTTATTTCTTACATAATAACAAAAAAAAACAACCGGCTTCCAAAAAAGAAAATTAAAAAATAACGGACATTTCGGAAGTCGGTGTCAAATAACGCAGATATAAAATACAAACACCGCGCACCGACTTCCGAAAAATAAGTTATTTTTTAATTTTTAGTGTATTTTCTTTTTGGAAATCGGTTGTTTTTTTTTGTTATTATGTAAGAAATAAATTCTGTTATAAAATCTCAACTCGAGTAGGTTTTTCTTCTATATCAATATCTATTATACTCAGTTTTGTCTACTGTAAATACGAAAAAACTGACTCCACTGGCCAATTTCCTTCATAAAACTTTATTTTTATGAAATTACCTCACACTTAGTTCCATTTTTGTTAAACTAATAACAACTTACGTTTGCACTATTACTAATTCTAATTAGGTGACGACCACGTTCTTATCTATCAAATTAGTACATTTTAGCTGTTAGTAAATTATGAACATAACTATATCATCGTCCCCACTTACAATTCATGAATGTGTATAAAATATTGTAAAACCTTTTTTGACAAGAATAACTATGGAGTGTCTTTGTTCATTCTTCTCCATAACACTTCATAATCTACCTTTGATAACTAGGTACTTAGAGTAACTTAAAATATAAAAAATATATATATATATATATATATTTTTTTTTTTTTTTTTTTAACCGACGAAAAAAAGGAGGAGGTTCTCAATTCGACCGTATATATGTTCCGGTCATCAGGGAGTATGGAACCGGCGAGAGATGTCGTGCGGTGTTCCACAGGGATCGGTCCTGGGGCCGCCCTTGTGGAACATCGGATACGTCTGGGTGCTGCGCGCCGACCTCCCCATTGGCGTCAGCGTAGTGTGCTACGCTGACGACACGCTAGTCTTAGCGCAGGGGAGGTCGCACGAGGCGGCGGCCGACCTTATGACACGCGGGGTTGCGACAGTCATAGAGAGGATCCGGCAACTGGGACTCGAGGTGGCATTGCACAAGTCCGAGGCCATGTGTTTTCATGGTCGTCGGAACGCGCCACCGTCGGGTTCCCAGATCACGGTAGGAGGGGTTCGCATCGGCGTCGAGGGTACGATGAAGTACCTGGGACTCGTCCTCGACAGCCGGTGGAACTTCGTCGAGCACTTTCGACGTTTGGCTCCCAGATTGGACAGGGCCGGGGCCGCCTTAAAGCGGCTCCTACCCAATCTGAGGGGGCCAAACGCCTCCTGCCGTAGGCTCTACGCGGGGATCGTGCGCTCCATGGCCCTCTACGGAGCACCGGTGTGGGCGCGTTCATTGAGGCAGCGATCAGCTCGCCAGATGAACGCGTCCCAGAGGGTCATGGCGATCCGTATGATCCGAGGATACCGCACGATCTCCCGCGAGGCTGCGAGCCTCCTTGCCGGACTTTCACCATGGGATCTGGAGGCAAAAATCCTCGCGCACTTGTACGAGTGGCGCGAGGAGGCCAAACGCCGGGGCGAAACTCTGCTGCCGCGACAACTCGCGGCTCGGCGGACGGAGCTCCGGCAGGATCTCATAGTGACATGGAGAGAGCGACTGTCGCAACCCAGCGCTGGGCACGCTACCATTGAGGCGGTAGTGCCCCTCTTTGAGGCTTGGCTGGAGAGGCGCCATGGCAACCTCACCTTCCGCCTGACGCAGGTGCTCACCGGACACGGCTGTTTCGGGAGGTACCTGTGTCGTGTCAAGGCGGAGGTGACCCCTGAGTGTTTCCACTGCGAGGATCGCCCAGAGGACACGGTGGAGCATACGGTGGAGGTTTGCCCCGCTTGGGCAGAACACCGCCGTGTCCTCGTGGATGCGATAGGCGGCAGCGACCTCTCGCGCCGTGCCCTGGTTCAAGCCATGGTACGGAGCGAGAGGGAATGGGGGGCCGTCTCCTCCTTCTGCGAAGCAGTAATGCTCGCGAAGAGGGAGGTGGCACACGTTAGGGAGACTCAACAGAGGCAGAGTCGCCCTAGCGCCCTCAGCAGCAGCCGTCGCAGGAGACGCCAGGGGCTGCGAGACGATCTCCGGCCACCGTAGACCCGGGCCTGCGGACGGCGAGTAGTGGGTAACTCGCCGTCCGATCAGCACCAGGCCCGAGAGTCGACGGCGCGTAGTGTTCCACGCGCGCCTCAAAGAGTTGTCAGCAAAGGACGGGGCCTGCCACGGCCAGTGCCTGCCCGGGGGTGGAGGATAAATTCGAAAGAGTTACCTCGCCCCTGGGCGCGTAGGGCAGGGAGGAACAGGGGTGGGTTTTAGTCAGTAAGAGTCTGACACGCCCTTCCGCTCCACCCTAGAGCGGAAGAAGTCATAAGATGATTTCCCACCCCCCAAAAAAAAAAAAAAAAAAACTGTATATATGTTTTTTTTTTTTTTTTTTTTGTGTATGTTCAGCCCTCACTCCGTCATTTATGAACCGATTTTGATTATTCTTTTTTTGTTAGATAGGGTACACCTCAAGGGTGGTCCCATGTCGAGGAAATCAGGATCTGACAATGGAATCCTGACAAAATTGAGAGAAAACCTCGAAAATTGTGGGCACGTTTAGCGTTTCTGTATGTGTGTTCAGCCCTCACTCCGTCATTTATGAACCGATTTTGATTATTCTTTTTTTGTTAGATAGAGTATACCTCAAGAGTGGTCCCATGTCAAGAAAACCAGGATCTGACAATGGAATCCTGATAAAATTGAGAGAAAACCTCGAAAATTGTGGGCACGTTTCGCGTTTCTGTATGTATGTTCGGCTCTCACTCCGTTATTTATGAACCGATTTTGATGATTCTTTTTATCTTAGATAGGGTATACCTCAAGGATTGTCCCATGTCAAGGATATCAGGATTTGCTCATGGGATCCTGAAAAAATTGAGAGAGAACCTCGAAAATTGGGCACGAATATTGTTTCTGTTTACTATTCATAACTGAATCAGGTATTTGCATTTAGGAACCATCACATCATGAAACTGAGCTGATGATGGAAACCATACCTTTCCTAAACAATAGAAGTCAGATATAAAAACTGGTTTTAGTGACAAATACCACTTAATATGCTTTGACGAAAAGACGTCTTTACAATATTGGAGGTAACCTCAACTGGTCAATATCCTGGGAACTTCATGGAAGGATTGTTATATCATCAGCTCAGTGGCAAGAGGAATGATGAAGCATTAGAAATTAGCCTCAGAGTGTTAAAAGATGATGCGAGCCACAAAAAATCATGAAATAAAAAACTTTTTAACAAAAAAATTAACCGACGAAAAAGAACTAAAAAGCAAAAAATAAATAAACCTTTTAAGTCTTGAGTAATGAGCTTATTTACCTACATAAAATATCAAATTTTATATAAACTAATTTTGAGTCGGCGCCAATTAATAAAATGATTAATTACCTACTTACAGCCCTCTTCATTTGTAGGTACTTATAAAATTTAGATATTTAATAATCAGGTTGTTGTTTGGCGCCGACTCAAAATTAGTTTATATAAAATTTGATATTTTATGTAGGTAAATAAGCTCATTACTCAAGACTTAAAAGGTTTATTTATTTTTTGCTTTTTAGTTCTTTTTCGTCGGTTAATTTTTTTGTTAAAAAGTTTTTTATTTCTTTCACATTCTTAGCTGTCTCTTCTCTCATTCCAGGGTGCCTCTTGGGTTGGCCTGTCAACATGTTGACCCGTAGAGCTGCATCCTTTGAGGAAAAACTGAAGATTACGTTAAAAGAGTTAGGATCTATTGAGGAGCAGTGCAATAAGCTGCTTCAGGAAAGGGATGATAGTGAGAAGGAAATAGAGCTTATTAATCAGAAGAACACTGATCTAAAAAAGCAGTTGGCTGAACTTCACACACAGCATATGGACGTACTTGACCAGCATCAACACCTCCGTCAACTTGTGTCAAATTTCCAGCAATGTAGTGACACCCATGAACTGGCTTTGAGACGCATATCTGAGCTTGAGCTTGAATTAAGCAAGGCCCACAACACTTTAACCCACTTAAAATCTCTTAAAGCCGGTGAAGAGTCTGCGAACACCTGCAGCCTATATGATGAGTTGGTTGGTAGCGGGTCCGGTCCCATATGTGTTGAGCCAATAGTAACAATAGATTTACCTATTATATATTTATCACCAAATGTAACTTGTTAAATAGCCACAACAAAATAAAGAAATATATTAAAATTAATAGATTAATTAGAAAAATTAAAAAATCATTAAAACTTCAAAAATTAAACAAAAAAATAATAAACTTAGACAAAACAAACTTAATTTATTGCAAGAATTAAAGGATTGCAATAGTGAATTAGAGCTGTGTAAAATAATGTATGATAATGACACTCAGCGCCTTCAGAATGAACTGTTTGTTAGGGAATATGCTCTGAACGATATTTTTAATAAATATGAGGCTTCTCAACAAGATCTGAGTAAGCGCATGCAGGAGGCCAATGAATTGGTTGACCTGGTTACGTACAATGCAGAGAGGTATGAGTCTCTGACAAATAACCTATCTTGTAACTGTGTATGCTCTCAGGCACCACAGCCTCAGCACATAGCACCCAGACCCTCAGCAGCTCAGCCTGTCGATAGCTGTAGTGATAATCTTAATATAAATAATGTGAATACCACTACTTATGTTTTTTCTGACAAATTTGGTCAAGGTTTTGGTACTGTTTTGAACCAGTGTTCACAACATAGTATTATAAATAATTGTTTACCCGGTGCCAGTTTTAGCCAATTAGTAAATAATATTAGATTAACAAAAATACACCCCAGTTCAACTATTATACTATTGTGTGGGGACAGTTTAGCTATTAAGAAAAAGGATGTAATTGATTGAGTCAATTTGATGTTACATCTCAGTGAGACAAATAACATTAAATTTATTTTCTGCGCTTTGCCTTATTCAAATTATTTGTCTGACGAGCAAAATAGGCACATCTATAATTTAAACTTGCTTTTTTATAATAGGACCTATCGTCACAGTGACGCTATTTTATATTTTGATTGTAATCAATTTAATACTGATTACAAACTAACCAATACTAATATGTATTTATCACCTAGTAGTAGGAGACAAATTGCTAATCTTTTAGCATACAATATACAGCGTGACACCGGTACATGTTGTGTACCAATGATTACAGTTAGTAATAATTCTAAAATTTCAATTGATACCCCTAGTTCTTTAAACTATTAGATGCGACAACGGGTAAGCCTCATATGTTGAATGTTGTACATCAAAATATGCAAGGTCTGTCCGGCAAAGAACTAGAGTTATGTTTATTTATAGAGAACTATGACGTTCAGGTTTTAGGTTTAACTGAACATTGGTTGAAAGAACATGAAGTAGTTTTTATTAATGATGATTATTTTACTGTACAAAGTGCATTTGTTAGAAAAAATATAATTTGCGGTGGATCATTAATCCTTGTTTCAAATAACTTGAAATGTAAACAACATTTAGATTTAGTTAATCTTTCCATCGAGCACATTGTTGAGTTGTCTTGTGTTGAACTTGAGCGATACGTTATAATTTGCGTTTATCGACCCTCTTCTGGTGATTTTGGCCTTTTCGAATCGGTAATGGAGGATTTAATTAATAAAATAAAATCAAGTAATAAAAGTATAGTGATATGTGGAGATTTTAATGTTAATATTTTAGATGATACTTCATTAAGTGTCAGGTTAATCAATCTGTTTAGGTCTTATAATTTAAACAACTTGTTTTATGAACCTACTAGGATTACGGCATCCTCATCGACTTGCCTTGATAACTTTTTTAGTAATTGTAATTCAGAAAAAAATTTAGTGTTAAGTGACTTAACGTCTGACCACTGTGGACTATTAGTTAGCTTTCCTATGCCACAAAATAAAAAGCCGCTTAAAATAGAATGCAGGCCTTATACGGTAAGCCGTTGTAATAAGTTTAAAAATAATATAGCAAATAAACTTACACCATCTTTAGTAGAAAACGATAATTCTAATGAAATCTATAGAGCCCTTTTTGATGTTGTGCAAAAAGAGTACCAAGCCATTTTTAAGTCTAAAACTATAGACGTTACGGGTACCTCCATTGGCTTCAACCAATGGGCCACTGCTGGTATATATAAAAAACTTTTTAACAAAAAAATTAACCGACGAAAAAGAACTAAAAAGCAAAAAATAAATAAACCTTTTAAGTCTTGAGTAATGAGCTTATTTACCTACATAAAATATCAAATTTTATATATACTAATTTTGAGTCGGCGCCAAACAACAATCTGATTATTAAATATCTAAATTTTATAAGTACCTACAAATGAAGAGGGCTGTAAGTAGGTAATTAATCATTTTATTAATTGGCGCCGACTCAAAATTAGTTTATATAAAATTTGATATTTTATGTAGGTAAATAAACTCATTACTCAAGACTTAAAAGGTTTATTTATTTTTTGCTTTTTAGTTCTTTTTCGTCGGTTAATTTTTTTGTTAAAAAGTTTTTACTGTTATTAATGTGATATTCAAATGTACATTTTAAATGGCCTGATTGAAATAATATGACTTTGAAGTTCTCAGGGCCGATGTCAAAAATGAGAATTTTCTAACACTACTTTGTTGACAGTTTTTCAGACGAACTTAGAGTTGCACGAAACATTTTGAGTCCTGTTCTAAAAACTTAAAAATACTTTATCCTCATTGTAACAAACGCAACGTAGGATTCTTTAATATTTATTTTCTATGCTGTGCTACTATTTTTTACTCAATGAGGGCGCCACTTGACCGGTAGTAGACCCTTAAATAAATTTGCGTGGTCGGAGAAACATAATACAGTAGGCCCATTTAACTGTAGAAATATCTGATCAACTAGATGTGTTTTATTTTCGAAAATGTCCCTCGAGCTCACATTCGTCAACTGTTTATAATAATAATGATTTATTATCAGGCAATTAAGGCCCATAAATAAAATATAAAAAATAATCTTAAAAAATAATAAACTAATACATATTGAAAATCATAAAAACTACTGCACACGAAGTGACGGCTTTGTGTTACGCTGCGAGGTGTCGCGTAGCTGGCCGCGGAAACGCCGATACAGCACACCTTTCGGCCAAAACTCTTCCTTGAGGAAGGTCATCAAATGATGAGTCGGAACGCGCACCACGAACGACTTGAAATTCGTGTTATGGCGTGCCTCCAACTTCTCCACCCTCAAGGTCCAGTTGGTCTTCACCCGCATGTACTCTACGATGTCCTCAGTCTTCGTAGAGTGATGCAAACGGGACACTTTATATTGGTTTATTACCGCAGAAATGATCGTTCTCTCACCATTGATGGTTACGATTATGTACTTACACACATACATAAACTCACGCCTTTTTCCCATGGAGGTAGGCAAAAACGAGAGAATGCTATCTGCTGATCCTTATGTGCTCCTTTTATTTCGCTCACGTTCATATGTACATCACCTGCAGCTAGCATTTCCAAAGAAAATCATCAATAAGGTCTGTGTACGTTCTCGTAGGGCGTCCCGTTTCGGCATTTCCACTCTCAGTCTTTTGTGTTTTTATGTGAAAGTTCTATTCTATTGGGTTGAATGACATTCGTCAAGGCTGATATTGGTCAAATCGGCAGTTCGTCAAATTTCACATTGGTCAAAGCTGTAATTCGTTAAATCGTCTTTTTGTCCAATTACGAAATTTGCCAAATACGTTATTGGTCAAGTC
The DNA here is from genome assembly GCA_951329385.1 of Polia nebulosa. Taxonomy (NCBI): domain Eukaryota; kingdom Metazoa; phylum Arthropoda; class Insecta; order Lepidoptera; family Noctuidae; genus Polia; species Polia nebulosa. The sequence continues at coordinate 30,425,848 of OX589598.1, forward strand.
CATGTACAGTCGATGAAAACGTGCGTTTTGAATTCACATAACCTACTTGTAGGAACTTACAAAAAGAAAAGCCACCTGCTGGAGGCGGCTACTATTTACATCATTAAAATGTAGTAAATAGTAATTGAGTATTCTGAGGTTTAATTTGTTTCGATTATTCATCTTCTCTGTCGTGTTGTTCTTGGCAGAGCGGTGGTCGTCACGTAGAGGCACCCACGTCAGTGGTAGAGGCGGATATAGCTCAAGTTCGTATGAGTCAGATTTTGGTGACTTTGGTAATGTTGAGATTCCACACTTTTCTTAATTTCTCCATCGCAGTTCTGGTCATGGCCATACGTTGTTTCACTTCACTATCTCACCTGATGGTGAGCGATGATGTGGTCGAAGATAGAGCACGCTTGCCAAATAAGTATGAATTGAATAAATCAGCTAAATATAATAATATCATGACGTATCTTTTTTTTTGGTGTGGGAAATCATCCTATGACTTCTCCCGCTCTGCGTGGAGCGGGAAGGCGTGTCAGACTTTTACTGAATAAAACCCACCCCTGTTCCTTCCTTGCCTGAGTTCCGGGGCGCGGTAACTCTGTTATGAATTTATACGCGATCTTTAGAATTTATCGGCGGGTACCAACTTTTGTTTTTACAGTACTTAAATTTCCAATAGCGTATTTGCCAAATTTCATAATTGGACAAACAGACGATTTGACAAACTACAGCTTTGACCTGTATCAAAGGAGAATGCCAAAGTTTCCTACAAGACTAGGCCCGAACCGACAAAGATGAATTATATACCATAAAAAGAATTACCGATTTGACGGATATCAGACTTGACCAATGTCGTTCTATCCGAGTGAGGGGGCGAGCGAAGCGAGCTCGGGAACTTAGGGCACCCCGACATAGACAGGTTAGGTTCGAAGGGGATGACTGTTATCCCTTTCGTGTTTGGTTCCAGAATTAGGAACCCCGCCAACCTACCTTACTTGCAACTGTCGTTAGCACATTTCAGTGAAAAAGCATTATGTTTTTATTGTTTGTTTATGACAGTTACCAAAACAAAAACTCCATGCAAAGGCAGTAGCTGCCAACTTACTATTTTTGCTACCTGCTTTAAAAAAATTGTAATCCCTAATTCAGATTAATTTGTCGCCGCGTAAATTATTTTTGCCAAATGCTTTAATTATTTTTTAATCCCAAATTTAGATTAATTTGTCACTGCGTTAGATACATGCCAAAGATAAAAAAACAAATCGGTCCAGCCATTTAAGGGACGAGCATGGTACTTAGGCACAGCGAACATCACTACATTTTTATTTAATTATATTAATAGCACCACGTGCAAAACAGAGTCACTCGTTACTGCCATGGTCACGTTATCAAAAAGGAAGTCAGTATTAGCGATAAACACCACAAAACCGCAAAATTTGTGAATAACAACTGGGCTGCAAAAGTTCCGGGTCGCTAATAAGAGTGTGCCAGTTTCTTAAATACATATAAGAATATTTCGTGAAACTGTAGTATGTTTCAGATGACGGACATAGAAAACCTACATAACACGTTTTCTTACACTATTGAGATAGATGGGACCTGAACACATTGTGCCTTATCCCTTCGGATACCTACGTACTCTGGTAAGGACACGTACCAGAGATCAACACAAAAGCTATGGGCCAACCATAGTAAGTGCAGGCAGGCCAAGGAGGCACTTCCCTCCATTAACGACCGCTTCACAAATCAGGCCCCACGACTGAGCAAACCTCAGCTGCGGAAAGTCACGGCCGCTACAACTGGCCACGGGTCTTTACCTCTCTATCATAGGAGTTACAGACAGCCCACGCTGCAGAGCCTACATGGAGGAGGACGAAACAGCGGCTCATCTGTTGCTAAGCTGCCCAGTGGTCTCTCCATATAGGGAAAAATTGTTCGGACACCCAGGTTACCTAAGCGAAGTAATACCAGGGCGCTGCTGGCCTTCCTTGAGGAACTGGGGTGGATCGAATGACAAAGCTGTCCCACCTGTACGTAAAATACGCGCCTTGTGCGTGGAGTTTCGGAAACCAGCCCAACATACATACATACCTACATATATACTAATCTCCAGAATAATATTATTTACACTAGCGATCACTGTACATAACTTTGGGAGATATCGCAGTTTTCCTATGTGACCCGTTATTTATGCAGCCCTGTGTATTATAGGTACCTACATTATTATTTCATACCAAATTGGTTTAATCTAATTAGTGCTATGGGCACAAGGATGCAATTAACAACAAATATTTTTTAGGGTTCCTTAGTCCTAACAAGGACTCTTATAGTTTCGCTCTGCCCGTCCGCGGCCTAGCTTATAGACTTAACAGTCTCGAAGGCTTTCTAGTAGTGGTGTACTAGAAAGCTGTAATGTTGCATGATTAGATACATAGTATTAATCATGCCAATAAAATAAAATCTTTAAAATAGCATTTATTTATGATACCTACTTAGGTTTTTTATGGTACGTACGTATGTATTGCTAAAACTAAAAAGTATATTATAGACATGTAAAGTGATTTAATTTCTTGCCTATCCTTTATAGTAGTTATAGTTGGGTACACTGAAAAAAATAATTTCTTACTACAGCACATTAAAGCGATTTCATTAACATTCATTGACTTTATACAGTAAAGCGAAATGTTTTTAACACATTAAAAGGCAAAACAGTAACGTTTAATGATTGAACAGTTAATTTAACGGATAGCTCTGTAAAACTCACTGATCTTGATGCCCGAAAAAGTAACCGTGTTGTAGCAGTAAATTTTAAAGGTTTGAACGATATCTCCAAATGACTAAAACAGTTAATTTAACAGACAGCACGATAAAACTAACTGATCAGTATTCCCGAAAAAGTACCCGTGTTGTAGCAGTAAATTGTAATGGTTTGAACGATATCATTAAATGACTAAAACAATTAATTTAACAGATAGCACAGTAAAACTAACTGATGATTATTCTGCAAAAAGTACCCGTGCTGCAGCAGTACGTTATAATGATAGGAACGATATCACTAAATGATTAAAACAGTTAATTTGACAGATAGCACGGTAAAACTAACTGATCATGATTCCGGAAAAAGTACCCGTGCTGTAGCAGTAAATTGTAATGGTTTGAACGATATCATCAAATGACTAAAACAGTTAATTTAATAGATAGTACAGTAAAACTAACTGATCATGATTCCCGTAAAAGTACCCGTGTTGTAGCAGTAAATTGTAATGGTTTGAACGATATCACCAAATGACTAAAACAATTAATTCAACAGATAGCACAGTAAAACTAACTGATGATTTTTCCCCAAAAGTACCCGTGCTGTAGCAGTACATTGTAATGGTTTGAACGGTATCACTAAATGATTAAAGCAGTTATTTTTGACAGATAGCACGGTAAAACTAACTGATCAGGATTCCGGAAAAAGTACCCGTGCTGTAGCAGTAAATTGTAACGGTTTGAACAATATCACCAAATGAATAAAACAGTTAATTTAACAGATAGAACGGTAAAACTAACTGATCATGATTCCCGTAAAAGTACCCGTGCTGTAGCAGTAAATTGTAATGGTTTGAACGATATCACCAAATGAATAAAACAGTTAATTTAACAGATTGCACGGTAAAACTAAATGATCATGATTCCCGTAAAAGTACCCGTGCTGTAGCAGTAAATTGTAATGGTTTGAACGATATCACCAAATGAATAAAATAGTTAATTTAACAGATTGCACGGTAAAACTAAATGATCATGATTCCCGTAAAAGTACCCGTGCTGTAGCAGTAAATTGTAATGGTTTGAACGGTATCACTAAATGATTAAAGCAGTTATTTTTGACAGATAGCACGGTAAAACTAACTGATCAGGATTCCGGAAAAAGTACCCGTGCTGTAGCAGTAAATTGTAACGGTTTGAACAATATCACCAAATGAATAAAACAGTTAATTTAACAGATAGAACGGTAAAACTAACTGATCATGATTCCCGTAAAAGTACCCGTGCTGTAGCAGTAAATTGTAATGGTTTGAACGATATCACCAAATGAATAAAACAGTTAATTTAACAGATTGCACGGTAAAACTAAATGATCATGATTCCCGTAAAAGTACCCGTGCTGTAGCAGTAAATTGTAATGGTTTGAACGATATCACCAAATGAATAAAACAGTTAATTTAACAGATTGCACGGTAAAACTAAATGATCATGATTCCCGTAAAAGTACCCGTGCTGTAGCAGTAAATTGTAATGGTTTGAACAATATCACTAAATGATTAAAACAGTTAATTTGACAGATAGCACAGTAAAACTAACTGATCATGATTCCGGAAAAAGTACCCGTGCTGTAGCAGTAAATTGTAATGGTTTCAATGATATCACTAAATGACTAAAACAGTTAATTTAACAGATAGCACGGTAAAATTAACTGATCAGTATTCCCGAAAAAGTACCCGTGTTGTAGCAGTAAATTGTAATGGTTTGAACGATATCATTAAATGACTAAAACAATTAATTTAACAGATAGCACAGTAAAACTAACTGATGATTATTCTCCAAAAAGTACCCGTGCTGTAGCAGTAAAATGTAATGGTTTGAACGATATCATCAAATGACTAAAACAGTTAATTTAACAGATAGCACGGTAAAATTAACTGATCAGTATGCCCGAAAAAGTACCCGTGTTGTAGCAGTAAATTGTAATGGTTTGAACGATATCATTAAATGACTAAAACAGTTAATTTAATAGATAGCACAGTAAAACTAACTGATCATGATTCCCCAAAAGTACCCGTGCTGTAGCAGTACATTGTAATGGTTTGAACGGTATCACTAAATGATTAAAGCAGTTATTTTTGACAGATAGCACGGTAAAACTAACTGATCAGGATTCCGGAAAAAGTACCCGTGCTGTAGCAGTAAATTGTAACGGTTTGAACAATATCACCAAATGAATAAAACAGTTAATTTAACAGATAGAACGGTAAAACTAACTGATCATGATTCCCGTAAAAGTACCCGTGCTGTAGCAGTAAATTGTAATGGTTTGAACGATATCACCAAATGAATAAAACAGTTAGTTTAACAGATTGCACGGTAAAACTAAATGATCATGATTCCCGTAAAAGTACCCGTGCTGTAGCAGTAAATTATGATGGTTTGAACAATATCACTAAATGATTAAAACAGTTAATTTGACAGATAGCACAGTAAAACTAACTGATCATGATTCCGGAAAAAGTACCCGTGCTGTAGCAGTAAATTGTAATGGTTTCAATGATATCACTAAATGACTAAAACAGTTAATTTAACAGATAGCACGGTAAAACTAACTGATTATGATTCCCAAAAAATTACCCGTGCTGTAGCAGTAAATTGTAACGGTTTGAACAATATCACCAAATGAATAAAACAGTTAATTTAACATATAACTCGGTAAAACTAACTGATCATGATGCCCGATAAAGTACCGGTGCTGTAGCAGTAAATTGTAATGGTTTAAACTATATCACGAAATGAATAAAACAGTTAATTCAACAGATTACACAGTAAAACTAACTGATCATGGTTCCCGAAAAAGTACTCGTGCTGTAGCAGTGAATTGTAATGGTTTGAACGATATCACCAAATGAATAAAAGAGTTAATTTAGGGTGTGTGTTCATGAAAATGGATGTTAAACAACCTTTATGGGACAAAAGAAATAAGTTCCTATCATACTGATGGTGACTAGTAGTATTTCTTCGGGTGAAATGGGTTTTTTTTTTTTTTTTTCGTGGGGTGTGAAATCATCCTATGACTTCTTCCGCTCTAGGGTGGAGCGGAAGGGCGTGTCAGACTCTTACTGACTAAAAGCCACCCCTGTTCCTCCCTGCCTCGAGTGCCCAGGGGCGAGGTAACTCTTTCGAATTTATCCTCCACCCCCGGGCAGGCATCGGCCGTGGCAGGCCTCTTCCCTTTGCTCACAACTCTTTGAGGCGCGCGTGGAACACTACGCGTCGTCGACTCTCGGGCCTGGTGCTGATCGGACGGCGAGTTGCCCACTACTCGCCGACCGCAGGCCCGGGTCTACGGTGGACGGAGATCGTCTCGCGGCGCCCGAACCCCCTGGCGTCTGATGCGGCGGCTGCGGCTGGGGGCGCTAGGGCGATTTGGCTGTTGTCGAGTCTCCCTAACGTATGCCGCCTCCCTCTTCGCGAGCATTACTGCTTCGCAGAAGGAGGAGACGGCTTCCATTCCCTCTCGCTCCGTACCATGGCCTGAACCAGGGCACGGCGCGAGAGGTCGCTGCCGCCTATCGCATCCACGAGGACACGGCGGTGCTCTGCCCAAGCGGGGCAAACCTCCACCGTATGCTCCACCGTGTCCTCTGGGCGATCCTCGCAGTGGAAACACCCGGGGGGGGGGGGTGGGGTTAAATGGGTTGAACAAGCCAGTTACACCATCTCTTAATTTTCTATTTTATTAAATACTAGCTGCACCCCGCGGTTTCACCCACGTAGACCAGGATAAAAAGTAGCCTATGTGTTAATCCAGGATATAAGCTATCTACATACCAAAATTCATCCAAATCCGTCCAGCCATTTGAGCGTGAAGAAGTAACAAACATACACACTCACGAACTTTCGCCATTATAATATTAGTGTGACGTAGTTACTTGTATGTTTCTTGTGTCATGCTGGTATAATCATAAAACTTGTGTTCATCAAACTTTGTCTTTTATAAATAAACTAACTGCGCCCCGCGGTTTCACCCGCGTAGACCAGGATAAAAAGTAGCCTATGTGTTAATCCAGGGTATAAGCCATCTACATACCAAAATTCATCAAAATCAGTCCAGCCATTTGAGCGTGAAGGAGTAACAAACATACACACTCACAAACTTTCGCCTTTATAATATTAGTGTGATGATAATATGACCCATGCCTACTTTTTTCTTTTCGTGTTATAGACACAAACTGTTCTTTTCTTTCTAAATTTATAATAACACTTTCCAGAGTTAAAAATTTGTCGTCGAACGAACTGGAGGCCGTGGTTGTCAATAAGGGCAGATTTATTTGTTTCTTTACAGCTGATCGCGGCGGTCACTGCCCTCACGCGCGCGCGAATTTCAAACTGTTGTTATTGTGAAAAAAGTGAATACGTATAAAAAAAAAAGTTTCTTTGGGAAAGTTGTTTGTAATCATGAGTACAATCACGTGTTTAATTAAGTATCGGTCAATAATTACCAGTCACCCTATATACAGGGTGTAACGGTAAGGTTTGGTCATATTTTAAGAACCGGTTCTGCCCATGGAAATGAACAACTTTCTCTAAGAAAAAATAGAAAATTCCCAAAAAATCCTGTATATATTTGATACATTTTATTCAAATTGTAATCAACTCGATGAAGACTACGACATTGTACAAAATTTCAAATAAACTACTTTCGTCTTATGTATTTCAAAAACATACATTTTCTCATATCTAATGGTTGCATCTGGGGAGTGTGCGGACGGAATTGCATAATTTAATCCCACCAAACCCGTTCCATCATCGGACCACAAGACGTACGGCGATGCGCCACCGGTAGATGGTGGACATCCCACCTACACGCACAAAACGTTTTAAGAACACATTCATTGTGCGCACAGCTCCCAAACTCCCAACCACCTAACAAATTATTGTTATCGCGTATTTGTGTAGATAGGTAGGTAAGTACCTATAACAAGGGAAACAACAAGCTTTTCGACCATGCTCGCGTTGACGATAGACGGATCGGGAAAGGCCGCCCAGTACCTAGGGCTCTGTCATGGCTTACGGCCCATCACCCATCTATGGACTAACCGTATGCCTTGTGCTTTACCTCATCGAATTGTATTGTTTTTCATTGTTGTGTATTGCTTTGTACTTAATTTTTTGTTTTACTATTATGCGTTAAAAAGAGGTAGGTAAATACCTATCAATCGCCAGAAGACATAATGGTTAAATAGTACGTACACCGCTTAGAATCTTCATTAGGTACATCATATTGAATAATAATCAAAAATGTAGGTAAGTACAGAAAACAAATAAAATCTAGATTGTCTTCTTTGTTTCAACTTTTTCGCTTACATTTTTCGGGACCCTGAGGTCCCGGGTCTTTGGAAAGCGTACCTAGCTACGAGGGGCCGAAACCAACTCGCAGAGGCCCATTTAGACGCTTTTTATGAAATGAGGCACACGATTATTTTTATTTTTAAACTAGGTACTTACCTATTCTTAGGCAAGTTTATTGTTTACGAATAATGAAAAAAAATTACAAATATACAAAATTTACACCCTATTTTAACTGAGAATAATCTTTGCTTCCTACAACGAATCTAAAGCTGCAACTAATGATCTTATTTTGATTTAAAAATTTAAGCAGCTGACCCATTGTCCTTGACAAAACTCTTTATAGTAATACTAGTGACCCATCCCAGCTTCGCACGGCTACAAATTACACCTAAACCTTTTTCATGAATCATTCGGTGTATTGGTGAAAACCGCATGAAAATCTGTTCAGTAGTTTTTGAGTTTATCGCGTAGGTACAGACGCGGCGGAGGACTTTGTTGATCAAAAAATATTTTTAAAAACAAGCTCATAGCTGGGACAAAAAACTAAAAAGTTAAAAATAAATTCTAGTAAGTAGGTATTTGGCTTGTAGATACTTACCTATATTCTTAAAAGCTTGAGGCACTACCCGTTACAGGTTAGAGGTTAGGTACTTACTTACTATACTTCTGTGCCTCAAGCTTTTAAGAATATAGGTGAGTACCTACCTAACTAGCTAGAAGCCAAATACTTAGGTACTAAAACTTATTGATATTCCTGGAGGAACATTGGCTCATACACGGGATAGAAAAAAATTCTATTCCGTGGGCTCATATAACACAGGCTTTTTGCCTAGTTTAGGAGGCTGCAATTCGAGTTTTGATTGTCACCATGTAGGTACAACATTATGTTTTGTAACTGTGTTCTAAATATTCAAGTGTAAATGTACAAATGAAAGATTAGTAGGTATTATTATTTTTAACTTTTTAGTTCACAGTCCCAGAGCTCGTGGCTAAAATAATAACAGCCGCACGAGTCGATCCCTCAGGTACGCTTGTCGGGGTTGGTCCATGGATGGGTGACCATCTTCACATATCAAGACTCCTCCGTTCCTCGGAAAGCGCCTTAAGCCGTTGGCCCCGGCTGTCAATCGTGGATCTTTGACAATCGTTACGGGTCGTCAGAAGCCCGAAAGTCTGACATCTAGTATTACAAGGGGGTATCGTATAACCCAAGTAACTGGGTTGTGGAGGTCAGATAGGCATTCGCTCCATGTAAAATACTGGTATTTAGCTGCATCCGGTTAGAATGGAAGCCGACCCCAAGATAGTTGGGAAAAGGCGCGGGCAGATTTGAGTCCCAAATAAGCTTGTTTTTTTTAATAATTTTTACTTTTAACTTATTTTTTACTTTATAGTAAGTAGGGTATTTTAGAGAAGGCGTGATGCTTTAAAATATTCTACGGATATTATGATGTGATGTAAAGTGCTCCTCAAGACGAACGATCGAGTACAAACTCGGTGGGGTTATGTTATTTTATCACAGAGATGCAGTGGCCACCTTCTAGCTTCATCATCAGACCTTGGATATTGTCTAGGTGTAAAGTGCTCCTGAAGACGAATCCATCGAGCCCAAACTCGGTGGAGTTATGTTGTTTTATCACAAAGAAGCTTTGGCCACCTTCCAGCTTCATCATCCGACCTTGGATATCATCTAGGTGTAAAGTGCTCCTCAAGACGAATAAATCGAGCCCAAACTCGTTGGGGTCACGTTGTTTTACCACAGAGATGCTGTGGCCACCTTCCAGCTTCATCATCAGACCCTGGATACAATTTGGTCGTAAAATGCTACTGCAAGACGAATTAATCGAACCCAGACTCGATGAGTTTATCTTGTTTAGTTCAGAAGTTCCTAAGGCCATCTTCTGTCTCCATCATCAGACCAGGCGTCATGGTACCATATCATTATATTGTCACCAAAGATACATAAGTACACAAAATTTCAGTTCATTCGGAAATTGGGAAGTGGGTCTAATTTGAGTTGCAAGATTCCACCCGAACAAACATACCTACCTACATTGCAAGTTAAAAGCTGTCGACCCATTGTCCTTGACAAAATTCTTAATAGTAATACTAGCTAACCATTCCAGCTTCGCACGGGTACAAATTATGTACACCTAAACCTTTCAACCACGAATCACTCTGTATTTTGTTGAAAATCGCATGAAAATCCGTTCAGTACCTAAGAAAAGAAGAAAAGAAAGAAAATACGTTTATTTACGGTAAACATGACGCAAAAAACAGAGAAACACAAAAACAAAGAAAAACTGGGGGAAAAAATGCGTCACATCCACGCAAAACGGCCAGCGCTCAGCTTAAGTGCCATGACCCCATGCAAGACAGAGCCCCAGCGCTGGTTTTCAGCGACAGCCGGCGCCGACGTCATGACGTCGACCGGTGCAGAAAACAATGAGTAAAACTTCTAAATATTATACAGCGTGTACCTATTTTTTTAATTTATCGCGAACAGACGTTAATTAAAAGTTATTGTTTAAAAGGTTAAAATAATGGTTTGTTTTATCGAACAAGTCGTAACTCGATTTCTTCTAAAAAAATATATTATTATTTTACTTAAAAACTGTTTGATGGTTATCATTTTCACATATCATTATTATAAATAAGCTCATACTCAAGACTTAAGGTTTATTTTTTTTTCTATGTATAGTTCTTTTTCGTCGGTTTAATTTTTTTTTTAAGTTTTCTAAAGATTTTTTGTGGCCCATATCATCTTTTTATATCTAACTACTAATTGTTTAGGAAAGGTATGGTTTCCATCATCATCTCAGCTTCATGATTTGTGATTATTCCTAAACGTAAATACTTGAAAAGTAAACAGAAACACTATTTGTGTCCACAATTTTCGAGGGTTTCTCTCAATTTTATCAGGATCCCATCATCTTGACATGGGACCACCCTTGAGGAATACCCTATTTAACAAAAAAATAATCATCAAAATATGTTCATAACGAAGTGAGGGCTGAACATATGTTAAAAACCTCCTCTTTTTTTTTCGTCTGTTAAAAACAAAGATATTTTTTTCAAATAAATGGATTTTCAGTTGTGTATTGATTCTAAAAATCATCAGATGATGTTTTTTACTTGGCGACTGGCGTTGGCAAAATCTATTATTATTATTTTAGTTGAGTGAAGTGCGTCCCACAGACTCCACAAAGCACTAAGTAATATAATAGGTGCGTCCTCAACAGCTATAACAACAACATGACTAATTATGAATAATTGAATATCAAAGCGTACAGTGCAAAGTGAAATTATGGTGTATGCTCCAGGGTAGCCCTCGAAATTCAAATTTTCTTACGTTTTTTGCAATTTGCAGATCAGTGTCAGGTTGTATCTTGGTCAAAATTGGATTCGCGGCCGTAGCAAGAATGTATTTATAGAATTTTAATCATAAAAATCATCAATACAAGTATTTCAGTTAAATTGATGTCAAATGTAAGTATTTCATGAAATCATGACATTTTTCATAAATTCTAATTGAGAGAGTTGTATTGATGATTTGAATGATTATAATTTTACAGATACATACTTGCTACGACCGCGAATCAAATTTTATGGGATCGCTTTGCGCATCGTACACTTATGACAAATAAAACGCACACCCGTTTATTATTTATTTTTTATAACTTACCTACGTAATTTCTTACTGGTTCTATGGTTGAAAGAAACAGATGTGTTCGTAGCCTCCGGTGTTCTTTTTTGAACTTGTTTTAATTTCTGACTCCTTCTTCAATCTCCTTTTTCATAAAACAGTTTACATGGTAAATCAGTTTTCTGGCTTGTCTATTTAAAACAGTGTTTTACCTTGGCATCTTATACCTACCTAAAAAGAATACTATGTCACATAGGACCAAGGCAGCTTTCAACTGGTGAAAGAATTTTTGAAATATGTCCAGTATATTTGGAGCCTATTGAATACAAACAAACAAACAATCAAATCTTTCCTCTGTATAATATTAGTGTAGATAAAAACTTTATTTATAGTACATTTCGATACAAGTACAAATAAAATAATTGAATCAAAAATAGTTTTGCTATAATTACAAACTGACATTAATTATTTTTTTCCCCGCTTTGCTTTCGATAAATATCACCTTTTATTATAATTACAAAGGTCTAATTAATAAAAATCACATAAAATATTCGAGCTCTACCTTACCAGATAAATTAAAATGATGCAGTTTAAAAATTGGTGTCAATTAAATTGGCCGGAATTGTACTCGTCGTCGTGAGGTACGTAAACAAGAGTATAGAACAAATCCCGAGTGACGGCTATGACGCGATGCGCTACGGTCCAATCACGGCACTTTCGCCGCCCCACGCCTCACTTCATACCACCAAAGGGACCCAATAACTCACTTTTGCGCAGGTGAAGGTCAGCGCTCAAGAATCGTGCCGATGATTGTACGCATCTAGAAACACCACCGCGTACTTACGCTGCGATCGTGCGACGGACGCCATAATTTGTCGTAACGTTAACTATCCAGACTTATAGTGTTTATTGTGCTGTTACCAATATATATTGTTTTACCGAATTCGTTTAGTTCCTACTGAAGAAATAAAATACCCCCTTATAAATTGCGCCCAACTCGTGTCGTGTGTACGGCAAATACCTACCTACGAATCGGAAAAATAACGGACGCGTGTGTACGAAATCCACGCGAACTGTGTTCAACGTTCTACTTCTACCTAGTCACGGATCGAGTAATTTGTGTACCTACTGGACTATACTGCCGTTACCTATTCACCGTTTGCGTCCATCACCGAGTGTTATCTTCGAGAAAATGCCGCCGAAAAAACGCCACGCGCGCGCAAACGATTAGGAAAACAGTGGTTCCAGTAGGTAGCGATGACAAAAGCCACGCGGTAGCTAAAAAGTGTGCTCATTTACAAAAGAGTGCGCAAGTGTATCCGATGACTACGCCCATCGAGGTCTACCTATGTTACGGAGACGACGCAGTGAAATCTACCGTGGAAACCTGGGACGAAGCGATACGAGGACTTCGATTCATGTTTGCGGCCCGCGCCCCGCCCACCGGATCCTTCGAGAAATATTCGCGCACGAACAAAGTGATAACGATAGTGTCGATGCCTTTATATAGTGAGTGGCAGAAATGTCGCGTGTACAAAGAAAAAGAAAGAAAGAAACAATATTTATTTGTACCTCACAACAAGAACTTAGTAACTATAAATACTAAAAAAAAAACGACTGCGAGGCCAAAAAGGCTCCTAACTACCAAGCTACAAGCTACCAGATGTTATGCAAGTAGTTATATTTTACGACCTTTTACACCGTAAGTTCCGTAAAAGAGTGTCACGATATTATTAGGTACCTATGTAGTGTTTAAGTTTTTTTTCTTACTATTTTCAGAAAATGAAATGGCTGCATGTGCGTTATTATTATTAGATAATGTGCAAGTGACGGCATTAACTCACGCGTTGTGACCGCACACAAAATTCAAAAAAGCTATTCCAAAAAGGAAGAGGAAAAGTTAACAGACAGTCTCAGTAAGTCTCAAAAGATAATATTTTCTGAGTTTGTTTTGTTTTCACGATCATCAGTATCTGTGTCTTTTTCACGGGGCCAATTTGTAAGTAGATTTATAGGGTTCCGTACCCGAAGGGTCCAAACTGAGCCCTATTGCTGTCACTCACGTGTCCGTCTGTCTGTCTGTCCGTCGACTGTCACAAAATTTTGTTCCGAAGAATTTTTTAACATCCCATTGACCTATGAACTTGTTTGGTGATAATGTTTATTATTACGTATATTTTACTAACAAATACCAAAATATTGATTTCCCTCATGGTACGTAACCTTAAATCTGCAAAGACCACGCACTTGGCTGGTTTTTTTTATTTGTACTACAAAATCACCAATACCAGTCTCCTGAATGGTACACATGATAAAATCAAGCCACTGTGTATTTTTAACCAACCACACAACACTTTTTAGTTATTTTATACATACCTATAAGACTATGAATGACATGTTTTTATTTTTGGGGTCTTGTTCGCTCTTAGCAACTACCATAGATGGTCAATTGCAACATGATCAAGAAAAGACCTATGTCTTTGGACAGGAGAACAATATAGAAATATATTAGTACAAGCAATTTCCATGGAAATCCTTAGACATGATCCCAAGGCAAATGTAACAGCAAAAACTTATTTAAGTTGGCTTAACTTAATAAGTAAGTAAGCTTTGGCACTTTTAATGCACTTCACGTCTTATGTTTTAATGCTTTGTTGGTATTTTTCTTTTCAGAATGGTTATTTCCTTCAAAAATCTACACTGTTATTACATCAAACCAAAAACTGATACAAAACGAGCTCACGGCCAATACTATGACGCAGTGGCAAATTTAAAAGCCAAGTATAGACGCTCTCAACCGAACACTCCATCTGCCTTGTGTGCAAAAAAGTGGCAAAGAACCAACCAGAAACGTGTTCTCTCAAATGAAAATGAGAATTATATACAAAAAATCCCGTTTATAGCGCTCGTGTGGACATGAATTGGTAAATTTTTCTTTCACTGTTAAGAGTGTCTATTACCTTAGTCGTAAACTTATAAGGTTTCGCAACTGCATGTCTTAATTTCAGGTGACTGCTGACTTCAATCACTGCTATCCTTAAAATTAACATTAATTGGATAAACTAATGCTGCAAATTACTCAAGCATCTAAAACCTTATCAAGATGATCACCATTTAAAGAAGAACTACATAAACTTGCACAAGGTGAGTTTGCTATATTCATACTTTCATAGGTATTGCCATTATGTTATACTGTATTTTTCTGCAGGTATGTCACAGTCAACTAGTTGAATCAGCCAGTTATTTGGATGTCTAGTCAGTTAATTGGTCGGGGCCCTGCCAATTTCAAAGTCAACACATACCTAAACATAACAAATAAAAATAATTATACTTCTTTGGCTTAACAAGATAAAATACCAAACTGTCAACTGTCATGATTTTTGTGTGTGCATAAATAAATAAAGTTTACAAAAGGATAACAATAATTCTTCATGAACCACAGACCATAGCTAACTTCAGGGTATCGGTTCTAGCTAACTTCAGGCTGTAGGTTTGATGTCAGATTAGCAATCGGCACCCCCAAAAACTAATTTACACGATGCCCATATCGAATGTTTGAGAAAAAACAAGATAAAAAACCAAACTGTCTCAAATTTTACAAAAGGAAAACAATCATTCTTCATGAACTACAGACCATAGCTAACTTCAGGGTGGATCGGTTCTTGCTAACTTCAACCTGTGAATTTTGTGTCATAGTGATGCGCGCGCATCTTAAATATACTCTTCAAAAATTGACAGCAAATCAACCGCGTTTGCTGCTATCGTATGTCTATGAATTGTTAACACAGTTTAATGGCGAACAACAACAAAAAAATAAAAAACTTAAAAAAAAAAAAATAGAACCTTCTTCCAAAATAAGTGCAAAATAACTTTAATCTCTCGAATTCCCAATCCTTCGACTTGTATCACATGCTTTCTAAAATCAAAATCCCCTTTCCTATTCTCTTCTGACTAACTTCTCTCCTAAACTTATTCAACTTCTATCAAAATTTTTAAACGACAACGACATCACTATGTAGCAGTGTGTGTGATAACTTCTTACGTGCGTACATAAGTTCACACACACTTTTTTTTTAAGTGAAAACTTTTATAGGCGCGTTGGGCATTTTTGAGATGGGAAAAAACTATTGAACTCGCGCGTCACCGTCACCGACCTTCGTAGCTCTCGTAGCTGATTGTTTTTTTTTTATTAATTTAGATCGTATGGATCTTTCTACGTAAACTATTAAACTCGCGCATCACCATCACTGACCGTCGTAGCACCCGTAGCTATTTTTTTTTACGAATTTAGATGGTATGGATCTTTCTACGGGGTTTTTTAAAGGGAGCCCAAATTTTGATTATTTTTGCGATCGGTTTTACCGTTTTCGAGATATTTGTGATTTTATATCTTAAGGCGCGGTATTACCTCAATAGTCAAAAAAATTGGTTTCTTGCATAGGCGAGTATGACGTAATGCAATGAAAATATCCTTTGCAAGAAATACAGTGGATAGAGAAGGGTTTAAAGAAAAATTGTAACCGAATAGAATAGTAAAAAATAGTTTGATATTCCCAATAAATAATTTGGAAATTGCTAAACAAAAATAAACTTTGGCGTCGAACATCTCTGTATTTTCAGCGATAACAATATAATTTTTTTAAGAATTGAATAGAATTAGCATTTTATTAAAACTTTGACCGAACAATTATTTAATTTACTGTGTATATTCTGCATAATCTAAAGAAAACCCGTAAAATAAATGCCTATCCGCATCGTCAACACAACTATTATGTTCAATTCTCAACCTTATTTGAAGCTATCTCAAATCGTAGTCAGTCCGCGCCAAGCCCCATCTATCATCAATTTTCTTTTAACTTGAAGTTTTGAATCACTTGGCTGAGTCTTGGTCAGTCATCTTCAAAGGGCTGACTTTCAACATGTCAGGTTGTTAAACGTTGAGTGATCCTAGTTGAATTAACTATCTGCTTAGCCATTTAATTGAATTAATTTTACGCGTTGCGTTTAATAAACGGCCTAAGCATCCTATTGAATGGCAAATTCAACCAGATGGGTGCGACATAGATACAACATACATTTCCAGACACTTAAAGATATCAGTAAAATTCATTCAATTGTCCACCTCGATGATAAAAAATGATGGTCACTAATTTTCGTTCTTGTTGCTTGACAGATAAAGATCCTGAAACGATTATTCTCGTTGTATTACTCCTTATGCCGCACATCATTGACCCAGTTCACTTAAAAAGGAAGAGAATATCTGCTGCATGAGTGTGTCAAAGTTTTATTTTACACTTTGAAGAGAAAAGGAAGCGCCACAGGTTCGAACAATATTACTATGCAGAAGACAATTGTTTCCGTAGACATCCTTTCGTAGACATCACGGTTGTTAGCATTCTAGTTTCATTCTTTTCTAGAAGTGAAAGCTTGTATATGGCCCAGATTTCAACAAAAACAAAATTTTAATTTTTTTTTGGCTGTAAGTTTAAAAATAAAATAAATAATATATAATATATTCCACAACTATCACACAACGCCATCTAGTCCCAAGCTAAGCAGAGCTTGTGTTATGGGTACTAGACAACTGATAAACATACTTATATATTTCTAAATACATACATATTATAGATAAATTACACCCAGACACAGAACAAATGATTGTGTTCATTACACAAACATTTGTCCTGGGTGGGAATCGAACCCACGACCTCCGGCATAGCAGTCAGGGTCACTAACCACTAGACCAACAGGCCAGTCAGTTGATAAATAAAAACATAATGAACTTTTTAGGGTTCAGGTCACCAAAATTCTTTCAAAAATCGATATTTATAGAATAAATTAAAAATATTTTTAATGAAAGTACTACATCTAGAGTAAATCTTATTAAAATTATTTATTAGAATTAAACTTTTGTTTAATCAAAAAAGCTAACTAACGATTAACTTTATGGCTATAGTACTTTAATTTAACATATTTTGTTTATTTAACCAGATTTGTTCTTTAAATATCGAGCTCGATATATTGCAAAAATACTGCTTTTCGCAGAATTTTGTAAAATGGCTCTTAAGACACTAGGAGGTTTATCTCATTAGGTCTGCTAGCAGTTTATCTGGTTAAAGTTAAAAGAGTAATGTGCATTACCCGGGCAAAATGTTGTGCTTTAGAGAGGTGAGACTATAACAAATAATTAGTGTATCATGAGGAGCAATTTGATTACTAATATCAAAATTTGTGTGAATTTTAGTTTTAAGGTTATTTGAGAAAACCAGATTTTGCTGGCGTAACGTTTGAAACATTATCCTGGCAAAATCGTTTTTCAAAAAATCGTTTCAGCCCGAAACCAAATACATGAAAAATAGCTTTTGTTGCGTGGTAAATGTTTGTAAATAGCAAAATTTGTGTGCTATGGTTCTTAAGTTATTTAAGATTTTGCTGGGGTAACGTTTTGGGATTCGCTGGTAGCGATGAAATACGCTATTGCCAAAACATTAAAAGAAAAATGGCATACTTTAAACAAATTAAAATGATTCATGAACATTTGTTCCTGTAAATTTCAGCATTCAATTACGGTTATAATGAAAGTTATATCAAAAACAAGAATCTGTCAGAAATTCTTTAATAAGCAGACCAAATTGAAAAGTTAGCAGCTTAGTGTCTGATGTTCTGTACAGTTAAGCAAAAAAACTTTATTCGTGAAGCCGAATTTTTTAATTTGATAAGTGCAGTTACCATTACACAATTTCTCTTAGTTTTCTGTTTTATTAATTGAAATCATGTTAATTAATAGTAGTTTAAAACAATTTAATTGATCACAATTACTTAAAGTCAAAGTAACTTTAAAAAGGTTAGTAATAACCTGAGTAAATAAATTAATAGTGTGATTTGAAATCAATACAAATATATATATGTATATACAGAGTGGTGATGACAATACGACATTAAATTAAACCTCGCATACCTCAAGACGTTCTCAGTCTACATACAAAAAATCATTTGAATATATCCAGTAGTTTAGTAACAGGAAATTATTTTCGATTTTTAACATTTGCTACATGATGTATCTGATAATAGGGAAACACTGTCAGGTTAACGACCCACATCGGTATAAACATCAAAACATTAAAGCCACGTTGCCAACTCGCTACTTTAACACTTTCGCCAAATTAGTATTTTCATCTGATTTAGTGAAAATTATACCTTAACTCTGAGTAACAAGAGTCATAAAGCGTGTCATCAGAGTTGGATAAGAAAGTAACGAATGCGGAAATTGCAATGCACTCATAATATTAATAAAAAATTTAGTGTGTGCGAAAGAGATAAATCTAGTTTCGTTTGTTACTTCGCTTTCTTGAAGAAATTTGCTACAACAAATTTATGTTAGTGTGTTGCCGGCCGCCGCGATCCTGTGACGAGTCACGCGTCCTCAGATGCCGCTAACTTTCGTTCGCGCCGCGCGCGGGCGCCTTTGATGAGGGACTTCCCCGCCGCTCGTGTTTAAATTTGTAAATTCATTTACGACTGTATTAGTGCGAAATTGGACGCTTTATTTTAGTGACAGGACACGTAACGTTTTAGGTATTTAGTTAAACAGTGAGTGAATTGTGCGAAATTAGACGCTTAGTTTTTATTGTTTTCGTGTTTTTTTTTCTTTAATAATCATGCCGCGCTACAGTTACACAGCTTCGGAGTACACCGACATGATTTTAATTTATGGGGAGTGTCAAAGAAACGCCGCTTTGGCTATACGGACATACCGAGAGAGGTTTGGAAACACTCGATTTTGTCCGACCAACGGGCGCACCATTGTCCAAGCTGTCCAGAGGATGCGAGAAAATCGATCCTTAATCCCGCATGTGGATAGTGCTCCTCCACGTGTAAGAGTGACCCTTGAGGAACGAATTTTAAATTATTTTGAACGCAACCCAACGTGTAGTTCGCGAAGGGCAGGTCGACATTTCCGTGTTGACCATACAACTATTCTTAAAGTTTTAAAACGCGACAAACGGAAGCCGTATAAATACAAGAAATTGCATGCATTGTTACCTAGAGACAAACCAGTTAGGGAAAACTTCTGTCGCTGGATTGAAAACAAACATTTCGAGAATCCGGATTTCTTGTACAATGTGATGTGGACTGATGAAAGTACATTTACAAGGAACGGTTTATGGAACAGACAGAATCTTCGTTACTGGAGCCGCGTGAATCCGCGTCTAGGACGGGAGACTTCGCACCAGTACAGATTTACTGTGAATGTTTGGGCTGGCATTCATAGAAATACTATTATCGGTCCGGTTTTCATTGATGGAAATTTAAATGCTGAAAAGTTTTTAGAACTCCTCAATGGACCTGTTTGCGAGTACACGGATGAGCTTTCGGTAACTGCGTTCAGGCAGATGTGGTACCAATTAGACGGAGCACCAGCTCATTCAGTGGAATCTGCTAGAGAGCGTTTGTCTCAAATGTTCGGACAGCAGTGGATTGGCCGTTATGGACCAACGCGTTGGCCAGCCAGGTCCCCCGACCTTACACCACTGGATTTTTTCTTGTGGGGTCATATCAAAAATGAAGTGTACTCAACAGCTGTTGATACTGTTGATGATTTAAAAGATAGAATAATCATATCTTTTAATAAATTAAAACACGGCTGCGAATGGGGACCTTTTGTCAGACGTTAGAAATAACCTTTTACGTCGGTGCAATTTGTGTATTCGAATTCATGGCGGCCATATTGAAAAACGAAAAATTTAGTGACTTTCATACCTACATCCTGATCGTGATTAATAATTTGATTAATAAATAACACGCCGTTGAGAGATGCCTGATTATTTGGTTAATAATCTGTGATTCAGTGTAATTTTACTGAGCATTAATCCATAATTAAAAGCCAAAAGATCAAGTCGCTACAGGACCGCGCGTTGTTGCCGCTCTTACGACAGGTTAGTGAAGTAATATTTATAAATGGTGTTCTATTTCGTTTCCAGTTTTATGCCATTTAGTTTGTTTGAAATTTTTATTTTTTTATTTTCGATGTTAGGATTTTTTTGATAGCTTAAACTTATTCTTATGAACTAGTATTGTCTGTGTTTTCATTTATTGTCGTATTGTCTTCTCCACCCTGTATATACTTTTAGTTATTTAGCATTATAATTAGTTATATAGCAACGCCACGCTAAACTTTATAACGTTCTCGATGCTAGTCAGAGCAGCGCGCATCGCTGCGTGCGGTGCAACAGCTACATGCGTTTTCTTACTTACTCTTTATCTGTGAGTAGTTAAGTACGCTATGATTTTATACAATTGTTACAGGATAGACACAATACCGGCCCTCATAACGACAAGAAAGATAGACAAAACGATAATACCTATTTCGTTAAATTTATCATTGAATATCCTTTAAGGTCTTCGCACATTACGCCGACGCAACGCCTACTCCATTCTATCTCAACTCACACTGTTGCATTGAAATGTGGGCTTTATGTAGTGTCACTTAAGTGGATTCAACATTAAGTTTAAAGAAGTGACGACGCGTTGACGATGCGTGGTTCATGCGTTGATCACCTGTGACAGTCACATGTAATGTTGAAATATCCACTCTAAGTAACACGTGCATCATCAGCTTTTTTAATGTCCCCACTGCTGGGGCACAGGCCTCCTCTCTGTGACAGGGTATGGGCCGTAATCCACCACGCGGGCCCAATGTGGATTGGTGGATGTCACATGTCTTCATTTTTTTTGTTCTTGGACATGCCGGTTTCCTCACGATGTTTTCCTTCACTGTTTTGGGAGCACTGGTGAAAAAATAATTTACACAAAGTAAAGCACCTGCCTGAGTTTGAAATCGCGACCTACAATTTGTAAGTCGCGGCCAATACCACTCACTGGGCCACCACTGCTCACCACGTTAACTTAGTTACGCCGCGTTAAATTAGTAACACGTTACAAAGCTCATATTTAAATGCCATACTGTGAATCCAGGTGGAATGTAGCCCACCAACTTACCCAGGATATTCGTACCTATCTACCTCTTAAGGAAAATTGGACAAACTATTACATTGTATTTTAAGTTTTAAACATTGGTACTAACAGAAAAGTATTATGTATCCAAATATTGAAATTAAGTAAATACTCCACTTATGATTTTTCTTTAAAAACGTTAATGCTTAGGCAAAGCAATACATATAATTTATATAGGATTGATTTTTAAATCAAAATAATGAATTTTACCTTTTTATTATTTTTACTACTCCGACCAGTAAACTCTTGTATGCAACTGTACTAGCAAAACATCAATATTATGACGTTCATTTAAGATGATTGCGCTTACGTATGGTGCGATCGCTTTTAAGTTATCTTTTCAATTTGGTCGGCTTATTAGAGAATTTATAACATATTCTTGTTTTTGATATAACTTTCATTATAGCCGTAATTGAATGCTGAAATTTACAGAAACGAATTTTCATGAATCATTTTATTTGTTTAAAGTATACCATGTTTCTTTATGTTTTGGGAACTGCGTATTTCATCGCTAGAGTACGATCAGTCTCAAATCAATCAAATTTGTTTCTATCTTCTTATCGTGTAAAGTTACAAAATCTAAAATTCCTGACGTTATAAGCGTCTACCACGGGTATATTATTTGATTATAAGTGTTTTTGTTTACTTGCAAATCCGTTTTTCTGATTTTTGAAACCATTTAATTACATTGGTTTACGTCAACCAAATCAAAAAGTAATGTTTAAACAAATTAAGGTTTCTTATTGTTATTTTTTTCAAACTTCTGCGTTGAGCCGTTTTCGAGATCTGGGTAATCCCAAAACGTTACCGCAGCAAAATCTTAATTCTATTTACAAACATTTAACACGCAACAAAAGCTATATTCATGTATTTGGTTCCGGGCTGAAACGAATTTTTGAAAAACGATTTTACCAGGGTAATTTTTCAACGTTACTCCAGCAAATCTGTTTTTCTCAAATAACTTTAAAACTACAGTATTCACACAAATTTTGATATCAGTAAACAAATTGTTCCTCATGGTACACTAATTATTTGTTATAGTCTCACCTCTCTAAATCACAACATTTTGCCCCGTTAATGCACACAAAATATTAATAATTTGCAGTTGTTGAGCAGTGTTATCATATTATATTGTGTTGGCATTTTATTTGAATTTAGTGTAGGTGGATATTTAATTTATAGCAGACTAATTTCAGTAGCAATTACCCCAGACTCAAACCATAGTTCGATTTTTCTTCAAAAGGTGTTTCAGAACAAAACTGTTTTGAATTTATTTAATTAGAAACATTTTCAATATTATATTGTTTAACTATCGTTTTAATTCTAAATGTTGTACTTAAATTTTTGACTGTCGTAATATTAATAATAATAAGTTTATTTCACAATAACCTAGCACTTTGCACTGTATACATTCTTTGAAAATAATATTTACATTATGATGAAATAGTAGACTATCTTTTAAACTAGGACTAGCCTGTATTTTAAAAGATAGGGTTCAGCCAAATGGATTCTGTTAATATTCACAACCTAAAACAAGTGTAAACAGTGTCACTGATTAGTAATCTGTACAGAAAAATACAAAATTTAAAAATAAAATATTAACAAAAAGTGATCCTAAGTAACACAAAAAGTGTAAAAGACAGCAGACATGCATGTGTATGTATGTATGTGTAGGCGTGTGTGGGTGTATGTGAGGGGTGTATATAGGGTGACTGGTAATTAGTGACCGATACTTTAACATGTGATTGTACTCATGATAACAAACAACTTTTACTATGGGACAAAACCTGAAATCGCGAAAAAAAATAGGCAATACATTACATTTTGACCAGTCAGTAGGCCAACATAAATGTACTGAAAAGCAGTTTTTTGCACGATTTCAGGTTTGGTCCCATAATAAAAGATGTTTGTAATCATGAGTACAATCACGTGTTTAAGTATCGGTCACTAATAACCAGTCATCCTATATAGCTGTGTGTGTGGGAAAGGCAAGTGATTCCGTTAATGTAATAAATATGTAGTAATTGGATATAAAGTGTGATTACAACAAAGGTTTTAAATTAAATTTTAGATATAAAAAGGTTTGTGGTAAACATAAGAATTTTACAAGTTTAATATGTGTGATTGTTTTATAATAAATATCGTAAATAAAATATTTTTTTAAATTTATTTCACGTCACCTGCTACTCTACACATACAGTACTCGCTACTGTAAGTGCACAGTTACAGGTAATGTGAAGGATAATACTTTTTAATGTGCATGCTCAGTAGTGAGTACGGTTAGTGGCCAGTTACAAGAACGTGAAGGACAGTACTTTTTAATGTGCATGCACATTAAAAAGTACTGTCCTTCACGTTACCTTTTACTGTGAAATTCATTATCCACTACTGCGCATGCACATTTAAAAGTACTGTGCATGCACATTAAAAAGTACTGTCCTCCACGTTACCTTTAACTGTTCATGCACATTAAAAAGTACTGTCCTTCACGTTACCTTTAACTGTGCATGCACATTAAAAAGTACTGTCCTTCACGTTACCTTTTACTGTGGAATTCATTATCCGCTACTGCGCATGCACATTTAAAAGTACTGTGCATGCACATTGAAAAGTACTGTCCTTCACGTTACCTTTAACTGTGCAAGCACATTAAAAAGTACTGTCCTTCACGTTACCTTTTACTGTGGAATTCATTATCCGCTACTGCGCATGCACATTTAAAAGTACTGTGCATGCACACTGAAAAGTACTGTCCTTCACGTTACCTTTAACTGTGCAAGCACATTAAAAAGTACTGTCCTTCACGTTACCTTTAACTGTGCATGTACATTAAAAAGTACTGTCCTTCACGTTACCTTTTACTGTGAAAGTCATAATCCGCTACTGTCTATGCACATTAACAAGTACTGTCCTTCACGTTACCTTTAATTGTGCATGCACATTAAATAGTACTGTCCTTCACGTTACCTTTTACTGTGAAATTCATTATTCGCTACTGCGCATGCACATTAAAAAGTACTGTCCTTTACGTTACATTTAACTGTGAAATTCATTACCGGCTACTGCGGATGCACATTAAAAAGTACTGTCTTTCACGTTACCTTTAACTGGGCACTTACAGTACCCGCTACTGTGTATTCACATTATTTTTAACTGTTTTAAACATTTCATTTATTAACTGTTTTATACAGTAATTTTTTACTGTTTTAAACAGTATTTTTTTTATTGTTTTACACAGTACTAAATTTTACTGTTATAAACGGTTATTTTTTTTATTGTTTTAAACAGTACATTTTTTTACTGTTTTAAACAGTAAATTTTTTTACTGTTTTAAACAGTACATTTTTTTACTGTTTTAAACAGTACATTTTTTTACTGTTTTAAACAGTACATTTTTTACTGTTTTAAACAGTACATTTTTTTACTGTTTTAAACAGTACATTTTTTACTGTTTTAAACAGTACATTTTTTTACTGTTTTAAACAGTACATTTTTTTACTGTTTTAAACAGTACATTTTTTACTGTTTTAATCAGTACAATTTTTTATTGTTTTAATCATTACAATTTTTTACTGATTTAATCAGTACTATATTTTACTGTTCTAAACAGTTGCATTTTTTACTGTTTTTAACAATTTTATTTTGTGACCCATAAAACAGTAATAAATTAATCCACATAAAACATTAAAATTTACCGTCATGACGGTAGCATTTTGCCACAAGCTTTAACTGTTTTCGGATCAGTAAAAAATACTGTTTTGAACGATAGGCTCATATGGAACTGTTAAAAGCAGTTCAGAGTAATGCTTTTTCATTATTATTTACTGCTTATTTTTTTCAGTGTAGGGCGACAAAATCATTGAGGAGGTGTGACTTTCGAAAAAGGAGGAGGTTCTATGTTCGACTGTATGTATGTTTTTTTTTTTTTTTTTATGTATGTCCGCGCATTTCTCCGTCAGTTGTGGACCGATTTTCAAAATTCTTTTTTTATCCGAAAGAATATACTCCTGAATTGGTCCCATATAAATTTTATCGAAATTGCTTTAGCGCTTTTTGAGAAACTGAACAAAAACGAAAAATTGGCATATCTTGATGACGTTTTTGTGTTCTCCAAATGTTTAAATTCCACGTTTCATGTTATTGGAGATTTTAGTTCTGGGGTATAACAACTAAAGAGCGAAAAATAAAAAACTTTTTTACAAAAAAAAACAACCGACTTCCAAAAAAAAATACACTAAAAATTTAAAAATAACTTTAATTTCGGAAGTCGGTGTTTGTATTTTATTTCTTCGATATTTGACACTGACTTCCGAAATTAAAGTTATTTTTAAATTTTTAGTGTATTTTTTTTTGGAAGTCGGTTGTTTTTTTTGTAAAAAAGTTTTTTTTTGATTCAGTAAGTCGTTTGCGAAATAATAAACTTCTAAATGTTCCCTCCTCTGCAAAAATTGTGATAGTAGTACTAAATAACAAATTTTGAAGGACAATTTGATTTGTTAATTTAAGAGCAATTTATAAAATGTATCTACTCGAAAAATTTCGGACAATGTTACTTAGATGAAGTTGCAATTGCATCTTAGTAGACGTTATTGGCCGTTAAACCATGAACTCAATCAATATGTCCATATTAATGAACAAAAAGCCACCTCCTAAGCATGCAATAAATTCGAAAGAGTTACCTCGCCCCCGGGCACTCGAGGCAGGGAGGAACAGGGGTGGGTTTTAGTCAGTAAGAGTCTGACACACCCTTCCGCTCCACCCTAGAGCGGAAGAAGTCATAGGATGATTTCCCACCCCCCAAAAAAAAAAAAAAAAAAGCATGCATGTTGTAACGGGCGACTACGGAACCCAACACTGCTGTCGTTGGAACTACCTCTTATCATCAGGATTTAATTAATTCCTTCATAACAGGAAATAGTTACTACCTATATATAGCGTTGTCTTAACACAAAACGAGTACTTTGCTTTTCTATTCATCGAGCGTTCACTATAATTTATTGTACTAAAATATGTGTAGCATGCGTGTGTTGGAGTTATTAGCACTGCTTGTGGGATCAGCACATTGTTTCTCGTGGGGTGAGCATTAGAGTCTTGAACGATGATTTTATTGTTTGTTAATTATAACAAAATTATTCCTTTTAAAGTCCTCAACAAAAATTTGATTAGAATGGTTAAGATATTTTTTTTTCTAAACAATGTATTTTAGGTATTTTTTGGCATTATTATTTTTTTATTGTTAAGAAACCTTCATACTAAGAATTACTACTGTATCGTGTGAACAAATTAACTCACATACATAAACACGAACCGTAACAACTATTTAAAGGCCATATAAAATATATTTGTTTCGTACGGGAATCGAAATCACGACACCCAGCGCAACAGCCTTTCGAACACAGTGCCATCAAAAATGATTTAGGTTTTTTTCTCTCATTAGGCCGATTGGTTATTTTTTTCAGGCCTTCGTTGAGAAAATAAAAGTATGATGAATTTTCTGGTATCTGACGAATAGGCGGGAGTGGTGGGATGGCCGGCCCACACGAAGTTTCATTGCACATTGTAAAATAAGAATGTTTTCAATTCGAATGTAACACGTTCTCAGACAATTAGACCAGTAGTTCTTTGGCGTAGAATATAAAATAGAAAAAAAAACTTAACTATACCTACATAGAAATAGTTACAAAACTCATTTACACTGACTCAAATCTGTGGGTGCAACGTCGGCCTTATCGCTGATAACGATATCTACCAGACAGGCTTGATGGACTGAAACAATTTTATATAAATAGTTATTTATGGTTCTTTCAGTCCATCACGGATATGGTAAGGATATATTTTATTTGTCCTTCAGTACAAAATCAGAAATTCATCGAATTTTCGCTGTTGCGATGATAATAATTATATTTATGTAGGTATAGCTACTTATAAGATTACAAATAATCAAACAGTATTAAACATAGGATTAAACTTATTGTCTAACCACCTTACTATTAATGTGTAAAAAAGATTGAAATTAATATAAAACCCGGACCGAAAGTTCCAAACAACATTACTTTTCAAGCAGTCTTGCAGTTGGTGGTAGTTATTGTAATGATTGCATTTCATAATTTTTGTGAATAATATAAGAAAAGCATCTGAATTACGCGGTTGCTTCGAATCAGAAGTATAGTACTCGTAGTGCACAGCACTTTATATCACATAATATTATACGAGGGTGAATCAAAAAGTTCTTGGAATTAATATAAAAAACACAAAAAATTTAACAAAAATATTTAATTTTCCTACATAATCTCCCTCCAATGCAATGCATTTAGAATAACGCGTTTCTAACTTCCTTATTCCCTGCGAAAAAAAATATTTTTCGTGACTCTCGAAAAACTCCTTTACGGCAGCCATAACCGCGTCATCATTGTGAAATTTAGTTCCACGAATTTCTTCTTTTAATTTTGGGAATAAGTGAAAATCACTTGGGGCTAAGTCTGGAGAATATGGTGGGTGGTCAAGGAGATTTAAGCCAGCACAGCGGATTGCGTTGAGCGCAACTTGCGATCTATGAGCAGGATAGAGCAGCGTTATCTTGAAGAAACAACACGCCCAACGATAATTTTCCGTGAGGTTTTAATTTAATTGCTTCACGCACTTTCAGAATTAAAATTGCATAATAGGGTTTTTTTTTTGGGGGTAGGGAAATCATCCAATGACTTCTCCCACTCTGGCTGGAGCGGGAGGGCGTGTCAGACTCTTACTGACTAAAACCCACCTCTGTTCCTTCCCTGCCTGAGTGCCCAGGGCTGCGATAACTCATTTTTAGAATTTATCCGCTACCCCTAGGCATAGGGTACATTAATCATCTGGCCTTTTAATTTAAGGATGATTCACGTTACACCGTGTCGCCACCGGGCCGTGCCCCGGCCGAGGAACGGACGGGGCACGGTCAAAGATTGTTGCATACATTTTATATGAAGTGATTCATGCTAGACCGGGCCGCGGCCGTGCCCCGGCCGAGGCACGGCCGAGGCACGGGCACGGACGGGGCACGGCCAGGGCTCGGCCCGGTGGCGACACGGTGTAACATGAACGTGTGCACGGGCTCGGACGTGCCCCGGCCGTGCCCCGGCCGGGAAACAATTGCCGGTCAAACAATTGCATGGTCAAATATGTATAGTATACTTTTTGTATGAACTGATCCATGCTTGGCCGTGCCCCGGCCGGGGCCCGGTGGCGGCACGGTGACAGCTCGGTGTAGCATGAATGACTAGCCCGGTAGACGTGCCCCGGCCGGGGCACGGCCGAGGCTCGATGGCCGCACGGTGTAACGTGAATCATCCTTTATGTAATCAATAACAAGGATTCTTTCACAAACCTAGAACACTGAGGCCATAACTTTGCTAGCGGTAATAGCAACTCGAAATTTCTAAATGGATGGAGGGGATGGTCGTTTCCAAGACATGCTTCGTCTCTCAGTTTCAGGATCGAAATGGTGAACCCTTGTTTCATCCATGGTGACAAAGCGCTAACAAAAATAAAACGAATCTCGCAGGAACATTTCGAGATTACGTTTAGAAATTTCCAATCGTTTAATATTTGTGGCACCCATCACGCCGATACTTTATCGAACCCCAGTAAATCAATTAAAATGGATTGAATGCTACCAAATTATATCTTTAGGAACTCAGCTACATGTTTTATAGTTATTCTTTTATCTTCCGAAACCAGATTCTCAACCTTTTTGACATTTTCTTCCGTAATGGAGGTTGAAGGCCGTCCAGAACGCGGGTCATGTTTACAGCTTGATCTACCTCTTTTAAATTTAGTCACCCAGTATGCAACCGTTTTTTTTTTTTTATTGGGGGGTGGGAAATCATCCAATGACTGCTCCCGCTCTAGGATGGAGCGGAAGGGCGTGTCAGACTCTTACTGACTAAAACCCACCCCTGTTCCTCCCTGCCCTACGCGCCCGGGGGCGAGGTAACTCTTTCGAATTTATCCTCAACCCCCGGGCAGAGTATGCAACCGTAGAATAGGGTACAGCATCATCCCCTAATATCAGGTGAATGTTCAAAAAAAAAATTCCTTCACAGACATTTTTTTCAGGCTTAGATACTTTATCACCGCACATACGAGTAACTCACTTTTATTAATTTTGCGTTTTAGCAACTTGTTGTACAAAACAATTTATTACGGTTGAAGAAATTGACGAAAACAAGTGACAGTTTGCATAAATATTGTGTGATTGACACTCTGTGATTCGAATATCGAACTTCTCCCAAAAAGGTTTCATAATATTCACTTCCAAGAACTTTTTGATTCACCCTAGTATATTTCTTCTTTGTCTTTTCCTTCAGACACTGGTTTTACTATACAATGTAATTATTATTTCGTTTATTCATCTTTCTACTTATTAAATACATTTTTAAATATTAAAAAAAAAAGTAATATATAAAAAGTATTAGCCCACCGGTATCGGGAACAGGGTCCAAGCTACTGGCGGTCAGGGCTCCAGAGAGAGGAACCACCTGACAATGCGAGCCGTGTCTAGAAGTACTGCTTTCTGAGTCAAGCCCTTGATCCAGCCGCCTAACAAGAGCCTCCTGAGGTGTTGGTCGAGGCTCTTGCCGCCGCGGCGTGGGCCGTTGGCTGACACGACTATCGGTACAATGATCGCTGAGTCCACATCCCACATGTCGACAACCTCGCGAGCCAAGTCAATATACTTGATTTGTTTATCTTTCTCGGCTTTCACAAGGTTCTCGTCATGTGGGACGGTAATGTCAACAATCATTGCACGCCTCTTAATTCGGTCCACCACCACTATATCAGGCTTATTGGCTACAATAGTCCTGTCAGTGATGATGGACCGATTCCAGTACAATGAGATATGACCATTATCGAGAACTGGGTCGGGCGCATATCTGTAGTACGGCACTTCCGATTCCACAAGAGAGTATTTCAGAGTAAGTTGCTGATGGATAATCCCGGCTACAAGGTTGTGCCTATGCAAGTACTCACCGTTAGCTAGACGAGAACAACCAGAGATTATGTGGCGGGTTGATTCTCCCGGACGATGACATGCCCGACTTATGTCAACCGTGCCGTCCTTCACAATAAATCTCCGGTACTTTTTCGTCATGATAACTTCGTCCATAATTGCACAGACAAAACCTTCGGTTTCCCCAAAGAGGTCACCGATACGCAGCCAGGCTACGGACGCTAGTTGATCTACATCGGGCCCATGTAGGGCCCGGAAAAAGCGTCCGTGAAGTTCCTTACTCTGCCATACTTCCCTGCGATTTGCGCCAGTTCTCGTTAGCCAAAGAGAGTGGGGTAAGGCCCTTGTCCACCGTCACTACATCTCGATGCATACCCACGTCATTAGCTAGGAAATATTCCCTCAGACTGCATACCTCGCGGTTTTGGAGGGTCTTAGCATTTAAAAAGCCTCGGCCTCCACACTTTCGCGGGATATACAGTCTCATCACTGACGTACGTGGGTGATGCATTCGGTATGCAGTTAGTGTACGGACCCGCCTATCCAGGGTGTCAAGTTCTGTTTGAGTCCATTTGAGTACGCCGAAAGAGTACATCAATACAGGCATGACCCAACCGTTGTAGGCACGCACCTTGTTTCCGCCTGAAAGAAGGCTATTGAATACCTTCTTCAGGCGGCCAAAGAAGCGCTCCCTCAACGATTGCTTCATGTCAGTCGCATTAATACCTAATTATTATTATTATTATTAAGCATTTATTGCTGAAGAACTAAACACAAGTATAATCTAACAGTATTCATCATTCTCCTGCCCTTATCCCAATTTATTTGGGGTTGGCGCAACATGTCTTTTTCTTCCATACTCCTCTATTAGTCGTCATCTCTGTAGTCACCCCCTTTTTACCCAATCTAACAGTATTAAGAAACTTAAATGTAACACATCGGGTTTTCCGGTTTAGTGATCACCGTGTCCTGTGACACATAGGCCTCTTCCAGCTGTTTCCTCTCATTACTAACTCTAGTTTTTAACCGACTTCCAAAAGGAGGAGGTTCTCAATTCGTCTGTATGTCTTTTTTTTTTGTATGTATGTTAAGCGATTTCTCCGTCAGTTGTGGACCAATTTTCAAAATTCTTTTTTTATCTGAAAGAATATACTCCCGAGGTAGGTGGTCCCATATAAATTTTATTGAAATTGCTTCAGCGCTTTTTGAGAAACTGAACAAAATCTATAAATACGTGTACCTCGATGACGTTTTGGGGTTCTCCAAATTTTTAAACTCCACGTTCCATGTTATTGGGGTTTTTAGTTCTGGGGTATAACAACTAAAAAGTGAAAAATAAAAAACTTTTTTCCTAAAAAAAACAAACGACTTCCAAAAAAAAAAATACACTAAAAATTAAAAAATAACTTTAATTTCGGAAGTCGGTGTCAAATAACGAAGAAGTAAAATACAAACACCGACCCTTTTCCATTTGCCATCACGTGGTTGCCACTCTTTTATAATTTTTGTCCATTTTAACTTACTATCTCTCGTCATGTGTCCTGTCCATATCCATTTCAACTGTCTTACTTTCTTTATTATATCTTCTACTTTGGTTCTGGATCGTATTTCAACTGCCCTTAACCGATCTTTTTTAGTGACACCAATCATGCTTCTTTCCATTCCCCGTTGACATGATCTCAGTTTTAAAAGATGTTTTTGATTTAGAGCCCACTTCAGACACTGTTTTTACTATACTTACAATGTAAAGGTTGTTAAATATCGTCCTCTCCTTGAAGATTTCATGAAGCATTTTGTTACTCAAATAACAGTCTAGCGACACGGTCGCGTCGGAGTTGTTCCAGCTCCCAGGAGGCCGGCAACTGCATGTCATCATCATCTGCCTATCCTATTCCCAACTATCTTGCGGTCGGCTTCCAGTCTAAACGTATGCAGCTGAATACCAGTATTTTACATGGAGCGACTGCCTATCTGACCTCCACAACCCAGTTACTGGGTATTACGATACTTCTTGGTAAGACTGGTTGTCAGACTTTCGGGCTTCTGACGACCCGTAACGACTGTCAAAGATCCACGATTGACAGCCGGGACCAACGGCTTTACGTGCTTTCCGAGGCACGGAGGAGTCTCGGTATGTAAATATGGTCACTCATCCATGGACCAACGCCGGCAAGCGTAGCTTAACCTGATGGATCGATCTGTGCGGCTGTTATTACTTTAGCCAAGAGCTCCTCTCGGCCAGCAACTGCATGTATTTGTAGTAAAAAACCTTAACTTTCATTGCTAATTTGAGTACTTTTCACTTGATTAATATTTTTTTAAAAGCCCAATTACTCGCTTGCCACCTGGCTCAGTTCTTTAGTCGTCGTAGTTTATTTAGCATTTGTCTGGTCAACTGATCATCTGAAGATTGTGTGCGCGAGGAATAGGTGCAAATATCTTATTATTACTTGCACTTTTATTCAGTCCGAGTCTTGATGCGAATTCTATAGTTACTAGTAAGAAAGCAATCGAATATGCAAAATTCTGAGCCCATCGAGCTTTTTTTGCTTTCTTACGGCACTGATTGAGAGACAAAATATAACGTAAAAGCAATTTCATCACCAGCCTTTTAATGTCCCCACTGCTGGGGCACTAGCCTACTCTCAGTGAGAGGGTGCAATAACTAAACTAAAAATAATATTTTTAGAGAATTAAAAAAAAACTTAAAAACAGGCCACCAACGAGCAACGGGTGCCAACGAGTGATAGGTACATAATAATAATCTTCCAAACATAAATGCCATCTTCATTAAAGTGCACGATGTTAGCTAAATAACGCTACCTGAGGATCCAGACCAAGTCACATTCTAACAGCGATAACGTTTGTCGAAAAGTATCCATATAACTTAAACTAAATTAAAAAAGGACATGACCAGTGGGGCAATGGGCACCTGCCTAGGTGTATCAATGTGCAGCAAATATTGTTTTATTTTTGCAATCTTTGTATTCTATAGTTTACAGATAAAAAAGTTTCACGAGGCTAAAAGGTCGGGAAACTGAGAAAAATAAAGATATGTTTTCACTAAATAACTCTGCTTTTCGTTAAGAGATGGCGCTAGGCGTAGTGGTTATCGAGTTTAAGAATGACTTTCTACTATTTGACATGCTATCGAGGCGCTATGTTTCTTTTCTATACCATCAAGAGGGCAAACGAGCATGCGGGTCACCGCCGCCCGCAGACATCCACAACAACAGAATAATTGCTGATGCATTGCCACCGTTTTCCCACCTCAAACCCTGGGCTTCTGGTTCCCTCACTTACCACTCGAAACGCAGCAACATAATGCTTGTGCTTTACGTTGTTATTCTGTAAAAGCGTGGTACCTCCCCGGTCGAGTCAACCCAATTACGAGCCACAGTCAGCTATTGACTAAAACGAGGCTCTACGTGGATCGCAAAACCCGGGCCTGCGGACGGCGAGTAGTGGGTAACTCGCCGCCCGATCAGCACCAGGCCCGAGAGTCAACGGCGCGTAGTGTTCCACGCGCGCCTCAAAGAGTTGTCAGCAAAGTGTAGGGGCCTGCCAAGGCCGGTGCCTGCCCGGGGGTGGAGGATAAATTCGAAAGAGTTACCTCGCCCCCGGGCACTCGAGGCAGGGAGGAACAGGGGTGGGTTTTAGTCAGTAAGAGTCTGACACACCCTTCCGCTCCACCCTAGAGCGGAAGAAGTCATAGGATGATTTCCCACCCCCCAAAAAAAAAAAAAAAAGTGGATCGCAAAACAAAAATAAGGTTTTAAGTACATTATTTGCGAAGGGATGAGGATTACACTGAATAATAAAACTATTATTTGAACTAATGAATTATTATAATAAACTATAAATTAACTAAAAATATGTAAGAAAGATGGACAATATAAACAAAGTACAATTAGACGGTTTTATCGCTAACAAGCGGTCTCAGTTTTGAAGCCCGGGGAACTTTTATTAACTTATCACTATACATTATGTATCTTAGGTATATACCCACATTCTTTACAAATAAAAACATTTGTTCTATTTTATTTAATCCTATTCATATAAGCTATGTGCTATTTGTGTGTGTGCTGTGTGTGTGTGGCTATGTAAATGTGAGTATTTATGCACATATACTGCTTACATTCTGTATTAAAGTAAGATAGTTGATTTAAAAACATGGTTCTACTGTTGAGTAATTATGAAAACAAACTGATTGCGATGTTAGTGTGCTATGTTCGAGAAAAAGTAATTTTACTATCGGTATCGATCTCAGATCACAATTCACCACCCCTACTTGCAAATCTGATCTTGGCGATGATGGCGTAACTTCAGGTTTAATTGCAGTTCGCGACCCACGTTATGTTTACGCTTTCGTTGTATAATGTGCGAATATTGTGTTCCATTTCTAACGACCATTGCCATTTAGAAATTCATGCAGAAATGATTTTACGGATTGGTGGGAACAATCCATATTTATTATGAGGTAGAATAAAATCAAGGCATGTCAGACAAAAAATATATTTTACCTAATAGGTACTAATAGATCGTGAACCTAAAGCGTCGATTCACCATTAGATGCAATATTAGGTTACTATTGCAACTGTATACCTAGTAGGCAATCGAACAGTCGGCTATTGCTGCTATGCCATGACACTAGTCTGGTATCTTGGCTGGGCCAGGCACCAAGACAATGTGCTTGCTCTAGCGCCATTTTTGGAAAATTGTGGTTTCCATTGAAGAGCACTAATGTTTTTTTTGTAACTTCTATGTGATTCAATGCATCAGCAATAACCCTGGTGTTGTGGTTGTCTGCGGGCGGCGGTGATTGCTTAACATCAAGTGACCCGCATGCTCTATTACCCCCTTGATGGTATAAAAAAGAAACATAGCGCCTCGATGGCGTGTCGAATAGTAGAAAATCATTCTTAAACTCGATAACCACAACGCCGAACGCCATCTCATATCGAAAAGTTATTTAGTGAAAACTTATCTTTACTTTTCTCAGTTTCCCGAACTTTTAGCGTCGTGAAACTTTTTATCTGTAAACTATAGAATACAACGATTTCAAAAATAAAACAATATTTGCTGCACATTGATAATGACACCTAGGCAGGTACCCACTGCTCCACTGGTCATGTCCTTTGGTTGGTTTGCAAGAGACCGCGCGCTGATCACCGGAGCCCTTTATAGTCTGGTATACCTATGAAACCAGCACTATACTACCACATTTAACTCTGACATACACACATAATATGTGTAAGTCTTTGTCCAGGGACCTACCTGGTTATTTTATAACAAGGTAGGTCCCGGAACGAAGACTTCGGAACCTTGGGTAAGTTGTTCAAAACGTTTGTAAATTATTATTTAGTTCTGCGTACTTGCAGGCAAGTTTGTGATCAGGTTGGGGCCGGGGATTCGACAGACACGCTTTCACACTCTTGTCTCCTCAAGTCGGATCCTTGTCCTGGTTTGGTTGCAAACAATGTTGAATTAACATTATGAATGGTGATGAAAATGTCACGAAAAGTTTAATAGATACCATTGAGTTATATAGTTTTTCACTCACCGAAGAAGGCAACAAAATGCTAGTTGAGTTTATATTAAAAAGTAGATTAAACGAGAACGCTAAAATAAGAATGTACCGTTGTGAGTCACTTATTATTGAAATGCGTCAACACCTTCTTACACAGAAATTAAGCATACACAAGGAGTTGACACAAATCAACCTGTTGAGCACCTCAGAGTTCTGAGTTGAGCTTCGCGATGACTGACAAATGCTTGCACTGTCTGGACAGGTCCACTCGAATTCGTGTGTTGCTTTCTTCATAAAGCTCATCCCAGACATAAACGTACATGGTTCTCATAGGATCTAACCAGTCCACATTGTATGGATTTGAACACTAAAAGAGACTTTGACCTCTGAGTTTGTTTCGGTGTTTCTTCTCAGGGTAGTCAGCTAGGAAACACCGGCCTCATCTAGCTTAAACTGACAAAAAAACATTGACGTGTAAAAGTGTTCCTTGTAACCTATTTACTGAATAAACATCATTTATCATTTAACCAAAACGGTTCTTCTGTCGAAAAAAATGGGTCCAAGTTCGAGCAGCTTT
This sequence comes from Polia nebulosa, assembly GCA_951329385.1. Lineage (NCBI taxonomy): Eukaryota > Metazoa > Arthropoda > Insecta > Lepidoptera > Noctuidae > Polia > Polia nebulosa. The sequence continues at coordinate 30,462,698 of OX589598.1, forward strand.
TTTGGGTATTTGACGGTCGCACAAACAGCGGAGGACTAAACCACATATAAAATATTACGCCCTCAAAATGAGAAGATTGCGATTAAAAGCTTCACTGATGACTTGCGAAACCGCGAAGCCCGCACTATTTTAGCGGCGCGTAATTATGATACTCTGAAAGATACCATACGAGCAACGAAGGATGAGGATTTGACATGCAGTCGTCAAAGTTCAGACGCTTCTGTGTATGTCAGATACTAATACAGCTCATTTAGAAATCGCGGATATAGTTACAGTAACAACAGTCGCTCTAATCGATCCAACAACAATCGATTTATACAGAGAGGGAATAGTAGAGGTTCTTTTCATAATCATAGGGAAAACCACAACCAAAAATTCCAGCAACAATTCAGCAACAGTTGTTGATACATGCGGAGTTCATCACGCGGTAGACCTAGACGGATATAAACCCGTAATGGTGATGTGCGTGCTATGAAAAATGTCATAAATACGAGTAGTAGCGATTTAACTGACCGAAATCAAACGCCCCAACATACAGAAAGACACTTTTCTGAACAATTATTATTTTTTCGATAATCATTTTATTTATATTGACTTTTTCTTGGTGAGACGAAACAGTCTCGAAACAGTCGAAAACTGTAAAGTGTTGCCAGGCTAAGACTTAGTCTCTACACAGGCTCATAATGATGGACGTAACTGTCAGTGTCTCGTCCAGTAGGAACAAAGAACGGCCCCCACACAAAATCAGATGGCGTATGATAGAAAATGAGGAGTGTGCAAGTATGTTTAAGAATCAAGTGGTAGATAAAATGATAGAAATGAAGGATATGGAAGGAAAATCTGTAAATGAATGTTGGAAAGAGATAACGAACTGTATAATGCGAGTAGCAAAAGATGTGTTTGGAGATTCGCAAGAGAAAGGTATAATAGAAAAGGATTCATGGTGGTGGAATGAAGATATGCAAAAGATGCTGGAAAAAAAATGCGTTTAAAGTATGGCAGAATGTAGAAACCGGAAACGATAATTTGAAAGAAGATAAGAAGAAAATTTATAAAGAATGGAAGAGAAAGGCAAAAAGGTGGTTGCAGTTTCCAGGGCTAAGGCACACAGCCCTATAGGCCAGAAGGAGCTCTACCAGATTACATAAAAAAGAGAAATGAGAATGAGGGATGTAATCCATATAAAATGTACGAATGATGAAATCGGTAAAGTCTTGTCGATTGATGACGAAATAAAAGAGCGATGAAAGGTTTATTTTGAAAAGTTGATGAACGAAAAGAATGAATGGAATGTTGTGCTGAAAGAGGTACAAGTAAATATGGGTTTGGTGAGAGAATTTAGCATGGATGAAGTAAGAAAGGCAGTTCAATATATGAAAAATGGAAAAACCATGGGTCCTTATGACATACCAGTAGAAGAATGGAAGTATTTAAAAGAGGATAGATGTATGTGGTTGACTTTATTCTTCAATAAGTTGTTGTATGAAAGTGATCCCACGAGAAAGGCGGAATAGTTCGCTAGTGCCCATTTTCAAGAATGTACAGGATGTACAGGACTGCAACAACTATCGAGGGATAAAGTTTATTAATATGTCACATATTATAAAAGTATGAGAGAAAGTGATAGAGAAAAGATTGCGAGAGGAGAGTGGGCTTACCTCAAATCAGTTTGGATTAATGCCAGGTCGAGGGAAAATGGACGCCACCTTTGCTGTTCGTCAGTTGTGCGAGAAGTACAGACGTGTGCACAAGAACTTGCACATTGTGTTCATTGATCTTGAGAAAGCGTATGATGGGGTACCTCGGGACGTGTTGTGATGGGCCTTTAAAGAGAAAGGTTTGACTGGGAAGTATGTTGAGTTGATTCGTACTGTGTACAGACAATCTAGTACCTATGTCCGGTCTGCTGCTGGCAACAATGAGTTCAGTGTGGCTGTAGGCTTGCATCAAGGGTCGGCTTTAAGTCCTTTCGTTTTCCTGTTGATTATGGACGCTCTTACGTCGGAAATACAAGAGGAGGCACCCTGGTACATGCTTTTTGCCGACGACATTATTCTGGTCGGTGAAGATGCACTCAGGTCCATCTCATCCAGAGCAGATTGGAGAAATGGCAACAGAAGCTGGACAAAGTTGGCTTGAAAATCAGCAGAACCAAAACTGAATACATATTTTGCGATTTCGGCGGTCTCTCCAGTTCTCAAGCTATAGTGCTAGATGGCGCGTTTCTCCCAGTCTGCTGTGATTTTTGGTATCTCGGTTCACTCGTGCGTTTTATATAAATATTTGCTTGTAACAATAACAGCTCGGTGGAATTCTTAGTACAAGGTGCCAAATATGGATTGCTTATAGATACTGGGGCATCACTCTCAGTATTGAAATACGAAACTGTAGCGCATTGGAATCTTCCAATCCCAACGGAATTCATTTATATAAATCGCAATCCCCACCTAATAATATGGGAATGTGGTACTACAACAGTTTTCGTTTTATTGCATATTCGATGTATAGTTCATCCATTACATCTTGAATTTTTTTTATATTTTTTCTATGTAAAAGTATAATAATTCTAATGGTACCGTAATTAACATAACAATATTATTCCCTGAAAATTTCAACACACTGTACACACCAATAATATCATAACAATTACGTAAGTAAACGACGGTTACCATTTTATACGCGTAAGAAATGCATATCTTGTTCCATGTAAAGTATAAAACAAACTTATTCGTATGTTATTTTCATTTACTGGATTTGATAATGTCCTCTTACAAAACATGACAGATACTTATGCAATATCGTAATGTCATTCACTGTATAATAATAGTCAATATTTTTAAAGCAAGCGGTTGTACAATCCCGGGCCTGCGGACGGCGAGTAGTGGGTAACTCGCCGTCCGATCAGCACCAAGTCCGAGAGTCGACAGCGCGTAGAGTTCCACGCGCGGCTCAAAGAGTTGTTGACAAATAAGAGCGCACGCTTAATTTCAATTCACTTAAATAAAGGACATCGATGCGTCATAGACAATTTATATCATATATATGCTCGTGTTTGACAACTATCTCACCTGATGGTAAACGATCATGTGGTCAAAGATGGAGCACGCTTGCCTAGAAGTAAACTATTCACTCTTAATTTAAAGACTCCCAGATTGTAGCTATCAGTAAACACAGACTCGGCAGGGAATTCCACTCCAAAATGCAACAGATAAAAAACCGCCCAGCAATTCGGGGTCGATGCTCAAGACTTTGGAGACACGACGATTCTTTAATTGCCGAAAATCCTCTTGGCTCGTTTCTTAATTGTCTCAAGGGCGTCTACCTGTTATCTGGCAGATCCGTCCCAAAGAAGAGAGCAGTATTCTATACACGATCGAACTTGCGCTTGTTAACCCTTAAATTGTTTCTGTCCGTTATAAAGTTTGAGCAGCTATTCCAGCGTGAAGTACCGTCTCACCTTTGCTAGGATCCCCAAATTTTTGGAGGCCACTTGAGCCTTTGCCTCTATGAAAGAACCAAAACTGAGCATTTAATATGCAGCAAGAACAATTTTGCCGAGAGCACCGACCCCTGAGGAACCCCGGCATCAATATCCAACAGTTCGGGTGAGCAGTCATCTATGAATAAACCGATCCCTCAGTAAATCTACATAGCAATCATACAATCTGGCGGCTAGACTGAAGGAAGGAAGCTTACTTATAAGGCTTTCGCAAGTGCCTCCCCGTGTTTCTCGATGACCTTACTCCAGATGTGAATGGTATAATTATGCTAGAAGATCCCCTGTTGACCGATTTCGGCGGAAGCCGTATTGATACGCGATGCCCCCCGCTTCGCGTCACCAGGATTTAAACGTGAATATTCCGCAAATGGTGAACGTGAAGAAGCAAACAAGTTTGCTTTCTCCTCAGCAGAGTCGGCCAGCGACCCATCGGGTTTCAGTAATGGTGGTAGTGAGAGGTGGCAGAAATTCGATTCAACTGACTTATCCAAAGACCAAAACACTTTACTACCAGCTGGATAAGAAGCAAATTTGTTCCCAATTCGGCGAATGTGGTCAAACCGAGCCCTCAGAAACGTTTTGCAGAACTTGGCAGCCCTGTTGAAGGCTCTCTTCTTCTTACTAATGTCATTGGCTTTGCGCGTACGAGCGCCAACCCATGCCAGGTATTGCCGCGAATTGAAGCGCATCAGCGCGATTGCACTTGGCACCAAACCATGGACGAACGGCGTTGCCAGACATTGTTACGTCAGAGAACGGAATGTTGTATTCCATCCCCTGCCACAACACATCCGGCACGACGTAGCATCAGTCGAACAGAAGCAAGTAAGCTGCCAAGGATAACATGCAAAGAAAGATCGCATGTCATCCCAATCTGCTGACCTGTATCGCCAAACCCACCGCGTGCCTCTAGGTCTAGGATCGGGCGGGTAGTAGACGGATACAGACTCACCAGACAGTAATCGGAACGGTGAAGAGATCGACACAGAGTAGCGGTCTGTTTCAGTTGTCAGCAGTAGGTCCAAGCAAATGGATGTGTGCGAATTAACATCAAGTACCCTCGTTGCCCCTTGGACCAGCTGGGTGAGATTTAGTTTATTGTCTGTGCACTGGTATGGGAAGAGCCCCTATGGTAAACATTGAAGTCCCGCAGTAACACTTATTGGGCAGAAGGGTACCGCTGCTAAGCCGCATCAGTCGCCTCACTAAGGTGCTGTGTAAGCCTGGATGTCTCCTAATCACCGCTGTGCGACCGGTAGACACAGGCGTAGATAACCTTATCCAGGCTTGTATCTACCAGAGTGAATATTCAAAGATAAATAATGAAATTCAAACCCGATCAAAGAGAGGAAGAAGATCACCTGAACCGAGCAATGTACTGCAAATTGATGTCAACTGAGTTAGCGAATATACCTGTAGGACGTACTAGTACTAGTGATTATTGTTTGTAATAGAAAACACTACCTGATTATAATTTTATTATTAATAATTAAAATTACTTACTGATTAAGATACATAATAAAACCTTAGTTTTATTTCATAACTTTTAACACACTGGCTGTTATATATATATATCGGAGCACCAGGATGTATCGAGCTACCATCAGCCATCAGGTGTCTGTTTTGGTATTTCGCGCAATAAATAATAACGGCAAGGCAGTTATTCACTTTAATTAATTTGAAACTTATAAACTTGGTACTTTAAAATACCAGTAGCAATAAAACGTAAATGTAAATTATCCAGTATTAATATTAACTTCCTCTTATACTGTTTTTTTTTTCAGGCAAATCAAATAATAGGTAGGTACTTACTGAAAGATTTAATAAAACGAGTATTTGTATCATTAAGTATGTTACCGTTAATCTTTTGACTCTACGCATCGACGAATATTATTGCCATGTTATATTACAGTATACACTTTCGCTTGGATTTCACCCGAATAATATCGTAATATCATATTGCCGGTAGATTTCTTGGCATCGTATTTCAACGAATAATACCATAATGCATTGATACTGACAACGATATCGTTTAGTTTACACGCGAATAATATCGAAATGATGTGTTGCATACTATAGTCTTGCCTCACAATTTCAGTAACATATCAAAAACAAAAACTCAAAAACTTCAAAAACTTTATTTGATTACACTAATGAAAAAAAACAAAACATAAAATTAAACGGACTGTATGAAAACAGCTTTCTTTTGATGTATGAATGACTATCATAGGTTCAACCATTACACACTAAAGTTGAAAGTGGACTAATTAATTTAAATTTAAAATTATATTTACCACATTAAAGTTGAAAGTGGACTAGTTAATTTAAATTTAAAATAAATTTACGTTAGGTGTAAACTACATTAAGTAGTCTATTCCCATTGTGCTTTAAATGAGTTTAAGTTTTCCGTTTTCACTTATGTCTATTTATAAAAAATCTGAAAAATTAATATTTGTAAAAAGGGAAGAGGTGTGACGATTAAATAATATAGAAGCGGACGTAGGTCCACGCGGGTATAAGTGTCACTATACAGCTATCACTGTTACCGGCTAGACGTGCGCTCAGCTTGCTACATCAAGACACCAAACTATTGTTTTATGAAACCATCTGTGCTTACCCCTGTGACAAGTGGACGTCACAACTATGTTATTCGGTGGAGGGTGCAAAATGGCATTGGGAGCAAGGTACTAACATCGGGCTATGTTTATGTTACAGTGATCGCATATGGGCAGGAATTGTTACACAAATTTAACATTATTCGCACCATACCTGGTCTACAACATGTTATAATCGGCAGAGATTTTATGAATAAATATAAAGCTATTTTAAATTATGTAGATAGTATAATAACATTAAAGAAGAATGAGAATAATTTGACACTGCTATTTAGCTATCAATTTAAAAAAAAAAATTTGTATGTTTCAGACATCGTCGTGGGCGGAAACCAACAACTAGATTTTTATTACAACAGAACACTAACGAACACAGAAGATATTCCGTCTGCTAATTATATCACTTCAGTAACTTACGATCCAGTTCACTACAGGGTGCTGTTTTCCGACAATAACGGACCAAACGTGTCAATATCTAGCTTTGACTTATCAACCAGGAAAATACAAACTTTAGTTACGAGAGTTTCAAACGACAGACTTGTGAGGGTTGTCTACGACCCGGTCACACAAATACTCATTTGGAAGGAATATATGTGCATATACTCATTTTCATTAAATCCTGCATCCTCAAACAAAGCAGATGACGGAAATCTCTTAGTTATGTTGGATAACTTCTGCTGGGATATCGCCGTGGACAGCTGTGGAGGGTATGTTACTCACGTTATAATCACACACACACTTACACACTGACAAAATTAGCGGAATATAAATAAGAGAAAAACTTTTTTAGGGACAGAGCAATTTTTATGATGTTTTGTAATAAAACCAAATATTCGTAATCTTATTTTTACTTTAAAGAGAGAGAGCAATTTTTGTGAGTTTGTGTAAATATGGAGGGTAATCTCCGGAAACTTATTGAATCTATCAATCATTCTCCTTATTTGAACAGTTCTTTCAGCAGTAGCAGCAAGATTTATAATTTTTATATAGTTTGGATAATATATTATGTAAATACATTTGAAATACTAAAAGTTATTTTGATATTCGTGAACTACGTGGGAAAAAGTCGTAACTTTTTAAAGTTTTCATGGCGTGCGCTGCCCAAATATTTCACGTTACATGTAAATTTATTACATGTAACGTGAAAAATGTGTGTATAGTGAAAAAGATCCTCTCAAACAGAACTACATAAAAAATCGTAATAGCATATAATTTCTATATTTTAAGGTTTACTCACAAAAACCATTTTTGTAATATTATATGATTAAATGAACTTACAATTGAAGTTCGATCATTATTATATGAGGTGCTTTATTTGGAGATATGATTATAACAACGTATTACCCTTATCTACTCGGTAACTTCACACGTATATTAAAGATTTTTAAATTTTAAAACAGTTTTTTTTTTTTTTTTTGGGGGGTGGGAAATCATCCAATGACTTCTTCCGCTCTAGGGTGGAGCGGAAGGGTGTGTCAGACTCTTACTGACTAAAACCCACCCCTGTTCCTCCCTGCCTCGAGTGCCCGGGGGCGAGGTAACTCTTTCGAATTTATCCTCCACCCCCGGGCAGGCACCGGCCGTGGCAGGCCCCTTCCCTTGGCTGACAACTCTTTGAGGCGCGCGTGGAACACTACGCGCCGTCGACTCTCGGGCCTGGTGCTGATCGGACGGCGAGTTACCCACTACTCGCCGTCCGCAGGCCCGTGTCTACGGTGGCCGGAGATCGTCTCGCGGCCCCTGGCGTCTCCTGCGGCGGTCGCGGCTGGGGGCGCTAGGGCGACTCGGCCGTTGCTGAGCCTCCCTAACGTGTGCCGCCTCCCTCTTCGCGAGCATTACTGCTTCGCAGAAGGAGGAGACGGCCTCCCATTCCCTCTCGCTCCGTACCATGGCCTGAACCAGGGCACGGCGCGAGAGGTCGCTGTCGCCTATCGCATCCACGAGGACACGGCGGTGCTCTGCCCAAGCGGGGCAATGCTCCACCGTGTCCTCTGGGCGATCCTCGCAGTGGAAACACTCAGGGGTCACCTCCGCCCTGATCCGACACAGGTACCTCCCGAAACAGCCGTGTCCGGTGAGCACCTGCGTCAGGCGGAAGGTGAGGGCGCCGTGACGCCTCTCCAGCCACTCCTCAAAGAGGGGCACTACCGCCTCGATGGTGGCGTGCCCAGCGCTGGGTTGCGACAGTCGCTCTCTCCATGTCACCATGAGATCCTGCCGGAGCTCGGTCCGCCGAGCCGCGAGTTGTCGCGGCAGCGGAGTTTCGCCCCGGCGTTTGGCCTCCTCGCGCCACTCGTACAGGTGCGCGAGGATTTTTGCCTCCAGATCCCACGGTGACAGTCCGGCAAGGAGGCTCGCCGCCTCACGGGAGATCGTGCGGTATCCGCGGATGATACGGATCGCCATGACCCTCTGGGACGCGTTCATCAGGCGAGCTGATTGCTGCCTCAACGAACGCGCCCACACCGGTGCCCCGTAGAGGGCAAATTTTAAAACGGTAGTGAAGTACAGGCTGTATGTCTGCCTCGTGTTGACACTGAATTCTAGCTCATTTTTTAGAGACAAGTTAACGATACGCTATGAAACTTTCTGTGTGTCTGGAAATCTTCTAGTGTCAGGGATGGGAGGGAGCTCATATCTTCAAATGAAGCAACTCATATAATCATGATCGAACTTCACTTGTAAGTTCGTTCAATCATATATTATATTTCGTTGCCTCATTTTTCAGATATAATAATTATAACAACGTAGAATTTTAGAGAGTCAGAAAGTTTTAGAATTGCAATTAGAATAAACGATAAGGTTACAAACATTATCGTTTTATTGATCAATAAAGAAGCCTTGTAGTAATTGTTGCGTTTCCATAATGCACAGATATTTTTTGCATATTAAATTATATGAACTAACAAATAGCTCATAAAATTGATTACAACAAACTCAATAGGTACTAAGGAACATTTCTGTGAATACATAATCACGAATGTTCTTCTATTGGTAAGCAAGCAAATCTGACAAATTCACTTTTATTACTAATGACCAAGACCAGACCAGGCCCATTATAACAACGGTCAAATGTGCTGTGCGCGCCAAATACACTGATGTCTAAGCCACTCTGAGCATTTATTTGATTCAACTGCTGGTAGTTTGTGTAGCAGCAGGTTTGTGTAGCTGTTTGTCTATCTATAACTAGCCTTTTCCCAAATATCTTGGGGTCGGCTTCCAGTCTAACCGGATGCAGCTGAATACCAGTATTTTATATGGAGCGATTGCCTATCTGACTTCCACAACCCAGTTACTGGGTAATACGATAACCCTTGGTAAGACTGTCAAAAACCCACGATTGACAGCCGGGACCAACGGCTTAACGTGCTTTCCGAGGCACGGAGGAGTCTCGGTATGTAAAGATGGTCACCCATCTATGGACCAACCCCGGCAAGCGTAGCTTAACCTGATGGATAGACCTGTGCGGCTGTTATTACTTTAGCCCTGAGCTCCTCCCGTGCGGCTGTTTGTACCTATGTTAAAAACAGCTTGTTTGTCCTCTGAGGTCCTATGATTTAAGTTATAGAAGAAATATAAACTGAATTGAGTGCCGCTATGCATATTGGGATATTTTCGCTGAAATATGATAGAAGCAAGACAGCCCGGTCCCTGCCAGGTGCGGATTTCTTGATGATGTGTATTATACGAGTATCTAGCGATTTTTATCTGAAAATCGTATATTCTCAAGTTTAATTAAGTACATATCCTGTGAGCTGTCAAAATTGCTAAAAGCATTATTCACAGCTACGTAATTATAACTGTCACTATTAGAGAACCATGTTTAAATAGAGTGTAAAATCAATTGGATGATGAAAACCACCGAAACCAAGCTTCTGCATAATGTCTGGTAGGTATTATGCTAAAATAAGCAAAGAATTTCTGTCGCTTTAAGATCTTCGTGTATACCCCAGCATACTTTAAGGTTGGGCAAGCGGCGACTAATATACTAATAAGTCGAGCTAATTCGCGAATGGAACATGATTGTAATTTTGTAATCTTAATTACAAACTCGCCAATATTACGTCGCTTATTGGCTGGTAATTTTAGTCCAAGCGTTTTTTCTTTTGGTATCTTATCGAGATAGCAGGGTTGTCGCAGTTTTATTTAATACACTTTTGTCATAATTAACAACAAAACCCAGAAGCTCGAGGAGTTTGGCAGTTTTATAGTACATTATTAAGACAATTGGTATAACTACATATCTCCAATACGTAGGTAAGTTATGTATAATCTAAATAAGACGCTGATTGTAAATTGCGATATCTGAGATACGCCATAACTTTCTTTATAACTTTAGTAAATATTCTTGAGGCTAGTGATAAATCGAAAGGCTTACAAATTAAGCTAAATATGTGAGCTTTGGGCGAATTATTTTAATGGGTAGAAAATTAAATTTTAACTGTATTTGTGGTCTGAAGCCCTAATGGCTTAGAGAAGATATTTTAACATCTTCTAGGTCATTGTTGGCAAAGTATCCATCGCGTGGTATCAATTTGCATGTTGTTCGATAACCCTCCATTTTAAAATGGTAAATTAATTAATTTAGGGGCTTCAAATTCAATAAATGCGTTTATCGCCGTTAGACTTCAGCGTGAGTTGGCCGTAATAACTTTAGTTTATTATGTTTGATTTTTCAGTATTCATTTCATTACTTATTTTTAGGTGTTATTGATTGACTCACAGGCGTGTGAAATGATTAATTATTTTTTAAACCAATCAAGAATTATACAGTTTTTGGTGTTTTTTAATCACCAGTCGTAAAAATGCCTAAGCATACCTGCACGTTTGCGTGAGCATTTTGTACTGCGCCACACACAAGACGTGGTAGAGGCCATGCTGATGACGTGGTTGGCGACTCCTTTCCGTACCTATATATACCCTATGCTCTTTTGGAACAAGGTAGTAGCATCATCGAGGACTAGGAGAGTATTCCGGGGGCGGCGGATCTTGGATATCTAGGAGGGCACGTATCGGGTAGCCGATGCAATCAGTGGGTTGTGGTGTTTGGCAGCAGTGTCAATGAAGCGTTTGGTGGAGCGTTTCATGAACTGCTGCATAGTGGGGAGTTTGAGATCAACATGCAGATCCTCATTCCACACAAAGTAGGGGGCTCCCACTACTTTAAGTGGATGACTGCGGTGAAGGTGCGCAATTTTCACTTGAGTGACAACTTGCTGCTACCGTTCAGTAGGATGTGGAGTCTACTTTGAGCAAAAGCGGCGCGCGAGCGAGCCTGTTTTATATGCTCTGCGAAGGTGAGGTGCTGGTCGAGGATCACGCCTAGGTACGAGTATTTGGCTTGCTTCTCCCAGGGGATCAGCTTGCTATACATGGTGATCGGACAGGGGAGGGATATAGTGTGACGCTCTTTTGAGTAGAAAACAGCCTGGCTCTTGTCTGGGTTGACCTCGATTCCCCATTTCCGGAACCATTGGCCCAAAATGTTTGCGGTGGATTGGAGATTGAGAGCTATCTGTTTGGTTGAGATGCCCGAGCAGTAGATGGCCGTGTCGTCAGCGAATAATGCTAACTGTGCCTTTTTAGGTTTTGGGATATCGCTGGTAAATAGCGTAAAAGCTAGGAGAGATACCACGGAGCCTTGGGGGACTCCTGACCTAATGGGGTTGGGGGAGGATAGAGCGCCCTCTATACGATAGCGAAAAGTGCGATTTGACAAAAAATCTCGTAGGAAGAAAACGATTCAGTCTGGCAGTCCTAGTTGGTACAGCTTAAAGATTAAGCCATTGTGCCAGACTTTGTCGAATGCTTTCGCTATGTCGAAGTACAAAACACCGGTCGTCTTACCGAGCTGAAATCCAGCGCCCATGTTCGATGATGCGGAACGGAAGCCGAATTGATCGTTAGGAATGAGACCCTTAGCTTCGGCGAAATCGTGGTTCGCTTGTAAATAAACATCTCATAGACCTTACCTAGAACATTGAGTAAACTAATGGGGCGGTAACTGGTGGGATCAGACTTGGGCTTGCCTGGTTTGGGAATACCAATGACAGTGGCCTGTTTCCACACTTGGGGGAATATCTTGTTACTTAGAGTGCCATTGAAGATGGCGGTCATAAGCATAATAAGTTGGGTCGAGAAGCGTTGATTCACTCTGTTGGTTTTGCCATTAGAGCCTGGGGTTTTTCTGGGCTGAAGCTTCTTGATGATATCCTGTACCTTATCGGGGGTGACAAGGGGGTGTTGGATCATCAGGATCTTCAACGGGAGAAAGGGAAGTTCTTTCGACTTTCGCCTCCATCATGTCAAGGTGGGCCTGGTCTACTGGTTGAGAACTGGGAGAACATTGCGTCATGATCGTAGAATAATGTCGGTTTTGACAAAAAATACGAAATTCACTTTTTACCATATTTGGATACTACATTGTTTAAATATTATTACCTAATTAAAAAAAAAATATATGTATTTTGGATTTCAAATTAATCAGTCGGTATACTGACGGATTTGATAGGCCCTCATAGTAAAATGACGCTTGTGTATACTCGTCATTGTACGCCGCGCGGGGATCTCCCGCCACCACCTCAGCTCCCGACGAATGCGCACAATCGCCACTATTCGTCGAACTCGCCCATGCGCTGCAGCGGATTAGATTTTTCTTAAACAATAACACTAGTATGTCTTTGTTTGCCTATTTATTAATTATTTCGTGTCTAGTTTTTTAAATACCATGTTAAAAGATGTGCCACAATGAAAGACGGACGATCAAAGCTTATGTTAAAACTTGTGGAAGAAACAAGCAATAATGCACAAATTACGAATTTTACTCATGAAGAGTACATTGATGAGTAGGACTGCATACCAAGGACTCCAGGTAAGTAATGAATTATGTATTAACATTTTGGCATCATTTCATTCTTGTATTTATACAAATTTTGCAAAGTAAATAATTAAAGCGTCGGTTCTGACTATCCGTCGCTTTTCTACGGAAAATTATAAATCAATTTAAAATTTAGTTTACATAAAAATAATATTGCTAGCTGATAGTACTACATTACTCTGTTGAGTTTGTATTATATTAGATAAATTGAATTTTTAAGTTGTATATAACTATATTACATTTTTCTAAGGACATGATAGTGACGCGTTATCACAACCGACGATATTCTGTGGACACGTTTTTTTATCTAACGGTCGTATCTAACCATCCCACTTTGTTCTTAGAACTAAATTCACTTCCAACTTTTTTCTGTTGAAAAACTATGATTATTTGTATATATTTCATATATTATTCTATAAAAATATAATCTAGTCCTAGTAATAATTTACCTGTATAAATAAAAAGAAGTGAATTTTATTATTTTTCACTTTCGAACCGAGTTTTCCGAAATAGTCGAACGGTTTTTAGTAAATCTTGACCTGCGATATTATGTTGGTAAATCAGCTGTGGATACGTCGCTAGGGATATTAAGGGGAAGACCATATGGAGGTGTGGCTCTTTTGTGGAGGAAATCGTTGTTTACGTGTGTAACTATTTTACCGTGTGCTAGCGATCGTATTGTGGCAATTAAAGCGACGACGTGCGACGGCCGTGACTTGTTATTGTTTAGTGTTTACATGCCGACGAACTCTGTAGATAATTTAAGCGAGTTTTGTGAATGTCTTAGTGAAATAGCTGCTATAGTTGCGAGTGAGAATGTTGAGTCTGTCTATATATTAGGGGATTTTAATGCGCACCCTGGGGAATTGTTTAACCAGGAAATGTTATCTTTTTGTGATGAGCAGGGTTGGTGTTGTGCTGACTATAAGAACCTAGGTATAGACTCGGACACTTTTACCTTTGTGAGTGATGCCTGTGGCAGTAGACGTTGGCTTGACCATTGCCTGGTTTCTGAAGCAGCGTGGAAATCAGTGGAGAAGGCGGAAGTGTACCATAACGCCTACTGGTCAGACCACTTTCCACTATGCATTCAGGTCAACCTGGGGATGGTGAGGCGAACGGATGTCTCAGCAAATCTTGAGGGCAAGGTAGTAGATAAAGTGAGGTGGGGGGAAAGATGTACTGACCAAATAAATTGCTATTACCAACTATGTATGCAAAAGCTTAGTCTGGTCGATTTCCCAGCAGAGTTAAGCAACTGCTGCGATAACTTCTGCTTAAATAAAGAGCACACTGTAATAATTGATAATCTGTACAAGAATATTGTTACGTCACTGCGAGAGGCGGCTGAGGGCAGTGCTGGTTATGTGAGAAAAAGTAGTAATAAACGTACTGTGATAGGGTGGAATAGACACGTTAGGGACGCTCATGGGTGCGCTAGGGTGGCTTTTAAAAACTGGGTTTGGCACGGGAAACCTCAATTTGGTCAGTTGTTTATAGATATGCGAGAAACGAGAAAAGTCTTTAAACAAAAACTTAAATATTGCCAGGACAACGAAGAACAAATTAAGTTGGATATTATAGCTTCAGAACATAAGAAAAAGCAGTTCAATAAATTTTGGAAGTCAACTCAGAAGTTAAACACCAGACCTGCTGTACCTTTGAGCGTTAATGGCGTGTCTGAACCAGTGGGGATAGCGGACATGTTCAGAGTACATTTCTCTGTGACACCGCGGTTGCAAGTCAATAGGCGGGAGGGGTGCGGTGGGGAGAGACTTGGTTCGTCTAGCCCGATTTACATCTCGTCAAAGGAGATAGGGAAGGTTATAAAAACCATGACTAGGGGTAAGTCTCCTGGTCATGATAACCTTAGTATAGAACATTTCCAACATGCCGGTCCGCATCTTCCTAGGGTCTTATCTATGTTATATAACTTTTGTATTAGGCACTCATACCTGCCTGCTGAGTTGATGAGGACGATTGTTGTACCTATTGTGAAAAATAAGACAGGCGACGTCTCGGACAAGGAGAACTATCGACCAATCTCATTGGCTACTATAACTGCAAAGGTGCTTGACAGTGTTCTCGGGCGTAGGATGTCTGGACAGCTCAATTTGCATGACGCACAGTTCGGTTTTAGAGCTGGGCTGTCTACAGAAACAGCTATTTTGGCGCTCAAGCACACGGTCAGTTACTACACCTGCAGGAACACACCTGTGTATGCTGTATTTTTAGACCTTTCGAAGGCGTTTGACCTGGTTAATTATAACGTCCTATGGACTAAGTTGCGTGACCGGGAACAACCTGAGGAGATAGTTGAGCTTCTCAGGTATTGGTATAATCACCAGATTAACCAGGTCAGATGGTCGGGTGCTTTGTCTGAGACGTATGGTCTGGAATGTGGTGTAAGGCAGGGTGGTCTGACCTCCCCAGCGCTGTTCAGCTTGTATGTCGATCAGTTGATCGGGGAACTCAGCAGCACAGGGGTTGGATGTTCGGTAGATGGTAAAATCATAAATAGCATATCTTACGCGGACGACATGGTGCTGCTGAGTCCCTCGATTGAGGCACTCAGACGATTGCTTGAGGTTTGTGAGAGATACGCCTTGACTCACGGCCTCCTGTACAACGTGAAGAAGAGTGTGTTCATGGTGTTTGGGGTTGCTGCAAAGGGTCACAGGGCAGTGCCGCCAGTGTACTTATATGGTGTTGCTCTAAACAGAGTGCCTTGTTTTAGATACCTTGGACACAAACTAGTCGAGGATCTTAATGATGACCAGGACATAGAACGGGAACGGAGAGCGTTGTCGGTCCGATGCAATATGTTGGCCCGTAGGTTTGCAAGATGTACGAGACCGGTCAAAATCACCCTTTTCAAGGCTTATTGTCAGTCTTTTTACGCGTGCAGCCTGTGGGTCAGGCATACGCAGAGGGCCTACAACGCTCTTCGGGTCCAGTACAACAACGCCTTCCGGGTGCTGTTGGGGTTACCGCGATTCTGTAGCGCGTCAGCCATGTTTGCTGAATCTACTACAGATAGTTTTTCAGCAATCATGAGGAAAAGAACGGCATCATTGTTACGCAGGATTCGTGGGAGTGCCAACGGCATACTGAAGGTGATCGGGGATAGGCTGGACGGCGTTTTCCTGGAGTATTGGACCCGTATGCACAGCTACGGGTCTGATACTGCAGGAAAATACATGAATTAAGTTGTGTCCTAGTGTAGGTTTTATTTTGTTTGTTTTTAAATATAAGTAAGTACTAACATAGTTACGTAAGTTGTATCACTAACAAAATATGGAGCAAGTTTCCGAAATAAACGTTTTATTATTATTATTATTATATTAATATTTTTTACATGTACTGATATCTTTTCAGAATGCCATTCACTATTACCCCCAGGAGCACGCAACGTAATAGAAAAGTCGAATGACATTTATGAGGACGTCTTTTCAGACGATGTACACAGAACAAGCGAAATCGTAAAATCAACAGATGAAAATATAAACCCGAACATACCATCACCTACTTGTGTTCTTGGTGAAGATCCTTTTATGGCTGTGAATCAAAATCATCCTCACCATATTTACTCTCGTCAGAAAATCAGCATAGTGTTGTGTTCCTCTCAAATATCAGCTCAGCTTTAACCCCTTTAGATACGTCTACCTTGATAACAGAACTATCACTTTTCCCTCAACCGATTACCCCGGCTGTTGACAACGGACAAACACCTATGCCATCACCAGCAAAAACCCATTATGACGTATCTAACGATTTTTTTTGTCTTACTCACGATGGTACAGACTATAGCAACTGTCCATCAATCAACACAGCTGTGTCTTCATGCCAGTCGTCTCCAGCAGCGCCTCTCATTCTATGTAGAGGTAAAAAACTCGTCAGAAATTATGATGATTGGGCAGAAGTTAAAAGAAAGCCCTTAACGAATGCAGGAAAGGAATACGCCTCCAAAAAGGGCGTTATTGTTCCAGCAAAAACTATAGGAAGGCCTTGCACGTGTAGATATAAATGTTACACTATGTTGAATCTCGAAGAAAGGCAGAATGTATTTGAAAAATTTTGGAAATCAGGTGATCGTGAGAAACAATGCTTGCATGTCGCGAATTATACTACAAAACATACATAGAAAAGGGGTCTTCAAAGAGATTTAAAGCATAACCGTCAATCCACTTACAAGTATTTTTTGCCAAAAGACTCATCAAAAATAGAGGTTTATAAAACCATGTTTTTAAGAACATATTCGATTAGTGAAAGGTTAGTTCGAACAGCTTGGGATAAGTATGACGGAAGCACTTTAATTGAAAAAGACATTCAATCAAAAGTAGTAAGCAAAAAGTCAAAAACGGCCGTTTTTGGTACTTTTGTTTACTACTTTGGATACGAAACATTTTCAGTCCTGTTTTAAGAACGTAAAAATACTTTATCTTCATTGTAACAAACGTCACGTTAGATTCTTTAATATCTGCTGCTATATGCTACGATTTTTTATTCAATGAGGGCGCCACTTGGCCGGTAGTAGGGCCTTAAGTGATGGACTTAATGTTTCTGTCGATAACAATGAATCTGACTGAAGAATTGTGAAATTGAATTGTTTTATACTTTTTGATTACTAATTAATATTTCTGGTTGCTTAATTATTACTATTTTGAGGGAAGGCGTGTCAGACACTTACTGACTAAAACCCACCCCTGTTCCTTCCCTGCCTGAGTGCCCAGGGGTGTGGTAACTCATTTTAAGAATTTATCCGCTACCCCTAGGCATGCAGGCACCGGCAACGATGGGCCCCGTCAGTGAGCCCTATATACGAGTACGTAAAAGAATGATTGTGATATTATAGCTTTGTTAATACATGATTAGTGGTTCAGTTTTAGATTAGTTTACCAAAAAAGAAGTAATTAGGTCCAAATTGCTTCAACATTATAGTCTTCATAGTCTAAGTAGCACAAACGTAAAGCTGTTGATAATTATATAAGTACTTAATTCAAGCTCAATGTTTATTTATCATATTGATTAAAAAAGAGTCCAAAGACCAGAAATAGTCTGTGTTTTATTTAAGATACCCTACCAACCCCGACCTACGATATGAATCTACCTATTTACGTACCTACCACCTGCCTATCTACTTACTCATGGTCCAAATAGAATATGACAGATAACACATCCGCCAAAATATTAGGCAGCAAGTCGATAGAACATGATTGGAAAGTAACATCCGTCATTCTTTGAACAGTAACTTTCCTTAGAACAATGTCGGATAATACTATGTGACTGTGTTGACTCCAAAGTAAAATGATGCATGTGATTTTTCTGGAAAACTGTACAAATATAAGTTGTTATTTTTATTCCACTTTAAAACAAACCCTATTTTTAACTAGTATGCCAATTTTTATAATTATCGATTTAGAATTAAAAAAGTTATGACAAATAATCTCACAGAATTATTTAAAATGGCTGCCCTGTAAAGTTTAATATTTGTCAGATACGTCACTATTCTACGACTATGACGATTGGGACTCTAGACTGTCGGCTAGGCATTCCGCCTTTTCAAAGTTGTCAAAAGCGATACTCTTATCGAGACGAATGAGAGGGGGAATTGAGGCCTCAGTCTTGGACCGCAGCTTCCTCTGGAGATTCTAGAGGACGTGCTGGGTGGGGTTAAGTTCACTCAGCGTCTTGTCCCAGTTCACAGAACGATGCTCAGCAGTGCATTTCCTTACAGCACGCTGTAAGTTGTGCATGTGAGCCTTGTTTGCGTGACAGGGAAAAGTACTGTACGCACGGATGGCCGCGGTCTTCTCGGTTATCAGATTCCGTACATCGTCTGGGAGTTTCCAGCGACGGTCTTCTGTCACTGGTACCTCCCTTGAACAGTCGTTCAAAACGGCTTGTACGTGATACGTAAGCGAGTCGATCGCTGCCGTCGTGTCAGCGACTGAGTTTATGTGGTTGGGGATGGAGTCCATGTGAAGCTATGTGGTAGATTTCAGACTATAGCTTACTTTTATACTTATATATCGTATTCAAGCCAAAAAAAACTAAAAAAAAAAATAATAAAATGTCAATAAAAAAAAAATTCATCAGTGTTTATTATATAAGTAGTACATATGAAAACAATGGCTCATGTATATCATTGAGGCAGCTCAATGCCATGCCTTTTTGTCCTCAAGGAAGTCATTAATTGTGTAAAAAGCTTTCTCGCATAGCTTACGTTTAATAAATGATTTAAATTTATCCTCTTTGTAACAAACGTGAAGTTGGAATTTTTTTAAATTATTTTCTGTGCTATGCTACGATTTTTTATTCAATGAGGGCGCCACTGGACCGTTAGTAGACCCTTAAGCTCTCAAGAAAGGCAATTACGAAAGCAGCGTGTCTTATAGTTTTTATTACACGTTTCTCCACAAGATATTGTTCACAACCTTGAAACTTATTCAAATAGTTGAGTACGTTTTGTTCCGTGGTGTCCGGCTTAAGCCTGTACATATTTAAGTTTTTCTACACCTTTCAGTTCCTCATCCTCTTGTCCGCTACCAGTGACCACTCGCCGTTTGGAATTACGTGGCTTGCGGGCCGGCTGCCAGCCTTCTTCGGAGGTAGGATTTTCGACGCGATTGTCCTTCGCGTCGTCCGTGCGTATGCCCGCTGAATTCGTAGCCCCACACTGCTGCGATGATAAAGTTGTTTTTGAGGGTATGATAAGATTTGCACTCGTAGCTGCCATAGTGACAATCGGCTTAACTAGCTCGGTTTCGGGTAGGTTATTAGTTTCCCCTATGTCACCATCGATCCTGGATTTTGCAGCGGAATATTTTTTGCAGTGGTTGCGTAACCACTTTCGGTTTTAGCGGTCGACTTAACTCGTACTTGCCGTGGGTCGGTGCGAAGCCGCTGGAATCTCTGGCTGCACTTGACCACAGACGGCGTTCACTATTTTCGGAGAGACAGATTTCGGTTTACCCTCAACCGCTAATGTTAACAAGCTCAACGATTGCTCTTGCTTGCTATTATTGCGGTTTGCTCATCTATTTTGCCCTCGAGAGAACTGATTTTTGTCGCGAGATCAGTCACTAGTTTTTGTAGCTCGCGCACTACACTTTCAAGAGCCTTTTGAGCCATTACTATATTTTTAAAATACGTAAATACTGGGAGCTGTACTACACTGCGCGAAGTACCCACGTCAACTTTTGATCGACATGAAAATTGGCTGTGATAGACGGATAGACAGACAGATAGACACACGGCTGATCCTCTAAGGGTTCCGTTTTTACATTTGGATGTTCGGAACCCTAAAAATGGTTTGAATTGGTGACATTCCTGGACTGTTAGGATACATCATTTTGTGTAGGTAATCACATTATAGTGGTGTGTGAAAGGTCGCACGCTTGGATTGTAAGGAAAATAATGACAATGACTTATTTAAATGCTCAGTTTTAAATACAGTTAGTTCGATAAAAGAAAAGACGTATTAATATAAATTATTCCAAAATTGATTTGTATTAAAAAAAGTGTTGCCCTTGTCTGTAGGTGACTGAATGACTCAGCAAAACTAGTTTTGAACTTGTGAAAATATTTTTATATTTTTACAAATTACAGGTATATTTACTGGATCACAAACTTCGAGATAGAGAGGGCTCGTTTTGATGGCTCCGAGAGGTCAGTTATAATAAGGGGTTATGCTTTTGTACGAGGAAGCTTGGCCATCGACCAACAGACGCAGAAAATATACTGGATGGAGATAAATGGTGAATTTAGCGATTATCGGCTATCTATTGAATGTGCCGATTTTAATGGAAAGAACAGAACTACATTACATATTATTGCAAGAGAAAACGTTCTTGGGTATTCATTGGCCGTATAAAAAGATTTCATCTACTGGAAGAAACAAAATGAAGTGGGAATCTGGCAATTACCTAAGATTCCATCACAAAATGAGGAAGGACAACTATTTTCAATATCTAGCTCTGAAATTCGGCCTCTTCACCGTATTGCAGCCAACTACACAATACAGGAACAAATTCAGGGAAGAAAGAGCTGCGAAGCACTTCAGCGTTTGATACCGAATGGCTCAAAGCCAGAGTCTTCAGTTTCAATCTGTCACAACTATTGCTTCCAAGGAGATTGTAGTGTCAGTACTGAGGGACAACCATCATGCAGGTAAACGTGTTCATCTCATTAAGAACAAGCGAAGATTTAAGGATAAGTTCACGATGCGGGTTAACTGATTTAGTCACGAAAAAAGCAGTTGTTTAACGCTGCGCAGCGAAGTGTACATTTTTGTTTAGTAAATAAAGTCCTATATAGTTATGTACTCCAGGAAAGTTTGCGCAGCGTCACATCGCGTCTCAGTGTGAGCTGACCCTAAAGGATGATTCACGTTACACCGTGTCGCCACCGTGCCCCGGGCTAGTCATTCATGCTACACCGGGCCGTCACCGTGCCGCCACCGGGCCCCGGCCACGGCCAAGCATGGATCAGTTCATACAAAAAGTATACTATAGACATTTGACCGTGCATTTGTTTGACCGGCAATTGTTTCCCGGCCGGGGCATGGCCTGGGCACGTCCGGGACCGGTGCACACGTTCATGTTACACCGTGTCGTCACCGGGCCGAGCCACGGCCGGGGCACGGCCTGGTGGCGACACGGTGTAACGTGAATCATCCTTTATGGTCGTTGTCACAAACGCTTGTCAGTTGTTTGTTTTGACTGAAGCTTTCACGTCATCACCATCAACGATTCTCACAAGGGTAACTCGTTAGCTTCGAAATCCTAGAACACCGACTCTCGGTGAACTTAATTGTTATAACACGAGTAACTTTTGACATTTCTAGTGTCTTATGAACTGTGGGATAGAGACCTCTAAAAAGGCCTTATTTAGAAAAAAATTCTAATGCCAAAAGAGCGCCAATTGTAAAAACACGACCGTAACTCATAAGATGTCCCTTTGAACTTGTCATAGGTCGTTAACTGTCACTTGGTTACGAAAAAAATATTTTAATATTATCAGACATTTTACTTTTTTTTTGGTTCAAATACTATTTAAAAACCATTTTTCTAAAAAGCTTATTATTTTTGGTGACTTTAGAGTTCTCAAGTCTCATTGTAAAATAGTTGCTTGCACCTTCTGAAAGATTAGTCAATGAATTGAAAATCACCCAGTAGGTAGAGTGTACGCTGCAGAGAAATCACAGCGTCTGAAACGAAGCGCACATCGTTCCCCTGTTACAACTAGTCACAAATATTTGTTGCTTTCCTTCTTTATCGAGTAACACTGTTGTGTCACTATTTCAGTTGTAAAGCCGGATACTCTGGGAAAAGGTGCGAAGTTAATGCGTGCCGCGATGTTGCCGCCACATGCAATAGTGTCCACGCTGAGAACACGACGCCTCAAGTACTACCAGACCTGCACAAGGAAGTGAGGCAAGTTATTAAAGAAGAGCTGAAACGTATGCTGCAATTCTTCTCTGATAAAATTGATGAGAATCAAGCCAAGATCTAAAAACATGACAGGCCAAAGTAGGGTTTAGAAAACCGTTGCACTGTTTTACAAAATCACTTTAAAAACACAAATGTCAAATACCAACTTCTGGGAAAAAAAAATCAATCAGATGGAGCAAGCACAGTTATTCACCAAACTTGTACTATGTGGCATCAACGCATCGGGAAAAGATAACCCTGGAGAAATTTACTAGTAAGTTTCCAAAGCTTATAATTAAGCCCAAGCACGATCTATCAAAAAAATATTGTAATTTTGTGTTGGTTTATGTATGTTTGGTAGTGTACAAAAATCCATGTCTTAGTTAATTTTGTAATGGGTTGTCCTCAGCTACACTGGACATTATTTTTACCCGATCATGGCGAGCCAAAAGGAGGTTATGATTTTGATCAGTATGTGTGAATGTCCATCTGTTACCTTATAACTTCTAGATACTATGATGTGCGAGTATCATTGGATACTTCCAGATCGTCTGCTTGCTATGTGACGTGACAATATGGTAATTTAATATGGCCCCTCTAGAGGATATAGTCATGAATAAAAATAGTTGTCATGAAGCAGTCGTGTTGGATGTCAAATGAAACAAACTATGAAATAAAACCCCTGAATAATCATAATTTATTATAAGTTCGATACCTAAATCTCGACAAACTAAAACACTAGGATAGTCGTGGTTGCATGCCACCTGCGGGTTGTTTATACAATAACAGTAGTAAGCATTCTTTATGGCAAGGTGGCATACGACCACAGTATAAATATGGACAGTATGGAAATTAAGTCTATTTGTTGAGATAATTACCTACGCTCAATTAGAGAGCTAGTTTAGAAAAAAAATCTATGGAAGATGCTTTAAAGTGGCCGCGCAATTTGAAAACATTAAGATATCCCACAAAGGCCCGTACCCTTCTTTTTTCTTTTTCACGTCACGCAAAAATTTTCATGGTTTTCGAGGGTGTTAAAGTGAAGTCAAAACGCGCAACGCTCGGCCGATAGCTAGTTAACCCTGTGGCAGCGCACCTTACCGCGATTCAACCTGAAAACTGTGTGTGATGTAAACGAAAAACCAAATTAACATTTTAAAAAACGTCTTTATTTTTCATACTTAAATCATTATTTGGTACCTTTCAAGATCAGCAGGGAGTTTAAAAAACGAAAGCCCCGGATTTGAAGAAGCCGAGTTCATATAACAGTACACTGCGCAATACGCTCGTGGCATTTTAAAACGGTCCGTGGCTCAGGGGATAACACGACCACTCGTCTCGATACGGCAGCCGCAACTGCGCGCACCGTGACTATCGCTTAGGCCTAGCGTAGATGCGCGCGTCTGTGTGAGTGTGCCGTTTCGATCGTTTGTACGTAGTTTCCGTACTGTCAATATTTATACTGAGATACGACCATGG
Source organism: Polia nebulosa (assembly GCA_951329385.1). Taxonomy (NCBI): domain Eukaryota; kingdom Metazoa; phylum Arthropoda; class Insecta; order Lepidoptera; family Noctuidae; genus Polia; species Polia nebulosa. The sequence continues at coordinate 30,486,599 of OX589598.1, forward strand.
CTATCCTCTAAACGTCACTATGTATAGGAATATTTTCATGTTTCGTGCTTTTCAGAGCGCGTTTCTTGTAGTCACACTTTTATTTTTGCACTTATATTTTTAAATATTTTGTACTCAGTATCTATGAAACATAAAAATAACACCCATATTAGGTATTACATTTAAGTTTTTGTAAAAAAGTTGGTGTTGGCTTAGATAACTAAAGTTTAATTCGAAATGCATAAGGTATAATTTTGTCTCCTTTTTATTTATCAGTAACTTGACTTTTGTCAGGACGGAACTAGATGACATCACCAGGGTCTTGTAAATCTAACACTTCGATTATTCATTCAATGTCACTTTGAAGCATGGTAGATAATATATTATTCACTCATCTCTATCAACAGTTCAGTTACAACACTGTCCATTATCATCTGCAGATGACACTTGACAATACGCCCTTTAAATTAGAAACAAAACTATTTTTACAACCCGTTTATTTGGCTCGTATTATACCTAATCTTAAATAAAGAATAAAATTGTTTCTCAAAAATACATTAAACTAGGTCATAAACAATTTTTGAGTACGTTAAGAGTTATTAATGGTCCAGATAATACTGCTTAATCAATTAATGCAGTTAATGCGGTGGAGCAGCAGCTTTACTAAAAGAGAAGACATTTTAAAATCAGAACAATTAAAAGCCGTATTTTTAGAGAACTTACTCGTATGAGACCCAATGACAAAGGAATGTGTAATTGCGTAGTGATTGAGCTCCAAAATTTAAAAACAAAACTAATGAACCATATTTGTATTTTGACGCAGAATCAAACTTACAAAGAGCACTCTCTTTCCTAAAATGTTAACATACTGTCTTGTAACAAAATAATAATTAAGTTATTGCATATTGTTTTTTGCACAATTTGTTTTATTTGAACGACGAGCATTTTACTGAAGTGTTTATCAAAGGTCAAAGTCCACAGCAGGATCTCGTAAAACGTGAACCTCAATCATTGTTTTCTACTGACTCAAATGTTCAGAAAGCTCACTAAAAATTTACCACTGAAAACAATTAACATAGTTCAGTCAACTTAGGCTGTAAAAGGGGGTCAACCTGTAAATTCCAAAGAAAAAAAAAATCTTAACTTTCCTTAAAAAACATGTATTTAAATAACGAAAACCTCATCCAAATCGATTAATTCGTTTCTGAGAAAATCGCAGACAAACATACATACCTACGTAGGGGTCGAATACAAAACCTCCTTCTTTGATGTCGGTTACAAAATAGAGAGGAAGACAAAATTTCATGAAAAACGTAGCGGTGAAATATTCTTTGACCGTCTGCGTCCTGCATGGATACAGAAAAATCAGGTTTTATTAAATATTAAGAATTACGAGTAAGATTAGTTATAAAAGCTGATTGTTTTAGATAAATATTTCTGAAGAAATAAAACAATCTCGGCGAAACCAGTTAAAGTGTAGTAAAGGACAAAGTGTAAAACCAGTGCAACCTAGCTGTTATAATCGATGCCCGGGGGTGGAGGATAAATTCGAAAGAGTTACCTCGCCCCCGGGCACTCGAGGCAGGGAGGAACAGGGGTGGGTTTTAGTCAGTAAGAGTCTGACACACCCTTCCGCTCCACCCTAGAGCGGAAGAAGTCATAGGATGATATCCCACCCCAAAAAAAAAAAAAAAAAAAAAAAAAAAAAAAAAAAAAAAAAAAAAAAAAAAAAAAAAAAAAAAAGCTGTTATAATCGAAAGTTTTGTATTCGTACAATTTATTATTATTTTCCAAAATAAAAATATATCATTAAAAAACAAAAAAAAATAAACTGTTATATCAGTCTCAATCGAAATAATCGAAGAAACGATAATAAACACTTGAGTGACAATCTTTCCTCCGACAGTTTCGAACTTGGGGACCACCCCATGTTAAGCAAGCAAGCAAAACTCCTACCAAGGAGTAATGCATTGTGCCCTTGTTTAAAGATTATTGTATTTGTCTTGTTACTGCTAATAGAACGCGCTTGAACACTCAGGTGCCGTTCTCGCCATAGCTGTTAGAAATTTATGTTTTCATGGCATTGCATGAGTCGTTACGTTAGCTAATATGTGTTGAAAGACCTATATGAAGATAGCAATGTAAACTAGTGTGTAAGAATTATGTTATGTGCGTATATTTAGAATAAAATAAACCAGCATCCAAGTAAAAATCCTCGTTTTACTTCCACAACCCTCCGCTAACGCTCCCGAAAGTTAACTAGGTAATTACAACGTATTAAACATTAAATACATAATCCACATTCTGTTGCAACACCTTGCGTTTTTATGGTTCACTGGATTTTAGTACAGGTCATCTGAAGATCTTAATATGTCTGTCCTGTTGTTAGAACCAAACAGGCTGAGACACACATCTTTGAGAATCATCATCATCGTTTCAGCCAAATGTCGTCCACTACTGGACATAGGCCTCCCCCAAGTGTGCGTGTCACATCCATCGGCTACCCGCGACCACCTTGTTGGAGGTGTTCCAATGCTGCGTCTTCCGGTACGCGGCTGCCACTCCAGAACCTTTTGGCCCCATCGACCGTCCGTTCTGCGGGCAAGGTGCCCAGCCCACTGCCACTTTAGTTTGGCAATTCTTCGGGCTATGTCGGTAACCTTGGTTCTCTTGTAGATACCATCATTCCTGATTCGATCACGCAAAGACGCTCCGACCAGAACCCTCTCCATTGCCTCTGCATTGGGTGACTTTAAGCCTTCTGATGAGGCCCATTGTTTCATCGTTTCTGTTCCATATGTCGTCACTGGCAACACGCACTGGTCTCAAGACTTTCGTCTTGAGACACAGTGGTATGTGGGACAAGAAAATAACGCGCAGCGTCCCGAATGCCACCCAGCCCAGTCGGATTCGACAATTAACCTCTTTCTCGAAGTTAGCTTTACCTAACTGGATCGTTTGTCCCAGGTAAACATACTCGTCTACAACTTCGAGTGCAGAGTCTCTGATCTTGATAGGAGTGGGTGCTACATGGGTATTTACCATGATCTTGGATTGGTCCATGCTCATTTTAAGACCAATTCTTTCGGAAGCTCTACTGAGGTCATCAAGCATTGTACTGAGTTCTTCCATAGTCTCAGCCATGACCACTATATCGTCGGCTAATCGAAGGTGAGTGATGTACTCGCCAATGATGTTAATGCCTAGCCCTCTGCAGTCCAGAACCTTGAAGATAGCCTCATGTTGCGGCTGTGAACAGTTTCGGAGAAATAACGTCTCCCATGAGCAGTGGTGGCACAGTGGTATTGGCCGCGACTTACAAGTTGTAGGTCGTGAGTTCAAACCCCAGCAGGCGCTTTACTTTGTGTAAATTATTTCATCACCACTGCTCTCAAAACGGTGAAGGAAAACATCGTGAGGAAACCGGCATGTCCTAGAACCAAAAATTCGAAGACATGTGACATCCACCAATCCGCATTGGGCCCGCGTGGTGGATTACGGCCCACACCCTCTCACAGAAAGGAGACCTGTGCCCCAGCAGTGGGGACATTAAAAAGGCTGAGATGACGATGAATGTCTCCCAGCCTCACACCCCGCTGCAGGAGGATAGGTTTCGAGGTCTGGTCCTGAAGTCGGACTGACATGGTGGTGTTCTCGTACAAACACTTCAGCACCTCGATGTACCGATTGTCGGTCTGGCACCGTTGGAGAGTCTGCAGTACAGCCCAAGTCTCGATCAAATTGAAGGCTTTCTAGTAGTCCACAAACTTATTAATTATAGGCCACAAATTCAAATTCAAACTCAAATTATTTGTTTCAGACATGAGTCCATAGTGTTAGTATAACAAGATTACTTAAAGACTAGTGTTAGTAAATCAAACAAAAAGGATAGGTACACATCATCAACTGGTGTGGATTGTTACCCAGTGACGCAGGAGAGGGGAATCCCACCGATCTCGGAACACACTCAGGATACTAATAGTGGCGGTGCGCAGCCGGCCGGCTATTTAAAAATCATCTGTGTGCGCCTCCGCTCACATACCGGACGCATTACAACGCCACGACAGCCCCAACAGTATCCTGAACGTGTTATTGTATTGGACGCGCATATTGCTGTATGTCCTCTGCGTAAAACTTGTCCAAAGACTGCACGTGTAAAAAGACTGGCAGAACGCTTTAAAAAGTTACCTTAACTTGATTTGTACAACGTGCAAATCTTCACTCGGAACGATTGACCTCTTTCTCGAAGTTAGTCTTACCTAACTGGACCGTTTGTCCCAGGTAAACGTACTCGTCTACAATTTCGAGTGCAGAGTCTCCGGTCTTGATAAGAGTGAGTGCTACATGGGTATTTACCATGATCTTGGTTTTGTCCATGTTCATTTTAAGGCCCACTCTTTCGGAAGCTCTACTGAGGTCATCAAGCATTGTACTGAGGTCCTCCATAGTCTCAGCCATGACCACTATATCGTCGGCTAATCGAAGGTGAGTCCAAGTACTCGCCATTGATGTTAATGCCTAGCCCTCTCCAGTTCCGAACCTTGAAGACATCCTCCATTGCGGCCGTGAACAATTTCGGAGAAATAACGTCTCCCTGCCTCACACCCCGCTGCAGGAGGACAGGTTTCGAGGTCTGGTCCTGAAGTCGAACTGACATGGTGGCGTTCTCGTACAAACACTTCAACACCTCGATATACCGATAGTCAATCTGGCACCGTTGAAGAGACTGCAGTACAGCCCAAATCTCGATCGAATCGAAGGCTTTCTCGTAGTCCACAAACGCTAAACATAGGGGCAGCTTATACTCTTCGGTCTTCTGTATAACCTATCACAGCGTATGTATGTGATCTACGGTGCTGAAGCCTTTCCGAAAAGGCTTCCTGTTGTTTGTTCTTATTAAACTACCGGCGATTTATTGTGAAGGACGGTACGGTTGACATCTGTCGGGCATGTCACCATCCGGGAAAACCAATTCGCCACATTATCTCTGGTTGTTCTCGTCTACCTAACGGTGAGTACTTGCAACCTTGTAGCCAGGATTATTCATCAGCAACTTGCTCTGAAATACTCTCTTGTAGAATCGGAAGTGCCGTACTATAGGTATGTAACGGACCCAGTTCTCGATAATGCTCATATCACATTGTACTGGAATCGGTCCATCAACACTGACAGAACTATTATAGCTACTAAGCCTGATATAGTGGTGGTGGACCGGAGTCGAGAGGCGTGCAATGATTGCTGACATTACCGTCCCACATGACGAGAATCTTGTGAAAGCCGAGAAAGATAAACAAATCAAGTATATCGACTTGGCTCGCGAGGTTGTCGACATGTGGGATGTGGACTCAACGATCATTGTACCGATAGTCGTGTCAGCCAATGGCTTAATAGCCACGAGCCTACACCTCAGGAGGCTCTTGTTAGGCGGCTGGATCAAGGGCTTGATTCAGAAAGCAGTACTTCTGGACACAGCTCGCATTGTCAGGCGGTTCCTCTCTCTGGAGCCCTGATCGCCGGTAGCTTGGACCCTGTCCCCGATACCGGTGGGCTATTTTATATTTTTAAATATATTTTATCCTTTTTATTTAAATACTAGCTGTTGCCCGCTTAGTCCGCGTGAAACTCGTAAACTTGTACAAATTAAACTATAATTCTGTGCTTGCGATGCATTCCGAAAGGATTTTATTTTATTTATATTAGGAAAACTTACAGCTAGATAGATACAGTAAGTAATCGTCTTAACAAAATATGGCCAATTACAAGTTTCCACATGTACCTAGTATAGATATCATATGAAATAGAAATTTGACAATAGAAATAGACTTATATAACATTAAACAGAAATATGACTATTTACGCTCGAAGAAGCTATTGGATAATTTTTTTTTCAATTTAGCAACACTAGTGTTGAAAATGTCGATATCAGCTTCCCGGCAGGTTGCGTTGTACATACGACTCGCTCTGCCATGTACGAGTTCCGTCTGTATGTAGTAGTTACCACTGGGGTATGCAATATATGAAGTCTACGTAAGAACACAGCTGGCACCCGCAGCCCGATTTTGTGTAACAACTCTGTAACACCAGTTGTTCCATTGGCTATTTTGAAGAGAAACACAAGATCTGATATTTTCTGCCTTTCGTAAAGTGGAAGAATATGAAATTTTTGCAACGTTGGGTGTAATTCGTTAAAAACGTTTTAGAACGATATTGAATGTGCGTGCGTGTGTGTGTGTGTGTGTGTTGTGTGTGCGATATTGTGTGTGTGTGTGTGTGCGGTATTGGATGTGTGTGTGATGTTGTGTGTGTGTGAACCTTTTTTGTATGCTCTCAATACGATTTATGTAAATATTATAATTGGGGTACCAGACTTGAGAGGCATACTCCAGATGACTACGAACAAAAGAACAGTATAATATTTTAATAGTCTTTATATTCTTGTACCTTCTTATACTCCGAGGACACTCGGAAAATGAAACCAAGTGCTTTTGACGCTTTCTTGACTATATTGTCTATGTGTACATCAAAGAGCAGCTTAGCATCAAAGGTAACTCCCAGATCCCTGGTAGTGTTAACCCTATTTAGTGCTGTATCCAAAAGCATGTAGTTATGGACGATCAGGATAGGTTTCCGCGTAAAGGAGCACATATAACACTTGGAGACATTCAAGTCCAACATATTATTAACACAATAGCCTTGAAAATTTTATAGTCAGGTCGCACGATGTATGGGCAGTGACCGACCTTCTTTCTAAATTAAACTAAAATAACCTAGGTTAAATAACATGTGCGAAAGAAGCTAATATATGGAAGCTGGCTATTAAGTCGGAAGCGGGCACAATCGCACAGCTGGTCGTTTGTACGTTCCTGATTTAGTTTTTACTTCCGCAACACGCACAACTCCATACCTACCAGGATATACTTTGGTAACAATTTCCAATTGTCACTGTAAGGGTGGAGCGTTATCTACGTAAGCGTTATCTAAAATAAAAAAACTTTTTTACAATAAAATAGAACCGACTACAAAAAAAAAGTGCAAAATAACTTAAATTTCGGAAGTCGGTGTCAAAAAACGAAGACACAAAACAGAAACACCGACTTCCGAAATAAAAGTTATTTTGCACTTTTTTTTGGAGTCGGTTCTATTTTTTTGTAAAAAAGTTTTTTTTATTTTTCACTTTTTAGTTGCGGCTCCCCATTAAACTGAGTTAACAATTCATAGACATACGATAGCAGCAATCGTGGTTGATTTTCTGTCAATTTTTGAAGAGTTACGTAAGCGTTATCTAAAATAATAAAACTTTTTTACAATAAAATAGAACCGACTACAAAAAAAAAGTGCAAAATAACTTAAATTTCGGAAGTCGGTGTCAAAAAACGAAGACACAAAACAGAAACACCGACTTCCGAAATAAAAGTTATTTTGCACTTTTTTTTGGAGTCGGTTCTATTTTTTTGTAAAAAAGTTTTTTTTATTTTTCACTTTTTAGTTGCGGCTCCCCATTAAACTGAGTTAACAATTCATAGACATACGATAGCAGCAATCGTGGTTGATTTTCTGTCAATTTTTGAAGAGTTCCGTTGTCTGTCTCCGAAACTCATCATCAGATCTTTTTGAAATTTAAATGGAACCATTTCGGAATAAACCCCTTTCGAACAAAAAAAGAATTTTGAAAATCCGTCAATATATGACTGAGTTATGCCCAAACATACATAAAAAAAAAAAAAAATACAAACATTCGAATTGATAACCTCCTCCTTTTTCGAAGTCGGTTAAAAACTATTTACTGTATTTTTTTTCTGGGGAGGTATGGTCTATTTTGGTGTATTTTGTTGTAAACGATTCATTTTAAAATTATGAGAAAATAATATTTGATACCCATAAAATGCGCGCTTCTATTTGATATATCTCACGGTACAGTTAAAAAATCTTTATTTTTAAATTTTCTGATGTCCCCCCTAAAAGTGACCCCCATATTCTAAATTAATTTATTTACGTAACTGGCCCGGGTTTGGGTCATTAAAATACACATGTATTGTGTAAAAAATTTCAACTTAATCGGGCCAGTAGATTCTGAGTACATTGTCTGTGACAGACAGACAGTGTGCATGAACACGAGTGATCATATATTTTACTTCAGTTTTTAAAAAGCACCACTCAAAGCTTCATTCATCCAAATTTTTGGGTGAATTCAATCATTAGTTTTATAGAAACCGGTCATAAAAGTAACATTCGATCATTAGGAAATGCTTCTGGCGTTCTCGTGGCTAATCAAAAAACTTCAAAGAATAATGAGACTTTCAAGTACCGACTACTTCACAATTTGCGAGAAATCAAAGGTACTTAAAATATTTGAAATGTTAAATTCAGAATCGTTTCATTTTTCTTCTTTATAATTTCGGTCTCTTAAACCTCAATTTCATGGCAGGAAGGTTTTCTTTTTTTTCGTTATACATTTCTAAAGACCGACATAATACCTGTGATAATACTAAGCTTTATAAGAAATCTTTACGTGGAGTGTCTAGTCTGAATAAGGTTTTACGAAACATCACTTAACGCGTATATATCCGCCAAGTGGTGCCCTCATTGAATAAAAAATCGTAGCAAAGCGTAGAAAATAAAGATTATTGAATCTTATGTTGCGTTTGTTACAAAGAAGATATGATATGTTTACGTGTGTAATAAAACCGCTCACTCCAGTATAGAATATTATATTTACAGCTTTATCAATAATACAATATTATAGAGCTATTACTTCTATTAGCTTTAATATAAAATTATGCTAACTGTACACCAATAAGGCAATAGACCAATTGTGTGACCGATCTCGACGAGCGCCAACGGAACAAGGCAGTTCTTCAAGCCGTTGCCCGCCATAACGCTACACCGACAACTTTCCACAGACAATCACAAATTCAACGTTTCGGTGCTGCCAGCACAATTAGTCGATTGCAATAAATAGTCAAATATAAACAATTAATATTCAGATTAAATAACAAAACCTAACACTCGTCCATCCGGACAACGTGTATGTCCTCATATACGGTATCAAGTAAAGACTAAAACCTAACACTCGACCCAATACACATATTTCAAAATGTATACACTAGTGTAAATACAAATAGTGAAGTCAATTACAAATCAATCAATCATAAATGCTTAATACATCTCTTTTTTTATAATTTAAAGTCCCCAACTTTTGGAGTTACCCATTATCTCCTGAAGTTACTGAAGTTGTACCATTTTTGGAGCTACCCAAACTACTCTGATGTTTCCATACGTCTCCAACTTTTGGAGTCCTCCAACATTTACATGGAGTTCCCTATGCTTCAGTCACCCATAAGTCTCCAACTTTTGGAGTCCTCCAACATTTGCATGGAGTTCCCTAAGCTTCAGTCATCCCATAAGTCTCCAACTTTTGGAGTCCTCCAACATTTGCATGGAGTTCCCTAAGCGCCAGTCACCCCATAAGTCTCCAACTTTTGGAGTTCTCCAACATTTGCATGGAGTTCCCTAAGCACCAGTCACCCCATAAGTCTCCAACTTTTGGAGTCCTCCAACATTTGCATGGAGTTCCCTAAGCACCAGTCACCCCATATGTCTCCAACTTTTGGAGTCCTCCAACATTTGCATGGAGTTCCCTAAGCACCAGTCACCCCATATGTCTCCAACTTTTGGAGTCCTCCAACATTTGCATGGAGTTCCCTAAGCGCCAGTCACCCCATATGTCTCCAACTTTTGGAGTCCTCCAACATTTGCATGGAGTTCCCTAAGCGCCAGTCACCCCATAAGTCTCCAACTTTTGGAGTCCTCCAACATTTGCATGGAGTTCCCTAAGCACCAGTCACCCCGTAAGTCTCCAACTTTTGGAGTCCTCCAACATTTGCATGGAGTTCCCTAAGCACCAGTCACCCCATATGTCTCCAACTTTTGGAGTCCTCCAACATTTGCATGGAGTTCCCTAAGCGCCAGTCACCCCATATGTCTCCAACTTTTGGAGTCCTCCAACATTTGCATGGAGTTCCCTAAGCGCCAGTCACCCCATAAGTCTCCAACTTTTGGAGTCCTCCAACATTTGCATGGAGTTCCCTAAGCACCAGTCACCCCGTAAGTCTCCAACTTTTGGAGTCCTCCAACATTTGCATGGAGTTCCCTAAGCGCCAGTCACCCCATAAGTCTCCAGCCCACAAGTCATTCCCACAAGTCATGCCCACAAGTCATGCCCACAAGTCATGCCCACAAGTCATTCCCACAAGTCATTCCCACAAGTCATTCCCACAAGTCATTCCCACAAGTCATTCCCGCAAGTCATTCCCACAAGTCATTCCCACAAGTCATTCCCACCAGTCAACTCATTATCACTCAAAACAACAACAAACAACTTAACAGTTTACAATCTCTTCTCCATTTTCTTTTTATAACAAACTCAGAAATCACGCAACCTTAATAAACTTCAAACAATTAATTCAATAAACAGCAAATTGACATTATACAACCAATAACTTGAATATTTTATCTACTTATTTGTTCTAATTTTCTTTACAATCATCAAATTTATCATCAGTACATTCACAATTACTACTACTCTCATTAAAAATCTAAAGCAGCTACATGAACCCATGGTAAGATTCTTTTGTTTTTCGAGCTCCTTAATCCGGGAATCGCGGCTAACTTCTGTCTATCATTTCCGAGCGACGCAACTACCCGCTAAGACCCTACATAGGCCCATAGTTTTTTCTTTTTTAAATGTAGTTTTTGTAATCTTTACTAATTTTCCTACTTACGAGCTGGATGTCTATTACTATCATAACTATCCTTTTATCTGCTCGCGAATGGTAACAAGATTAGTCGCGTCTCTATAGTAGCTTTTCATATGTCATTCAAACGTGGATCATTTTTACTATTCATGTGAGTACCGAACGTTACCTCCGCTGGGGTTTCGCGTCATCTTCTGGACGGTATACATAGTTTAAACCTCATTGAATTTTGCCAACTTTGGTATCCCCAACCCTTTGTCGTCCCCGTGATTCTGAGCTATCTAAGAACTTAGAATAGTCCAGTTGTACCGTTCTACTTACTCTTTCGATTGTGGGCTAGCGACAGCATTCAACGCATGCTTGATGCCCTTTTCGGTACCATATTTCAGAAAATACAAAATTCTGACACTACAAGCTTTGTATATATGTATTTGAAACTTATTTGTAAGATTAAATCCAAAGATGCCTTATCATCTGATACTGTTTAACGTAACAGGAGAAACAACAAGCTACGCCAGTACAGCTCTAATGTGAAAAAGCATAATTATTATGCCGATCCCCGCAAATATATATAAATAAAAATAAATCGCCGAAATGTATGTACGCGCATAACTTCCGAACGACTGCAACAAATTTGATCATTCTTTTTCTTTGTTCGTGTTTGTCAGGACAAGGTCCCGCTTTCCATGACTCTGAGACGCTCTCGTTCTCGTCCCAGCTCCTCCTTCTCGCGTAGACTCAACGACGTAGGGTGCCGGCGAAGACTGCAACTTCGACTTCGGAGACGCCTGAGACCGCTTTGCCTCGCATTGCCTCCGCTACGAGCTCTTGATCTGGCTTGAGCTGTATGCCGACTTCGAATCCGAGGGCGCCTGTTACTGCTTGGCCTCGCACTGCCGTCGTTAGTTGCTATCGATCTGGCTTCAGTTGTATGGTGCGATTGACCCCTCGTCGGCGTCGATAAGCGTCACGAGCTAGTCCCTTCATCGCGTGGCATGGTGCGAAGTTCATAAAACAGAAATAATAAAAAGGGTTTAAAACAAAACACACACAATAAAAGTCACGAAAAGTTTTGCAGGGTATTTTGACAATATCTCTGAAACGGTGCGTCTGAGCTCAAATATAACCAAAATTTTCACCCCCTTTAATAAACGCTGTAGAAGGATCCATCCATTTTTTTTTTGTCGGTTAAAAACCTAAATTTTTAAAAGATCATTTCGTTCTACCCTCACGATTTCTTTGTAAAAAAACAAGCAATAAACGTTGCGAAAAGTTTAGCAGGGTATTTTGACAATATCTTTGAATCCATCAGCTCTAAAATAACCAAAATCTTCACCCATAAACCCCGTAGAAAGAACCATAAAACCTAAATTCATATGAAACGTAGTTATAACACAACATTTTGTTAGTGTAATCTAATAGAATCGTAACCATGATTCTAAAGCGAAATTCAAGCACTTATAAATAGGCGTGTACTTACCACTTCTGAACTGTAATAAAACCGCTCACTCCAGTATAGAATATTATATTTACAGCTTTATCAATAATACAATATTATAGAGCTATTACTTCTATTAGCTTTAATATAAAATTATGCTAACTGTACACCAATAAGGCAATAGACCAATTGTGTGACCGATCTCGACGAGCGCCAACGGAACAAGTTTCTATATATTATAATGTACTCTGTGGGAACAAGGCAGTTCTTCAAGCCGTTGCCCGCCATAACGCTACACCGACAACTTTCCACAGACAATCACAAATTCAACGTTTCGGTGCTGCCAGCACAATTAGTCGATTGCAATAAATAGTCAAATATAAACAATTAATATTCAGATTAAATAACAAAACCTAACACGTGGTTAAAACAATACTCAAAATGTTTCGTATCCAAAGTAGTAGGCAAAAGTACCAAAAACGGCAGTTTTTGATACGAAACATTTTGTTTCGTATCCAAAGTACCAAACACTTTGAGTCCTGTTTTAACAATGTAAAAATACCTTAGCCTATTTGTAACAAACACAACATAGGATTCTTTAATCTTTATTTTCTATGCTAAGATACGAATTTTTATTCAATGGGGCGCCACTTATGGGGAAGTAGGCCCTTAACGTGGTCAAAAAGGCATGTTTCACAGTTTGGAAAACATTTAATGGAGAATAGTTATCTATGGTACTAGTGCGGTAAGTTGATTCCTCAGAACAGACTCAAAAACATGCCGTAAGCACTAAGGCACTTGTCCCACCGCCGGCGATGAGCGAGTAGCGAGTAGAGCTTCAAAAGAAAAACGAGTTGACGAGCAGCGAGTAGCGAGTGGTAGTTCCGACAGTTTTCTCGCTCGGCTTTAAGGGTCTACTACCGGTCAAGTGGACCCTCATTGAATAAAAAATCGTTAGTATTTTTACGTTGTTAAAACAGGTCTCAGAATGTTTCGTATCCAAAGTAGTAGACAAAAGTGTCAGAAATGGCCGTTTTTGGTACTTTTGCCTACTACTTTGGATACGAAACATTCTGAGACCTGTTTTAACAACGAAAAAATACTTTATCCTCTTTGTAACAAACGTGACGTTGGTTTCTTTAATATTTATTTTCTATACTATGCTACGCCTTTTTAACCGACGAAAAAAAAGGAGGAGGTTCTCAATTCGACCGTATATATATTTTTAATTTTTTTAATTTTTATGTATGTTCAGCCCTCACTCCGTCAATTATGAACCGATCTTGATAATTCTTTTTTTGATAGATAGGGTATACCTCAAGGGTGGTCTCGTATCAAGGAAATCAGGATTTGATGATGGAATCCTGATAAAATTGAGAGAAAACCTCGAAAATTGTGGGCACGGTTAGCGTTTCTGTACGTATGTTTGGCCCTCACTCCGTTGTTTATGAACCGATTTTAATGATTCTTTTTTTCTTACATAGGGTATACCTCAGGGTGGTCCCATGTCAAGGACATCAGTATCTGATCATGGAATCCTGATAAAATTGAGAGAAAACCTCTAAAATTGAGCACGAATATTATTTCTGTTTACTTTTCATATCTTAATCAGGTATTTGGATTTAGGAATCATCACATCATGAAACTGAGCTGACGATGGAAACCATACCTTTCCTAAACAATAGACGTTAGATATAAAAAACTGGTTTTAGTGACAGATACCACTTAATATACTTTGAGAAAAGACGTCTTTAAAATATTGGAGGTAACCTCAACTGGTCAATATTCTGGGAACCTCAAGGCAGGATGGTTACATCATCAGCTCAGTGGCAAGAGGAATGATGAAGGATTAAAAATTAGCTTCAGAGTATTAAAAGATGATGCGAGTCACAAAAAATCATAAAATAAAAAACTTTTTAATAAAAAAATTAACCGACGAAAAAGAACTAAAAAGCAAAAAATAAATAAACCTTTGAAATCCTGAGTATTGAGCTTATTTACCTACATAAAATATGAAATTTTATATAAACTAATTTTGAGTCGGCGCCAAATAATATAATGATTAATTACCTACATCTAGCCTTCTTCATTTCTACGTACATATAATAAAATTTATATATTTAATAATAAGACTGTTGTTTGGCGCCAACTCAAAATTAGTTTATATAAAATTTCATATTTTATGTAGGTAAATAAGCTCAATACTCAAGACTTAAATGGTTTATTTATTTTTTGCTTTTTAGTTATTTTTCGTCTGTAAAATTTTTTTTATTCAATGGCGCAAATAAAAAAAGAATCATCAAAATCAGTTCATAAATAACGGAGTGAGGGTCGAACATACATACAGAAACATATTATTATTATTATTTATATTTTATTTTCAGGTATTAACCCATCAACATTACAATGCATATTTGTTAAAAATCATTACATTGAAATACTTAAAATTAAATTAAATTTCATTATTAAAATTAAATATTAAATAAAATTACATTGTTAAAAACTTAAATTTTTAAAATTAGATTATGTTAAATTAAATTAAATTAAAATTACAATCAAAAGTATTATCATCTTTGCAGGTACACACAGCGAAATATTATAGTCACTATTTGATTAGTACATGCACATAATCGAATCAGAAAAGATGCCTTGAGTCTCCTAAAGAGCCCGTAAAAATCAGTAACTCTGTTCTCTACGAACATGCCAGTCGCACTGCACCGCCATATAGCTCTAAATGCGTTATTATATTGCACACGAAGAGTGTTATAAGCACTCTTCGTGTACTTGTACCAGAGTTGACTGGTGTAGAACGACTGACAGTAAGCTTTGAACAGAGTTATTTTAGCTTGGTTGGAGCAGTAAGAAAAAGGTCTAGCCAACATGTTGCTTCGACATGCGATACTGCGCCTCTGTCGTTCCAGATCTGCATCATCTACTAAATGTGTCCAAGATATTTAAACTTACGGACAATTTTTAGGGCAGTTCCACACAAATTAATTGGTAATATATAATCAGGACCTTTACCGTATTTAAATATCATAACCTCCGATTTCTTAACATTATAGGTGAGATAATGTGCAGCTGCATATTTCTCGCAGATCGCAACAAGTCTCCTCAACAAACCGTTGGCTGAGGGACTGAGCAGCACCATGTCATCTGCATAGCTAAGGTTGTTTAGACATACATCACCAATACGACAACCGGCTCGGGTACTGCTCAATTCCTCAATCAACTCGTTAGTATACATGTTAAATAAAATCGGCGAGGTGAGTCCACCCTGTCTCACGCCACAAGTCAACTTATATGTATCCGACAGGACATTATTCCATTTCACTTGATTACATTGATTTGCATACCAGTATTCTAAAATGTCAATAATTTTTGATGGCACCTTAGAACTTCTCAACTTTTGCCATAATAATTCATAATTGATACTATCGAAGGCGCGGCTTATATCTAGGAAACACGCATACACACTAGTATTTCTTTGTACCTATGTATTTATATACTGTGTTCTTCAAGGCAAAGATAGCCAAATCAGTTGACAAGCCCTTTCGAAAACCAAATTGTGCGTTGTTTATTGGGAAATTATTTTCACTTAAATGAGCAATAATTAAACGTTCAAACACTTTAGAAATAAAAAAACTTTTTAACAAACTATTTACCTACATAAAATATCAAATTTTATATAAACTAATTTTGAGTCGGCGCCAAACAACAATCTGATTATTAAATATCTAAATTTTATAAGTACTTACAAATGAAGAAGGCTGTAAGTAGGTAATTAATCATTTTATTAATTGGCGCCGACTCAAAATTAGTTTATATAAAATTTGATATTTTATGTAGGTAAATATGCTCATTACTCAAGACTTAAAAGTTTTATTTATTTTTTGCTTTTTAGTTCTTTTTCGTCGGTTAATTTTTTTGTTAAAAAGTTTTTTTATTTTTTGATTTTTTGTGGCTCGCATCATCTTGTAACACTCCGAGGCTAATTTCTAATTCTTCATCATTCCTCTTGCCACTGAGCTGATGAAATAACCATCCTTCCATGAAGTTCCCAGGATATTGACCAGTTGAGGTTACCTCCAATACTGTAAAGACGTCTTTTCTTCAAACCATACTAAGTGGTATTTGTCACTAAAACTAGTTTTCATATCTAACTTCTATTTTTTAGGAAAGCTATGGTTTCCATCATCAGCTCAGTTTCATGATGTGATGGTTCCTAAATGCAAATACCTGATTAAGTTATGAAAAGTAAACAGAAACAATATTCGTGCCCAATTTTCGAGGTTCTCTCTCAATTTTTTCAGGATCCCATGATCAGATCCTGATGTCCTTGACATGGTACCACCCTTGAGGTATACCCTATCTAACAAAAAAAGAATAATCAAAATCGGTTCATAAATAACGAAGTGAAGGCCGAACATACATACAGAAACGCTAAACGTGCCCACAATTTTCAAGGTTTTCTCTCAATTTTATCAGGTTTCCACTGTCAGATCCTGACTTCCTTGACATGAGACCACCCTTGAGGTATACCCTATCTAATAAAAAAAGAGTAATCAAAATCGGTTCATAAATGACGGAGTGAGGGCTGAACATACACAAAAAAAAAAAAAATATATATATACGGTCGAATTGAGAACCTCCTCCTTTTTTTCGTCGGTTAAAAATGGCAACATAACATGTATAGACATACACAACTATTCGTGCCTACAATTTTCGAGGTTTTCTCTCAATTTTATCAGGATTCCCTCATCAGATCCTGATTTCCGTGACATGGGACCACTCTTGAGGTATACCATATCTAACAAAATAAGAATCATCAAGATCGATTCTTAAATGACGGAGTGAGGGCTGAACATACAAAAAAAAAAAATATTATACGGTCGAATTGAGAACCTCCACCTTTTTTTTCGTCGGTTAAAAATAAAAACTTTAAACTAACTTAAACTAATAATAATCTAAAATATGGCGTCATTTGACCCGATCATATTATTTAACTTTAAAATGGTTTATACAAATTTTTGAGTTAATTGAAGCAAGCAATAAAATCCTCCCCTAAAAAATTCAACACCTCTTGTCATCCTCTGTATGTAAACTGCCTTTGTCCTGCAATCGGCTATTTACAGATTAGTATTCGATATTTACCTTAGTAGTTTAAGATTCTATTAATTTACTTTTAGAACGAGACTATTATACTTACTTATCATACTTTTTATTTGTTAACAAAATCGTAATTAGAACCCTTTGACATTTGACCTTACATACTCAAATAGGTGCTGTACGGAAATTTTGAGTAGACCTTAACTAATTATGAGACTTTATTTACATGCACTGTTGATTTGCTCAATACATTCGAGCAGGCGTTGGCCTAGCAAAACATGCTGTTCAAACTAAACTTGAAATTCTTTTGTAACTAGCTTTTACGCGTGAAGGTCAATCCAAGGTAGATAGGAAGTAGAACTAGCTAGTACCCACGCTTTCTCGGGAAACTACCACATGTTTGTACCTACTTGCATAAACCCATAATACGTCCCCTATCCAAATCTAATAAGCTGCTAAATAAATAAAAAATACTCACAAACATAATTAATTATTAAATAATCATTACTTAAATGATTCTGTTACTCAAGAAAAATTAAATGGATTCAATAAAAATTGAGATACAAAAGAAACACAGCCTCTCTTTAGTGTGGATGCGGGTGTGTAAATGTGCTCGTATATGTGTCGGGTGTGGTGTATGTTTGTTTTATCTGAAAATTCAAAAAAGTTTTCTCAGCTTAGCTTCTCAATAGTTGTAAGCCATGGACTCACTCTCTCTTTGCATTCGAATTTATTTATTACATTCCATATTTATAACGCAATACTCGTTTACTGCATTATAAATTTGACTACCTACGACTCTCAAAGATGTGTTGGTTATAACAACAGGACAGACATATAAGCGCAAGCTGTTGAAACCGAATGTAGATTGTGTACCTATTGACTACTTATTACGATGTAATTGCCTACTTAGTTTTCGGGAGCGTTGGCGGAGGATTGTGGAAGTAAAACGAGGAGTGGTATTCGGACTTTGGTTTATTGTAGACTAATTATACGCACACAACATAATTCTTACACTCTAGTTTACATTGCTATCTTCATTTAAGTCTATCAACACTTATTAGCTAACGTAACGACTCATGCAATGCCATGAGAACGTGAATTTCTAACAGCTATGGCGAGAACGACACCTAAGTGTTCAAGCGCGTTCTATTAACACTAACAATACAAATACAATATTCTTTAAACACGCACAATGCATAAATCCTACTATCTCAAGTTCAAAACTGTCGGATGAAAGATTGTCACTGAAGTGATTTATTATCGTTTCTTCGATTATTTCGATTAGACTAATATTAGATTACAGTTTATTTTTTAGTTTTATAACTTTTTTTTTTTTTGAAAAACAATAATAAATTCTAAGATTACAAAACTTACGATTATAACTAGGTTGCACTAGTTTTACACTTTGTCTTTTACTACACCTTCACTGGTTTTATCGAGACAGTTTCATTTCTTTAGAAAAATATCTATCTAAAACGATCAGTTTTTATAACTAAAGTATTAATTCTTTATATTTAATAAACCTTGATTTTTCTAGATCCATGCGGAATGCAGACGGTCGAAGGATATTTCATTTTGTCTTCCCCTCTATTTTTAATGTCGTTTATTTGTCATTTATATGTACTCAGCATAAATTAAATATTTCTTAAAAACATAAACAAAACATTAAAAAATATAAAAAAATTGTATCGCACCGGTATCGGGAACAGAGTTCAAGCTACCGGCGATCAGGGCTCCAGAGTGATGAACCTCCTAAGAATAAAAGCCGATTCCAGAAGTACCGCTTTCTCACGCCCTTGATCCAGCCGCCTAAAGAGAGCCTCCTAACGTGTTGGTCGAGAATGACACGACTACATATCGGCACAATGGTCGTTAAATCCACTTCTAACATGTCAACAATCTCACGAGCCAAGTCAAGATACTTGATATTTGCTTATCTTTATCAACTTTCACGAGGTTCTCGTCATATGGAATGGTTTTAAGCAACAATCATTGCACGACTTTTGATTCGGTTCACTACCACTATGTCAGGCTTATAGGCTACAACAGTCCTGTCAGTCAGTCCTGTCAGTTAAGATTATTGTGGGGTTTAATTTTATACGAAAGTATTTTTTGATAATGTGTGCTTACTAAGCCCTTTCATTTGACACCCAACACGACGCTTTCCAGGATTTTTTTTTAATCATGACTATAAGTCCTCTAAAGGGCGCCATATTGAATTTACATAGTGTCGCGTCGCATAGCTTATAACCAGCGTATCTTAAGACACCCCATTACAAAATAAACTAAGACATGGATTTTTTTTCAGTATCCCACATACATAAACCAACACAAAAATAGAATATTTTTTTATAGATCGTGGTTTTTTTTTGGATTTAGAAAGAGGCTTCAGAAACTTGTTTGCAAATTCATCAAGGTTATCTTTTCCTGATGCGCTGATGTACCACATATTACAAGTTTGGTGCATAACTGTGCTTGCTCCATCAGATTGACTTTGTGTCCCAGAACTTGGGATTTGATATTTGTGTTTTTAAAGTGATTTTGTAAAACAGTGCAACGGTTTTCTAAGCCCTTCTTTGGCCTATCATGTTTTTAGATCTTGGCTTGATACTCTTCAATTTTATCAGAGAAGAATTGCAGCATACGTTTTAGCCCTTCTTTAGTAACTAAACCCACATCCTTGCGCAGGTCTGGTAGAACTTGTGGCGTCGTGTTCTCAGCGTGGACACCATTGCATGTGGTGGCAACATCGCATCTTGCACCCTCGTAATCTGCCGTGCACTGACAAACTGCCTCATCCTCCTCATTCAGGAAACAGACACCGTTATTTAAACAATACTGATGGAACGCATTAACTTCGCACCTTTCCCCAGAGTATCCGGCTTTACAACTGAAATAATGAAGATAAGAAACAGTGTTACTCGATAAACAAGGACAACAACAAATATTTGTGACTAGAAGACAGAGGAACGAGGTGCGCGACCCAACGTACACTATACCTACTGGGTGACTTTTAATTCAATGACGAAACTTTCAAGAGGTGCAAGTACTCTTGACTATTTACAACTATTTTACTATGACACTTGTCAACTCTGGAAATCACCAAAAATAATCAGCTGTTTAGAAAAATGGTTTTTGAATAATATTCAAACTACAAAAAAGTAAAATGTCTGTTGACTGGACAGGATAATCGGCAACTATGTATTAGATGAAAAGGATTACTATTCGATTTTAAAATTCTGTGTTGAAGGAAAATTTTTTTTTTTTTTTTTTAATGTAATATTTTGATTTGATTTTACCTAAACTTTATCTAATTTAAGCTGACTTGTGGAAACAAGATACTGTGTATCTAGATATAATATTATTATACAATGTACGATTGTTTGTTTTCCCAAATATGTATTATGCTAAAAAATATCTAAGACAGACCAAATAATATTTACGTAACTAGGTGACAGTTATCGACCTATGACAAGTTCAAAGGGTTATTTTATGAGTAACGGTCGTATTCTTACTGTCGACGCTCTTACATATTACGTGATCTCTCGTTTCGTGCATAGGTTGTTGATGGATACCAAACTTGATCTGAAACACCATAGACAAGGCAGCCATATTTATAAAAGCTTTTTAACCATATGATTAGTTTAAACATACATGGTTAGAAAGATTTTATAAATAAGGCCTTTTTAATGTCTCTATCCTATAGTTCATGAGATACTTTATACATCAAAAGTTATTATTACAATTATGTTCAACGAGTCAGTGTTCTAGGTATACTAACTTCAGATTTCGAAGTTAACGAAGTTACCTTTTGAGAATCGTTAATGGTGATGACGTCGAAGCTTCAGTGAAAATAACAAGCGTTAGTGAAAACAAGCATTAGGGTGAGCTCACATTGAGACGCGACGCGACGCTGCGTGAACTTTCTGAGTTTACAAAACTCTAAAGAACTTTATTTACTAAACAATAATGAACACCTCGCTGCGCAGCGGTAAACAACTGCTTTCTTCTCAAAGAAAGCAGCTAGCCTACATCGTGAGCTTATCCTTAATATCTTCGCTAGTTCTTAGTGAGATGAACACGTTTACCTGCATGATGGTTGTCCCTCAGCACTGACACTACAATCTCCTTGGAAGCAATAGTTTTGACAGATTGAAACTGAAGACTCTGGCTTCGAGCCATTCGGTATCAAACGCTGAAGTACTTCGCAGTTCTTTGTTCCCTGAATTTGTTCCTGTATTGTGTAGTTGGCTGCAATAAGTTGATAATTCGCATTCTCAGAGCTAGACGTTGAAAATAGTTTCCCTTCCAAATGTTGTGATGGAAACTTAGGTAATCGCCAGATTCCCACTTCACTAAGTTTCTTCCAGTAGACAAAATCTTTTGATATGGCCAAGGAATAGCCATAAACGGGTTTTCTTTCAATAATATGTAATGTTGTTCTGTTTGTTCCATTAAAATCGGCACTTTCAATAGATAGCTGATAATTGCTATTTCCATGATTTATCTCCGTCCAGTAAATTTTTTGAGTCTGCTGGTCGATGGCCAAGCTTCCTCGGTCATAAACATTCTTCTCTATTAAAACTGACCTCTCGGAGCCATCAAACCGAACCCTCTCTATCTTGTAGCTTGTGATCCAGTAAATATACCTGTAATTTGTAAAAATCTAAAAATATTTTCACAAGTTCAACACTAGTTTTGCTGAGTCATAAACCTACGCACAAGGGCAAAAATAGCGCAACATAAAAATAAATACAATTTTTAAATACAATTCAATTTTAGAATCATATATTATTATTAATACATATTTTCTTATTTATAACTGTATTATATAAAACAAAGCATTTTAATTTTTTAACTACGTCATTGTCAACATTTTCCTTACAATCAAAGCGTGTCACCTTTCACACACCACTTTAATGTGATTAAACACAATTATGTATCCTGACAGTCCAAGAATGTCACCAGTCGAACAATTCAAACAATTTTTAGGGTTCCGAACATCCAAATGAAAAAACGTAACCCTTATAGGCTCACTCGTGCGTGTATCTGTCTGTCCGTCTGTCCATCAGTCACAGCCAATTTACTCCGAATCTTCTGGCCCGATAAAGTTGAAATTCGCTAAATAAATTAATTTGGTATATGGGGGTAAAGCTTTTCAAACTATACCTTGCGACATATCGAATGGAAGGGCGCATTGTGAGGGTCTCAAATATATTTACTTATTTCAAAATTTTAAAATGAATCGATATAGAGTTATTTAAGAAAGTCAATGTAAATTGAACATTAAAGTATAATATAAGGGGGAGGAGGCCCTTTATCTCCGAAACTGAAAATATTTTTAACCGACTTGAAAAAGGAGGAAAATATAATATATATATATTTTTATTATAAGTTTTATTACGATACAAGAACAATTAATTTGAGAACCTCCTCCTACTTGAAGTCGGTTTACTTAGGTAAGTAGAAAGAACATTTTAAACTTACCAGGAACAACAATATCTTAAGACCTAAACTTAAAAAACAATCAATAACCCACAACATTTTGGTCAGTGGATGTTGTCTAGAGTGGACGTGTGTCAGTTGTCTCAAGTGATTCCATAATATAAATTCTGTCATTGGTTGTAATTAAACAAGAGGAAAGGAAAGGATGAGAAATTAAATACTGCCACTTTTGGTTTAACCGGTGACCCAAAACCGGTTTACATCGCGGAGCAATTGCCTGCTTCCACAAAAAAATTATTCTATTAGGCTCGAGAATTTGCCAAGAAGTTGACAAGCAAGTTTTAATTCATTTATAAAAGTGTCTATTTGATCTTGATAACCTAAATTCAATCTGACTAGTACAACGTACTAAAATATCTTCTACCTCATTTGTTTTTACCTTGCTTAGTTATATTAAAAAATCGCAACATAAACATTACAGTCTTAACACAACATACACAAACCTAAACTCTTTCACGATACTACACACAAATACTATGATACGAGTATATACGCAACAACAAATTACTGACATATATGAGATGTATCGGTCATATTTTAGTCTATGTAATACCTACTTACCCATTTTTAGTTATCATTTAAATTACAAATGGATTCAATAAAAAACATTAACGACGACTTGGACAATCTTGGGCTAGGAAGTTCCTTTTCGAATCAAAATGAAGGTGTAATTATTTACTCTAAGTCAAGCCTTAACGCCACAATTTGGGAACCCTGCTTAACTATCTCTAACACTCTGGTGTGTGAAATAGATTCCAAGTTTACACTTGTTGCTATTTACCGCTCTCCATTCTATAATACTGCTGCACATTTAGAAAACTTCCTATCAAGCCTAAATAATATATTAGAGGGTCACTCTTCATAACCAAACATTGCCCTAATTGGTGATCTAAATATTGATATAAAACCTGGAAATATTAACCCACACAGCTTGGAATATCTAATTCTAAACGCTTCTCATGGCCTATATATAATATAAATACCTACTCATTTGTTGCCCACCAGACTATAAAATTGTTTAGATCACGTTTTATTAAAGTCAAAATTATTACCATCCACCACATTAGTTCTCGAATCTTATATTACAGACCATAAACCTAATATATAGATGCTAACAAATGCTAAAAGAAGCCAAAATCCAAAATTATTTAAAACTCGTCCCAACTTAGACTCGAATAAGTCTGAACTAGGAAATATTAACTTCGCGGATATTGATTGCATTCAAGACACAAATGAATTGCTTAACAGTTTTATATAACTAATAAATACCGTAATAATACATCTAAAATTATAATTCTAAGGAGAAAAAGAATCTTGAACCCGTGGTTTATCCCTGGCTTGTTGAAATGTGTTCAAAGTAGGGATCAAATTCATTTGAGATTAAATAAATCACCTAACAATACAACTTTAAAGATAACTTACACACGTTATAGAAATTTTTGCAATGACTTGCTTCGAAAGCTCAAATTAACCTATGAAAAATATGAACTTCAAAAAGTCCAATGCAATCCAAAAAAACTATGGAAAATCATACAAGAAAGACTTGTCTTACTAGAAGTCACTGAAACTGAAGTTGATTGAAGCATTTCACAATTACGTTATGACTGTGCAGTGGGTTTGGACGGAATATCATCATCTCTGGGTCGCCAGGAACTGGTACTTTTTTAACCTATATCTGCAATCGCTGTATTCAGACGGGAACTTTGCCTGACGCACTAAAAATGCTATCATACTTCAAATATACAAATCCTGTGGCAGACACTGTGTCAATAATTACCGGCCAATCTCAATCTTGCCATCAATTTAAAAAATAATTGAGAAGATCCTCAATAAGCAACTCAAAGGCTTCTTGAACAAACATCGCATCATCGCGGAAAACCAGTATGGTTTCAAAGCTGGGGTTCCCACTGAGAATGCTGTTTTGAACCTTACACAATTTGTGGCAGAGGGAATTGATGGTGGGTCTAAATGTTTAGGCATAATTCCAGACCTCTCGAAGGCCTTCGACACAGTTTCTGTTTCCAAACTCATTGCAAGGATGGAACGTCTGGGTGTGCGAGGCACAGCACTAGAATTATTTAGAGACTATTTAAAAAATCGCTCTCAGCTAGTCAAGATAGGTGATCATCTCAGTGATGAGGAAACTGTGACCTACGGCGTACCCCAGGGAAGCAATTTGGGGCCCACTATGTTCCTAATATACATGAATGACCTCTGCAGAATGATTCTCCCTAACTGCAAGATTTACGCGTATGCCGATGACATTGCAATCGTCATTTATGGACCTTGTAACACTTAAAAATAATAAAATTCATGTAATGGAGCGTTATTTTGCAAGATGACAGAAAGTGGTCTATGACGTTTCTTTTTCCAACTTGATCTGGAGCGAGTCTGACTCTTAAACAAAATTCATTGGAAAATAACTAAGCTAAATACCTAATGATGTCTCGAGGAGTTAAAGGGACCAGAGTCAAGTTCAAATGCTTTAAGCATAAGAATGAAGACGCTGTAAGTATTAGTTTGGGATTTTTCTGTAGTGACGCTAAATCTTAAGCGTGGCATTTATGAGTCTCACCGAATTCCTTTCTTGTCGACAGGGTTCCTAGGTTTCACTTAAGTTTTTTTATGGAATAATCTAATAAGAAAAAGGTCGGATCTTAATTTCACTTTTTTTGGAAGAACAATGTGGTCTTATCAAAAGGTTCTGAACACAGACGTCCACGTGTCCAAGGATAATCAGGATTGTATGGCCATAGCTGCAATATTGCTTGTGGAATCTCCTCTCTGGACCTTGATCTTCGATCTTCGAACGATTGGGTAATTATTGTTCATTATCAATGAAACTGTAAGTGCTACGTACAATTTTATATGGGACTTATGAAACTTAGTCTAGTTTGATGCAGTGTTTCTAATAAATGTTTGAAGTGAAGATTGGTCTTCACTTCAAACATTTATTAGAAACACTATGGATTATTATTTTACAACAAACATTCCTCATGCAATGAACCTGTAGATTGGCAAATAGGTTCTACATGTAGAAATCTAACTCTGACGCTAGCCGGTGAGAAGATTAAAATCTTTACAACCTACTTGGGATATGGTTAAAATAATGGCAGAAAACGCTCTAAGTCAGATCAGAGCATGGGTTGGTTTCACGACAGCCTACTAAATGTCAACTCAGATTAAAAACCTGTTACATTCCTTTTGCAATCCGACGAAATAATGTGCCCCCTAAAGACTTCACAATAATTGCTCATTTATGCCAGAGTTCATCTGATACATGTCATGTACTTGCCCTACACTTGACAGATACGATAGTGTCAAAATATCTACGTTTGCAAATTGATGAACGCCTTAGATGGGACAAACAGCTCGATATGATAACTCCCAGAATATTGCGGCTCATTTACGTCTCCAAATCGCTAAGAGAACTCGCTGATGGGGCACACAGAGGATGGACTATTTTGAACTGTGGCAGTCTATAATTGGATATTGCATTACTGTAACTGAGAGAGCTCAATGAGCTGTACTAAAGGTTATGTGTAAAAACCATACCGACATTCAACTAAACATCTTTACGAGGACTGTGAGAACTGTTAGACAACTGTTCATTCTGCAGTCAGCTGTTAGGACTCCTAGATCCATGTTGCTGCGTCCAAACCGGGTTCAGCGAGGCAGGCCAACCGCGGGGCTGTGCTAAAGCCCACGGGGTTGGCCCCGTCGAAGGCGCCGAAGGCGCAGCAAAAAACGGGTAGCGCGGCACAGGCTGCGAGGGCCCCAGCCAAGGTGGTAAGTCAGCCGCCCCGGCCTATCCCGCCTCCTACACCTCCTGCAGCTGAGGCTGCCGAATGGCAAGTGGCTGGGGGAAAAGGAGAAGGCGGGCAAAGCAGCAACGGTGGCCAAAAGGAGGGAAAGGCAAAAACGGCGTAAGGAGCGAGTCGCTGCGGTTAGGCTACGCACCCCGAAGTCCGCGGCTGTAGTGATTATATCGTTGAAAGCTGGGGAGGGCTGACGCCTCTTGGTGGGCTGGGTGTCTGCGCAGGACAATCTGCTGGAACCCAGACCTCTGAGGTGCTTCCGCTGCCATGTGGCCAACCATGTGGCAGCCAAGTGCACCTCGGAGGTGGAGCGCGGCAACCACTGCTTCCGCTGTGGTCAGCCCGGTTACAAGGCTGGCTCGTGCGACGCCGCGCCGCACTGCGTAGCATGTGCCAGCTGCCTGGCAAGCCGGTCGATCACCGGGCTGGGAGCAGGACCTGCGCTCCACCCACCAAAGCCAGGGCCAGGGGCAGGCCCTCTACCGCGACCACCACCGTCACCACCGCAGCCACCGCCGCCACTGCTTCCACCGCTGCCACCCCCACAGCCGTCATCGCCGCCGCAAACATCGTGATGACAGGACCCTCACAGAGGGCTCGGGAGGTGGAGGCTGTAATGAAATGCCAATAACGGCCCCATTACGCCTCTTCCAGGCGAACATCAACCACTGCGCCTCTGCTCAGAACCTGTTGTTCCAGAGCATGGCGCAGTGGTCGATTAACATCGCCGTGGTCGCTGAGCCAACCGAACTCTAGGCGAGTTCCACAACTCCCTCGCGGAGTTGAAAATAGTCGTCGTCAGGTACAGCACAGGGAGTTGTGCTCATCCTCGGGAACTTTAGTGCCAAGAACGTGGCTTGGGATTCCCGTTACATGGACACACGGGGGGCAGGATGGTGAAGGACTGGGCTCTGGAGACAGGCCTGGTCGTCCTAAACCGGAGTTCTGACCCCACGTGGGTGCGGATGCAGGGTGAATCGGTGGTGGAAATTTCGTTCGCCAGCCCCGCTCTGTCACCGCGTGTCGTCGACTGGCGCGTCATGGAGGGGTGGAGACGTATTCCGATATCCGGTTTGACCTCTCCGCCCAGACCTCAAGCGTGCCGGCCCGACAGACCCCAAGTGGTCCGCGTTGGTCGTTGAAGCAGCTGGACCGGGAGCTACTCCTGAAAGCATCGATCATGCAGCCCTGGCGGTTATCACCGGACAGGCCTGCTGACATCAAAGACGAGGTAGAGTGCTTCCAGGGGGCCATGTCCGAGATCTGTGACGAGACAATGCCTCGGGTCCAGCCAGGATGTGCTCGGCGACAGATGTACTGGTGGTCGCCGGCGCTAACGGCTTTACGCCAAGCGTGTATTGCCGCGCGACGCCGGTACACCAGGCACCGCAGGCTCCGTAACCGCCCGTCGGATACGGAAGCCATCGAGGCGGAGCTGCACGAGGCGGCGGAGGCGAGAGCGGCGAGAACCGCCCACCGAGCGGATATCAAGCGGGCAAAAGCATTGGCCCGCGAGGAGTCACTTTGGACTCTAAATAGAGATCCACGGGGCGCCCATACAAAGTGGTGCGGGATAAACTCCGCCCATGGGCGCCCTCGCTGACGCAGAGTCTCCGGCCGCAGCTCGAGGAGGGCGTGGTGAGCGCTCTGTTCGCCTCGCGAGGGGAACATACTCCCCCGCATATGGCTCTGCCTCCTGTGGTGTCTGACGCGGACCAAGACGACGACGACGACGATGCTTCCAAGGTGACCGAGGTAAAGCTGAGAGTGGCGGTGCGTAGGCTAAATGCCAAAAGTACCGCCCAGGACCCAATGGCGTTCATGGGAAAGCCTGGGTCCTGCCCTTGCAGGAGGCTCTCGGGCCTCGACTCAGAGGGCTTCTTAGCACATGTTTGGAGAGGGGCCAGTTTTCACTTCGGGGAAGCTGGTCCTCATCAAGAAACCGGGGCACCCTGCGGGCACTCCGTCCGCTTACCTTCCCATCGTGCTGCTCGACGAGGCAAGCTCTTTGAAGGAGTAATTGCAGAACACCTCATTGGGGCGCCATCATGTGCATGCGAACCCTCACTACGAGGGCTGCAGTGGCGCGGGGTGGGGTCTTCTTGGCGGTGTCTTTGGACATTGGCAATGCCTTCAACACCCTGCCTAGGAGTTGCATCGGGGAGGCACTCTGGTATCACCGGGTCACCGCCCTACCTCCGTTGGACGGACGGGGTTTGATGGACAGGGCCGTAATCTACCCCGGTCACCAGGGAGAATGGAACCGGTGAGAGATGTCGAGCGGTGATCCGCAGGGATTGGTCCTTGGGCCACCTCTGTGGAACATCGGGTACGACTAGGTGCTGCGCGCCGACATCCCTAGTGGCATCAGCGTAGTCAGCTACACTGACGACACGCTGGTCCTAGCGCAGGGGAGGTTGCACGAGGCGGCGGTCGACTTGGTGACACACGGGGTTGCGACAGTCATCGATAGGATCCGGAAACTGGGACTCGAAGTGGCACTGCACAAGTCCGAGGCCATGTGTTTTCATAGTCCTCGGACCGCGCCACCGGCGGGTTCCCAGATAGCGGTAGGAGGGTTTCACATCGGCGTCGAAGGGACGATGAAGTACTGGAACTCGTCCTCGACAGCCGATGGAACTTCGCCGAGCACTTCCGACGTTTGGGTCCCAGACTGGAGAGGACCGGGATCGCATTGAAGCAGCTCCTGCCCAATCTGGGGAGTCCAGACGCCTCCTGCCGGAGGCTCTACGTGGGGATCGTACGGTCCATGGCCCTTTACGGGGCACCGGTGTGGGTGCGTTCCTTGAGGCGGCGACCAGCTCGCCGGTTGAACGCGTCCCAAAGAGTCATGGCAATCCGAATGATTCGAGAATACTGCATGGTCTCCGGTGAGGCGGCGAGCCTCCTTGCCGGACTGTCGCTATGGGATCTGGAGGCAAAGGTCCTCGCACACTTCTATGAGTGGCGTAAGGAGGCGAAACGTCAGGGTGAAACTCCGCTGCCGCAACACATCGAGGCTTGGCAGACAGAGCTCCTGCAGGATCTCATAGCGACACAGAGAGAGCGACTGTCGCAGCCCAGCACTGGCACGTTACCATTGCGGCGGTAGTGCCCCTCTTTGAGGAGTGACTGGAGAAGCGCCACGGCGTCCTCACCTTCCGCCTGACGTAGGTACTCACCGGACAAAAAAGTTTCGGGAGGTTCCTGTGTAGAATAAGGTGGAGGGAAACGCCCGGGTGTCTCCACTAAGAGGATCACCCAGAGGACACGGTGGAGCATACGGTGGAGATCTACCACGCTTGGGCGGAGCCCCACCGTGTCCTCGTGGAGGCGATCGGCGGTAACGACCTCTCGCGCCCGGCCCTGGTCCAGGCCATGGTACGGAGCAAGAGAGTATGGGAAGCAGTCTCCTCCTTCAGCGAAGCAGTAATGCTCGCGAAGAAGGAGGCGGAACGGGTGAAGGAGGCTCAACAACAGAGTCGCCCTCTCGCCCTCAGCAGCAGCCGCCGCAGAAGTGTTTACTTAAAACAAAATTGGTGTTTGGCAAAAGAGGTTTTGTGTTTAACGCCTGATGGGATATTTCTGCGCTTTTTATGGTTAGAATTGGGCATGGATCTAGGAGTCCTGTTTTTTTTTTTGGGGGGTGGGAAATCATACGATGACATCTCCCGCTCTGGGTGGAGCGGGAGGGCATGTCAGACTCTTATTGACTAAAACCCACCTCTGTTTTTTCCCTGCCCTGAGTGCCCAGGTGTGCGACAAACTCTGTTTCGAATTGATCCACAACCCCTGGGCAAGCATCGGTCATGACGGGCCCCGTCATGATTGCTGACAACTCTTTGAGGCGCGCGTGGAACACTACGCGCCGTCGACTCTCGGGTCTGGTGCTGATCGGACTGCGAGCTACCTACTACTCGCCGTCCGCAGGCCCAGGTCGACGGTGGCCTTAGATCGTCTCGCGACGTCTTCCGCACAACAAAGTAATGCGCCTTGTTAGGTTTGAACGCACGATCTTCGACGTGTAAGTCGGGCCTTAACCACTGAGCCACCACTGCTCATTGTCACCGTCGACCGCTGTCATAATAATAATTTTGTTGTGCGATTTTTTTTTAATTTTGCGATATCTCGGAAGATGATCATCTAACTAACAATGTTAAGGACAATTTTAGTCTAAATTAAATACTCAAGATGTCTTATATATTTATTTACATTCGGATTAAAAGTATGTTGTTAAAAACGCCTTTGCAAATTAATAATTGTTTTAGATCAAAATTTAAAACAAAAAAAATGGTTTTTGTGAGTAAACCTTAAAAGATAGACATGATTATCATGCTATCGCGGAATATGTTATAGCACTTTTTGAGAAGATTTTTTCACCAAACAATAATGCTATTGGTGTAACGTGAGCTATTTGCGCAGCGCACGCCATGAAAGTTTTCAAAAGTCACGACTTTTTCCGTTTAAGTTTACAAATATCATCATAACTTTTAGTTCTTATTTCATATAATTATGTATTTACAAAATTTATAGCCAAATTCTATTCTAAATAATAAACCTTTCAAATGCTAAAATAATTATTCAATTAGGAGCATTGGTTCCGGAGTTCACACTCCATATTTTGAGTGCAACAACTATAGAGGAATGAAGCTAATGTCACATAGTATGAAAGCATGGCAAAAAGTTATTGAAAAGCGGCTGAGAGAAGAGAGTGAAATCTCACAAAACCAGTTCGGTTTTATACCGGGGTACAACGGATGCCATTTTTGCTATCCGCCAGCTGTGCGAAAAATACAGAGCTGTGCATAAAAACTTGCACATCGTGTTCATTGACCTCGAAAAGGCAAATGATCGGGTGCCTCGAGAGGTTTTGTGGTGGGCCCTTAAGGAGAAAGGTGTGCCTGGGAAGTATGTGCAGTTAATCAGAGCGATGTACAGTCGATGCAGTACCCAAGTCCGGTCTGCAGTGGGCACTAATGACAGTTTCAGTGTAGTGGTCGGTTTGCACCAGGGGTCCGCTCTCAGCCCTTACCTCTTCCTGATGATAATGGACGCTCTGACGTCGGACATCCAGGAAGAGGCTCCTTGGTGTATGCTGTTTGCTGATGACATTGTGCTGGTTGCCGAAAGCGGCCCAGAGGTCCAGAGCCGATTGGAGACGTGGTGGCAAAGACTGGAGAGTGTGGGCCTGAAATTGAGCAGAACCAAAACAGAATATCTGTTCTGCGATTTCGGCGGTCTCTCCAGTCCTATGCCTGTAGCTCTCAACGGAACGCCTATATCGATCTGCTCCGACTTTCGGTACCTCGGGTCGCTTGTCCAGGGGGATGGCGATATAGACCGAGACGTAACGCACAGGATCAACTCAGGATGAATGAAGTGGCGACAGGTCACTGGAACAACTTGCGACCGACGGATGAAGGGGAAAATCTATAAGTCGGTGATTAGACCTGTCGTATTGTATGGATCAGAATGTTGGGCTGTGAAAATGACGGATGAAAAAATACTGCATGTGGCGGAGATCAGAATGTTGAGATGGATGTGTGGAGTAACGAGAATGGATAAAGTGAGAAATTAGTACATTAGAGGTAGTTTAAGAGAGGCGCCAGTCACAGAAAAGTTGAAAGGGAACCGCTTATCTTGGTATGGCCATATGAAGAGGAGGGATGAAACACATGTAACCAAAAGAGTTATGAACATAAATGTGGATGGATGGAGAGGGAGGCCAAAGAAAGGATGGATGGATTGTGTGAGGAGTGATATGAAAGGAAAGGGAGTTAGCGATAGCGTGACGGCTGACAGGACAGAATGGAAGAAAAAAACTTGTTGCGCCGACACCAAGTAACATGGGATAAGGGCAGGAAGATGATGATTACAAAAAATAATAAAAACTACTATTTTTGTTTCGCTAGTTTTGTCGGTGTTTATGATTATATCTTGTTTACGTACCCTCCACAGCTGTCCACAGCTGTCCACGGCGATATCCCAGCAGTTGTATGATTCATCCAACGTAACTAAAAGATTTCCGTCATCTGCTTTGTTAGAAAATGCAGGATTTAATGAGAATGAGTGTATAGTGCTAGTGCTAAGTTTTTGTTTCCAAATGAGTAATTTTGTGACCGGGTCGTAGACGACTCTCACGTTGTTTCCGTTTGAAGATATCGTAAGTAAAGGTTCCATTTTCCTGGTTGATAGGTCAAAACTGAATATTGTTATGTTTGGGCTCTTATAGTCGGAAAACAGCACCCTGTAGTGAACTGGATCGTATGTTACTGAAGTGATAACAGTAGCCGACGGAATGTCTTCTGTATGCGTAAGTGTTCCGTTGTAATAAAAATCTAGTTGTTTGTCTTCGCCCACGACGATGTCTGAAACATAAATTTATTGTTTTACATCTGACTGCTAAATAGATTTTTACTTTTCTCTTCTTGTAATAAAATACGCTGGTTATTGAAATGGTTTTCAAATGTCTTGCATTCCCGCCAGTCTACTTAACACTCAAGAACTATCTTTGTTAATTAATTTACTTACAATGAAAAACAATAAAGGCGAACGGGGGCTGAGGATACACTATGGCAAGGTTCACAAACCACATAGTGTTCCTTTGTGCTCCCCAGCTACATCTACACCTCACGAACAGACCTTGTGGAAAACGCTCTCAAAATTTAAAAATTCAACACCAGTTTTAAAAAGAGTTCCTCGGGGTGCAAGACGATCCGTTGCTCTGAGTTTGGCACAATGCGTCCGTCTTGCGACCCAAGAGAACTCAGTAAGTGCCTGGGAGCAATTGCTCACCTTCCCCTACAGAATTCTGCACGTTCAAAAAGATTTGGCAACTAAAAAAACTTTAACAAATCAAATTAAAGAAAATTGTAATATTTCGACCATAATTTTAGATCCAAAATTACCACCATTTAATAACCGTTCACAGAAAAGCCTATGTTCGCATGTGGAATCCAAAATAAGTGAAGGTGACATTAGGGGAGCGGCCAGGCTATTATTCAGCAGTGATGTGGTGGCGCCTTACTCTCCAGAAACAATCTCAGCCTTGGAGAGTAAACATCCAGCGCCTGCGAATGATCTCACTTTCCCCGACCCCCCTGAGACCCCCGTTCCGGATTCATGTGTTTTTAACATTTCAGCCCCCCAATTGCTTGCTGCCGTGGGCTCCTTTCGAAGCGGTTCTGCCGGCGGCCTCGACGGCCTGACTCCGCAACACTTAAAGGACCTATTGAGTTCAGGCGCCGGGGATGCTGGTGAGTCGCTTTTGAAGGAGCTTGCGGCACTAGTCAACCTAATGCTCTCCGGCGGCGTGAACGATGCCGTCGTCGATGTCTTGTACGGGGCCAACCTATGTGCCCTGCGCAAAAAGGACCGCGGCATTCGTCCCATTGCCGTCGGGTGCACCTACAGGCGTATGGCAGCCAAAATTTGTTGTAAACTGTACAGTGACAGACTTACAAACAAATTCCAGCCCCTACAGCTTGGCTTTGGCTCCAGAGGGGGCTGTGAGGCTGCCGTACATGCACTATCATCCTTTTTAAATTCTGAAAAGGGTGAGGTCATTCTCAAGGTTGACATTAAGAACGCTTTCAACTCTGTCAACAGGGACACTCTGTTGGCCGAGGCAAAAAAAAAAATACCAGAAATTTTCGGATTTATTTGGCAATGTTACAGGCACCCTTCTAAATTACTATATAAAGAACAGCTTTTAGAATCTGCAGTTGGATGCCAGCAAGGTGACCCTCTCGGGTCAGTCATTTCCAGTTTGGCTATTCATCCAGTCATTCAACAACTAAATTCAAAATTTATCGTATGGTATTTGGATGGTATTGTGACGACCTTATGTTGGCGACCTTATGGTGGAGACTGGCACGTTGGAAGTTTGTAACGCCGATTGAAAATTAAGAAGAAGGAAGACTTTTGTTTTTAGGTAGACTTCTCCTAGCCCGCTCGAAGAGGGCACTTGTATTAATTTTATTATTCAATATAACGTATTAGTGTGCAAGTCCTCTTTCTTTTATAACACAACACCTATAAGCAGTCACTCTTATACACCACACTCTCGCACCGCTAGCGAGTAAGACAAACCCCCAGGAATGTGAAAGGAATCTCCAGGGACCTAGCAATAAGAGAAGCTGCTCCAGGTCCCTATATGTGGCGGCGAGCGCCGGGAAAGAACGCCGTATGTAAGAGTGACGGCAACGGTAACGGTGTGCGGTGGATAAACTGAGGACTGATGCAGTGACAGCATCAGGATAAGAGGAGTATACTCCAAGCTGAGTGGTTCTGTTTTAATAAGTGTTAAATAATATAAATAGAGCAAAATGCGATACTTTTCGGGACACACGTATGAGGTGTGCCTCGAAGAATTTATCGACGAGTTTGTGTCGATGGCCATTGCCAAAGGGTGGCGTAAATGCAATTATTCGCTAATTCTTGGTATTTGGTTAAGAGGAGCTGCGCATTATTTTTTTAAATATACGTTCCAGTATGAGATGGAATTTGACACGCTGTGCGCGGAGCTTAGGAGAGAATTCCCATGCAAGTTTGTGTCTTGCAAGCAGAAAATCAATCAGTGTTTTTATAATCTTGAGAGGCCGGACGTTGTGTCCGAGGCGGATGAACAGTCCGAGGATAATGTGAGCGAAGATAATCAAGTAATATTATTTTCTAGCTCAACAATTAAAGCAAAGGAGGAGGACGATGATGACCAGAGCTGCGCTGATGCAGGCCTAGTCAATGATGTCCAGGAATATGAAGACTGCGGTCTAGGCGATGATGACCGAAGCTATGAAAATGAAGATACAGAATCGGGTCGGTTCTTTACAATTATTCCTAGTAATAATATTTCAGAGAAACAAGAGATAATTGTAGTAAAAGAAACATTTGGCGAGCACGAGTCGAATGAAAATTTTATTTGTTTGGGAGTTGTTTCGGCTGATGTTGTCGGCATGGAAAGCTGTGAGGTGGAAGTTCCGTCGGAGACACATGGTTCTTGTGACGATGATTTTGTTCAAGTTGAGTATGTTTCTGCTGATGTTTGTGAGCAGGAGAGCTTCGAAATGGCGGTGGAGTCCAAAGAGCTGTGCGTGCCGGTGGAAGTCATGCAAAATCCTGCTATTATTGTTCCAATAGGTGATGGTCCAGCGGATATCTATCGGGATGAAAACTGCATCATAAATATCACTTCACAACATCACAACACTTCACAACAAGCGGAACAGCATTTTTCACAGAATAGGCTGGAGGAGGAGATATGGGCCCTCCCATATTGTACGAAGAAGGATAATTTCCATTTCTTTGCTAAACATAAAATTATTTTTGTATCAATGTTATTTATTCTAGCTGACGTGTATTGTCATAGCAACGTGACAAACAAGTTTTCGACCATTAATATAAGGTATGGACGTAATAATTACGATGACCCAAATTCTTCGATAAAAATAAAAATATGCGAAAGAGGTCAAGAATTGCTTGTAAACTATTTATTAAAGCAATATTCTGTAAGTAAATATAAGTTTTGGAAATTTAAGAAAAAATTTATAAATTGTTTTTTGAAAATTATTTTATTTTTAAAAAGATTTTTAGAGAATAGACAGTGGTGTCAGATGTCATTTGACATGACAAATAATTGTCAGATATCTGGTACGTCAACGATACTACGGTTGACAATATAGAAAAAGTTTAAATTTTAACCAACTTCAAAAGTAGGAGGTTCTCATTTGTTTTGTTTTTTATGTGATATTAATCGTTGTGTTTTTGTGTGTTTCATGTAATCGATATGATGAGCTGCACGGACGTGAATGAAGACTGATGGGAGATGTGACCACCTATCATGAACAAGGAAATATATTTGTTAGGCGATTATTAGTGAGAAATAGGTATGAGTTTCTCCAGAGTGCGATTTTAATAAAGATGTTACTACGGTTAGGAGGTAGAGGGAATTGCGGTCCTCTCTCCTAGGGAAAAATGTGTCCGGGTTTTTTGTCGGTTTATACCAGCTTTGTTTATGGGGTATAATGCCTTCGCAAAGTAGGATCGAGTTGATTCTGTATGGTGTGACCGAGCCCATGACAATTTTTATGTATTATTCATTTAGAGAGTATACTTCAAGTTATATTTATGGAGCACTCTGGGGGAAGTTCAGGAACAGTGAGTAGGTGTTCATAACAGTGGTCGTTTTTTCTCCTGGTCTTCATAAACGTCCAATGGAGTTAAAATTATTACAGTTTTGAATTTTATTTTTGTAAACCCCTTCTGGGTAGATGCTAACTAGAGCATCTTAGGTCAGAAAATTTAGCAGAGCAGTGTGGCTTTTTAGAGAGGTTTTTACCTCACTGAAGCCATGTGCATTGCCGGGATATGTGGTGCGCCGAATGGCTTAATTAATAATAATAAAGAAGACCACTATACTCGGGGTTCATTTTTGGCTATCCATAGGTGGAATCTGCTGCGACATGTACCTCTCATAGGTAGGGCCTTCGCAGTAGGTTTAGGTAGGCCTCAATCGGCTTTTCAAATATTTAGTTGAATAGAAGACTTACTAGCGTCTGCGCTTCTATTCGTAGGGGCGTAGCTCATGTGACGACCTTATGTTGGCGACCTTATGGTGGAGACTGGCACGTTGGAAGTTTGTAACGCCGATTGAAAATTAAGAAGAAGGAAGACTTTTGTTTTTAGGTAGACTTCTCCTAGCCCGCTCGAAGAGGGCACTTGTATTAATTTTATTATTCAATATAACGTATTAGTGTGCAAGTCCTCTTTCTTTTATAACACAACACCTATAAGCAGTCACTCTTATACACCACACTCTCGCACCGCTAGCGAGTAAGACAAACCCCCAGGAATGTGAAAGGAATCTCCAGGGACCTAGCAATAAGAGAAGCTGCTCCAGGTCCCTATAGTATGGATACGGTATCGACGTCACCTCCCAATGTTCCATCATTAGGAGGTGACGTGGATACCGTATTAAAAGACTTTCAATTCCTGAAGACTCATTTTCAATCCATCGGAATTGACCTTAACCACTCGAAGTGTGAAATTTTTCTTTGTGACAATACCGAAAGACAATCGACCCTTCATAAATTCAATAAAATTGCACCAAAAATCAAAATTTTAGAAAAAAGTTCACTGCACCTCCTTGGTTCCCCTATTTTGGAAGAAAGTTTTTCTCCATTCATTGACGGAAAAATTAATCATTTTAATGATATTTCGGACAGACTCACAAAAATAAATTTACATTCGGCATTCACCCTAATTAGATACTGCTGTTTTGGACCAAATTTTATATATTTTCTCCGCTCTTCCCCTTTATGGAAGCATTCACATCTCATGGACAAAATTGATGAAATTATTCGATGCACTCTTACAACCATTTTAAATGTGGCCTTGGATGACCGAGCGTGGCTGCAAACCACACTACCTATTCGTTTTGGTGGGCTCGGCATCCGCAAAATTTCTAGTATAAGCCTACCGGCGTTCCTGTCCTCGGTCCATAGCACTGAAAAGTTAACCAAAAGAATTTTGACTTCATCACTGGAACGCTTGGAAAATAGCTTGCCCGGACACGGCGTTGCCCGAGAACCCGTTCTCCCAGAGGCAGTGGGACGAGCCGCTCTGTAGTTTGGTACGGAATAATCTCTTAAATACGTCAACCAATACTGCTGAGCGTGCCCGCCTGCTGGCTGTGGGTGAATGGGAGTCGGGCCTCTGGCTACAGGCACTACCGTCACCCAACATAGGTACTATGCTGAGTGACACCACCTTCCGGATCGCTACATGTCTGCGTCTGGGTGCTCCTTGCGGAGCTCCACATCGCTGCCAATGTGGTGAAGCAGTCGACCATCTCGGACACCATGGCCTATCCTGCAGTAGAAGCGCGGGTCGTATGGCACGGCACGCCAGCATTAACGACATCATCCGTCGGGCTCTTGTCACCGCCGGTGTGTCAGCCGTTTTAGAACCTCGTGGCCTGGCACGTGACGATGGAAAGAGGCCCCACGGGATGACTATAATGCCTTGGAAGATGGGTAGGCCTTTGGTGTGGGATGCAACATGTGTCGACACCCTTGCGCCATCTCATCTTCGTAGCACGGCGGGCTGTGCTGGGGCGGCTGCTACAGGTGCAGAAAACCTCAAACGGCGCAAATATAACAACCTTATTGGGAGTTATATGTTTGAGCCGTTTGGGGTTGAAACACTAGGGCCATGGGGTCCGAGTGCTCATCGAGTTTTCCGTGACATCGGCAAACATTTAGTCGACTCTTCACGTGACCAGAGGGCTGGCCTTTTTTTCGGCCAACGAATCAGCATTGCCATTCAACGTGGCAATGCTGCCAGCGTTCTGGGCACTTTTCCCACTGACAGCGAGGTGGACGAATTTTTTGATGCCCAATGAGCTTTACTCCTACCGGATTTTTTATGCCTCTTGTACATATTTTATTTATTAAGTTATTTATTAGTTTAGTATAATATGTATTGTAGTTATAGTCTATTAAAACAAATAAATAATGAAGTTATTTGGAAAAAAAAAATAAAGTACCTACATCTTAACAACAACGGTTGAGAACTTTCAAGATTTACACTGTGTGGGGCTTATCGTTACTAAACCCTCTACTAGGCACGGTGAGGGTTTAAAAATCCTGAAGCTACAAATTTAGTATTTTCATTGATCGAAACCAAAATATAAATAAACTAGCTTTAGCCCGCGGCATCGTCCGCGTGGATGTCGAAAAATTTGTGACGGAAACGTACTACCTGAATTAAAAAGTAACCTATAGGTTAATCCAGGTTATAAACTATCTATGTGCCAAATTACATCCAAATCCGTTCAGCTGTCAAACTGGAATATACATCCACACAAACTGACCAAAATTCTAAAAACTATATTTTCGGCATCAGACATAGATATTTAATGTAAGGTTTGACTTCGTTACTATTTTATTTTATTTCGTCCGCGTAGAGTATTTCTGTTCTAATAGATAATTCTGAATTATTGAAACAATGTAGAGCTTTGTTCATGGCTAATAGTCTTCCACTACGTATGATATTTGAGGAATACTGTAAAGGACCAGTATCTACCTTAATACCGACCTTCACAGTATTTCTTTACAAATAAAGTTTTTAACTAATTCGGAAGCGGGCACTAAAACAACCAGGCTAGGTGGAGAGCTTACAAGTGAGCAAACCACATAAAACTGGCCGTAGGAGAAACAGTCTTGCTTTAAATCAACTCCAGCAAATTTCAGTTTTTCCCTGTGACACTAAGAGCGGTTGCGCACTACGTCCGATACTTATCGGATACTTATTCGTCAAAATACAGATCTATAGAAAACTTGGACCGAACTCGGATCGGTAGTGCGTAACCTACCATATAAATTTTTCTACGACCACGCCGGACCGTCTTTCACGGATAAGTATCGGATAAGTATCGGACGTAGTGCGCAACCGCTCTAATAGTCTTCTCGAAAAACACATTGATTGGGAACTGCAATCTTTAAGCTTTGATTATATTATAAACGTGACATAACAAGATCATGTTTTTTTAATTAAGTACTGAAAAATAATACGAGCGGTAATCCCGCCGACAAACCGTTACGCAGTTTGGTGGGTGTAACTAAATGTGCAAAAGTGTTTGGTCAAAATAAACAATTTATTTATTATTATTATTTATTTGGTATCCATGGTAAACGCGGCACGATGACTGTTTCTCCTCTGGCAGATCTAGTTAGTATTTTGGCCTCAATGACTTTAGTACTTTACTTGGTTACTTGGAGTCTAGTTCCATTCCACAGTTTTGGAGGCTGTATATTTCGAAACAACATGAGCAGAGCACCTACAAGCAACTTATGTCTGTGACAAGGAAGATCGGATTAGGCGAGTTTATAAATTCTACAGGATAATTTACCGGCTCGTCCTTATCGCCCATGGTGTCTACAGAATAAGGTATTTTACCAAAAAAACAGTCCGTCAGTTAAATAATCAAAAAATATTGGACATTTTTTTTTCTTTTGTCACGTAATAAAAAAAATTAAGGGCGATACATTGACATGTCACGAGACATCACGCAGCGCGACACTTTGTCCCACTAAAGTGACGTAACGAGCCTGCGTAACGTAACTCCTGAACTTTAATGCGTTTTATCTTTGTCATTTTTTATTGGTTTTGTAAAGCAATAAATACTGACGGACTAATTAGATTTTTTTTAGGAAAATACCCTATTATAAATCATGCCCACGACTTCGTCCGCATCAAGCTCGTAAACCTGCACAAATTAAGCTAATAATTCTGCACACGCAATGCATTCCGAAAGGATCTTATTCATTTATTTTACTTTCATATTATAATTTTATTCGGTAAATATGTTATTTATGAATTATGAACAGATGTATGGACGTCAACGAAACGGAAATAGTATGTCAGGATTGTAGTATAAAAGTGGAAAAAAGAATAATATAATAATAGTCTTATTTTCAACAACTAAAATGTACTGAGAGTCAGGTGTGGTGACGCGAGAGCAAGTGACGTACAGTTTTCTCGTATGAGAAGTGGCCTGGTCCAGAGGTCGACACCCGTAGTCTTCAGTGTTTACCCACTGCGACTTGTTTATGGTATTTGCGAAGCCCACAGTTACAGGGAACTGCACGCGCTTGAGTTGGAAGGGGTAATTGTGAGAAATGTATGGCAAACGAGGTATAAACATCGTGGTACAAACGTGGTGTAAACTTCGAGAAAGAGGCCAATCGTCGAATCTGACTCGGCAGGGCAGCATACGGGAAGCTGCGCGGTATCTTCTCGTGTCACAAACCACAGTGTCTCAAGATGGAAGTACAAGAACCAGTGCGTTTTGCCAGTGATATCATAATATAGTAAGTCCGCCTTTGTACATTTGTGTTGCATGAAGTTTTAATAAATAAATAAATAAATATAGCCCTGAAACGGTGGCTCACAATTTGCCTCATAAAAAGGCTCACTCGGTAAGTCATCCAAAGGGTTAGGAGAGAGCTATGTCCAGAGTTTCGTTGTGTGATCGAATCAGGAATTAAGACTTCCGCAGGAGAACCACGGTTAACAACATAGCCCGAACAATCGTCATTACACACACAACTGAAGTGGCACTGGGCAGGGCACATTGCTTGCCGAACAGATGGTCGATGGAGACAGAAGGTTCTGATGAGGCAACAGCGTACCGGAAGATGCAGCACTGGACGGCCTCCCACAAGGTGGACCGATGATCTGGTGATGGAATCTGATGGACGCGAGACGCACAGAATCGGTCGTTGTAGCGACACTTGGGTGAGGCCTATGTCCATCAGTGGACGTGGACGTCTTTCATCTGAAATGATGATGAATGATGTAGTCTATAGTCTTAACAACGCCACAACCCGTACGCATTTTTCACCTCGATGATATTTCTCTGCAGAGCTTAAGCCGAGATCAGTTACAGAACTCAGGTGCTGTTAATTTCAAAGTAGTAAAATTGGGACACTGACTTCAGCTGGATGACAAACGCTGGTAGTTTACTTGATGTCAGCGAATTCATACTCTACATAACAACACATCCCTTCATATTGTTTGAAAGAGTCACTGCGGCTCTGGCACAGGCAACTGAAGGAACACTGGTGGATTTTAGTCAGAAAAAGTCTGACATGTCCTCCCGCTTCGAGCAGAGTGGGAGAACATGCCGAGGCAAGATATTTGATGATTCCCCACCCCATAAAATAAATCTTGAAGCACAATAGTATTTATGGAGGCGTATAATACTTCGTTCTCCTTAATTTGCGAGAGAATGATAGTGAGGATTGCAGCAGCTAAATAATTTTTAGACGTCTTTTAAATAGCCCGATCACGCACGCAAGAATTTTCTTGGTGCGGAATTCGACTGATGGGTACATAAGACCAATCAGTTTTTTTTTTTATAGTGGGAATTACTCTACCGAGAAACTCTGGAAACCCGTGCCTTCACGATCTTTTACACAAAGCCACCATCTTTTATGTATAGTGAATAATATAGGTAAAACCCACCTAAATAAAAAAATTAATGATTTAGTTCGTTTAAAAATCTTTTAGTTTCTCGTCTAAAATTTACTTTCGACTTATCGTATCCGACACTAAGTAATTTAAAAAATTATGATGAAAAACCTAAAATAAAGACGTAACTTGAATGGTAATAAATACATAAATAATAAACAAAATGTTTATTTCAGTTGCTTATAGCTTTAACATACATTATTCGAACATCACTTTTTAATCAAGAAGATGCTTGTGTTAGGTGACTACGTTTTTCCACTTAACATTATACATAGTATGCAATTGGAAACAGAATAATAAAATAATAGAAAATACAAAAAGAAGCGCACTTTTGCGATGTATGCGAGTTGGTTTTGAGTGTGTGTGTGCTGTAATAGTGTGAGTGTGCGTGAGAGTGTATATTGTTTATGAGTTAATTTCGTTTACCTGCATATAGATAATATAACTTCAAGATTCAGTTAAGTTTAGGTCTAGGTTTAGGTTTAGGTTAGCCCTGCGACAAGGTCTTGAGATCAGAGGAAGCCAGGAACAGCTTCCTCCACTAACGATTTCATTACTGCGGTCCTATTAATTACTAGACAGATTATGGAAGCGATGTTACCATGTCCTCAATGTCGTTGTAGGTTTTAGTCTTGCCATTCAGTCACAACCAATTTACAGTCACGGAGTTTCAGAGGATAGATGTGTAATAATTCTTTATTCAATAGGTTGTATAAATGGGAAGATTGCCTTTCATACTGCCTCTTAGCAAAAACAGATCTAACTGAATGGTAGCAAATTAGCAAAAATTAGGATACATCGTTTTCTGTTAAAAATATTTAGAAACAAAGGTCAACTGGTAAAAATGCCTAAGGTATACATTTCGTCTCGTTACAGTGCTTTTTACATTTGGATAAAATAAAATAAAAAAATAAAAAATATAAAACTTCGCAACCCCGTACTCGCGGCTTCACACAAGTGCAACGGTTGATGAATTTCTGATTTTGGATAGAAGGATCAAATATAAAATATACCCTTACCTTATCCTTGATGAACTGAAAGAACCATAAATAACTTTTTATCTAAAGTTCTTTCAGTCCATCAAGGCTGTTTAATAGATATCGCTATCAGCGATAAGGCCGCCATTGCATCCAAAGACTTGAGTCAGTGTATAAGAATTGTGTAACTATTTTGATGTAGATATGTTAAAGTTTTGTTTTTCTATTCTATTAAAAGCTACGTCAAAGAACTACTCTGGTCTTATTATCTCAGAATGTATTAGATTCGAATTGAAAAAAATCTTATGTTACTAATAATGTGTAATGAAACTTCGTGTGGGACGCCCATCCCACCACTCCCGCCTCTTCGTTAGATACCAGAAAATTCATCATACTTTTATTTCCTCAACGAATGCCCGACAAAAAATAACAAATCTGCCTAATAGGAGAAAAATAAAAACCTAAAGCA
The DNA here is from genome assembly GCA_951329385.1 of Polia nebulosa. Classification (NCBI taxonomy): domain Eukaryota; kingdom Metazoa; phylum Arthropoda; class Insecta; order Lepidoptera; family Noctuidae; genus Polia; species Polia nebulosa. The sequence continues at coordinate 30,530,683 of OX589598.1, forward strand.
TTTTGGTTGGTGCTGTGATCGAAAACCTGCTGCACTGCGTGTCGTGATTCCGATTCCCGTACGAAACAAATATCTTTTTGTATGGCCTATAGATAGTTATTACGGTTCGTGGTATTTGTGTATGTTTGTTAATTTGTTTCCACGATACAGAAGTAATTCTTAGTTTGGAAGTTCCTTAACAATAAAAAAATACTAATGACATAATATTTATTTAAATGTCTAAAAAAATAGCTAAAATACATTGTTTAGAAAAAAAAATATCTTATTCATTCTAATCATTTTTTTGTTAAGGATTTACCCATTTGTGTTTGAGTAAAATAGATACGATTCTGTTAAGCATAATATAATTAACAAACAATAAAATCATTGGTCAAGTCTCTAATACTCACCCCACGAGAAAGAAAGTGCCGATCCCACGAGCAGTGCTAACAACCCCAACACACGCATGTTACACATCTTTAAGTACAATAAATTATAGTGATCGCTCGTTGAATAGAAAAGCAAAGTGTTGGTTTTGTGTTACGACAACGCTAATCGTAGTAACTTTTTCCTGTTTTGAAGGAATTCATTATTTTAATCCTGATGATAAGAGGTAATTAAAAAACCGACCAAGTGCTAATTGGGCCACGCGCAGTGTAAGGTTCCGTAGTCGCCCGTTTAACATGCGTTCTTATAATAATATATCAACAACAGGTGTTATTCCGAAACAAATATTCAACAGTTTCAATGCACTCAATTTATACAAATACACATACATAACACTACAAAAAGCTGCCATATTAAACACTTGCCGAATAGTTTGAAAATTTTTACAATTAGATTTAGATAACAATTTCACTACAGTACAAACCAATTTATCATCTGAAAGAATTAACTAGGATCTCACCTTACCAGATTCTAGCAAATACCAGGTTTTACCCTGAGAAAAACAAATTTTGGAAAAATAATAATAATAATATTCCACAACTATCACACAACGCCATCTAGTCCCAAGCTAAGCAGAGCTTGTGTTATGGGTACTAGACAACTGATAAACATACTTATATGTATATTTCTAAATACATACATATTATAGATAAATTACACCCAGACACAGAACAAATGATCGTGCTCATACACAAACATTTGTCCTGGGTGGGAATCGAACCCACGACCTCTGGCATAGCAGTCAGGGTCACTAACCACTAGACCAACAGGCTAGTCATAATGGGGTTTTATGTTTATTACTATGGACATATTAGTAGAGTTCACGGTTTAACGGTCACCAATAACGTCTACTAAATAGAGAAAGGGCGTGGGAAGGTTTGTAGTCATCACACAATTAAGATGTCGGCCGGCAGGTGGTCGCACCGGCTCGGACACAGCTTGCAGAGGCCACGCGAGTAGGTAAGCACCGGCGTGGAGCGAGCCGCCGACTCGTAGGTCCGCAGGAGCTAGGAGGCGCCGGTCGTCAGCCAAAAAAAAAAAAAGGCGTAGGAAATCATGTTCTGGAAAGAATTTTTACACGAAATTAGGAACACAAAATGCAACTTAGCTAATTATATGCTGTCTCAACACTTACCCATAATCGGGATTAGTTTTCACACAATTTACATATGGTTGGCAAGTATTTGCCATTGTAATCGGCTGCTGCCTGAGTTGGCTAAGATCACGGGTGAAGTCTCAGAGGTGTTCGATAGAATAATGAGAGCGTGAATCTTCACCGGCAGCCCGAATAAAAAAGAGAAAAGCCGCCTGTAAGGCCTTTTATATGATCGTTGTCATTGACAGATGACAACGAATCCACAGACAACGAATGTACCTATGTTTTCTTTTATTGACTTAGGGCTGATTTTTCAATAGTCAGATAACTTTTAACTGAGGAATAAAAATTGCGGTTTGACATAATTTCTATACAAAAACTGTCAAAATGCCATTTTTATTCCTCAGTTAAAAGTTATCTGACTATTGAAAAATCAGCCCTTAGTGACTTTAGGTTATTGTTGTTTTTTCTTAATGTTTAATTTTAAGTGTGATTGTAACGTCACTACGTTAGAGTGTACCCACACTACAGGAGAGGCAGAGTCACCCTAGCGCCCTCAGCAGCAGCCGCCGCAGGAGACGCCAGGGGCTGCGAGACGATCTCCGGCCACCGTAGACCCGGGCCTGCGGACGGCGAGTAGTGGGTAACTCGCCGTCCGATCAGCACCAGGCCCGAGAGTCGACGGCGCGTAGTGTTCCACGCGCGCCTCAAAGAGTTGTCAGCAAAGGACGGGGCCTGCCACGGCCAATGCCTGCCCGGGGGTTGAGGATAAATTCGAAAGAGTTACCTCGCCCGTGGGCGCGTAGGGCAGGGAGGAACAGGGGTGGGTTTTAGTCAGTAAGAGTCTGACACGCCCTTCCGCTCCACCCTAGAGCGGAAGAAGTCATAAGATGATTTCCCACCCCCCCAAAAAAAAAAAAACCCACACTACAGGGTAGGCAAGAAAAAAAACCATCTCCTCTTAACATGTTATTTGAATATATCTGTTAGCTTTACCAATAACTTTAAAAATATATTTGAATATGGTACTGTATATTAAAAAATGTTTTTATATGGATTTTGTTTTGTTGGCGTAAAAAATATATAAAAATGTTTATAATCATACAAAATTACAGCTTTCTAGTATGTCAGTACTAGAAAGCCTTAGAGACTGTTAAGTCTCTAAGCTAAGTCGCGGCTAGGCAGAGCGAAACTATAAGAGTTCCTTGTCCTTGTTAGGACTAAGGAACCCTAAAAATTATTTGTTGTTAATTGCATCCTTGTGCCCATAACACTAATAAGATTAAACCAATTTGGTATGAAATAATAATGTAGGAGGTACCTATAATACACTGGGCTACAAAAATAACGGGTCACATAGGAAAACTGTGATATCTCCTAAAGTTATGTACATAGATCACTGGTACAAACAATATGTCTTATATAGATTAGTACTTAATGCTTATTATAATTTTCAAAAGAAAAAAAAAAGAAATTTCACTACCAGATTGTTTGAATTTTGAAAAATAATAAAATTCAAAATTAGTATAATAATATTTTTTACATCTTTTGTTTCAAACCGAGCTGTCTTTATAAGCAAATTTTTGTATTGGTTACCGTATTCAGTGCCACATTATATCGTTAAAAACTGAAGAATTTACACAAATTATTACCATGGTTCAAGAAGGAAGAAGTCAGCGTGTCAGAACAGTAGGAGTATTTTTATTTATGATCCAAAGAGTACTCTATGAAATTCAAGAAACTGGTATAATCATCAGAAGACCAAGAAATAACAGGCAAAGGTAAAGGTAAACACAACCACACGAGAAGTATTCATCGTGAGCACAATGCTAAGAAATCGATATCTCACAGCTATGCGGATCCGGAACAGACATCAAGAAATTCACCACAACAATGTGAGCGAACCTGCGATGACTTCTTGAATCTGATATAAAGCCTTATAGGCAACCTAATGGCCCCAAACTGCTCAGAGAACATCGGTTTGCCAGGTTACGGTTTGCTCGAGAACACGTCCGATGGACAGATGAAGATTGGTCCGGAGTTATGTTTTCCTATGAGCTCGGATTTTATTTATTTACATACGATGGGAGACGAAGAGTATTAAGACGACCAGAGAAACGGTATCATCAAGCGTGTTTTGAAGAAAAGGTGCCATTCGATGTAGGATCAATAATGGTATGATATGGGATATCTTCAGAGAGCAGTAGGGAGTTAGAAAAGGTAAAAAACGTTTCTCTGACTGCACTCAGATACATAAAGGAGATTTTAAATGAGCATGCTAATCCTTTCTAAGTTACTAAGGGTGCAAATTTCATTTTTTTGCAGTAGTGCTCATTTACACAATGAGCGTGAATAAGCTATTTTGAACTATTTCATTGTGAGGTTTGGTGAAAATATTAGGTAATGAATAAGAAAGGAGAAATATAGGATCTGAAATGCACGGACCTTACAATTGTGGTGGAATCCTGAAGCTGCAATGACTTTCACGAGTGCTTTCGTTTTGATACCGGAATACGGGGCTTTGTGGTGAAGCCACTCGAACGACAATTTGAGAACGACGTCCACACGATGCGGTGCTACTTTACACGAGTTTAAGAGTGAGATAGTGAAAGAATGGTCAAACATAGACCAAAATTGTGTTAAAATTTTGTTTACAGTATGGCATATTGTCTTAATAAAGTGATACGAGCTCGTGAACAAAAATACAAAGTATTAAGACGACAAAAAAAAAACTATTTTTTAGCTGGACTGCGATGTGTATTTTTGTTATTTTTTTGTTGTCTTATGTTAGAAGTGTTTTTTTTAGTATTTAATTAAAATAAATAATGTTAAAAATGTGTTATGTAAGTATTTTATGTATTAATCCGTAATCTGCCACATACTAAAGTTTCACGAAAAAATCGTAAATGTATTTAAGAAACTATCACACTTTTATTAGCGACCCGAAGTTTCACGAAAAAATCGTAAATGTATTTAAGAAACTATCACACTTTTATTAGCGACCCGTAATTTTTGCAGCCCAGTGTAGTTGTTATTCTAAATTTTTGCGGTTTTGTGGTGTTTATCGCTTACCGAGACTTCCTTTTTGATAACGTGCCCATTACATTAACGAGTGACTCTGTTTTGCACATGGTGCTATTAATATCATTAAGGCCCTATTAACTGCCAAAGACCTTTTTTTTTGGCGAGGGGGGGGGGGGTAGGGTGGGAAACTATCCAATGACTTCTCCCGCTCTGCGTGGAGCGGGAGGCCGTGTCAGACTCTTACTGACTAAAACCCACCCCTGTTCCTTCCCTGCCTGGTTGCCCAGAGGTACGGTAACTCATTTTCAGAATTTATCCGCTACCCCTAGGCATGCAGGCAACAGCCACGATGGGCCCCATCCGTGGTGGCTGACACTAATCTCTTTGAGGCGCGCGTGGAACACTACGCGCCATCGACTCACGGGCCTGGTGCTGATCGGACGGCGAGCTACCCATTGCTTGCCGTCCGCTGGCCCGGGTCTACGGTGGCCGGAGATCGTCTCGCGACGTCGTACGCCCAGTACGCCCAGTACCTACCTTGCGGTGGTAGCGGCCGGGGCCGTGAGAGGCACTTCATTGTGCTTTCCTCACGCGTCCCGCCTCCGCCTTTGCGAGCATTATTCCCTCTCACTCCGTACCATGGCCTGAACCAGGGCCGGGCGCGAGAGGTCGCCGCCACCTATCGCATCCACGAGGACACTGCGGTTCTCCGCCCAAGCGGGTTTGACCTACACCGTATGCTCTACTGTGTTCTCTGGGCGATCCGCGTAGTGGTAACACCCGGGCGTTTCCTCCCGCCCGATCTGATATAGGAACCTCCCGCATAGCTTGCGTGATGAGCTCATGTAACGCGTCGTACGTCCACCCAGTAATTGGACTCGCCCATCAAGGAGCGCTGTCCGAAATTAGACGCAGTATTAATTTATTATACATAAAACAACAGGTAATAAACTAAAACACATAGTTTTTGCGTGATTCTCAATTTTTATTCGTGTTATACATAACTTTACAAATTAATTACCTATACTATGTTATAAAAATAAAATTTCAAATATTCACATATAAAAATACGAAGGAAATTGTCTAGAGTAACATATATTTTTTAAAGATATAAGACTAGTCGTCTAGACGTGATGTTCAATAAAATTAAAAATCATTAGAAGTCGTATAACTGCGCCTTAAATAAAAATATAATGATGTTCGCTATGTACACCATGCTCGTCACTTGCGAATGGCTGGACCAATTTGGTTTTTATATTTTTAATGTTCGTTTTATAATGAAATGTTATAGGCATGGGGTTAGATAAATTAAATGAAAAAAATAATAAAAAGTTAAAATTACTCCTTTCTCTCGAAAATCTTTCAAAGATTTTGGACACAACTGTTGAAAATCATTGTAAAGGTAATTTAATTTTGCTCGTGATTAGAGAAACACGTCGCCACTATTACTAAAGACAGTATGGGTTTTGTTCTACGTTTAACACATTATTATCAGCTATGACTCACCTGATCCTTGCAAATCAAAGTAATATTGAATAAAATAACACCTTGAACAAAATTATACCTATATTGCTGAGCTTTTGTAGTAATATTGAATGGCTAACGGTGTCTGGAAATAGGGCTAGCGCTATCTTTTTTGAATGGATTCAGGACTCCATGAAAGTAAATTAAATAGCATAGGCTCATTTGGTGTGATGCAGGGTTTATTATTTATTATTATTTTTTATTTATTTATTTAGTATTATATAAATTATATATAATTATATATAGCTATTGCTTGTGCCAGCAGCTTTGCTCGCGTGGAATTAGTACTTCCCCCATTAAATGTGCTATTCCTGATTATAATCTATCTTTTATTATATATATTAAACAAGCCGGCTTGTCGACGTCAGTAGCGGCTGGTACCTGTGCTGCGCCCAGCACAGGTACCTGGACGCCCACGCAAAGGGAGCCATCGACCTGCTGATGAAGGCAGCAAGTACCATACAGCGCGGAGATGAGCCGCGCATGCTACAGAAGGCCTTGCATAGCGATGTACAGGCGCTGCTCCTCTTGATGACACCTTAGTAAGTCGCATACACCTACACGCGGCCTACTCAAACAGAGACACTCTTCAACAGTACATACACTGTGACGCGGCGTGTGCTAAGTTAATATAGGCACGTCGCGTAACATAAGCCAGACAGGCCTGACTCCACACGCATGTGTACTCACGCGCTGCTGAGCGCGGCTCGTCCAAGCACAAGAGTGCTTACATGGGCGGTGTTACCCACACAATACCGCCCTCACATATGCCGACGGCTCTGCATCCCAGACCGCGACCGGCGGGGCAGCTAAGTCGCTGTCGTTATCCGCTGGGCCTCCCCCAGGGAACTGGGGGTCTCACCCGGCGGTGGCAGACCGCCTAGCTGCCGCGATTATACCCGCGAGCTTGCGGCATTATACTTAGCAATACACAGGGCGACTGATATGGGAATCTCAGCAGGCGTTACAACACAGCGCTAGCCTGGTAGGTTCTCGTCATCGGTCGCCCAATTGTAGGATAAGGCGGAGGGAAACGCCCGGATGTCCCCACTGTGAGGATCGCCCAGAGGACACGGTGGAGCACACGGTGAAGATCTGCCCCGCTTGGGCGGAGCCCCACCGTGTCCTCGTGTAGGCGATCGGCGGCAGCGACCTCTTGCGCCCGGCCCTGATCCAGGCCATGGTACGGAGCGAGAGGGAATGGTAAACAGTCTCCTCCTTCTGCGAAGTATTAATGCTCGCGAAAGAGGAGGCGGAACGGGTGAGGGAGAGGCTGCAACGACAGCCTCGCCCTCACGCCCTCAGCAGCAGCCGCCGCAGGAGACGCCAGGGGCTTCCGGTGCTGCGAGACGATCTCCGGCCACCGTAGACCCGGGCCTGCGGACGGCGAGTAATGGGTAGCTCGCCATCCGATCAGCACCAGGCTCGAGAGTCGACGGTGTGTAGTGTTCCACACGCGCCTCAAGGAGTTGTCAGCATACATGACGGGGCCCGTCATGGCTGATGCCTGCCTAGGGGTTGAGGATAAATTCGAAAGAGTTACCTCGCCCCTGGACATTCAGAGCAGGGAGGAACAGGGGTGGGTTTTAGTCAGTAAGAGTCTGACACGGCCCCCCGCTCCCTAGAGCGGGAGCAGTCATTGGATGATTTCCCGCCCCCCAATAAAAAAAATTCTGTCGCCCAAACTCTTCAGTCTATCAAGGTTACTATGATGATTGGTTTATTTATTATTTTATTCATGTTATTATGATGATTGGTTTATTTAAAATACGGGTCATAATAACTTGTTTATTTTTACGTTACGTTGTGTTATATACACTACTACGATAGTTAGTTGTTATATACTACAAGATAAATATTATGTTATTATGAATTGAATCCTATTGCTTATATTTCACTTTAAATACCTAATAAGTAACGAAGATTAAATCTAGTTACATATTTAATGATTAAACGAACATACCCGTACGTGAAGTTCTATCATAATTATACGAGCGCCGAGTCCGAAGAGATTAGTAATTTATACATGTAGTTACGCTAGTTGTTACCACTCATGCACTTAGTTGAGAAAATAATATTATATTAATCTATTCTTTATCTACGGCATATTGCAATTTGACATACCCACATTTTTGTTTTTTATACGTGTGGGTACTTCGTCCAGTTCCGATCTCCGACGGTGTCGTCGCCGATTATTTAGTTTAGAATCAAGAGATCCTGTAGTTCATTGATGATTTCCGAGACACTGTAGATAATTTGGGGTATGCGTGAGCACGTGTGCGTGGGAGGGTGGGATTACTAATCTCTTCGGACTCGGCGCTCGTATAATTATGATAGAACTTCACGTACAGGTAAGTTTGTTATAATACATACAATAAAATATCTACAATAATATACTTACTTATCTGACTATAACTATACATAAACAAAAAAAAAACTTATTAACAAAAAAATTAACCAACGAAAAAGAACAAAAAAGCTATTAAATAAACCTTTTGCGACTCAAAATTAGTTTAAATAAAATTTTATATTTTATATAAATAAGCTCAATACTCAAGACTTATAGGTTTATTTATTTGCTTTTTAGTTCTTTTTCGTCGGTTAAATTTTTTGTTAAAAAGTTTTTAATTTTATGATTTTTTGTTTCGCATCACATTTTAATACTCTGAAGCTAATTTCTAATCCTTCATTATTCCTCTTGCCACTGAGCTGATGATGTAACCATCCTTCCTCGAGGTTCCCAGGATATTGACCAGTTGAGGTTACCTCCAATATTGTAAAGACGTCTTTTCTTCAAAGCATATTAGGTAGTTTCTGTCACTAAAACCAGCTTTTATATCTAACTTCTATTGTTTAGGAAAGGTATGGTTTCCATAATCAGGTCTGTTTCGTGATGTGATGATTCCTAAATGCTAATACCTGATTAAGTTATGAAAAGTAAACAGAAACAATATTTGTGCCCAATTTTCGAGGGTTTCTCTCTATTTTGTGGAGGTATGCGGAACAGAGTGTAAAGTCCCGCAAACCTCCGTTGAAAAGGGAGGCTCCTCCGACCAGACGGGTGTTGTGTCTGGTCCGGGCAACTGCCCGATAGTTGATTTCGGGCTTTTGTATATGTTCAAATCGTGCGGAGAACTCTGCTTGCGCGATGTAGGAATTTTGCTGTTCTAGTTCGTATGTAGCGTCAATAGATGTCGCTACATCACTCCCCTCCAGAAATCGGAGATCGATTGTTCTCTTCTCGATGAGTCGTTCATACGTGATGCTTGCCGGGCCAGTGGAAGGCTGGTTCCAGTGAGCCGGAACCGAAAGAGGCGCATAGTTCACGGTGAGTCGGAACTGTCTGCGGTGATGATATCCCAGTGAGTCGGGATGATGTTGCAGGCTCTAGTGAGTCGGAGTACTGCTGCGGCAGCGAAGAAAGCTTCCGCCGCTAAGAAGTAAGCTACGGTCGCGTTCGCGTTACACTCTGTTCCGCATACCTCCACAATTTTATCAGGATTCCATCGTCAGATCCTGTCTTCCTTGATATCGGACCATTCTTGAGGTATACCTTATCAAACAAAATAAGAATCATCAAGATCGGTTCATAAATGACGGAGTGAGGGCTGAACATACACAAAAAAAAATATATATTATACAGTCGAATTGAGAACCTCCTCGTTTTTTGCGTCTGTTAAAAATAAAAACTTTAAACTAACTTAAATTAAAAATAATCTAAAATATGGCGTCATTTGACCCGTTCATATTATTTAACTTTAAAATGGTTTATTAAAATTTTTGAGTTAATTGAAGCAAGCAATAAAATCCTCCCCTAAAAATTCAACACCTCTTGTCACCCTCTGTATGTAAAACTGCCTTTGTCCTGCAATCGGCTATTTACAGATTAGTATTCGATATTTACCTTAGTAGTTAGGTTTAAGATTCTGTTAATTTACTTTTAGAACGAGACTATTATACTTACTTATCATACTTTTTATTTGTTAACAAAATCGTAATAAGAACCCGTATACATTTGACCTTACATACTCGTACGAGTGTATAAAATAGGTGTTGTACGGAAATTTCGAGTAGACCTTAACTAATTATGAGACTAATTTACAAGCACTGTTGATTTGCTCAATACATTCGAGCAGGCGTTGGCCTAGCAAAACATGCTGTTCAAACTAAACTTGAAATTCTTTTGTAACTAGCTTTTACGCGTGAAGGTCAATCCAAGGCAGATAGGAAGTAGAACTAGCTAGTACCCACGCTTTCTCGGGAAACTACCACATGTTTGTACCTACTTGCATATACCCATAATACGTCCCCTATCCAAATCTAATAAGCTGCTAAATAAATAAAAAATTCTCACAAACATTATTAATTATTAAATAATCATTAAATGATTCTGTTACTCACGAAAAATTAAATGGATTCAATAAAAATTGAGATACAAAAAAGAAACACAGCCTCTCTTTAGTGTGGATGCGGGTGTGTTAATGTGCTCGTATATGTGTCGGGTGTGGTGTATGTTTGTTTTATCTGAAAATTCAAAAAAGTTTTCTCAGCTTAGCTTCTCAATAGTTGTAAGCCATGGACTCACTCTCTCTTTGCATTCGAATTTATTTAAAACATTCCATATTTATAACGCAATGCTCGTTTTCTGCATTATAAATTTGACTACCCACGACTTTCAAAGATGTGTTGGTTCTAACAACAGAGCAGACATATAAGCGCAAGCTATTGAACCAGAATGTAGATTGTGTATTGACTACTTATTACGATGTAATTGCCTACTTAGTTTTCGGGAGCGTTGGCGGAGGATTGTGGAAGTAAAACGAGGAGTGTAACTCGGATGTTGGTCTATTGTAAACTAAATATACGCACATAACATAATTCTTACACTCTAGTTTACATCGCTATTTTCATTTTAGTCTATCAACACTTATTACCGACTCATGCCATGCTATGAGAACGTGAAGTTCTAACAGCTATGGCGAGAACGGCACCTGGGTGTTCAAGCACATCCTATTGACACTAACAATACAAATACAATATTCCTTAAACAATGGTATAATGCATAAATCCTACTACCCCAAGTTCTAAACTACAAACAAGATTGAGACTAATATTAGTTTACAGTTTATTTTTTAGTTTTACAGTTTTTTATTTGTTTTTAGATAATATATATTTATTTTAGAAAAACAATTATAAATTCTACGAATACAAAACTTACGATTATAACTAGGTTGCACTAGTTTTACACTTTGTCTTTTACTACACCTTCACTGGTTTCATCGAGACAGTTTCATTTCTTCAGAAAAATATCTATCTAAAACGATCAGTTTTTATAACTAAAGTATTAGTTCTTTATACTTAATAAACCTTGATTTTTCTAGATCCATGCGGAACGCGGATGGTCGAGGAATATTTCACCGCTGCGATTTTTCTTAAACTTTTGTCTTCCCCTCTATTTTTAATGTCGTTTATTCGTCATTTATATGTACTCAGCACAAATTAAATATTTCTTAAAAACATAAACAAAACATTAAGAAATATAAAAAAAATTATATCGCACCGGTATCGGGAACAGAGTCCAAGCTACCGGCGATCAGGGCTCCAGAGTGATGAACCTCCTAAGAATAAAAGCCGATTCCAGAAGTACCGCTTTCTCACGCCCTTGATCCAGCCGCCTAAAGAGAGCCTCCTAACGTCTTGGTCGAGAATGACACGACTACATATCGGCACAATGGTCGCTAAATCCACTTCTCACATGTCAACAATCTCACGAGCCAAGTCAAGATACTTGATATTATGCTTATCTTTATCAACTTTCACGAGGTTCTCGTCATATGGAATGGTTTTAAGCAACAAACTTTTGATTCGGTTCACTACCACTATGTCAGGCTTATAGGCTACAACAGTCCTGTCAGTCAGTTCTGTCAGTTAAGATTATTGTGAGGTTTAATTTTATACGAAAGTATTTTTTGATATGTGCTTACTGAGCCCTTTCATTTGACACCCAACACGACGCTTTCCAGGATTTTTTTTAATCATGACTTTATGCCCTCTAAAGGGCGCCATATTGAATTTACATAGTGTCGCGTCGCATAGCTTATAACCAGCGTATATAAAGACACCTCATTACAAAATAAACTAAGACATGGATTTTTTTTCAGTACCCAACATATGATACATATCAACACAAAAATAGAATATTATTTTGATAGATCGTGGTTTTTTTTTGGATTTAGAAAGAGGCTTCGGAAACTTGTATGCAAATTTCATCAGGGTTATCTTTTCCTGATGCGCTGATGTACCGCATATTACAAGTTTGGTGCATAACTGTGCTTGCTCTATCTGATTGACTTTGTGTCCCAGAACTTGGGCTTTGATATTTGTGTTTTTAAAGTGATTTTATAAAACAGTGCAACGGTTTTCTAAGCCCTTCTTTGGCCTGTCATGTTTTTAGACCTTGGCTTGATACTCTTCAACTTTATCAGAGAAGAATTGTAGCATACGTTTTAGCTCTTCTTTAATAACTTGCGCCACTTCCTTGCGCAGGTCTGGTAGTACTTGTGGCGTCGTGTTCTCAGCGTGGACACCATTGCCTGTGGTGGGAACATCGCATCTTACACCCTCGTAATCTGTCGTGCACTGACAAACTGCCTCATCCTCCTCATTCAGGGAACAGACACCGTTATTTAAACAGTACTTATGGCACGCATTAACTTCGCACCTTTCCCCAGAGTATCCGGCTTTACAACTGAAATAATGAAGATAAGAAACAGTGTTACTCGATAAACAAGGGAAACAACAAATATGTGTGACTAGTTGTAACAGAGGATCGATGTGCGCGACCGGTACGCTTCGTTTCAGATGCTGTGGTTTCTTTGCAGTGTACACTATACCTACTAAGTGATTTTCACTTCATTGACAAATCTTTCAGAAGGTGCAAGTAGTTTTTTTTTTGTTATCTAATGATTTGATTTTATTTTACCTGAACTTTATCTAATTTAAGTTAGTAACTTGTGGAAACGTAGTGGATTGTATATTACCTTATAGCATATTGTGTATCTAGATATAATATACAATGTACCTACTATTATTTGTTTTCCCAAATAATATGAAATAAAATAATCTAAGACAGACCAAATAATATTTACTTAACTAGGTGACAGTTATCCACCTATGACAAGTTCATAGGGTTGTTTTACGAGTTACGGTCGTATTCTTACTATCGGCGCTCTAACATATTATGTAATCTCTCTTTTCGTGCGAAGGATGTTGATGGATACTAGACTTGATCTGAAAAACCACAGAATAGGCAGCCATATTTTATAAATGCCTTTTAACCATAAGATTAGTTTAAACACATATGGTTAGAAAGATTTTATAAATAAGGCCCTTTTTAAAGGTCTCTGTCCCACAGTTCCTAGGACACTTTAAACATCAAAAGTTATAATTACAATTATGTTCACCGAGAGTCAGTATTCTAGGTATACTAACTTCAGATTTCGAAGCTCTCGAGTCTCCTTTTGAGAATCGTTTATGGTGATGACGTCGAAGCTTCAGTGAAAACAACAAGCGTAAGTGAAAACGAAGATTAGGGTGAGCTCAAATTGAGACGCGACTCGACGCTGCGCAAACTTTCTGAGTTTAAAAATACCATATAGAACTTTATTTACTAAGCGAAAATGTAAACCTCGCTGCGCAGCGCTAAACAACAGCTTTCTTCTTGAAGAAAGCAGCTAGCCTGCATCGTGAGCTTATCCTTAATATCTTCGCTAGTTCTCAGTGAGATGAACACGTTTACCTGCATGATGGTTGTCCCTCAGCATTGACACTACAATCTCCTTGGAAGCAATAGTTTTGACAGATTGAAACTGAAGACTCTGGCTTCGAGCCATTCGGTATCAAACGCTGAAGTACTTCGCAGTTCTTTGTTCCCTGAAATTGTTCCTGTATTGTGTAGTTGGCCGCAATAATTTGATAATATCCATTGTCTGAGCTAGACATTGTAAACGATTCCACATGTTGTGATGGAAACTTAGATAATCGCCAGATTCCCACTTCACTAAGTATCTTCCAGTAGACAAAATCTTTTGATATGGCCAACGAATATCCACAAACGTTATTTCTTTCAATAATATGTAATGTTGCTCTGTTTGTTCCAGTAAAATCGGCACTTTGAATAGATAGCTGATAACTGCCATTTACAAATTCTATCTCCGTCCAGTAAATTTTTTGCGTCTGCTGGTCGATGGCCAAGCTTCCTCGGTCATAAACATACTTGTCTATCAAAACTGACCTCTCGGAGCCATCAAACCGAACCCTCTCTACCTCGAAGCTTGTGATCCAGTAAATATACCTGTAATTTGTAAAAATCTAAAAATATTTTCACAAGTTCAACACTAGTTCTGCTGAGTCATAAACCTACACACAAGGGCAAAAATAGCGCAACATAAAAATAGATACTATTTTTGAATACAATTCAATTTTAGAATCATATATTATTATTGATACATATTTTCTCATTTATAACTGTGTTATATAAAACAAAGCATTTTTATTTTGTTACTACGTCATTGTCAACATTTTCCTTACAACCGAAGCGTGTCACCTTTCACATACTGTATCCTGGCAGTCCAAGAATGTCACCAGTCGAACAATTCAAACAATTTTTAGGGTTACAAACATCCAAATGTAAAAACGGAACCCTTGTAGGCTCACTCGTGCGTGTATCTGTCTGTCCGTCTGTCCATCTGTCACAGCCAATTTACTCCGAATCTACTGGCCCGATAAAGTTGAAATTCACTAAATAAATCAATTTGGTATATGGGGGTAAAGCTTTTCAAACTATACCTTGCGACATATCGAATGGAAGGGCGCATTGTGAGGGTCTGAAATATATTTATTTCATCATTTTAAAATGAATCGATATTATAGAGTTATTTAAGAAAGTAAATATAAATTGACCATTAAAGTATAAAATTTAAGGGGGAGGAGGCCCTTTATATCCGAAACTGCTGAGCCTAAAATTTTGAAAAAAATACAGAAAATAGTTCTTTACGTATAGATTACAGGAAATCTATTGGAAGTCTATATTTTTACATTAGCTTTCGTCGTCTTAATAATAACGTGAGGAAAATACGTCTTTCGCGGTCCATATCTAGTAAAAAACTGCAAGTGAACACTTTTGATCAGCGTGGCGCACCGTACCGCGATACGACGTCGTGCCATCTCACGGTGGCGGCGCCGGCGTCGCACCGTGGTGATGTCTCTCGTCCCACACAATGTATCAATTACCGTCTCTAGTTGCTGCGCACCGGATGCTACTAGTTGCCCTGAGAGCATGAAGATTGTGAAAAATATACTTTGTTGAAGTGATGTTGAAAATATTTTTAACCGACTTGAAAATGGAGGAGGTTGCCAAATCTATACTATAAAATGTCATCCGAAAAGTTAAAGTGCATAAAGTGTAACATCGTTATAAACGAGTTATTATGTTTTGTGCAGAACAAAATATACATAATGGACGAAGAAAGTTTAATTCGGTTGTGTGTAAGCTCATATACGACCGCGAAAATTACCAAAGCGAAGGATTTATTGTTTGAGTCAATATCTACGAGTACCCGCAACATTACGCGACGCAAGAACCGTGAACAAAAAGAGATTGAAGATATTATCTGCGTATTTAAGAGTACAGATCCAGATAAAACCCCTATTTTTGTTGCAAGGGAATTAGAGAAATTACCTTCAATCTTTTGATCATATTGACGTCATGGCCTTATTAAAGGACATTGTCGTGTTAAAATCGGAGGTTAAGAGTTTAAAGGAATCATGTACTACGGTCGTCCAACTAAACACAGTGAAAGCAGATATTTTAAATGACATGAAATTTGCATCGTTGATAAATGTGGAACGCACTGGCACCGCAAACGTAAACATAAAACGGGGTGCTTACTTACTGGATAGCGGCCGAGACAGTGGTCCAATCGGCTTATTAAATATCTCAAACCGTAGCAGCAACAATAGTTCACCTGAGAAAAATGATCAAACAACTGATCAAGTGAATTGGCAATCCCCGGTATCCCTGCCGATAATGAACACGGGGTATGATCATACTAAAACATCCATATGTAGTGTACTCGATAGCACGACCGTCATCTCAGCAGCCACTGTCACTGCCTGCGAGCCCCGGCCTCAGGCAAGTGGTGGGAGTGGAGCGGTCAGCTGTTCGCCGACACACAACGCGAGGCCTACGTCGTCAAACCAGTTTGCTAGTGATCTAAGTACTAATGAAGACAGAACTGCATGGAGAATTCCAAACCAAAATCGTTTGTACAGGGTTTCATCGCCTTAATAATACGTCTTGAACGACATAGATGGCGCTAGTATAGTAGTTGGATTGGAAAATATACATCTCTCGTTAAAGAACATTATCTTGTTTTTTGCTAGTTACAATATTACTTAATTTTAACACAAATTCTCCTACGACATTACAAACCTTATAAAGCAAAGCTCGTAATAACAAGGATTCGAACTCGGTGTTATAAAATTTACCGATACCATAGCCACTGGACTATTGCGTCATTACGCAATGAGTTGAAATTATCCTACTCTTTATTATATCGAAGTTGTTTAGCGACTTTAACCTGTATCATAAATCTCAAAAGAATTGAGGGTAGTTTAATATTGACTGTATAAAAATTAAATCTTTTTGTTCAATCATAACGTTCTTTACTATCTTTGAGTGAGTTCAGTTACGATTGCATTTAACAATTTATTAATATTTATCTTTACCATGAGTTCGCGTTCTAATATTGATATGGCTACGAGGGCCCAAATAATAGCATTGCATAATCAAGGCCTAAATTATTCTGAAATTTCGAGAGAAACTGGCTTAAACGTAAGTAATGTTTTAAAATCACTGTTCGTTATTTATTTTACTATCCATGGTTATCGATACACGAAAATAATAAATAATATATTTCCCTTATAGGTAAAGACTGTTACTTTATGGATAAAGCGGTTTCAAGAAGAGGGTTCGTTGGAACACCGCAGTAGATCTGGCAGAAGACGCCATATTGACTCAGACCAGCGTCAACTTATGGTGCAAGGTTATGAGGAAAATGGCTTTACACCAACAAGATATTACGCAGAGTTGTTTGATACATCTTTGCGGGCCCAGTGAAAAAAAGACGTGAAATTTAATACAGTGCCGTTTTTTTTTTACTTCTCAAAGCTCAATCAACGCAACCACAGCAAAAAAATCATTTAAAGTGAACAAACCAAGCTGGCAACCGCGTTTGCCATAACGCTCAAGAGCATTGTTTTTCTGGCAAATAGGGTTGCCGGGAAACATAATTATGCAAAACGTAAAATTTTTATAATTTATGAGTAGGTAAAATATTTACAGAACTAAGGTTGCATATATAGTGAAAGTTATTATAACATAATGTAAATAAAACTAAATAATAGAAGAATAGCACAACACAGTTTTGATTTAGAATACTTATAATATCTATTATACAGTTTTACTTTGTTAAGGTCTTCTATTTTGTAATAGAGTTATTCAGTTATAAATTTTACTTGTATTTCTCCTTAACAAGTGAATTAAATCATTGTTAATTGGATTTAAAACTGCTAGGTTAGGTTATACATTCTATAAGAAAGAAAGACATAAATTGTATTCTTCTTTGAGAATTAAATGTCTTAAACTATAATCAATAAAATAGTTTCATTTCTTATCCTTTACGAGAATTAAACTTAGTAAATCTTAAGCTGTAAGAAAAATATCTAAATCTTCTTACATGAATGTTTTTTACTAATAATACTAATACTTACCACCAATTATGAAAGTGATTTTTATTATTTGTGATCGACGTCATCTGTAGTCGAATTAACCGATATAGTACCAATTTACTTATTTAGTTTGGTTTAGATGGCGCTGTATTAAGTACTCGGAAATAAGAAAATATAGTAATTTTTGTTTATTTGAATATAAATATATTATTATTACTTAGTAATTATTTTAGGTATTAAAAACCTTATTATCTGCCTCTGCATAATAAGGTTTATAAGCTTTGCAGTGTTATTTTCATGATTGAACAGCGCCATCTAGTCGTCTCATGAAAGTCATGATACGTAATGCAAAACCTCACAGTCAAAAGTCGACCTTAGGCTCTCCATGCACCTTTTTCATCAATAGTACCTATACGGCGCCGGCGGCTAGTAATTTTAGTGTCACGAAGAATGTAAACAAAACGAAATCATTAGAGGAGATAACACGCGATGGTGAATGGAAATCGCGAATTTGGTGTGGACAAATGTGCAGTCATGCATGTAAAGCGAGGGGGGGATTATGGAATCTGAAGGGATTTAACTCTCGGATTCCATACACCTCAGATCTCTCTCCTTAACCGTATACATACCTATTTAGGTATGTCGGAAGCGTTAGGCACTAACTTTACTGACATGAAGCAATCGCTGAGGGAGTGCTCCTTTGGCCGCCGGAAAAGGTATTGAATATATTATATTATATATTAACCTGTCGAAATGCATTTTTGGCCAGGCGGAACTAGAGTTCCTCGGATACACATTGTCAAAAAAGGTATACGGCCAACCAAAGACCGCGTGAAGATCATTAATGAGTACCTACCCACAGCCAACTACAATTCAAGAATTGCGACGATTTCTCGGAATAATTAACTTCTACAAAGAAAACATTCCACACTCCGCACACTCGCAAGAAAAATTATATAAATATCTGCGAACATGCAAGAAAAACGACAAAACGAAGCTGAACTTTAACAGCGAAGACAAAGAAGCTTTCCAAACATGCAAGAACAGCATCAAGGACGCCGTCACACTATCACACCCATCCGTGCAAGCTCCGTTATCGACGCTAGTGACGCCTCGAACACCTGTGTCGGAGCAGCGCTGCAACAACGCGTCGACGGCCACTCGGATACCTCTCGGATTTTTTTCCAAGAAGCTGACCGAGGCACAGAAAAAGTACAGCACTTTTGACCGCGAGCTCCTAGCGATCTATTTGGCCATACGTCACTTCCGGCGTATGTTCGAAGGCAGAAATATCACGGTTTACACGGACCATAAACCACTAACAAATGCATTACTGAGACAAAACAGCAAAACAGAAACAGCGCTACGCACAAGACACCTGTACTACATCAGCCAGTTTACAACGAAAATATGCCATATTGAAGGGAAGGACAATATAGTAGCCGATGCCTTATCAAGAATCGAAGCGATAACCTCACCTTCACCAATCGACTACGACGAGCTGGCGCACTATCAACAAAACGACAAGCAGCTGAGTGACGTTACAAAAAACAAAATGCTACGTGTGGACGACGCACGCCTCGATATTGGTTTGTTTATAAATATGTTAAGCATAAGTAAGTTAAGGACTCTTAGTGCCATCTGTCGGCAATGCGTGAAAAAATGTATCTGTTTTGTTTTAAAATAAATCACAATGTTGCAAGGTGCGAGTGAGCCCGGCATAAAGTTATTTTTTGTTGTTGGCAATCTTGCTTTCTCTCTGTCATCAAGCACCAAGTCGCTCAGATATATTTTAAGTAAAAAAAATAAGAAGAAGTTGTTTTTCGAAGCCCTGCAACCACCCGCACCTTCCAAATTGATTCTGGAACCAAGACATCGTTTTATTTCGCCTCCATCTGTAACAAATTGGTCTTCGAGCACGGATGTGATTATGTCTTCGACTCGTGAGTTGAAAAAAATGGCGGACCGTAAAACGCCGACAGTGCAAACGCGTCGTATGCGCAAAGAACAACTAGAATGTCTTAAATTGGAGAGTGCACCTATGAAGATTAACGAACGGACTCATCCCCATGGCAGCGATTGTCCCATAACGCCACGGGAACTTAATTATTCGATGACGCCGGCGCCATTCAAACAGTCACCGCGTGCTACCGTGCCGCAATCTACGTGCGCTTCGAAAACTACAGTGCGTTCTCACAAATCAACAGCTTCTTCTATAGCACGGCGTAAACAGCTTGAACTGCAGGCTGCTGAAGCAAAAGCGAAGATTCAATTGGAACTAATTGATAAGAAATTAGAAGCGGACCTTGCCCTTGTCGACGCCGATGAAAAAAACCACGCCGACATTGAGGGTACTCATGATGAAGATCAAGGCACGAACTGTTCTGTAGCCCTGCCGGATCAACAGAAATATGATGATGTGGAGAAGTGGTTGGACCATGACTGTCCTCCAGTTCAGCCTCCTCAGGACAGCATTCAACAGCTGGCTCACACTTTAAAAAATATGATGAAACAGACAGCCACGCAGCACGAGGATCGGCTGCTCAGCCGTCTCGCTACACCGCGCGAACTGCCTATTTTTAGTGGTGACTGTATAGAGTGGCTACATTTTAAAAATGCCTATGAAGATTCAACCCGTGTGTGTCGGTTCAGTGACTCTGAAAACTTGTGCAGACTCCGTCGAGCACTACGAGGTGAGGCCAAAGAAGCTGTAACTGACCTGCTGATCGGCAACACACCGCCGTTGGAAGTACTAAATGCACTGGAACTGAGGTTTGGTCGAGCTGACACCATTGTTTACAATATAACGACGCAACTAAAAAAGTTACCATCGTTACATAATTATTATCAGCACGATATAAGCTGCTTCGCTGTGAAGGTCAACAATTGCGTGGCAACAATACGCGCCCTGAACCAACATGACTACCTACGAAGCCCTGAGCTCGCTGCAGCCGTTGTATCAAAATTGCCGAGCACGCTGATAGGTAAATGGACAGATTTCGCTTATAATCATCAAGAAGAAGGTACATCGAAGCTGGAGTTGCTAGCTACATTTTTGAAAACTGAGGCAGAGATGTTATCAGTCGTCGGATGCACTTTGCCACGAGAAATAAAGAAAACGACTGACACAGGCATCACTCGAACAGCTGATGACAAGATTAGACACCGCTCTGTGTTTACTTCCGTCGCTGTTGAAGACACGAAATGTTTGTTTTGTGAGAAAGGGATTCACACCCTACCAGAATGTCGTATATTCAAACGTGCGATGAGAAGAGACAGATGGAGATTCGTCAAAAAGCACAGACTATGCTATTGTTGTTTATCAACTAAACAACACGGTAGCAAAGTGTGCCCTGCGCCTGTATGCGACGTCAACAGCTGCGGTATGGCTCATCACCGCCTTCTGCACTGGACGAATACTACAATGACATCACAATCAGCTGATGCGCCGCAGATAACCCAAGATAGCTCGGAACAAGATTTACCTACTGCTAACGAAACATCGATAACGCACGTCGCACGCGATGATGACGTCATTCACGCATCGACGAGCTCGACGACGGACGACTTCGCGCTGCTCAAAGTAATTCCCGTAAAAGTGCGCGGCCCTAAAGGTGTAATGAGTACCTACGCTTTATTAGATGAGGGAGCTGCAGTGTCACTAATCGACTCGGAACTATCGGACAATTTAGGGTTAAAAAGTGAAAATGGTTGTGCTATAAAGTTTACCGATGCGTTCGGCTTAGAACTTTATCAGTCGGAAGTGCCAAAAGTGAAAATACAAATTTCTGGACAGGACAATGCTTTCTATGACATTAATTTACGGAAATGTGATAGGTTAAAATTAAGTGCTCAAAATATGTCACTCGTAAACAAAGTTGAATGTACCCACTTAGCTCATATAAAACCATTAATTAACGCGCAAAGTGTAGTGCCGCGTATATTGTTAGGTCAGGATAATTATTTTATTATAGCTCCGCTCGAGATTGTTGACGGGGGAAGGAACTCGTTGTATGGATCACGCTGCAGGTTGGGATGGACCATCCATGGCTACCACAAAGGTCGCACTACTCACTCTTCGGTAAGTGAACTTAATGTCTTCCATCTCGCTCGCTCTTCTGATAGTGATAACAAGCACATAATTAGTGAACTTAATGACCTTATCAAAAATTCATTTAATCTTGACTCCGTTGGAATATCGACCTTATCTCGTGAGAATAAGGATCATGTTAGAGCTATTGATATTGTTGATAAAACTGCACGTCAAGTAGGTACTCAGTGGGAAGTAGGTCTACCTTTTAAAAAAGACAATTTCGATATGCCCGACTCGTACAGTAACGCCCTATCACGTCAACAAATGTTGTTACGCAAATTTCATAAAGACAGCGATTACGCGAGTAGGTATAAACAGGAATTTTCCAAGTTATTTGTGAGTGGTTATGCACGAGAACTACAGAACGATGAATTACTCTCCGCTAATCACGTTTGGTATCTACCGCACTTCGGTGTGCAAAATGTAAACAAACCAGGAAAACTGAGGTTAGTATGGGATGCTGCCGCGAAGGTTAATAATGTTTGTTTAAATGATTATTTATTGACTGGACCAGATTTGTACAATTCTTTGTTCGGAATAATGCTTAGATTTCGCGAAAATCAGTTCGTAATCGTAGGCGACATACGCGATATGTTTTTACGAATCAAGATACGGCCAGAAGACCAACACGTATTTAGATTCTTATGGCAAGAGACTGCAGGTAGTACGATTAAGCATTGTGTCATGCAAAGCCTTATTTTTGGCGGAACGATGTCACCTTTTATTGCGCAGCATATAAGGAATAAGAACGCGCTAAAATACAAAAATATTAATCCGGAGGCCGCTGACATAATAATAAAAAATCACTACATGGATGACTGTTTACATTCAACTAGTGACGAGAGTAACGCGATTAAATTAGTGAACGATACTCGTATATCTTCCATTCATAAGAAAGGTGGATTCGAGATAAGAGGTTGGTCGAGTAATAGCAAACGAGTTTTAGATTCTATACCTACGGATGCGTTAGCTAACAGCGCTATACAGTTCAAAGATGGCGTAAACAACACAACTGAGCGCACTTTAGGATTAACATGGCATCACGCGGATGATTCGTTCGGTTTTAGAATTAATTTGACCCGTATACCTAAAGATATTTTAGAAGGAACCGTACCACCTACGAAAGCAAAAATGCTAAGTATCATTATGTCAGTTTATGATATTCACGGATTTTTGTCACCGTTTCTGATAAAAAGTAAAATTATTTTACAAGACGTACATAGATCTAGTGTCGACTGGAAGTGCCAGATTCAACCTGCCGAGCAGATCAAGTGGGTAAAATGGCTTGGTGAATTAAAACAATTAGAATTGTTACGAATACCGCGTTGGTATTTTAATGCAGGTACGTGGACTCAGTGCTACTCAACTACTGTAGGTACACAAGACGTCAACACGATTGTAGATATACAGATGCATATATTTTGTGACGCTTCCATTAAGGCTTATGCCGCGGTTATTTATTGGCGTTTGACCCGACTAGACGGGAACGTACTCGTTTGTTTTGCAGCCGCGAAGAGCAGAGTGACCCCACTCCGCCCTATATCTATACCTAGATTGGAACTACAAGGCGCACTGATAGCTTCACGTCTTGCTGATATTGTTCAGCGAGAACATTCAAGCTTAAAGACCGACAAGCGTTTCTTTTGGACTGATTCACACACGGTTCTCCAATGGATTCGTAGTGACCCTCGGAACTATAAACCCTTCGTTGCTCACCGTCTGGGTGAAATTGACGAACTAACTAAGATAACGGAATGGCGGTACGTGCCGACAAAACTAAATGTAGCTGATATAGCTACCAAAGAAGAAGCGCCACCACTTACATACGACAATGTTTGGTTTCAAGGACCTGGATTCTTACGGCAGCCAGAGAATACATGGCCTAAGGATCTCAGGTCTACCAAGTCATCAGAGGAAGCGGTATGTGAGATAAGGAGCATTAACGTGATGACGTCACAGGTTAGTCAACATTCATTACCTAATGAAGACGATTTCTCGTCTTGGACGCGTCTCGTTCGAGTTACCGCTCGAGTATTATTATTTGTAAAACGATGTCAACGTATTGACACTCAACTTAATGTTGAACTATTGTACGAAGCGGAAAAGCTTTTAATTAAAAAGTGTCAAAAAGACTCGTATGCGCAAGACATTGAGCTACTTAAACAAAACAAGCCCTTAATGTCTTCTAGTCGCTTGTTATGTCTGACGCCCTATATTGACTCTGAAGGTATTTTGCGAGTTCAAGGCCGAATTGACAAAGTTCAAGGTGTTGAACAGTCAACAATGAGACCAGCCATACTTGATGGTCATCACAAGTTGACACGACTGTTGGTAGAATACTACCACAGGAAAGCGCTTCATGGAGCGCACGAACTGGTCGTAAATGAATTACGGCAGCGTTATTGGATTATAAAAATACGGCCGACCGTACGCGCCGTAGCTTCGCGTTGTTTATTTTGCCGGTACCGCCGCGCAGCGCCGCAGCCGCAGCGCATGGCTGACCTTCCTGCCGCGCGCTTGCAGCACCACCGCAGACCTTTTACATTTACGGGAGTTGACTTCTTCGGCCCCATGGAGGTTACAATAGGCCGAAGGAGAGAAAAAAGATACGGTGTAATTTTTACTTGTTTGACGATACGCGCAATTCATTTAGAGTTAACCGATAATTTGACTACTGACTCGACCATTATGGCGCTTAGGCGGATGATAGCTCGTCGCGGTACGCCCAGCGTTATTTACTCTGATATCGGGACTAACCTAAGAGGTGCCGATAATGAACTAAAACGTAGCTTATTAGAAGTCAATCGGAGTAAACTTCAGGAAGACAGCACTGTAAGAGGTATTGAGTGGAGATTCATTCCTCCTGGTGCGCCCGAGATGGGAGGCGCCTGGGAGCGAATGATACGGACGGTGAAGACGGCATTGAAGGTCGTACTTAAGGAACGCGCTCCACGTGCAGAGACGTTAGCTACATTGTTTGCGGAAGTAGAAGCATTAGTAAATAGTCGTCCTATAACTTATGTATCTTGTGACCCTAACTTTCCTGAAGCCCTAACACCCAATCATTTTTTGATAGGTACATCGTCTAACGGTCCCGCTTTTGGTATCTATAATAATGACGACCTATGTTTACGAAAGCAATGGCGCATAGCGCAACGTTTAACTGATGCTTTCTGGGGGCGGTGGATAAAAGAATATTTACCCACTTTGCTACCTAGATATAAGTGGAATAAAGAACAGAGAGCGTTGCGAAATGGAGACTATGTTCTTTTAATTGAGCAAAATTTAGAGCGAGGTTCTTGGCGCCACGGGGTGGTGACTGCGACTCATGGCGGCCATGATGGTCGCATCAGAGTGGTTGATGTGCGCACACGTACTGGTGTGGTCAGGCGTCCGGTGACGCGCGTCGCCCTACTCTTTCAAGCGGAATGTTAGCGCTGATCTGATCTTGTGTTATTGTTGTTATTAATTTGGTTTCGCTTTTAGATCCGTATCTAGCTGCTAAATTATTTGTATATTTATCTTTAGTCAGCTCAGCTCAGCACTATGGGGGCGGATTGTGGACGACGCACGCCTCGATATTGGTTTGTTTATAAATATGTTAAGCATAAGTAAGTTAAGGACTCTTAGTGCCATCTGTCGGCAATGCGTGAAAAAATGTATCTGTTTTGTTTTAAAATAAATCACAATGTTGCAAGGTGCGAGTGAGCCCGGCATAAAGTTATTTTTTGTTGTTGGCAATCTTGCTTTCTCTCTGTCATCAAGCACCAAGTCGCTCAGATATATTTTAAGTAAAAAAAATAAGAAGAAGTTGTTTTTTCGAAGCCCTGCAACCACCCGCACCTTCCAAATTGATTCTGGAACCAAGACATCGTTTTATTTCGCCTCCATCTGTAACACTACGATTTGAACGCCAACGCCCCATCAACGCAAGTAAACCGATATTGTGCGAAACATCGACCGGAAAAGCGCGACCATACTTGCCATCACCAATACGCCAAAAGATATTCTATGCGATGCACGACCTGAGTCATCCCGGCACGCGAGCAACAAGGAAACTCATCGCACAGCGATTCTTCTGGCCAAGTGTGAATAAGGATATCAGCGAGTGGAGTAAGTGCTGCATAACCTCTCAACGAGTCAAGGTACAGCGCCATACAATATCGCCCCTGCAAGTTTACCCACCTGCTGACCGCCTGTCACACATTCATATAGATATCGTTGGACAACTACCTATAACCGAAGGTAAACGGTATTGTGTGACCATCATTGACAGAGCTACCAAATGGCCAGAGGCATTCCCAGTCAGCAACATCGAAGCCGAAACCATCGCCACAATCGTCTATGAAGGATGATGAGATTTTCGGTGCCCATATTGTACTCGAAAACCGCTAAAAATCTAGGCGTCCATATGGACACTAACCTCTCTTGGGAAGTACATATTGCAGATGTTAGTAAGAGGGTCTTCTATTCTTTTCAGTCTCTTAAACGTCTCCAAAAATTCTTACCATTTCACACTAAGGTCACTCTTGCTCAATCTCTTCTCCTACCGCTAATAGACTATGCGGATGTCTGTTTTCTAGATGCTACGGAGGTACTCCTAAATAAACTCGAGCGACTGCAGAACTTGTGCATCCGCTTCATTTTTGGCCTCCGCAAATACGACCATGTGTCGGAGTTTCGGACCAAATTGAGGTGACTGACGATTCGGCGTCGGCGAGATACCCATACCCTATCTCTTCTCTATACTATCCTGTACAATCCTTTTTCTCCTCAATACCTTCGTGAACGGTTTGAGTACTTCATCCCGAGAGGTAAACCCTGTCGCACTGTTAATTCTCTTCTCCTTCGTACTCCGCGTCACACTTCCAGCCGCTATAATGGCTCCTTTTCTGTTACTGCAGTGCGTCTCTGGAACTCTCTCCCACACTCACTACGCGACAGTCCTTCTCTAGATGTCTTCAAGAAGAAAATCAAAGAGCACTTCCTTTCAAATTGACATAATATTAGTATATATTGTATTTATTAGTATGTAGGTATAATATACATTTGGAATTATTTATGTAGGTTTATATGTTTTGTGCACTGGATCCTACCCTCAAATGTGATCTCTCTCTATCACTCAAAGGTTTGCTGGGAGAAAACTCAACATTGAGTTAAGCTCGCCTTTGTACATGCATTGTGTAACCACTAAGTACTATGTGAAATTTTTGGTGTACAATAAAGAATTAAGAATTAAGTATGGATAGTACGATTCGGGTGCCCAGAGAAAATCACAAGCGACCAAGGCAGACAATTCGAATCACAGTTATTCAAAACACTAATGAATAGAATGGGCATCGAAAAAACCAGGACTACTGCCTACCACCCACAGGCAAACGGCATGATTGAGAGATGGCACCGAACATTCAAAGCGGCGTTAACCGCAAGATTACGTAACTCAAGCTGGACTCGAGAAATGCCTACCGTATTATTAGGACTACGTGCCGCAATAAAAGAAAACACTGACGTATCATCAGCAGAAGCATTATACGGAAGGGCGCTGCGACTACCGGGTGAAATGTGCGGAGAAACATCGGCAAGCATAAATAATACACACTTCAGCGATAACATAACAGCCGCAATGAAAAAAATTAAAGCTGCACAACGCAACACTGACCGCCGAGCGATGTTTGTCCACGACAATCTACATGTATGTACGCACGTATTTATTCGCACTGATGTCACACGCCCGCCACTAGCGCCCACGTACGAAGGTCCGTATCGTGTCTTGAAGAGACTAACTGACAAGGTGTACACAATAGAGGTCAAAGGCGTCCACAAAAACATCAGAATAGATCGACTGAAACTTGCATTCCTGCATAGCACCGAAGAAACAGTGAGCCGTGATAGTGAACCCGGCGGTTCACTATCACGGCTCACTGTTTCTTCACGCATACGTCACTCGATCCGGCCGCACCTCAAGACCCACCGTACGCTTCGCCCTGTAAAACATACGATAACCAATACAGTAGTCTACGCGTCCGGCCCAAGCGGAGTACGGCCGCGCACTACCACTACTAAGCTAGAAAAGTGAAAGGCACGCAGCGCGAACACAGCGCCCACACGTCATTGTGCAAACCGACGTCACCGCAGCTCTAGGCGCTCGCTGGAACCGTGTCGAGACATCACTTTTCACCACTAGTGCGATATGCAACTCACCAACCAATCTGTACTCGCATTGTACGAGCGCTACGCTGGGGAGGAACAATGTGGCAGATGGGGTCAATGACCGCGAGCCACCGCCGCGCGCGCACAGGTGCACAAGTAGAAGTACCTTCATGTTTAACAACGCGCGGAAATATAACAAAACTACCCGCTCGTCTGGGACGAAAGCAATATACGTTATTTTGGTCTACTACCCTAACACCTAATAAACGAAATGTATATAAATACCAGCTCATACAATTATAAGCCATTCGACCTGAATACTCTTTTACTTAACTACCTACCTCCTGTCAACTGGCAAACCTTCCTTCCCTCTGCCAATATCCATTTTTCACTTTGTTCCGCCTGTGTAACAACTTTGAAATGCACGTAAGTACATAGTCTGTTCGCAATACTTCTCAAAGTACCCGAGTATAAAACAACTTTTTAATATATAATAATATTTAACGCTGCCTGATAGTAGTCTATCTCACTCAGCTGCCCGTGGCATAGTGGTTACGTAACGTGACTACGCCGATGGATAAAGTCTGGTTTGGGAATCGCACGAAACCGGTTTCTGTTTATATTGCATAATTTTGTTATTAACACAAACTTATTTATTACTGGACGACAAATTATTATACATAGATATCGTTTTCTACACATTAACATTTATTTATTTATCTGTATACTGATCACCATAAAAACTGATTCACATCCGTGCACGTCAACGTAAGGTTCAGTTGAAAACCAGCGTCAGGCAACTACTAGTTGTCTGGCATTTTGCTGAACTGGACCTATTTGGCGCAGCCGCGGGGCACACAATGTCATTGTTTTAAAATTAAGTTGTTTTTATTATTTTTTTCTATTTATACCCACATTGTGTGTATCTGTGTGTGCCAAATAAACTCGTTTTATTTCTCTTTCTTTCTTCTTTCTTACATGTAAACAATACTTGTAATTCGAGAGTTGAATTTTAATCAAATTCTGTTATCAACGATTTGCCGGGAATAGTGTCTGTTCACGTGATAAGTTGGTAGTTGTTAAAACCACTGTATCAATTTACATGTACCACTGTATCAACATCATTTATCATTTATCATTTATCATGAAATTTTGCATGTTGCACTATGAATAGACAAGTAATCTAAGAACAGTGTTTTTATTGTAGAGTCCGATATCATATTTTCCTATTATTCACACTCAAACTTCAAATTACGAAATCAAAACAAAATAACGGCTTTTTAAAATTGAGTTTCTGCGTTTGCGTTGCGTTTTGTGTTGCGTTTTTTTCTAACACTATGTAATAACTACCTAAGAATAAATACATACCCTCAAACCTTGAATAACACCGAAAAAGTCACATCATTCACGCTCACAATAACAATGTCAACAAAACCGGTTGACCTTGACAAAGAATGTTATTACGTAATATTTCTTCAAAACATTTATCTAAAACGATGTTATTAGGATGTAATAATAACATAGCAATGAATATATAAACTCAACATATCACATAAACAAACACAAAACTATTTAAAACACACAATTTAACAAATTTTCGTTCGCCATTGACGAACGTAAACACGCAACTAAAAACTTTTTTTTTAATTTTTCGAAACTGTATTTATCTATGAAAAGGTTCGTCAAAGTACGATACTATCACTCCCCGAGCATGTGAACCATGCCACAGGATATAAGATCTTTAGTTATTTAATAAAGCCGCGTAATCTGGTCGGCATACGGGCATGCCGTCGGGCGTTCAGGGGTTAAAAGATAGACATAATTACGAGTATCATGCTTTTGCGGAATGGTTTGTCAAAGTACGATACTATCACTCCCCGAGCATGTGAACCATGCCACAGGATATAAGATCTTTAGTTATTTAATAAAGCCGCGTAAATACGGGCATGCCGTCGGGCGTTCAGGGGTTAAAAGATAGACATAATTACGAGTATCATGCTTTTGCGGAATATGTTATAGCACTTTTTGAGAAGATTTTTACACCAAACAATAATGACATTGGTGTAACGTGAGCTATTTGCGCGACGCACGCCATGAAAGTTTTGAAAAGTCACGACTTTTTCCGACTAAGTTCACAAATATCATCATAACTTTTACTACTTATTTCATGTATGTATTTACATAATGTATAGCCAAGTTCCATCCTAAATAATAAACCTTTCAAATGCAAAAATAATTATTCAAATAGGAGCATTGGTGCCGGAGATTGCACTCCATATTTAAGAATGCGAATAGTTGGTGTTGTTACAAGACATAATAAAAACTACTATTTTTGTACCGCTAATTTTGTCGGTGTTTATGATTATATCATTAGTAACGTACCCTCCACAGCTGTCCACGGCAATATCCCAGCAGTAGTGATCCAACGTTACTAAAAGATTTCCGTCATCTGCTTTGTAAGAAGGTGCAGGATTTAATGAGAATGAGTATATGCTCTTATCTAGCTTCCAAATTAGTAATTGTGTGACCGGGTCATACACAACTCTCAGGTAGTTTTCGTTTGTAGATCTCGTAAGTAAAGGTTCCATTTTCCTGGTTGATAGGTCAAAGCTGAATATTGACATGTTCGGGAACTTATAGTCGGAAAACAGCACCCTGTAGTGAATTGGATCGTATGTTACTGAAGTGATATCAGTAGCCGACGGAATGTCTTCTGTGTGCGTTAGTGTTCCGTTGTAATAAAAATCTAGTTGTTTTTTTTCGCCCACGACGATGTCTGAAACATAAATTTATTGTTTTAAATCTGACTGCTAAATAGATTTTTACTTTCCTCTTCTTTTAATAAAATACGCTAATTATTCAAATGGTTTCCAAATGCCTTGCATTCCCACCAGTCTACTTAACACTCAAGAACTACCTTTGTTAATTAATTACTTACAATGAAAAACAATAAAGTACATCTTAACAACAACGGTTGAGAACTTTCAAGATTTACACTGTGTGGGGCTTATCGTTACTAAACCCTTTACTAGGCACGGTAAGGGTTTAAAAAATCCTGAAACTACAAATTTAGTATTTTCATTGATCGAAACCAAAATATAAATAAACTACCTTTAGCCTGCGGCATCGTCCGCGTGGATGTCGAAAAATTTCTGACGGAAACGTACTACCGGAATCAAAAAGTAACCTATAGGTTAATCCAGGTTATAAACTATCTATGTGCCAAATTTCATCCAAATCCGTTCAGCTAACAAACCGGAACATACATTCACACAAACTGACCAAAATTCTAAAAACTATATTTTCGGCATCAGACATAGTTATTCAATGTAAGGTTTGACTTCGTTACTATTTTATTTTATTTCGTCCGCGTAGAGTATATTCTGTTTTTCTAGATAATTCTGAATTATTGTAACAATGTAGAGCTTTGTTCATGGCTAATTGTCTTCCACTACGTATAATATTTGAGGAATACTGTAAAGGACCAGTATCTACCTTAATACCGACCTTTACAGTATTTCTTTATAAATAAAGTTTTTCACTAATTCGGAAGCGGGCACTAAAATTACCAATGTAGTTGGAGAGCTTACAAGAGAGCAAACCACATAAAACTGACCGTAGGAAAAACAGTCTTGCCGCAAATCAACTCCAGCAAATTTCAGTTTATCTCTGTGACATTAAGAGCGGTTGCGCACTACGTCCGATACTTATCCGATACTTAAGGATGATTCACGTTACACCGTGTCGCCACCGAGCCTCGGCCGTGCCCCGGCCGTGCCCTGGCCGGGGCACGTCCACTAGGCTAGTCATTCATGCTACACCGGGCTGTCACCGTGCCGCCACCGGGCCCCGGCCGGGGCACGGCCGGGGCACGTCCGGGGCACGGCCAAGCATGGATCAGTTCACACAAAAAGTATACTAACAAAAAGATATTTGACCGTGCAATTGTTTCCCGGCCGGGGCACGTCCGAGCCCGGTGCACACGTTCATGTTACACCGTGTCGCCACCGTGCGGAGCCCTGGCCGTGCCCCGCCCGTGCGTCGTCCGCCCCGGCCGTGGGCCGGGGCGCGGCCTGGTGGCGACACGGTGTAACGTGAATCATCCTTTATTCGTCAAAATACAGATCTCTATAAAACTCGGAGCGAACTCGGATCGGAAATGCGTAAACGTGCGAAACCTACCATACAAATTTTTCTGCGACCACGCCGGGCCGTCTTTTCACGGATAAGTATCGGACGTAGTGCTCAGCCGCTCTAATAGTCTTCGCGAAAAACAGCTTGATTGGGAAATGCAATCTTTTAAAACAAAAAGGAAGGTCGGTATCCGTGGTAAACCCGGCACGAAAACTGTTTCTCCTCTGGCAGATCTGGTTAGTATTTTGGCCTCAATGACTTTGCTACTTTACTTGGTTACTTGGAGTCTAGTTCCATTCCACAGTTTTGGAGGCTGTATATTTCGAAACAACATGAGCAGAGCACCTACAAGCAACTTATGTCTGTGACAAGGAAGATCGGATTAGGAGAGTTTATAAATTCTACAGGATAATTTACCGACTTGTCCATATCTACCATGGTGTCAACAGAATAGGGTAATTTACAAAAAAAAAAAACTAATTAGTCAGTTAAATAATCAAAACTATTGGACATGTATTTTTTTTTTGTCACGTAAATTAAAAATTGAGGGCGATACAGTGCATTGAAATTTCGCGTGACGTCATGCAGCGCGACACTTCGTACCACTAAAGTGACGTAACGAGCCTGTGTAACGTAACTCCTGACCTTTGATACGTTTTATCTTTGTCATAATAATATTTTATTGGTTTTGTAAAGCTATTGTAGCGACATCTATGACGCCGCACACGAACTAAAAATAGCAAGAATTCTACATCATCATCGCTTCCTTCAAGCTCTTGAGCAACGAGTCATACAGCCAGCCAGTACCAACGGCTTCTACGGGTATCCTGACCACCAGCATGCAGCGGATGCGCATTCCTGGTCAGCATCCTCAGCCTCTTTCATCACCATCAACCTCATCAGCGATCTTGGCGCAGCGAACAGCACCTTCGGCCGGTCGAAGAACCTCTCCTGGTCGACGCCAGCAGTCAAGCCACTACGTCGCACAGCACCGCTCCGACCCACTGGAGCCTGCAGCATCATCCCGACTCACTGGGACATCATCACCCCGACTCACTGGGGCATCATCCCGACTCACTGGGATAGCAACACCCCGACTCACTGGGGCATCACCGCAGACAGTTCCGACTCACCGTGAACTATGCGGCTCTTCCGGTTCCGACTCACTGGAACCAACCTTCCACTGGCCCGGCAAGCATCGCAAGATGTATGGACGACTCATCAAGAACCATCGATCTCCGATCTCCGGAGGGGAGTGATGTAGCGACATCTATGACGCCGCACACGAACTAAAAATAGCAAGAATTCTACATCACGCAAGCAGAGTTCTCCGCGCGATTTGAACATATACAACAGTCCGAAATCAACCATTGGGCAGTTGCCCGGACCAGACACAACACCCGTCTGGTCGGAGGATCCTCCCTTTTCAATGGAGGTTTGCGGGACTTTACACTCTGTTCCGCGTACCTCCACACTATAAATACATGGCAAATTTTTTTTTGTTATTTAACTGACGGACTAATTAGATTTTTTTTAGTAAACTACCCCATATGATGGAGTAGTTTACAAAAATACCCTATTATAAATCATGCCCGCGACTTCGTCCGCGTCAAGATCGTAAACCTGCACAAATTAAGCTAATAATTCTGTACATGCGATGCATTCCGAAAGGATCTTATTCATTTATGTTACTTTCATATTATAATTTAATTCGGTAAATATGTTATGTATAAATTATGAACAGATGTATGGACATCAGCGAAGCGGAAATAGTATGTCAGGATTGTAATATAAAAGTGGAAAAAAGAATAACATGAGGTTTTAAAAAAAAACTTTTCTATATGATAATAGTCTTATTTTCAACAACTATAATGTACTGAGAGTCAGGTGTGGTGACACGAGAGCAAGTGACGTACAGTTTTCTCGTATGAAAGTGGCTGGTCCAGAGGTCGACACCCGTAGTCTTCAGTGTTTACCCACTGCGACTTGTTTATGGCCTTTGCGAAGCCCACAGTTACAGGGAACTGCACGCGCTTGAGTTGGAAGGGGTAATTGTGAGAAATGTATGGCAAACGTGGTATAAACATCGTGGTACAAACGTGGTGTAAACTTCGAGAAAGAGGCCAATCGTCGAATCTGACTCGGCTGGGCAGCATTTGGAAAGCTGCGCGGTATCTTCTCGAGTCACAAACCACAGTATCTCAAGATGGAAGTAAAAGAACCAGTGTGTTTTGCCAGGAATAACATACACTTCTGGACACATCTACTGGCCCACCTTAGAGTTTAGGTTTCGATGGCCCCTACCGAAATATGATTGCTAGATTGAACAAAAACTGTTGATGCAGTTTTAAACCTGATACATTTTACCATCTTTTTCGATCGTATTGTTTTAAATTTGAATTCAGAATACCATACGACATGGAGCTACGCCTAACAAGTCGGATATGCGCCTTGTTAAAGGCAATTGATTTTTGAATAAATAACATGTTTTATCAAATAAAGGTTTAATTTAATAACGCGTGTTGCCTCCATGGGCATCTACCACAGCTCTCATACGATTAGGCATAGAGTTTATCAACCGCTCTATGAAATTTTGAGGGATCATCTCCCATTCCTCTTCTATGGCAGTTTTCAACTCCTGCGTCGTCTGGGCAACTGGCTGACGAGCCCTAACACGTCTTTTTAGCTCGTCCCACATGTGCTCAATGGGGTTCATGTCTGGGCTTCTGGCTGGCCAGTCCATAACTGTGATGTTCACATCCCGAAGATATTCCCTGACGATGCCGGCCGCATGGGCTCTTGCATTATCATGCATAAAAAGGAAATTTGGGCCCACATAGTCCGCGTATGGTATCACGTGAGGTTCTAAGCACTCACGAAAGTACCTTTCAGCATTTAATGTTGGCAGCCGTGGTCCTGTAACAACCTCAAGTTGAGTTTTACCGCTCGCGGATATACCGCCCCAGACAGTCCATGAGCCACCGCCATAAGCAACCCTCTCTTCAAAGCAGCATTGTGCGAAACGCTCTCCCTTACGTCGGTAGACCTTCTTCCTTCCATCATTGCCATGTAACACAATTTTAGACTCATCAGAAAAGAGTACACGGCTCAAATCTTGCTGTGTCCAATTTAAATGACTGCGTGCGAAATGAAGGCGCGCTGTTCGGTGGGCTCGCGTTAGTTTGGGCCCATTAGCTGGCTTGTGTGGTACCATGTCGCGTTCTTTTAACCTTCTCCGAACAGTTCGAGCGCTCACAGATACTCCGTGGAAGTCGCGAAGTTGGTTTTGTATCTCAATGGGGGTAAGGTGACGATTTCTCAAGCTGGTCGTCACGATGAATCGATCCTGCCTTTCAGTTGTGACCCGAGATCGTGGCCTTACTTGGCGCCGAACAAAGCCGCCAGTCTCTAGGTACCTCCGATAAACATTTCGGACCGCAGATCGACTTAAATTAAGTTGAGCACTCACGTTTCTTTGGCTGTGTCCGGCCTGAATAAGTGCCACAGCTTGGGTGGCGACTTCAGGTGAAGTGTCCATAGATTATTGATAGAACCTCACCTTAATGTTAAGAATAAGTAATGTTTGTTGCAAAACCAAAGATATCAATCACTTTTTCAAGAATTAAATCCAAGTAAACCAATAAAACCAAGTTTTCTTAGTATTCGATTGTTTGATATCAACAAACAGGCTCCAAATTGTCTTTTGTTTCTTTAAATTCTGTGTTCGAAATTCAAAAAAAGACTATTGAATGAAATTGTGAATGTACCAGGTTCAAAACTGCATAAAAACTTTTTGCTCGACCTAATATAAAATTTTAGCTAGGACCAAACGAAACTGAAAATACAAGGTGGGCCAATAGATGTGTCCAGAAGTGTAATATAGCCCTGAAACGTTCGCTCACAATTTGCCTCATAAAAAGGCTTATTCGTTAAGTCATCCAAAGGGTAAGGTGAGAGCTATGTCCAAAGTTTCGTTGTGTGATCGAATCAGGAATTAAGACTTCCGCAGGAGAACCACGGTTAACAACATGCCCAAAAATTCGTCATTACACACACAACTGAAGTGGCACTGGGCAGGGCACATTGCTTGCCGAACAGATGATCGATGGGGACACAAGGTTCTGGTGAGGCAACAGCGTTCTGGAAGATGCAGCACCGGAAGGCCTACCACAAGGTGGACCGATGATCTGGTGATGGCATCTGATGGACGCGAGACGCACAGAATCGGTCGTTGTAGCGACACTTGGGTGTGGCCTATGTCCATCAGTGGACGTGGACGTCTTACATCTGAAATGATGATGAATGATGTAGTCTATAGTTTTAACAACGTCACAACCCGTAAGAATTTTTCACCTCGATGATATTTCTCTGCAGAGTTTAAGCCGAGATCCTTTACAGAACTCAGGTGCTGTTAATTTCAAATTAGTAAAATTGGGACACTGATTTCAGCTGGATGACAAACGCTGTTAGTTTACTTGATGTTAGCGAATTCAAATTCTCTACACAACAACACATCCCGTCGTATTGTTCGACAATATTGGGTGTGTTTGAAAGAGTCACCGCGGCTCTGGCACAAGCAACTGAAGGAAGTCTGGTTGGTTTTAGTCAGAAAAAGTCTGACATGTCCACCCCCTTCGACCAGAGCGGGAGAATATGTCGATGCAAGATATTAGATGATTCCCCATCCCATAAAAAAAATCTTGATCCACAATAGTATTTATGGAGGCGTATAACACTTCGCTCTCTTTAATTTGCGAGAGAATGCTCGTGAGGATTGCTGCAGCTTGATCATTTTTAGTCGTCTTTTAAATAGCCCGATCACGCACGCAAGAATTTTCTTAGTGCGGAATTCGACTGATGGGTACATAAGACAAATCAGTTCTTTTATAGTGTGAATTACTCTACCGGGAATCTCTGGAAACCCGTGCCTTCACCATCTTCTATACATAGCCACCATCTTTTATGTATAGTGAATAATAAAGGTTAGATTAAAACCCACCTAAATAAAATAAAAAAATATTATGTTCGTTTAAAAATCTTTAAGTTTCTCGTCTAAAATTTACTTTCGACTTATCGTGTCCGACACTAAGTAATTTTAAAAATTATGATGAAAAACCTAAAATAAAGATGTAACTTGAATGGTAATAAATAAATAATAAATAAAAGGTTTATTTCAGTTGCTTAGAGCTTTAACATACATTATTCGGCGATAACCTTTTAAGCAAGAAGATGCTTGTGTTAGGTGACTCCACTCTTCCACTTAACATTATACCGAGTATGCAATTGGAACAGAATAGTAAAATATTATAAAATACAAAAAGAAGCGCACTTGTGCGATGTATGCGAGTTGGTTTTGAGTGTGTGTGTGCTGTAATAATGTGAGTGTCCGTGAGAGTGTGAGTGTATATTGTGTATGAGTTAACCTGCATATAGATATAACTTCAAGATTAATTAGGTCTAGGTTTAGGTATAGGTTTTGATTAGCCCTGCGACAATGTCTTGGGATCAGAGGAAGCCAGGAACAGCTTCCTCCACTAACGATTTCATTACTGCGGCCTTATTAATTACTAGACAGATTATGGAAGCGATGTTACCATGTTCTCAATGTCGTCGTAGGTTTTAGTCTTAAGCCATTCAGTCACAACCAATTTACAGTCACGGAAATTCAGAGGATAGATGTGTAATTCTTTATTCAATAGAGTGTATAAATGCCATGCATACTGCCTCTTAGCAAAAACAGATCTAACTGAATGGTAGCAATGTAGCATTAATTAGGATACATCATTTTCTGTTAAAAATATTTTGAAACAAAGGTCAACTGGTAAAAATGCCTAAGGCATGCAGTCTGTCTTGTTACAGTGCTTTTTACATTTTGATAAAATTAAAAAAAAAAACTTCGCAACCCTGTAGTACTCGCGGCTTCACTCAAGTGCAACGGTTGATTAATTTCTGATTTTGGATAGAAGGACCAAATATAAAATATACCCTTACCTTATCCTTGATGAACTGAAAGAACCATAAATAACTTTTTATCTAAAGTTCTTTCAGTCCATTAAGGCTGTTTAATAGATATCGCTATCAGCGATAAGGCCGCCATTGCATCCAAAGACTTGAGTCAGTGTATAAGAATTGTGTAACTATTTTGATGTAGATATATTAAAGTTTTGTTTTTCTATTCTATTAAAAGCTACGTCAAAGAACTACTCTGGTCTTATTATCTGAGAATGTATTAGATTCGAATTGAAAAAAATCTTATGTTACTAATAATGTGTAATGAAACTTCGTGTGGGACGCCCATCCCACCACTCCCGCCTCTTCGTTAGATACCAGAAAATTCATCATACTTTTATTTCCTCAACGAATGCCCGACAAAAAATAACCAATCTGCCTAATAGGAGAAAAATAAAAACCTAAAGCATTTTGGTTGGTGCTGTGATCGAAAACCTGCAGCACTGCGTGTCGTGATTCCGATTCCCGTACGAAACAAATATCTTTTTGTATGGCCTATAGATACTCGTAGTTATTACGGTTCGTGGTATTTGTGTATGTGAAATAATTTGTTCTCACGATACAGAAGTGATTAGTTTGGAGGTTCCATAACAATAAAAAATACTAATGACATATATATTTAAATGTCTAAAAAAATATCTTATTCATTCTAATCATTTTTTTGTTGAGGATTTACCCATTTGTGTTTTAGTAAAATAGATACGATTCTGTTAAGCATAATATAATTAACAAACAATAAAATCATTGGTCAAGTCTTTAATACTCACCCCACGAGAAAGAAAGTGCCGATCCCACGAGCAGTGCTAACAACCCCAACACACGCATGTTACACATCTTTAAGTACAATAAATTATAGTGAACGCTCGTTGAGTAGAAAAGCAAAGTGTTGGTTTTGTGTTACGACAACGCTAATCATAGTAACTTTTTCCTGTTTTGAAGGAATTCATTATTTTAATCCTGATGATAAGAGGTAATTAAAAAACCGACCAAGTGCTAATTGGGCCACGCGCAGTGTAAGGTTCCGTAGTCGCCCGTTACAACATGCGTACTTATAATAATAATAATAATAGCTTTGAATCCTCTAAGCACACTGCTGGAGAATTCAGGGCTAGGCTATCGGTTGAAGAGAGGTGGTCAGGTTATATCTCACCTCCTTTACATGGATGACTTGAAACTTTTTGCCCCCAGCAACCTGCAACTGATGGAGCTACTGCAGGTAACTAAAACCTTTAGTAGTGCCATCAGGATGGAGTTTGGTGTAGACAAATGTGCGGTCATGCATGTAAAGCGAGGGGAGATTGTGGAATCCGTGGGTACTCAACTCTCG
This sequence comes from Polia nebulosa, assembly GCA_951329385.1. Lineage (NCBI taxonomy): Eukaryota > Metazoa > Arthropoda > Insecta > Lepidoptera > Noctuidae > Polia > Polia nebulosa. Next base: position 30,570,256 of record OX589598.1, read on the forward strand.
GATTCCATAAACCTGAGATCCCTCTCTCCAACCGAAACCTATAAGTATTTGGGTATGTCGGAAGCGTTAGGTATCAATGTTACTGACATGAAGCAATCGTTGAAGGAGCGCTTCTTTGGCCGCCTGAAGAAGGTATTTAATAGCCTTCTATCGGGCGGAAACAAGGTGCGCGCCTTCAACGGTTGGGTCATGCCGGTATTGATGTACTCTTTCGGCGTACTCAAATGGACTCAAACAGAACTTGACGCCCTGGATAGGCGTGTCCGTACACTGCTGACTGCATTTCGAATGCATCACCCACGTTCGTCGGTGATGAGACTGTATATCCCGCGGAAGTGTGGAGGCCGAGGCTTTTTAAATGCTAAGACCCTCCACAACCGCGAGGTATGCAGTCTAAGGGAATATTTCCTAGCTGCTGACGTGGGTATGCATCGAGATGTAGTGGCAGTGGACAAGGGCCTTACTCCACTCTCCTTGGCTAACGAGAACTGGCGCAAACCTCTAGTGCTTGACACTAACGATCGCAGAGAAGTATGGCAGAGTAAGGAACTTCACGGACGCTTTTTCCGGGCACTACATGGGCCCGATGTAGACCAGTTAGCGTCGGTAGCCTGGCTGCGTGTCGGTGACCTCTTTGGGGAAACCGAAGGTTTTGTCTGTGCAATTATGGACGAAGTTATCATGACGAAAAATTACCGGAGATTTATTGTGAAGGACGGCACGGTTGACATATGTCGGGCATGTCATCGTCCGGGAGAATCAATCCGCCACATAATCTCTGGTTGTTCTTGTCTAGCTAACGGTGAGTACTTGCATAGGCACAACCTTGTAGCCAGGATTATCCATCAGCAACTTGCTCTGAAGTACTCTCTTGTGGAATCGGAAGTGCCGTACTACAGATATGCGCCCGACCCAGTTCTCGATAATGGTCATATCTCATTGTACTGGGATCTGTCCATCATCACTGACAGGACTATTTTAGCCAATAAGCCTGATATAGTGGTGGTGGACCGAATCGAGAGGCGTGCAATGATTGTTGACATTACCGTCCCACATGACGAGAACCTCGTGAAAGCCGAGAAAGATAAACAAATCAAGTATATTGACTTGGCTCGCGAGGTTGTCGACATGTGGGATGTGGACTCAGCGATCATTGTACCGATAGTCGTGTCAGCCAATGGCTTAATAGCCACGAGCCTCGATCAACACCTCAGGAGGCTCTCGTTAGGCGGCTGGATCAAGGGCTTGATTCAGAAAGCAGTACTTCTGGACACGGCTCGCATTGTCAGGCGGTTCCTCTCTCTGGAGCCCTGACCGCCGGTAGCTTGGACCCTGTTCCCGATACCGGTGGGATACTATTTTTTATATTTTTAAATGTTTTTTTTTTTTTTATTTTTTCATTGAAATATTTAAAAATATAATTTATATGTATTTACAAATGAATAAACAACATAATAATAATAAATCTGTGGTCCGGCTGTCAACTTGAAAGCATCAATTTTTTTTCACTCAACATTTTTTCAATAATTTTATTACTCAACAATTCAACAAAATGTATTTCAAACGTAAATCAGCAAGAAAAAGAACCCAACAATTTAACAAAAAGAAAAAGTACCTACATCAAGAATCTATTTTGACCGACGAAATGCATGCAAGATGCAAGTTTTATCTGACTGATTACTAAATAAAATGCTGACAAGAAGCCGGGCACGTTGCCAAAAACACAACCAACATCTTCGGGTTTGTCGCTCAGCTCCGCCTCGCAGCTGCCGGGACCCGCGCCTGCCGTGAGTCCAGTGATTCCGGCCGCTGCAGTTGCGTCGAGCTCGAGCGACGAATACACTACTTCGCCGACGACACCACCACCTGCGCGTCGACGGGGAGGACGCCGACCGCCGAGCGGCTTCGGACCTCGAGGCCCACCGGCCTAGCGCATGCGATGGACGCAATCCATAAATGAAAACGTCATGCGCTCATACTATGGGGCTACAGAGGGAGGAATTAACCTGACTGCGTACCGTGGTCGGTTGCTCTCTCTGTTTCAGGTGCTTGAGCCAGCTGTCAACGTTTCGGCCCAGCGACTGTCGGATCAAGTTCGGGTTATCCAGCGTAACCGTATGTTGGATGACGCCGTACTTGATAGACTACGCCTTGAATCACGGAGTAGCCGTGTCTCACCTGTTTCGCCACCGGCCGCGGTGCAACTGCAACCCAGTGCTCCACCGCGACCCGACCACGTTGGTGAAGATGATGATGATGCAGCTATATCCGTGAGTACTCAATGCAATGAATGATTAAGGAGCGCTTTGGAGGATGCATTCCGGGAGCACCGCTCCACACCGCCTGGGCTCAGACCTCGTCTACCTCGTTTGCCCATGCATAAGAAAAATAAGGCGCGCGTGTGCTCTAGATTTGCAGCTATCGAATTGTTTTGATAGCAGCAAAGACCTTGCCGATACCCACTCAATCTTATACTGCGCAGCTGCAGCGGCATGTCGTGTAGCTCACGTCAAGTTCACAAATTGTGACAGAGCTACACGACCTGCTGTACCAGCTTGGCAGTGTACGATTGAGCGTCGTATCGGTGAGGCTAGAGCACTCATCGGCAAGCTTATCTGCTTCAGGGAGGGCAACATTCGCCCTAGGGTGATGCGTTTCGTGAGGCGGGCGTTCTCGGGGACTGATATTAGTTCCCGAGATTATCTGACCCGCGTCACAGAGCGTATTGACTTCCTGAAGCAGAAGGTCTATGCATGGGCAAATCGTATTCGTCGGTACAAGCGGCGAGTGGAGCGGTACACTCAGAATCGCACTTTCCAAAGCAACGAAAGGTGGGTTTATAGGACTTGGGAGCGACCGGACCAAGGTGTGTCCGATAGACATCTACCGGATGATGACGCTATGAGTTCATTCTGGCGCAGCATCTGGTCGGTGCCTGTCAGGCACACCGAGGGTGATTGGACTCGAGAGGTCGAGCGCGCGTGCGACCTTATACCAGAAATGGGGGCAATTACCATCAGCGCCCAAGATGTAACTCGTGCAGTCCGTCCGTTGCCTAACTGGAAATCTCCAGAGCCGGACGGGCTGCACAATTTCTGGATCAAATGGTTTCAAGGGTCGCACGCACGTTTGGCAGCTCAGTTCCAGTCTGCCTTAGAGTCAGGGTCGCTGCCCCAGTTTCTTACGACAGGAATAACCCATCTGCTCCATAAACCAGGTAGTACTGCGGAACCTAAGAATTATAGACCGATCACGTGTTTACCGACGGTCTATAAAGTTCTTACATCCATTCTGAGAGCTAAAATTAACACCCACATTGATAAAAATCGTATCATGTCAGCCTCCCTGAATGGATGTAGGAATGGGTCCCGTGGTACTAAGGAGCTGCTCCTCATCGATATTGCTGTTAGCCAACAGGTTCGTCGTTCTCGAAGAGATCTGTCGACATATTATTTATTTATTTATTTTTCAGAAAGCTTATAGACTAATTACATAAATTAAATAATATACATAGACAAAGAAAATTGCTAATTACAAGCTTCCACATATATACACCTAAATAGATACTATTAGCGTTGAAATTTTAAACAACTAGAATACAGAGAAAAAATAACGAAAAAAATAAAATAAAAATAAAATAAATTAAATAAGTTAAGTACAGTTCCTAACAAAAACAAAGACAGAAAATTAATAACAAAAGCTTTGTGCAATTAATGTACCTAGTTAATCAATTATCACCGTTTCCAAAGTATTCATTACTCAGGATCTTTTTAATGCCATGTGCGCTGGTGCTAAATAGGTCGATATCCAAACGCGGTGGTAAATTGATGAAGGCTATAACTAGTAACACTCCGTATGGAGAAGGCATTGCGCCTATACTCAGTTGATGTGAAAGGTGCCTGTAGCAGAGGCCGCTTCCGTAGGTTGCCTTGGTTGGTGCGAAGCAGTATTTTGCTGAGTAGTTCGGGACAATCAATCTTACCGTTTGCTATGTTTGCCAAAAAACACATGTTATCAATGTTACGCCTTATGCTCAACGGCAAGAAATGATATCTTTTGCAACGGTGCTCATAGTCAACTGAAATTTGCTTAGCCTTGAAATCCAAGTACCGCAAAAACTTCCTCTGGACAGATTCAACACGAGATTTATAAATCTCGTATTGAGGGTTCCAGACCTGGGAAACATACTCGAGGTGGCTGCGAACGAGGGAGCAATACAGGACTTTAACCGGTTTTAGGGACCGAAAGCTAGAACATGCTCTTATTATGAAACCCAAGGCTTTGAAAGCTTTCTTAACTATGGTTTCTACGTGAATATCATAAAGTAATTTGCTGTCATGAACCACACCAAGATCTCTAATACTGCTTGTCTTACTTATGTACGTACCGTCCAGTGTGTATCCCAAACCGATAGTAGTTTTCTTACGAGTGAATACTGTGTGAAAACATTTGGATACGTTTAATTGTAACTTATTCGTTTTGCAGTATGATACGAATCTATCGAGGTCCGACTGAAGTAGCTCGGTATCATATACTGTTCGTACAGACATGTTGGATAGATTACAAGAAGGCCTATGACTCGGTGCCACATACATGGCTCATGAGGGTGCTGGAGTTGTACAAAGTTGATGCAACTCTGCGCACCTTCCTGATGTCCTGTATGAGGCAGTGGAGTACAGTCCTTCACTATCCAGGATGTCGTCAGATACAGGAGAACAGCGAACCGATAAGGATCGAGCGTGGCATATTCCAGGGCGACAGTCTGAGTCCACTGTGGTTTTGTCTGGCCCTCAACCTTCTCAGTACACTACTGGAGGGTTCGGGACAGGGCTATCGGTTGAGAAGAGGAGGTCAGGTCATATCACACCTCCTTTACATGGATGAACTGAAACTCTTTGCCCCCAACAACTTGCAACTGGTGAAGCTACTGAAGGTAACAGAAACCTTCAGTAACGCCATCAGGATGGAATTTGGAGTGGACAAATGTGCAGTCATGCATGTAAAGCGAGGGGAGATTATGGAATCCGTGGGAACTCAACTCTCGGATTCCATACACCTTAGATCCCTCTGCTCTACCGAAACCTACAAGTATTTGGGTATGTCGGAAGCGTTAGGCATCAATACTGCTAACGTGAAACAGTCGCTGAAGGAGCGCTTCTTTGGCCGCCTGAATAAAGTACTAAATAGTCTTTTATCAGGCGGGAACAAGGTGCGCGCCTTCAACGGTTGGGTCATGCCGGTATTGATGTACTCTTTCGGCATACTCAAATGGACTCAGACGGAACTTGACGCCCTGGATAGGAGGGTCCGCACACTGCTGACCGCAAATCGGATGCATCACCCACGATCATCGGTGATGAGGCTGTATATCCCGCGGAAATGTGGGGGTCGTGGTTTCTTAAATGCTAAGACCCTACACAACCGCGAGGTATGCAGCCTTAGGGAATATTTCCTAGAAACCGACGTGGGTATGCATCGAGATGTGGTCGCTGTGGACAAGGGCCTCACCCCGCTCTCCTTGGCAAACGAGAACTGGCGCAAACTTAAAGTATTGGATACTAATGACCGCAGGGAAGTATGGCAGAGCAAGGAGCTTCACGGACGCTTTTACCGGGTCCTACATGGACCCGATGTAGATCTCTTAGCGTCCGTATCCTGGCTGCGCTTTAGTGACCTATTCGGGGAAACCGAAGGTTTTGTCTGTGCGATTATGGACGAAGTTATGATGACGAATAACTACCGGAAATATATTGTGAAGGACGGTACGGTTGACATCTGTCGGGCATGCCACCAGCCCGGGGAATCAATCCGACACATTATTTCTGGTTGTTCTCGTCTAGCTAACGGAGACTATTTGCACAGACACAACCTTGTAGCCAGGATTATCCACCAGCAACTTGCTCTTAAATACAATCTTGTGGAATCTGAGGTACCGTACTATAGGTATGAGCCCGACCCAGTTCTCGAAAATGGCAATATCACGTTGTATTGGGATCGATCTATCATCACTGATAGGACTATTGTTGTCAATAAGCCTGACATAGTGGTGATAGATCGACAAGAGCGTCGCACAATGATTGTTGATATAGCTGTCCCTCATGACGAGAACCTCGTGAAGGCTGAGAAAGATAAAAAAACAAAGTATCTGGATCTGGCTCGCGAGGTTGTCGACATGTGGGAGGTGGATACAGCAGTCATGGTGCCGATAGTCGTGACGGCCAATGGCTTAATAGCCAAGGGCCTCGACCAACATCTCAGGAGGCTCTCGTTGGGCGGCTGGATCAAGAGCTTGATACAGAAAGCGGTACTCCTGGACACGGCGCGTATTGTTAGGAGATTCCTTTCTCAGGAGCCCTGACCGCCGGTAGCTTGGACCCTATCCCGTTACCGGTGGGGTACTATTTTTTATATTTTTAAATGTTTTTATATTGTTTTATATTTGAATATTTAAAAATGTAAATAGTATGTACATAAAGTTGAATAAATGGAATAATAATATTCCACAACTATCACACAACGCCATCTAGTCCCAAGCTAAGCAGAGCTTGTGTTATGGGTACTAGACAACTAATAAACATAAAAAAAATTGTAGATAAATAAAATAAGTAAATTGTCTGTGACAGACAGACAGTGTGCATGAACACGAGTGATCTCATATTTTACTTCGAGTTTTTAAATGCACCACTCAAGGCTTCATTCATCCAAATGTTTGGGCTCATTAGTTTTATAGAAACCGGTCATAAAAGTAACATTCCGATAAAAGTAACGATCATTAGGAAATGTTTCTGGCGTTCACGTGGCTAATCAGAAAACTTCAAAGAATAATGAGACTTTCAAGTACCGAATACTTCACAATTTGCGATAAATCAAAGGTACGTAGAATATTTGAAACGAAAAATTCAGAATCGATTCATTTTTTTTCTTTATAATTTCGGTCTCTTATACCTCAATTTCACGGCAGGTAGGTTTTCTTTTTTTTCGTTATACATTTCTAAAGACCCACATAATACTAAGCTTTATAAGAAATCTTTACGTGAGTATCTTGAGTCTGAATAAGGTTTTACGAAACATCACTTAACGTGGTCAAAAAGATATGTTTCACAGTTTCGAAAACATTTAAAGGAGAATAGTTATCTATGGTACTAGTGCGGTAAGTTGATTCCTCAGAACAGACTCAAAAACTCGCCGTAACCACACTAAAGCGCTAGTCCCACCGCCGGCGATGAGCGAGTAGCGAGTAGAGCTTCAAAAGAAGAACGAGTTGACGAGCAGCGAGTAGCGAGTGGTAGTTCCGACAGTTTTGTCGCTCGGCTTTAAGGGTCTACTACCGGCCAAGTGGCACCCTCATTGAATAAAAAATCGTTAGTATTTTTACGTTGTTAAAACAGGTCTCAGAATGTTTCGTAACCAAAGTAGTAGACAAAAGTGTCAGAAACGGCCGTTTTTGGTTATTTTGCCTACTACTTTGGATACGAAACATTCTGAGACCTGTTTTAACAACGTAAAAATACTATATCCTCTTTGTAACAAACGTGACGTTGGATTCTTTAATATTTATTTTCTATACTATGCTACGCCTTTTTATTCAATGAGGACGCAAATAAAAAAAGAATCATCAAAATCAGTTCATAAATAACGGAGTGAGGGTCGAACATACATACAGAAACATAATTATTACATATATAGACATATACAACTATTCGTGCCTACAATTTTCGAGGTTTTCTCTCAATTTTATCAGGATTCCCTCTTCAGATCCTGATTTCCTTTTACTCTTGAGGTATACCCTATCTAACACAATAAGAATCATCAAGATCGGTTCTTAAATGACGGAGTGAGGGCTGAACATACACAAAAAAAATATATTATACGGTCGAATTGAGAACCTCCTCCTTTTTTTCGTCGGTTAAAAATAAAAACTTTAAACTAACTTAAACTAATAATAATCTAAAATATGGCGTCATTTGACCCGTTCATATTATTTAACTTTATAATGGTTTATACAAATTTTTGAGTTAATTGAAGCAAGCAATAAAATCCTCCCCTAAAAAATTCAACACCTTTTGTCACCCTCTGTATGTAAACTGCCTTTGTCCTGCAGTCGGCTATTTACAGATTAGTATTCGATATTTACCTTAGTAGTTAGGTTTAAGATTCTGTTAATTTACTTTTAGAACGAGACTATAATACTTACTTATCATACTTTTCATTTGTTAACAAAATCGTAATAAGAACCCGTATATATTTGACCTTACATACTCGTACGAGTGTATAAAATAGGTGCTGTACGGAAATTTCAACTAATTATGAGACTAATTTACGAGCACTGTTGATTTGCTCAATACATTCGAGCAGGCGTTGGCCTCGCAAAAGATGCTGTTCAAACTAAACTTGAAATTCTTTTATAACTAGCTTTTGCGCGTGAAGGTCAATCCAAGGTAGATAGGAAGTAGAACTAGCTAGTACCCACGCTTTCTCGGGATACTACCACATGTTTGTACCTACTTGCATAAACCCATAATACGTCCCATATCCAAATCTAATAAGCTGTTAAATAAATTATTATACTCACAAACATTATTAATCAACTAATTATTAATTCATTATTAATTAATCATTAAATGATTCTGTTACTCACTTCAATTATTTGAACAAAAAAGAAAAATTAAATGGATTAAACAAAAATTGAGATACAAAAAAAAACACAGCCTCTCTTTAGTGTGGATGCGGGTGTGTAAATGTGCTCGTATATTTGTCGGGTGTGGTGTATGTTTGTTTTATCTGAAAAGTCAAAAAAGCTTTCTAAGCTTAGCTTCTCAAGAGTTGTAAGCCATGGACTCACTCTCTCTTTGCATTCGAATTTATTTATTACATTCCATATTTATAACGCAATGTTCGTTTACTGCATTATAAATTCGACTACCTATGATTCTCAAAGATGTGTTGGTTCTAACAACAGGACAGACATATAAGCGCAAGGTGTTGAACCAGAATGTAGATTGTGTATTGACTACTTATTACGATGTAATTGCCTACTTAGTTTTCGGGAGCGTTGGCGGAGGATTGTGGAAGTAAAACGAGGAGTGTAACTCGGATGTTGGTTTATTGTAGACTAAATATACGCACATAACATAATTCTTACACTCTAGTTTACATCGCTATTTTCAATTAAGTCTATCAACACTTATTACCGACTCATGCAATGCTATGAGAACGTGAATTTCTAACAGCTATGGCGAGAACGGCACCTGAGTGTTCAAGCGCGTTCTATTAACACTAACAATACAAATACAATATTCCTTAAACAAGGGCACAATGCATAAATCCTACTACCCCAAGTTCGAAACTGTCGGATGAAAGATTGTCACTGAAGTGATTATTATCGTTTCTTCGATTATTTCGATTAGACTAATATTAGATTACAGTTTATTTTTTAGTTTTATAACTTTTTTTTTTTTTTGAAAAACAATAATAAATTCTACGATTACAAAACTAACGATTATAACTAGGTTGCACTAGTTTTACACTTTGTCTTTTACTACACCTTCACTGGTTTCATCGAGACAGTTTCATTTCTTTAGAAAAATATCTATCTAAAACGATCAGTTTTTATAACTAAAGTATTAATTCTTTATATTTAATAAACCTTGATTTTTCTAGATCCATGCGGAATGCAGACGGTCGAAGGATATTTCACCGCTGCGATTTTTCTTGAACTTTTGTCTTCCCCTCTATTTTTAATGTCGTTTATTTGTCATTTATATGTACTCAGCACAAATTAAATATTTCTTAAAAACATAAACAAAACATTAAGAAAAATAAAAAAATTGTATCGCACCGGTATCGGGAACAGAGTCCAAGCTACCGGCGATCAGGGCTCCAGAGTGATGAACCTCCTAAGAATAAAAGCCGATTCCAGAAGTACCGCTTTCTCACGCCCTTGATCCAGCCGCCTAAAGAGAGCCTCCTAACGTGTTGGTCGAGAATGACACGACTACATATCGGCACAATGGTCGCTAAATGCACTTCTCACATGTCAACAATCACACGAGCCAAGTTAAGATACTTGATATTTGCTTATCTTTATCAACTTTCACGAGGTTCTCGTCATATGAAATGGTTTTAAGCAACAATCATTGCACGACTTCTGATTCGGTTCACTACCACTATGTCAGGCTTATAGGCTACAACAGTCCTGTCAGTCAGTCCTGTCAGTTAAGAAATATTGTGGGGTTTAATTTTATACGAAAGTATTTTTTGATATGTGCTTACTAAGCCCTTTCATTTGACACCCAACACGACGCTTTCCAGGATTTTTTTTAAATCATGACTATAAGTCCTCTAAAGGGCGCCATATTGAATTTACATAGTATCGCGTCGCATAGCTTATAACCAGCGTATCTTAAGACACCCCATTACAAAATAAACTAAGACATGGATTTTTTTTCAGTATCCCACATACATAAACCAACACAAAAATAGAATATTTTTTTATAGATCGTGGTTTTTTTTTTGGATTTAGAAAGAGGCTTCGAAAACTTGTTTGCAAATTCATCAAGGTTATCTTTTCCTGATGCGCTGATGTACCACATATTACAAGTTTGGTGCATAACTGTGCTTGCTCCATCAGATTGACTTTGTGTCCCAGAACTTGGGATTTGATATTTGTGTTTTTAAAGTGATTTTGTAAAACAGTGCAACGGATTTCTAAGCCCTTCTTTGGCCTATCATGTTTTTAGATCTTGGCTTGATACTCTTCAATTTTATCAGAGAAGAATTGCAGCATACGTTTTAGCTCTTCTTTATTAACTAAACCCACTTCCTTGCGCTGGTCTGGTAGAACTTGTGGCGTCGTGTTCTCAGCGTGGCCACCATAGCATGTGGTGGGAACATCGCATCTTACACCCTCGTAATCTGCCGTGCACTCACAATCTGCCTCATCCTCCTCATTCAGGGAACAGACACCGTTATTTAAACAATACTGATGGCACGCATTAACTTCGCACCTTTCCCCAGAGTATCCGGCTTTACAACTGAAATAATGAAGATAAGAAACAGTGTTACTCGATAAACAAGGAAAGCAACAAATATTTGTGACTAATTGTAACAGAGGATCGATGTGCGCGACCGGTACGCTTCGTTTCAGATGCTGTGGTTTCCCTGCAGCGTACACTATACCTACTGAGTGATTTTTAGTTCATTGACAAATCTTTCAGAAGGTGCAAGTAGTTTTTTTTTTGTTATCTAATGATTTGATTTGATTTTACTTAAACTTTATCTAATTTAAGCTAGTAACTTGTGGAAACGTAGTGGATTGTATATTTACTTATAGCATATTGTGTATCTAGATATAATACACAATGTACCTGTAACGTAGTGGCGTTACAATCTTGATTGAAACATAAACATACGGAAAAATCCAGAGACCAAAAGCCACAAAGCAAGCATAGACAATTTTAGTTGACTGACAACACTATTGTCTTTGGATTCTATGACATCTGTCAATGACGGCGTAGATATAAAAAACCCGATAAACGACATCGTGGTCCCTTTTTCATCTGAATCCAGCTGTTGGCGTTAGACCTCATACTCACCTTGTTCTGTCGAACACCCTTGAGCCGTGAAGCGATCGCCAAGTCCTAGCAGCTGTGGTTTGCATTGGCAAATATTTGCCAACTTATTACGCGATTTCAACCCCTGTAATTGGGTGAGTGTTTGAACAGCATACAGGTAGCTTTGTGCATTCTGTGTCCCTAATCTTGTGTATAAATTCTTTCCAGAACATGTCTTCCTTAATTTCATTTCCTAGTATAAAAAAAACTGCACTATGGACTAAACTTATACTTTCAGGATGCCTAGGTGGAGTACTGAAGAAAATCCAGGTAACAGAAAACACAACTTTATTAATTTCTTTTCGAACTTCTTCCCCAACAGCTCAAGTCAGAATGTTTAACCGACCTCTTCCCACTTCCTAGGTTTCCGATAACTTTGCGCGCTAAAATCGAGTTCTGTTATTGGTTAAAGATTTTATGGCGTGCTGGCCTCTGATTCGTTAGCCAATCAGAAGCATCCAACAGCCAACCGACAAACTAAAGCGTTGCCGGTACAAAATATTCGAATCAAAATAGTTACCGGCCTGGAATCTAGTCTTTTTGCATTTCAATTTAATTAAATAAAAATGTAATTTAAGCGAACCCTAACAATCGACCATCCTGATATCGTGTGCGTCCCTGCACACGGTACCGGGTGGAACCCTAACAATCGGAATTAGGTCAGTTAAACAAACTTCACAATTCATGTACACAATATTTCAAAATCAATTCAAATTATATGCTAATATCATACATAATTAACATTCAAACCTTTACAGTGACTATCTATTTATAAATTTATTTAACTCATTATTAATTAATATTTTAGAAGTTTAAAACATAATTTATAATATTAAACACTACTTTACCTCACTATCTATTTAGAAATTTATTAATTAATTCAACTATTTTTGTAACTAAACACATATAAAATATCTAAATATTTATTACCTATTTACAAAATTGTTTAGCTTAGAAGAATGTACGAACTTATACGATAGAGCAACTTCAAATTAATCACAACGATCGATTAGTTGTATTTGCAACTTCAAGTTAATTATAGGAAAAGTGTAAATATCACAACGATCGATTAGTTGCGATCCATTAAAGACCTCAGGTCCCAATGATCGATTAATCGGGATACCTGGTGGTCGACGATCGATTAGTCGATATACTTCAAAGGTTACCTCGATGATCGATTAATCGAGGGAGCCTTTGCTAACCATTTGCTCAAGCCGATCGATTAAGCTTGTGCAACAGGAGCAAGACGAACGAGCAGCTCTGGCACAGTTGATCAGACGCGAACCAATCGATTCTCGCATCCGATCTGAAACAACACACCATTCTGTAGTTACATGCCTCACAAGGGACACCAAAACTTAAATTAACTGTATCTAATCATCATCTGTGTCGGAAGCAGATTCAGAGTTCTCGTTCACATCTAATGCAGCTACGTGGATCCAAGGCATCATGCGATCCGCAGCAACAGTCGTTGGACGCTTGCCTTGTGTATGACATAAACCAGGTACTGGAGCTACTACATATCGATCAGTACCCAAGACTTTTGTAACCCGATAGGGACCGATATACGACGGCAGGAGCTTTTTACTCTGCCCTTCATTATTAAAGCAAGTTTTAGTAATTTTAACAAGGTCGCCTTCCGCATATGCGCGTGCAGGTTTCCTACCCTTATCGTAATACCGTTTTTGCTTGATCTGCTCATTGTCTATCCTATTTTTAACTTCCTGGCGTATAGTGGTTAAATCAGTGGATTCGCGAGTTTCATCAGAAATCTCATTAAGGATGGGATTTGCCGAAACATTCATAGAGGTACCAAACATCACCTCGGCGGGTGTTCTGCCGGTCGTTTTTTGGATAGTGTTGTTTAGTCCCCACTGAATCCTTCCTAAATTGCAATCCCATTCTTTTTCACCATATTTCACGCTTAAAGCCTTCAAAGAGCCCAGAATTGTGCGGTTATACCGCTCGACTTGACCGTTTGATCGGGGACTAGAGACAGCATTCAGGATATGTTTAATGCCTTCGTTTAGACAAAATCTTTTGAACATATGTGACGTGAAGCAGCTGCCGCGGTCACTCACAAGGCGATCAGGAGTTCTAAATGTCCTGAATATGTCTTCTAGCACCCTTATTACGTTCTGAGTGTGCGTGTTCCGAACCGCTTTGACAAAACAAAACATTGTAAAAGCGTCAACTACTACTAATAGGTAAGAAAAACCTCGTTTGGATTTCACGAAGGGTCCGCGATGGTCAATATGTAGTGTATGAAAAGGTACCTCTACTTTCGTTATAGGGTGAAGAAGGCCTTCCCTACCACTTTGATTATTTTTAGCGTATGCACATTCAATGCAAGCACTCACGTACTTTTTAACGAATCGTGTCATTTTTGGGAACCAATAGCTTTTTTTTAAACGTGCCAAGGTCTTCTCAACCCCAAAATGACCGATATCGTCATGATTCATCCGACACAATTGCCATCTCGCACCCTTCGGTACTACCCAGCGCATATCTCCTTTGTCTTCACCCACACAACGAAATAACTTGTTGTCCTTAACGACGTAATTTTCCTTAATATATTGCAAGCCTTTCTGATCTAGACTACTATCCAAAATATCTCTAATCCTCTTAAGTTCTGAATCTCCAAGTTGGAGGGTATGTAACCAGTCTTCGCTTGAAATGGCCATAACGGTTGGAAGATTACCAGATTGATCTTCCTCGGACTCGACTACAGGATTACGGGATAGCGCATCAACATGTCCCATTTTTATGCCGGCTCTATATTCGATTGTGCAATTAAATTCTTGCAATTGCAGCCACCAGCGCGCTATCCTGGGAATGAGATCCCGTTTAGTAAAAGTAGACCGAAGAGCGCTGCAATCTGTAACGATTTTAAAGTCTTTCCCTAGCAAATAAACTCGAAACTTTCGTAGGGAACAAACCACTGTTAAAGTTTCCAATTCATAGGAATGGAAATTCTTCTCCTCCGGCGATGTTTGCCTGCTGTAGTATGCAACCGGTCGCAGAGTGTTATCCGCTGAACGCTGAAGGAGGATGCCTCCGATACCTATCCTACTCGCGTCAGTGTGCAGTTCCAGCTCTGCTGATGGATCGAATATTGCGAGTATAGGTCTATTTATTAACCTAGCCTTCAAATCCTGAAAAGCAGTTTCCTGATTATCGCCCCATTCCCATGATACACCTTTCTTTAACAATTTGCTGAGTGGAAAAGCTATCAAGGCAAAATCTTTGACAAATTTCCGGAAGTAGCTTGCCAGCCCGAGGAATTGGCGAACATTGTGTACATTTTCGGGACGCGGAAAATTCATTACACTAGAGATCTTTTTCTCCCCAGGCTTTACTCCTGCTGCTCCGATTTCATATCCGAGATAGTCGATTTTATCACGCAGAAAATCACATTTCGATAAATTCAAAGTAAGATTCGCCTTTTCTAACAATTGCAATACGTCTTCAAAATTTTTCAGACATTCCGACGAGTCCTTCCCAAAAATTAGAATATCGTCCATATATGCGGTTGCCTTACAGAAACGGGCCGATCCTAAAATTGTATTGATCATGCGCTGAAATACGGCAGGCGCATTTGCTAAGCTAAACGGCATGCGATTAAACTCATATTGGCCGTGCGGCGTGACAAATGAGGTGAAACGCTTACTTTGCTCCAAGATTGGTACCTGGTAGTAACCCGACGCGAGGTCTAAAGAAATAAAACAGGCCTGACCAGAAAGGCGAGCTATTTCATCCTCAATAATTGGCATTGGATATCTCTCCTTAAGAGTTACAGAGTTCAGCATGCGGTAATCTATACACATTCTGAGAGATCCATCTTTCTTGCGTACAAGCAGAATAGGACTAGCATAGTCGGAAGATGATTCGCGCACTATACCTGCATCTAACATTTCATCTACCATTATACGCACCTGCGAGCGCTCATGATGTGACAGTCGATACGGACGGTATACAACGGGACGTTGACTATTAAGCTCGATTTTCATTTGAGCAACGTTAGTACAACCTAGATCCTTCAAGGATGATGCAAAAAAAAAATTGCATATTGGGTTTTCCTGCAACACTATTCTTCAGTAAAATACTGCCACTAACGGTAGGATTAACGCTAGCTCTGATCGAAACAGGTCCCCAAAATTTGACAGCTCCTAAAGTGCAAACCTTAAAAGAGTTCCCACTCTCACTTTCAATGTCAACATCAGAAAAAGGTAATTTATTGCCGTTGTCGAAGAATTTTAATTCAGAAACATTTTTATAAGCAACTACTCGTATATGGGGAAGTTCCGTGTAAGTCTGACCAATTAGCAAGGGCTTCTCCAAAAAGTCGTCACTCACAACCTTACAAATAACCCTGGCGTTGACATAGTCTATACACAAATCAAGGGACAACTCTCCAAGAGCTTGCACAACACTATTACCGATACCTTTCATTTGAGAGGGCGTGTTATCGTGAATTAAGCCTAGCTCCTTGGTTACCGACTCCATAATCAAGGTAACCTCGCTCCCAAAATCTATGAACCCCTGTAGGGGGGTTAACCCTATTAACAATAACCTCTTTTATAAATTTGGAGTTTGGGGTTTCAGTACCCTTTTTGACAGAATCTATGCGAATTGTCTTCGAAACAGTAGCGCTAGAATTCGTTGGCTTTTCCCCTAGCTTACTAAAACAGGTCTCTATCGTATGTCCGAGTCTATTGCATCGCTGGCACTTCAAGAGAGGTTTAGGACAATGTAGAAAACTATGCCCCTTCTCCTTACAGTTATAGCAACCACTAGGCAGACCCGATCTAGCAATAGATTTTGGAGCTTGGTTTTGGTTATTATTCTGATGTGTATTGTCTACAGTTTTATTACGAAAATGGCCACGGTCCACTGAAGACTGATGAGTATCTTTATTGCTTAGTAAGAACTGCAAAAGTTGGTCAGGGTGATTGCAACGTAATGCCAAAGCACTCGATCTAAGCGTCCTGTCACTCAAGCCGTGAATAATGCAGTCCACGGCACGCTTTCCTACTATATCGCATTGATTCACGAGAGCAAGCTTTTTGTAATAATAAATTTCGATAGGCTCATTGAACTTGCTCTTCCTTTTCAGCATATCCTCCAAGGTCTGGCCGTAATTTTGTTCACAAGGAAATGCATTTATCAATTTATCTTGCCATTCTTTCCAGCTGAAAAGAATCGAATTCAAGCTTTCGTACCACATTTTAGCCAGGCCTTGGAGTTTCTGCATGGCAAAATGAGTGGTAGTCCTGTCGTCCCAACCATATACCGACGCACATTCGTTGACCTTTTTCAGCCATATATCGATACGTTGATTTTTAGTTGAAGGGTCAAAATTAGGCAATATATTTTGGTGGTCTATCTTTTGAGACGACTGTGCATTTTGGTTATGTGGCTGTGACGACAGATCCTCCTTCAACAGTTTTAAAACACTAACAAGATCGTTCTTAGAAAAAGATGGACTACGTGACCTTATATATTCTCCTGCATTGCTGCGTTGCTCGGCACGTGGCTCTGCCCGACGCTCAGCTTCCGAAGGGCTCGCGACGTTCGCTGGCACGTGGCTCTGGCCGACGCTCAGCTTCCCGGCGTCCGGAGGGTTCGCGACGCTCGCTGGCACGTCGTGACGATGATCGACGACGGTCCTCCGTGGCACGAAGTCGTTCACGCTCTCGGCGTAATTCCTGCTCCAGCATCTGTACTCTCTGTCATCCCAGCAGGAAGTCTTGCTTATCTCGAGATCGAATCGGGCTGCGCATACGCAGGCCGCTTCGACTTCGTGAGCGATCATCTCGACTAGGTGTCTCCAGTCTACGCTGACTGGAGTCTCGATTTGAGCGTTCTCTGCGTCCTGGTGGCTCGTCCATGATCTAAACACTCGCAAAAAAAAAGAAGGTATGTTAATAACAATGACTAAAAATAAAAAAAAATAAAAAATATGGTGAATAACACCACATTATTCGGTTTAATTGAAGGATGAAAAATGCGTCATATCTCGAAAACGGTGCGTCCTACGCCAAAAATAAGCAAATTTTCGTACCCCTTTAAGAAACCCCCATAGGATAATATTCTCGACCATTTTAGACACTTATTAAGACACACAGAGACACAAAAAAATTTAGACACGAAAATAAAATAGACCGTTATTAAATACTGTAAGGTCGTATTACAAAACAACAGAACCACTCTCCAACTCTTAGACTACGTTCAGAGCTGCCATTTAGATAGATTTAAACACTGTTTATCTCTAAACACTTGATCATTATTTCCGTAATACGACCGTTACGTTTTAAACTACCACTGATTTCAGTACCATCACTAGTATTAAGCAATTTGAATTAAATATAAAATTATGATAAACATTATAATGCAAAGATAAAACACAAAGAGAAATATAATTCAGTTTAAATAGGTAATAAAAGCCATGGGCGTGTACTTACGTTTTAAGATTGGTTACCGTGTCACTTCTGATATATAAAAAAAACTGCACTATGGACTAAACTTATACTTTCAGGATGCCTAGGTGGAGTACTGAAGAAAATCCAGGTAACAGAAAACACAACTTTATTAATTTCTTTTCGAACTTCTTCCCCAACAGCTCAAGTCAGAATGTTTAACCGACCTCTTCCCACTTCCTAGGTTTCCGATAACTTTGCGCGCTAAAATCGAGTTCTGTTATTGGTTAAAGATTTTATGGCGTGCTGGCCTCTGATTCGTTAGCCAATCAGAAGCATCCAACAGCCAACCGACAAACTAAAGCGTTGCCGGTACAAAATATTCGAATCAAAATAGTTACCGGCCTGGAATCTAGTCTTTTTGCATTTCAATTTAATTAAATAAAAATGTAATTTAAGCGAACCCTAACACTAGCATTGTATAATCAAGGCTCATAACCTACAAAAGATCTGTCGCATACTGTAATCACGCCTTCCGCGTGGCTAGCTTTAGAGGCCTTAGCTATGCACATACTGGCTTGCGCGTGGCTGCTGCTGCGCTCGAATGTGCATGTTTTCATGCTTTTTCACCTCACCTTTGTAAACTCCGTCTGATTTTGACAACCACACTTGTTAGCGCACGTACAGCCGCTTTGCTCATGCCTAGGTGTCAAAATCAGCGGAGAAGCTCATTCAGCCATCTTTGACACGCTGGACATTGTTCCCAGGGTCCCAGATCCGGATTACCAGCTCCGGATTCCCGGATACAGATTTCCAGGCCCGGATTCCCCAATTAGGAAGATGGAGGGAGAGGACTTGGAGCCCTACGCTCTGAGCGAGCGCCTACATCGTCCTCCATCGCGGCCATCCTGCCGCAGTGCCTCGTGGCGCGGCCACTAGGCCACTCATCACGGCGGCTCGCTCCACGCCGGGTGCTTATTTACCCGCGTGGCCTCAGCAGGCCGTCTCCGAGCCGGCTAGACCATCTGCCGGCCGATCATCCTGGCTCTTGTCGACCCTGCGAGCCGGCGCCGCCACCTGCCGGCCAACACCTCCGGGGGCAAACGCAACGTGGCTTCCCCGAGACACCAAGGCTGAGCCAGGGCAGTAGTGTGCTATCACCCGGGGAATGTTAAAAATTGTGACTGCAAACCTACCCACACCCTTTCTCTATTTTTAATATATATTTTTAACGTTGACCGACTTACGTGTTGTTATTTTTCATCCCACGTAGGCTCCTTACGTCACATACCTTCTATTATTTGTTTTCCCAAATAATATAAAATTAAATAATCTAAGATAGACCAAATAATATTTACTTAACTAGGTGACCTATGACAAGTTCAGAGAGTTGTTTTACGAGTTATGGTCGTATTCTTACTGTCGGCGCTCTAACATATTATGTGATCTCTCTTTTCGTGCGTAGGATGTTGATGGATACTAAACTTGATCTGAAAAACCACAGAAAAGGCAGCCATATTTTATAAATGCTTTTTAACCATACGATTAGTTAAAACATATATGGTTAGAAAGATTTTATAAATAAGGCCCTTTTTATAGGTCTCTATCCTATAGTTCATGAGACACTTTATACACCAAAAGTAATTATTACAATTATGTTAAACGAGTCAGTGTTCTAGAACTTCAGATTTCAAAGTTAAAAAGCTTCGACGTCATCACCATTAACGATTCTCAAAAGGTAACTTCGTCAAAGTTAACGAAGTTACCTTAAGTAGTAGCCCACCGGTATCAGGAATAGGGTCCAAGCTACCGGTGGTCAGGGCTCCTGAGAAAGGAATCTCCTAACAATACGAGCCGTGTCCAGGAGTACTGCTTTCTGGATCAAGCCCTTGATCCAACTGCCTAACGAGAGCCTCCTGAGATGTTGGTCGAGGCTCTTGGCAATTAAGCCATTGGCCGTCACGACTATCGGCACAATGACTGCTATATCCACCTTCCACATGTCGACAACCTCGCGAGCCAGATCAAGATACTTTGTTTTTTTATCTCTCTCAGCCTTCACGAGGTTCTCGTCATGAGGGACAGCTATATCAACAATCATTGTGCGACGCTCTTGTTAATGGTGATGACGTCGAAGCTTCAGTGAAAACAACAAGCGTAAGTGAAAACGAGCATTAGGGCGAGCTCACATTGAGACGCGACGCGACGCTGCGTGAACTTTCTGAGTTTACAAAAACTCTAAAGAACTTTATTTACTAAACAAAAATGAACACTTTGCTGCGCAGCGGTAAACAACTGCTTTCTTCTTAAAGAAAGCAGCTAGCCTGCATCGTGAGCTTATCCTTAATATCTTCGCTAGTTCTTAGTGAGATGAACACGTTTACCTGCATGATGATTGTCCTTCAGTACTGACACTGCAATCTCCTTGGAAACAATAGTTTTGACAGATTGAAACTGAAGACTCTGGCTTCGAGCCATTCGGTATCAAACGCTGAAGTACTTCGCAGTTCTTTTTTCCCTGAATTTGTTCCTGTATTGTGTAGTTGGCTGCAATAAGTTGATAATTCGCATTCCCAGAGCTAGACTTTGAAAATAGTTTCCCTTCCAAATGTTGTGATGCATTAATGAACTTAGGTAATCGCCAGATTCCCACTTCACTATATATCTTCCAGTAAATAAAGTCTTTTGATACGGCCAACGAATATCCATAAACATTCCAATTTGCAATAATATATAATGTTGTTCTGTTTGTTCCATTAAAATCGGCACTTTCAATACATTGCTGATAATCGCTATTTACACGATTTAACTCCGTCCAGTAAATTTTTTGCGTCTGCTGGTCGATGGCCAAGCTTCCTCGGTCATAAACATTCTTATCTATTAAAACTGACCTCTCGGAGCCATCAAACCGAACCCTCTCTACCGTGTAGCTTGTGATCCAGTAAATATACCTGTAATTTGTAAAAATCTATAAATATTTTCACAAGTTCAACACTAGTTTTTTTTTCCCCGACCCCATAGGAGCCAATTTTTTGTTGCTTAAAATTAACAATGACATTACAATTTTGGCTACGTACCGATCTCCATCCATTTATTGTATCGACAAGTTTAGACTCTATTGACAGTATACTTCGTCCTATTAAATGCAATAATAATAATTATTATTATTGGAGATGTAAACATTGACATAAAGCCTGATAATAGTGATAGAAATAGTCCACCTTATTTAAACCTCACTTCCGAGCTGGGTCTTCTTCCAGGGCATACATTGCCAACTAGATTGAACAACTGTTTGGACCACATCATGATCAAAACAAATAAGTCTGCCATAGTCACTGTCATAGAGTCTACTGTCACGGACCATGATTCTGTTCTTATTAATTTATCTTGCAAGCGTGAATTGATAAAGCAATCCAACATAATTGTTAAGACAGATTTTAATGCAGCTTTAAAACAATTAGAAACGATGGATTTCTCCTTTGTCTCTTCTTTAGCTAATGCTCAGGAAGCCGCCACTCTTTTTACGGAGAACTTATCGTCTGCGATCAAATCAAACACAACCGCTAGTATTATTTCTGGTCTTATGGATTACACCTGGTTTAGTGCGATGTATTCGACACCGTGATAAGTTACATGCCAAGGTAAGAAAAAATACTAATAACTCAGTTATTGAAGTATACAGTCTGACGGTAGACAGCAAACCGTTCGCGCGCGTACAACTGTCGCTACTCTGCCTACGGCCTACGGTCAGCGTTTCTCAAAGTTCTCAAACTACTTAGTCAGTCTACTCAAAAATGTTTAAATGCAGACGTTGCGGGGATGAAGCCGTGGACGGCGTAACTTGCTCCGTATGTCAAGGGCAATTCGACTTTCCTTGCTCGGGTATAACGGAGCGCGGATATAGTAGGCTCGGTGACCGCAAACACACATGGAAATGTGCCAGCTGCAAAGCACCGGTGACAGCCAGTCCCAGCATTAAAGTTACATCACCAGTTCCAGCGGACTATGAGACCATTTTACTGGAGTTGAAGCGGCTGTCGGCCCAAATGGAGTCGCTGCCGGCTTTAGTTGAGACTGTGAAGGCCATCCAGGGTGAGCTCGAGGACTTGAAGACTATAAGGGTTGAATTCTCAGAAGTGAAGCACTCTTTTGAGTTTGCCTGTGACGAAATCAAGGCGTTGACTGGTAGGGTGTCGATCCTGGAGAAGGAAGCCGAATCAATGAAAAAGACCAAAGAAGAGCTTTCCACCTTACAAGATCGTATATTTAAGTTAGAGGAGCAGCAACGTGAGAATGAGCAAAGGTCCCGTATAAACAACATCGAGATTAAGGGTGTGCCGATGTCAAACAACGAAAACCTGTTCACTGTAGTGGCCAAGATTGGAGAGACCATCAACTGTCATATCCCTAAGGAGCAGATCAATTACATAGCTAGGGTACCCACGCGTAATGATAGACTAAATAAAAATATTATTTGTGCCGTGCACAATGGTTACATGAGGAATGATTTTGTGGCTGCCGCAAGAAAATACAAAAACCTAAACACCGGCATTTTGGGACTTCAAGGTGACAGCAAGATCTATGTCAACGACCATCTTACACTAGAAAACAAAATTCTTCTGAACAAAACTAAAGCTCGAGCCAAGGAGCGTGGATTTGAATTTGTGTGGGTTACTGGTTGCAAAATATTTTTACGTAAAAACCCCACTTCTCCTAAACATCACATCAAGACAGAACGAGATATCAAAAAGTTTTTATGTTGACAATGTCGATGCGGCTTTCTGGTGTCTTGTTTACTTATATCGATTCGTTAAGTTTGAGAAACACAGGTAACTGTATTTTATACGCATTCGCTTTTGTTCGCTGCTCGCTCGGTGACAACTGGTTTGTAAATCATTGCTGTTATGATTGTAAACTTTATTTACTGTCTACTAAAGTTGCGTTTTGCTACTTGGTCGAAACTTGTTTATCTTCTATTTATTTAAACTCACTACTTTACACCTGTTTTTTTTGCAACTTATTCTACATGTCCTGTTACCGTAATTTGAATGTGCTTTATATATTTTTATCTATTGAATTAAATAATAAACCTTTCAATGATTACTATGGCGCCTATTAATATTTACTATCAGAACGTACGGGGGCTACGGACAAAGACAGCTGTTTTCTTTAGGAATATCTGCAGTAATGATTTTGATGTTATTTGTTTAACTGAGACATGGTTAATGGATGGCATATCTGACTCGGAATTGTTTGATGACCGGTATCTTGTGTGGAGACGTGACCGAGACTACACTCATACTAGCCAAACGATGGGAGGAGGGGTTTTAATTGCAGTTAAGCGTGAACTTGCCGCTGACACCTGCCGCGAATGGTGCTCGTCTGCAGAGGATTTATGGGTTACGTTGACGCTGCATCATAAAACACCCAGAGTAGCTTACAAAATGCACATTTGTGTTGTGTATGTTTGCTGTGAGAATCTCGGAAATTCTTTAACGACTCAACTAAGCAACTTATCGGACAACTTACTTGAAATTACCCTCATTCGTCCGTCCGATAAGTTTATTGTTTTAGGCGACTTCAATCAACCTGACATTGTATGGCAGCGGGCTGGCGACGGAAAATCATTATACCCTACAAATTTTCATGGTAATGTTCAGACTACTTTAATTGGTAATCTTACTAAATGTAATTTAATGCAATATAATAGTCACTTGAACATCAATGGTAGAATACTCGATTTGGTTCTTTCTAATGATGAAGTTATCGTCAGCTCATGTGATGATCCACTAGTGCCTGCAGATCCTCATCACAGAGTCTTATGTATTACCGCGGAATTCGTTGAACTCCATCGACTACCAGGTCGGTCCTACGTAAAATTTTTATATAAGTCTGCTGATTACGAAAATATAAAAGGCGAGTTAAATCGTGTGGACTGGCAGTCGGAGTTCAGTAGTAGATCGATGGAAGAAGCGGTAGCATACTTTTATGGAGTAATAAAGAGGCTACATTCCATGTATATACCGACAAAAACTGTCGTCCCAAAATCAAAATACCCTCCCTGGTACAAAAGTCCGTTGATAAAAATCTTAAAAGAAAAAGCCAAATTTCACACTAAATTTAAGAAGTACGGGAACTTATCTGACTATCAGTCTTTCATTTTGCTCCGTCAACGGGCTAAAGACCTGGAGCGAGATATGTTTGACAGTTACATAGCAAAAATAGAATCTAACATACGCGACAATCCACGGGCCTTTTGGAGGTACGTCAAGTCCAAAAAACAATCTTGTTCTTACCCTTCAGTGATGCAATTTGGCCAGGAAACGTCCAGTGATGGTGACGTAATTTGTGATATGTTCGGTAACTGTTTTCGCTCTAACTTTCTTGACGATACTAGTGATGCCAACAGTCAATCTTCGGCTTATAATATGGCCGAAGAACCCATTGATAACATGCACGATATAAGTCAAGTGGAAATTCGGCTAAGTGAGGTATGTAGGCTGCTAAAACGGGTGGATCTAAACAAATCTGCGGGGCCTGATGATATTTCACCCATATTTATCGTTAACTGCGCCAAGGATCTTTCGGTGCCTCTTTCCATCCTGTTTGAAAAGTCGCTTGCTACTGGCGTGGTGCCTAAGATATGGAAGTCGGCATATATAACACCGATACATAAAAAAGGGTCAAGGACATTGGTCGAGAATTACAGACCTATTTCGAAGCTGTGTGTGTTTGCTAAAATACTGGAGAAAATTGTGCATACACAGGTTTATTCGGCAATCAAGCACAGTTTTGATGAAAGCCAGCACGGTTTCGTGAGGGGTCGGTCGACCTCATCTAATCTCACTGTCTGTAGCGATTACCTCTCCGAGTGTATGTCACAAAGGTCCCAAGTCGATGTTATATATACCGACTACAGTAAATGTTTTGATCGAATAGATCACGTGATCCTGTTGCGTAAACTTTTATTGGTGGGCATCAGGGGTGATCTTTTCCGGTGGTTCAAGTCCTATGTGGAGAACAGATGTCAGACTGTAGTTCTGAATGGATACTGCTCCAAACCTATGAATGTCCCATCGGGGGTTCCCCAAGGATCCTTGCTGGGGCCACTGTTGTTTAATATTTTTATCAACGATATCTCTTCTTATTTCCGGTATTCAAAATTGCTACTATATGCTGATGACATGAAGATAATGAGACAAATAAATACCTTGGCAGATGCTCATCTATTACAGGAAGACCTTAATAATTTTCAAGGCTATTGTGTTAATAATAAGTTGGACTTGAATGTCTCCAAGTGTTATGTATGCTCCTTTACGCGGAAACCTATCCCGATCGTCCATAACTACATGCTTTTGGATACAGCACTAAATAGGGTAAACACTATCAGGGATCTGGGAGTTACCTTTGACGCTAAGCTGCTCTTTGATGTACACATAGACAATATAGTCAAGAAAGCGTCAAAAGCACTTGGTTTCATTCTCCGAGTGTCCTCGGAGTTCAAGAATATAAAGACTATTAAAATATTATACTGTTCTTTTGTTCGTAGTCATCTGGAGTATGCCTCTCAAGTCTGGAACCCCAATTATAATGTTTACATAAATCGTATTGAGAGCATACAAAAAAGGTTTCTAAGGCACATTCAATATCGGTCTAAAACGTTTTTAACGAATTACACCCAACGTTGCAAAAAATTTCATATCCTTCCACTTTACGAAAGGCGGAAAATATCAGATCTTGTGTTTCTCTTCAAAATAGCCAATGGAACAACTGGTGTTACAGAGTTGTTACACAAAATCGGGCTGCGAGTGCCATCTGTGTTCTTACGTAGACTTCATATATTGCATACCCCAGTGGTAACTACTACATACAGACGGAACTCGTACATGGTGAGAGCGAGTCGTATGTACAACGCAACCTGCCGGGAAGCTGATATCGACATTTTCAACACTAGTGTTGCTAAACTGAAAAAAAATTTATCCAATAGCTTCTTCGAGCGTAAATAATCATATTTCTGCTTTATGTTATATAAGTAAACTCTATTGTCAACTTTCTGTTTCATATGATATATGTATATACTACATGTGGAAACTTGTAATTGGCCATATTTTGTTAAGACTATTACTTACTGTATCTGTCTAGCTGTAAGTTTTCCTAATATAAATAAAATAAAATAAAATAAAATAAGTCACTTACAAGCGCTACCGAAATTTCTGTAACGCTCTATTGCGAAAGCTTAAAATAAACTATGAAAAAAATCTGTTACAAAATGCAAAAAACAGTAAAGAGACCTGGACGGCTATAAAATCAATTACTGGTACTGTCAAGCAAAAACTCGGTGCTTCTGAATTACTGAAGAATAGTATTAACCCTTCTGATGCCGTTGAGGCAGTGAATAACTTTTTTGTGGATGCTGGAAAACTGCTTGCGGACAAAATAAAGTGTGCTAATAGCCCCGAAATCACACTGCCTTTAAATAATTTCACTGTGCCCCGCGTCTCTAACTCTATGGTATTGCTCCCACCAGACGAGACAGAAATCGAAACCCTAATCATGAATCTGAAAAACGACTCTGCAACAGGCTGCGACTCTATATCGAGTAAATTTTTTAAAATGGCAAAACATATTGTGGTCCCGCACTTTACCACAATAGTGAGGCTGTGTATAGAGCAGGGTGTTTTTCCTAACGTTTTTAAAAAGGCGCTCATCACTCCTATCTACAAGAGTGGGGCACGAGACAGTGTAACAAACTACAGACCAATTTCTGTGTTGCCAGCGCTCTCTAAATTGTTAGAAAAGGTACTTAATAACCAGCTTATAAATTTTCTAGAACAAAATAGTGTATTATCTGACTCCCAATTTGGTTTTAGGGTAGGTAAAAGCACGGAAGGAGCCGTTGGTTCGTTGGTAGACTACGTCACATCTTGTCTAGATAGTAAAAAAAAGTGTATCGGAGTTTTTATTGATCTTGCCAAGGCTTTCGACACTGTCTCGATTTCTGCTCTTGTTGATAAGCTGGAGAGATGTGGCATAAGGGGAATAGTACTCAAAATCTACAAAGATTTTCTTACTGGTCCTTTACAAAGGGTTAGAGTCGGTAGTTCTGTTAGTACAGATGTAGCAGTTACCTACGGAGTACCACAAGGCAGCATTCTTGGTCCCAGTCTCTTCCTAATTTATATAAACGACCTATGTCAAATGAAACTGAATAATGGCAAAATTTTTACATACGCCGATGACACTGCTTTGGTATTTCAGGGAGAGACTTGGAATGAAGTTCAAAAGAATGCGGAGATAGGGCTCCATAAAGCCAGACTGTGGCTGAGGCATAACCTTTTGACTCTCAACCTATCTAAAACCACTTATGTACAGTTCACTAACGCTCTAATCAAACAGCCAAATGTGGCTGTTCGGATTCACACATGTACACAACCACTGTTTACTCAACGGTGCTCGTGCCCTACTGTGAATAAAAATACGACAGTTAGGTACCTTGGGGTACTTTTGGATGAAAAACTAACTTGGCAACCACATATTGAAATGGTTTCGTCAAGAATCAGGAAACTTATATGGGTTTTTAAAAATCTCAGACATGTTGCAGACAGAGATCTCCTCCATGCAGTTTATTGTGCACTGGCCCAATCAGTTATTGGTTACTGTATAGGAGCTTGGGGAGGTGCATGCAAAACGCATATCTTATGTCTAGAAAGAGCACAGCGGTCATTGTTGAAGACTATGCTTTTCAAACCATACAGATTTCCCACGAAAGCTTTGTACGAGATATGCCAGGTATTTACCGTCAGACAACTTTTTATTTTTCATCTAATAAAAAAACAACACGTATGTACACCTTATGATCGTAATAAGCTTCGTAATAGACGAACAATTCCAGATGTCTATGAATCGAGTAAAATATGTCGTACGGCTTTTGCACGAAGACAAAACGCATTCCTTTCGGTTTACGTGTATAACAAAGTTAACAAAATCCTCAATTTGTATCCGCTGTCCCTACGAGCCTGTAAGTTAAAAGTAAGGAATTGGCTCTATACTCTTGATTATGACAGTGTGGAGAAGGTGATAATCTAATTTTATTTACAAATAGTAACATGGAACGTATGTCTCTGGACATACACACATACAGGTACTCAAACATAAACACGCACATAACACGTACACTACACATAGCACGATTATAATTAAGTACAATTGTGATTATTTTAATAATTAATTTGATTTTCATGATGTTAATTATCGACTAAAATATTTGGCATGATTTTTAATAATTTCATAAAGTTTTATTTATTTTTCGATTTTAATAATTAGATTAAGTTTTTACGATTTTTAAATTTGATTTTGTGTAATTTTAATGGGTGATTTTAATAATTTTATTTAGTTATTGGGATTTTGATTTGATTTTATATTATTTTAGTTTGCGCTTTTATTAATTTTACAATTTATCGATGGATTTTAATTTAATTTAGTAATAAGTATTTACATTTTGATTATTTTTTTTTTTTTTATTATTGTTAATATCCGATATTATTGATGTTCTTTTTTCTTAAATCCTATGTTTATCTAAATTATTTAGCCAAAATAAAATGGGGAAGGCGCTGACTCCTGACATACAGGCTCGCCTAGTTTGGGAGTCAGAGGCTTCAAAAAATTGTTGCTTATGTTTTAAGACAATAAAAGTATTTGTATTTGTAGTTTTGCTGAGTCATAAACCTACACACAAGGGCAAAAATAGCACAACATAAAAATAGATACTATTTTTAAATACAATTCAATTTTAGAATCAAATATTATTATGAATACATATTTTCTTATTTATAGCTGTATTACATAAAACAAAGCATTTTAATTTTGTAACTACGTCAATTGTCAACATTTTCCTTACAATCAAAGTGTCACCTTTCACACACCACTTTAATGTGATACACACAATTATGTATACTGACAGTTACAGCCAACCATAAAACCAAAACCTTGGTTCTTTAAATATAAAAAAGTCTCTAAAACTGTTTTATCTGTCCTTTGCAGAGTCCGCTTAGGTTTTTGTTGCACCCCGGTTTTTTTGGAAAAAATTCGTGTCCGTGACTCCTCCCTGTGCGAGTGCGGTTTAGAAGAGGGTACTCTTGATCACATATTTTTTGAATGCTCAAACAACATCCCTCCCCTAGATTTATATAGCTGCCTCCCTAAATTTAAGATTCCTCTTCCAATTAATTTCCCCTCTCTTTTAACATATTCTTCACCTGATCTACTTGTGGCGCTGATGAAATTCATCCGTCACAATAATATTAAATTATGAGTCGTAAATCCAAATCTGTCCATCTGTGTAGTTGTGGTATGTGTATTTTTAATGTTCTAACCATCATTATATTTATGTATTTTTATTTTTTGTTTGTTTCAGTCCAGTACTAACCCATCAAGTTCAACTATATCAACCGAAGATTTTTTATTACGTCTATAGTTGCTGTCGATTTTTTATTTATTTTTTTAAATTTATTTTTTGAAACTATACACACACTTGCTTATCCAATTTACTTTCGACATTGGCAGAATAGTCGACATCGGCTCTACTTGCCATCAACAAAAAAATAGAATAGTATACTGACAGTCCAAGAATGTCACCAGTCGAATAATTCAAACAATTTGTAGGGTTACAAACATTCAAATGTAAAAACGGAAATCTTATAGGCTCACTCGTGCGTGTATCTCTCTGTCCGTCTGTTCATCTGTCACAGCCAATTTACTCCGAATCTCCTGGCCCGATAAAGTTGAAATTCGCTAAATAAATTAATTTGGTATATGGGGGTCAAGCTTTTCAAACTATACCTTGCGACATATCGAATGGAAGGGCGCATTGTGAGGGTCTCAAATATGTTTATTTCATAATTTTAAAATGAATCAATATAGAGTTATTTAAGAAAGTACATTGTAAATTGACCATTAAAGTATAATATAAGGGGGAGGAGGCCCTTTATCTCCGAAACTACTCAGCCTAAAATTTTGAAAAAAATACAGAAAATAGTTCTTTACGTATAGATTACAGAAAATCTATAAGAAGTATATATTTTTACGTTAGCTTTCGTCGTCTTAATAATAACATGAGGAGAATACGTCTTTCGCAGTTCATATCTAGTAAAAAACTGCAAGTGAACACGTTTGTTCAGCGACGGCACGACGTCGTACCGCGGTACGGTGCACCACACCGTACCGCGGTACGACGTCGTGCCGTCTCACGGTGGCGGCGCCGGCGTCGCACCTTGGTGACGTGTCTCTCGTCCCACACAATGTATCAATTAACGTCTCTAGTTGCTGCGCATCGGACGTTATTAGTTGTTAGAGCAAGAAGATTGCGAAAAATGTAATGTTGAAAATATTTTAACCGACTTGAAAAATGAGGAGGTTGTCAATTCGGAGGTTTATAATATACATATTTTTTTGATGTATGTTTGGACATAACTTCGTCATTTATTTTACTGCTCTTGCATATATATGCATTTATAACACAATATGATGGGGAATCACAACTAAAAGTGAACAATAAAACAGACTTCCAAAAAAACAAAAAAAAGTGCAAAATAACTTTAATTTCGAAAGTCGGTGTAAAAAAACGAGGAAATAAAACCAGAAACACTGCTCTTTTTTTTTGTAAAAAAAGTTTTTAATACGATGCAAAAAATATCGAGTCTTACGTGGCTTAATTTAAGTTTCACCTACCTAGACATGTTGAGAATAATTTTATCCATTGAACCTAAAACCAACAATTAATTTGAGAACCTCCTCCTACTTGAAGTCGGTTTACTTAGGTAAGTAGAAAGAACACTTTAAACTAACCAAGACCCAACTACCCGCAACAACCCGTCTGAGATAAGACCTAAACTTATAAAACAATCAATAACCCACAACATTTTGGTCAGTGGATGTTGTCTAGCGTGGACGTGTGTCAGTTGTCTCAAGTGATTCCTTAATATAAATTCTGTCATTGGTTGTAATTAAACAAGAGGAAAGGAAAGGATGAGAAATTAAATACTGCCACTATTGGTTTATCCGGTGACCCTAAACCGGTTTACATCGCGTAGCAATTGCCTGTCTCCACAAAAAAGTTATTCTACCAGGCTCGAAAATTTGCCAAGAAGTTGACAAGCAAGTTTTAATTCATTTAGAAAAGTGTCTACTTGATCTTGATAACCTAAATTCAATCTGATTAGTACAACGTACTAAAATATCTTCTACCTTATTTGTTTTACCTTGCATAGTTACATTAAAAAATCGCAACATATACATTACAATCTTAACACAACATACACAAACCTAAACTCTTTCACGATACTACACACAAAAACTATGATATATACGCAACAACAAATTACTGACATATATGAGATGTATCAGTCATATTTTAGTCTATGTAAGACAACAGACACAAAAGAAAATCTATTGTTCGTGGTCACCGGTGACCTCCGTGACAGATGACCATTTAAATTACTAATGGATTAAAAAAAAACATTAACGATGACTTGGACAATCTTGAGCTAGGAAGTTCCTTTTCTTGTAATCCACTGGATTGTGCAAGTTATTTTGTTACTTCTGAGAGTAATATTAAAATACTACATGAATATCCGCAGTATTAAGAAAATTTTACAACAGACAGACTGTAATGTAGCGTTATTTTGCAAGATGACAGATAGTGGTCTATGACGTTTCTTTTTCCAACTTGATCTGGAGCGAGTCTGACTCTCAAACAAAATTCATTGCAAAATAACTAAGCTAAAAGCTAAATACCTAATGATGTCTCGAGAAGTTAAAGGGACCAGAGTCAAGTTCAAATGCTTTAAGCATAAGAATAAAGACGCTGTAAGTATTACTTTGGGATTTTTCTGTAAACGCTAAATCTTAAGCTTGACATTTATGAGTCTCACCGAATTCCTTTCTTGTTGACAGGTTTCCTAGGTTTCACTTAAGTTTTTTATGGTATTATCTAATTAGAAAAAGGTCGGATCTTAACCTCACTTTTTTTGGAAGAATAATGCGGTCTTATCAAAAGGTTCTGAACACAGACGTCCGCGTGTCCAAGGATAATTAGGATTGTATGGCCACAGCTGCAATATTGCTTGTGGAATCTCCTCTCTGGACCTTGATCTTCGATCTTCGAACGATTGGGTAGTAATTGTTCATTATCAATAAAACTGTAAGTGCTACGTACAATTTTCTATGGGACTTATGAAACTTAGTCTAGTTTGATGCAGTGTTGCTAATAAATGTGAAAAGTGAAGACCAAATCTATGGACTATTATTTTACAACAAACATTCCTCATGCAAGGAACCTGTAGATTGGCAAATAGGTTCTACATGTAGAAATCTAACTCTGACGCTAGCCGGTGAGAAGAAAAAAATCATTACAACCTACTTGGGATATGGTTAAAATAATGGCAGAAAACGAGTAATAAGTCAGATCATAGGCTGGTTTCACGACAGCCTACTAAATGTCAAACCTGTTACATTCCTTTTGCAATTCGACGAAATAATGTGCCCCCTAAAGACTTCACAATATTTGCTCATTTATGCCAGAGTTCATCTAATACATGTACTTGCCCTACACTGGACAGATACGATAGTGTCAAAATATCTAGTTTTGCAAATTGATGAACGCCTTAGATGGGACAAACAGCTCGATATGATAACTTCCAGAATATTGCGGCTCATTTACGTCTTCAAATCGCTAAGAGAACCTGCTAATATGGGCACACTGAGGATGGTCTATTTTGAACTGTGCCAGTCTAT
Organism: Polia nebulosa; assembly: GCA_951329385.1. Lineage (NCBI taxonomy): Eukaryota > Metazoa > Arthropoda > Insecta > Lepidoptera > Noctuidae > Polia > Polia nebulosa. Next base: position 30,603,077 of record OX589598.1, read on the forward strand.
AATTGGATATTGCATTACTGTAACTGAGAGAGCTCAAAGAGCTGTACTAAAGGTTATGTGTAAAAATCATACCGACAATCAACTAAACATCTCTACGAGGACTGTGAGAACTGTTAGACAACTGTTCATTCTGCAGATCTTAGGACACCTAGATCCATGTTGCTGCGCCCAAACAAGTTCGGCGAGGCAGGCCAACCGCGGGGCTGTGCTAAAGCCCACAGGATTGGCCCCGTCGAAGAAGGTGAAGTCCGCGGCTGTGATTATATCGTTGAGCACCTCAGAGTTCTGAGTTGAGCTTCGCGATGACTGACAAATGCTTGCACTGTCTGGACAGGTCCACTCGAATTCGTGTGTTGCTTTCTTCATAAAGCTCATCCCAGACATAAACGTACATGGTTCTCATAGGATCTAACCAGTCCACATTGTATGGATTTGAACACTAAAAGAGACTTTGACCTCTGAGTTTGTTTCGGTGTTTCTTCTCAGGGTAGTCAGCTAGGAAACACCGGCCTCATCTAGCTTAAACTGACAAAAAAACATTGACGTGTAAAAGTGTTCCTTGTAACCTATTTACTGAATAAACATCATTTATCATTTATCATTTATGAAAGCTGGGGAGCGCCGAAGGCTCTTGGTGGGCTGGGTATTTGCGCAGGACAAGCTACTGGAACCCAAACCTCTGAGGTGCTTCCGCTGCCATGTGGTCACCCATGCGGCAGCCAAGTGCACCTCGGAGGTGGAGCGCGGCAACCACTTCTTCCGCTGTGGTCAGCCCAGTCACAAGGCCGGCTCGTGTGACGCCGCGCCGTACTGCGTAGCATGTGCGGCAGCTGGCAAGCCGGCCGATCACCGGGCTGGGAGCAGGACCTGCGCTCCACCCACCAGGCGCAGGCCCTCTATCGTGACCACCACCGTCACCACCACAGCCACCACCGCCACTGCTTACACCGCTGCCGCTCCCACAGCCGTCGTCGCCGCCGCAAACATCGCGGTGACAGGACCCTTACAGAGGGCTCGGGAGGAGGAGGCTGTCATGGAATGCCAATAACAGCCTCATTAAGCCTCCTCCAGGCTAACATCAATCACTGCGCCTCTGCTCAGGACCTGTTGTTCCAGAGCATGGCGCAGTGGTCGATTAACATCGCCGTGGTCGCTGAGCCATACTTTGTCCCGCCCAGGGATGACTGGGTGGAGGAGCTGAGCGGCTCAGTGATCATCATTTCGTTGGCTGCCACCGGTACCCCGAAGATGTCAAGGGGTCGGGGTTGCGTGGCAGCATGGTTCGAGGAGATAGCAGGGGTAGGGGTGTAAATCCCCACGAACCGAACTCTAGCCGAGTTCCACAACTCCCTCGCGGAGTTGAAAATAGTCGTCGTCAGGTACCGTTCCCTCCCTGTGCTCATCCTCGGGAACTTCAGTCCCGGTACATGGACACACGGGGCAGGATGGTGGAGGACTGGGCTCTGGAGACAGGCCTGGTCGTCCTAAACCGGGGTTCTGACCCCACATGCGTACGGATGCAGGGTGAATCGGTGGTGGACATTTCGTTCGCCAGCCCCGCTCTGTCACCGCGTGTCGTCGACTGGCGCGTCATGGAGGGGTGGAGACGTATTCCGATCACCGGCAAATCCGGTTTGACCTCTCCGCCCAGACCTCGAGCGTGCCGGTCCAACAGACCCCGAGTGGTCCGCGTTGGTCGCTGAAGCAGCAGGACCGGGAGCTACTCCTGGAAGCCTCGATCATGCAGCCCTGGGTGTCATCACCGGACAGGCCTGCCGACATCAATGACGAGGTAGAGTGCTTCCAGGGGGCCATCGCCGAGATCTGTGACGTGGCAATTCCTCGGGTCCAGCCAGGATGTGCTCGGCGCCAGATGTACTGGTGGTCGCCGGCGCTTACGGCTTCACGCCAAGCGTCTATTGCCGCGCGACGTCAGTACACCAGGTACTGCAGGCTCCGTAACTGCCCGTTGGATACGGAAGCCATCGAGGTGGAGCTGCACGAGGGCTACAGAGCGGCGAGAACCGACCACCAAGCGAAAATCAAGCGTGCCAAAGCTTTGGCCCGCGAGGAGTCGCTGAGGACTCTAAACGAGAAGAAAGAGATCCACGGGGCGCCCATACAAAGTGGTGCGGGATATACTCCGCCCATGGGCGCCCTCGCTGACGCAGAGTCTCCGGCCGCAGCTCGAGGAGGGCGTGGTGAGCGCTCTGTTCGCCTTGAGAGGAGAACATACTCCCCCGCATATGGCTCTGCCTCCTGCGGTATCTGACGCGGACCAAGACGACGACGACGACGACGATGCTCCCAAAGTGACCGAGGTAGAGCTGAGAGTGGCGGCGCGTAAGCTGAATGTCAAAAGCACCGCCCCAGGACCCGATGGCGTTCATGGGAAAGCCTGGGTCCTGCACTTGCAGGAGGCTCTCGGGCCTCGACTCAGAGGGCTTCTAAGCGCATGTTTGGAGAGGGGCCAGTTTTCACTTCGTTGGAAGACGGGGAAGCTAGTCCTCATCAAGAAACCGGGGCGCCCTGCGGGCACTCCGTCCGCTTACCGGCCCATCGTGCTGCTCGACGAGGTGGGCAAGCTCTTTGAAATAGTAATTGCAGACCGCCTCGTCGGGCAGCTGGTGCTGGCGGTGCCGGATCTGGCAGAGAGCCAGTTCGGCTTCCGCAGGGGGCGCTCTATGGTGGACGCCATCATGTGCATGAGGAGGGTTTACCCTCACTACGGGGGCTGCAGTGGCCCAGGGTGGGGTCGTCTTGGCGGTGTCTCTGGACGTTGGCAATGCCTTCAACACCCTGCCCTGGAGTTGCATCGGGGAGGCACTCTGATATCACCAGGTGCCGCCCTACCTCCGTCGGACGGACGGGGTTTGATGGAAAGGGCCGTAATCTACCTCGTTCATCAGGAGGAATGGAACCGGCGAGAGATGTCGTGCGGTGTTCCATAGGGATTGGTCCTTGGGCCGCCTCTGTGGAACATCGGGTACGACTAGGTGCTCCGCGCCGATATCCCTAGTGGCATCAGCGTGGTCTGCTACGCTGACGACACGCTGGTCCTAGCGCAGGGGAGGTCGCATGAGGCGGCGGCTGACTTGATGACACGCGAGGTTGCGATAGTCATCAATAGGATCCGGAAGCTGGGACTCAAAGTGGCATTGCACAAGTCCGAGGCCATGTGTTTTCATGGTTCTCAGAACGCGCCACCAGCGGGTTCCCAGATAACGGTAGGAGGGTTTCACATCGGCGTCGAGGGGACTATGAAGTACTGGGACTTGTCCTCGACAGCCGGTGGAACTTCGTCGAGCACTTCCGATGTTTGGGTTCCAGACTGGAGAGGGCCGAGACCGTATTGAAGCGGCTCCTGCCCAATCTGGGGGGTCCAAACGCCTCCTGCCGGAGGCTCTACGTGGAGATCGTACGGTCCATGGCTCTTTACGGGGCACCGGTGTGGGCGCTTTCCTTGAGGCGGCGACCAGCTCGCCGGTTGAACGCGTCCCAAAGAGTCATGGCGACTCGAATGATCCGAGGATACCACACGGTCTCCGGTGAGGCAGCGAGCCTCCTTGCCGAACTGTCGCTATGGGATCTGGAGGCAAAGGTCCTCACGCACTTCTATGAGTGGCGCAAGGAGGCGAAACGTCAGGACGAAACTTCGCTGCCGCGACACCTCGCGGCTTGGCGGACAGAGCTCCTGCAGGATCTCATGGCAACATGGAGAGAGCGACTGTCACAGCCCAGCGCTGGGCACGCCACCATTGCGGCGGTAGTACCCCTCTTTGAGGAGTGACTGGAAAAGCGCCACGGCGTCCTCACCTTCCGCCTGACGCAGGTCCTCACCGTACAAAAAAGTTTCGGGAGGTGCCTGTGTAGAATAAGGCAGAGGGAAACGCCCGGATGTCTCCACTGTGAGGATCGCCCAAAGGACACGGTGGTTGGAGATCTCTCCACCGTATGCTCCACCAGACACGGCGGGGCTCCGCCCAAGCGGGACAGATGCCCCGCTTGGGCGGAGCCCCGCCGTGTCCTCGTGGAGGCGATCGTCGGTAGCAACCTCTCGCGCCCGGTCATGGTCCAGGCCATGGTACGGAGCAAGAGAGAATGGGAAACAGTCTCCTCCTTCCACGAAACAATAATGCTCGCGAAGAAGGAGGCGGAACGGGTGAAGGAGGCTCAACAACAGAGTCGCCCTCTTGCCCGCGGCAGCAGCCGCCGCAGAAATGTTTACTTAAAACGTTAAATTGGTGTTTGGCAAAAGAGGTTTTATGTTAAACGCTTGACGGAATATTTCTGCGCTTTTTATGGTTAGATTTGGGCATGGATCTAGGAGTCCTGGTTTTTTTTTTGGGGTTTGGGAAATCATACGATGACATCTCCCGCTATGGGTGGAGCGGGAGGGCATGTCAGACTCTTACTGACTATAACCCACTTCTGTTTCTTCCCTGCCCTGAGTGCCCAGGTGTGCGATAAACCCTGTTTCGAATTGATCCACAACCCCTGGGCAAGCATCGGTCATGACGGGCCCCGTCATGATTGCTGACAACTCTTTGAGGCGCGCGTGAAACACTACGCGCCGTCGACTCTCAGGTCTGGTGCTGATCGGACGGCGAGCAACCCAATACTCGCCGTCCGCAGGCCCAGGTCGACGGTGGCCGTAGATCGTCCCGCAACGTCCTTCGTACACGCCATTACTTTGAAGAATACTATACACAAAGTAATGCGCCTTCTTAGGTTTGAACGCACGATCTTCGACGTGTAAGTTGGGGCGTAACCACTGAGCCACCACTGCTCATCGTCACCGTCAACCGCTGTCATAATAATTATTTTGTTGTGCGATTTTTTTTTTTAATTTTGCGATATCTCTGAAGTGTTAATGACAATTTTAGTCTAAATTAATTACTCAAGATGACTAATATATTTATTTACATTCTGATTAAAAGTATGTTGTTTACAACGCCTTTGTAAATTAATAATTGTTTTAGATCAAAATTTAAAACAAAAAAAATGGTTTTTGTGAGTAAACCTTAAAAGATAGACATAATTACGAGTAATATGCTATTGCGGAATATGTTATAGCACTTTTTGAGAAGATTTTTTCACCAAACAATAATGATATTGGTGTAACGTGAGCTATTTAGGCAGCGCACGCCATGAAAGATTTCAAAAGTCACGACTTTTTCCGACTAAGTTCACAAATATCATCAGATTTTTTAGTACTTATTTCATATATGTATTTACATAATGTATAGCCAAATTCCATCCTAAATAATAAACCTATCAAATGCTAAAATAATTATTCAAATAGGAGCATTGGTTCTGGAGATGACATTCCACATTTAAGAATACGAATAATTGGTTTTATTACAAAACATAATAAAAACTACTATTTTTGTTCCGCTAATTTTGTCGGTGTTTATGATTATATCATTAGTAACGTACCCTCCACAGCTGTCCACGGCGATATCCCAGCAGTAGTGATCCAACGTAACTAAAAGATTTCCGTCATCTGCTTTGTTAGAAGGTGCAGGATTTAATGAGAATGAGTATATGTCCTTATCTTGCTTCCAAATTAGTAATTGCGTGACCGGGTCGTAGACGACTCTCACGTAGTGTCCGTTTGAAGGTTTCGTAAGTAAAGGTTCTGTTTTCCTGGTTGATAGGTCAAAGCTGAATATTGACATGTTCGGGGTCTTATAGTCGGAAAACAGCACCCTGTAGTGAACTGGATCGTATGTTACTGAAGTGATATCAGTAGCCGACGGAATGTCTTCTGTATGCGTAAGTGTTCCGTTGTAATAAAAATCTAGTTGTTTGTCTTCGCCCACGACGATATCTGAAACATAAATTTATTGTTTTAAATCTGACTGCTAAATAGATTTTTACTTTCCTCTTCTTGTAATCAAATACGCTGGTAATAACCAAATGGTTTTCAAATGTTTTGCATTCCCGCCAGTCTACCTATCACTCAAGAACTACCTTTCGTAATTAATTTACTTACAATGAAAAACAATAAAGTACATCTTAACAACAACGGTTGAGAATTTTCAAGATATACACTGTGTGGGGCTTATCGTTAATAAACCCTTTACTAGGCACGGTAAGGGTTTAAAAAATCCAGAAGCTACAAATTTAGTATTTTAATTGATCGAAATCAAAATATAAATAAACTAGCTTTACCCCGCGGCATCGTCCACGTGGATGTCGAAAAATTTCTGACGGAAACGTACTACCGGAATTAAAAGTAACCTATAGGTTAATCCAGATTATAAACTATCTGTGTGCCAAATTTCATCCAAATCCGTTCAGCTGTCAAACCGGAACAAACATCCAAACAAACTGACCAAAATTCTAAAAACTGTATTTTCGGCATCAGACTTAAAAATTCAATGTAAGGTTTGACTTCGTTACTATTTTATTTTCCTTCGTACGCGTAGAGTAATTCTGTTTTTCTAGATAATTCTGAATTATTGTAACAATGTAGAGCTTTGTTCATGCCTAATTGTCTTCCACTACGTATGATATTTGAGGAATACTGTAAAGGACCAGTATGTACCTTAATACTGACCTTCACAGTATTTCTTTATCAATAAAGTTTTAAACTAATTCAGAAGCGGGCACTTAAACAACCAGGCTAGGTGGAGAGCTTACAAGTGAGCAAACACTGAAAAAAAAGTTTCGTTCTTGGTAACCAAAAATTTGTCTACCAGTTACATAAAATTAGTGACAGCCGAACCAGTGTAACACATAACAAAAGCCATTTGAGTTACTGTAGTTATGCAGCTTGGGTAATCTATTTTAGTTTTGTATAGCTAATTTCCCTTGCTCAGTGTTCTCAAACCGTTCGTCTACGGCTTAACTCATTACAAGTTACGATTTGCCAAACTTTTCGGTCATTATAGCACCTCATCTAGGTTTCAGTAAGATATCTATTTGTCTATAAGTAAATGTATTTGCGGTTACATTACCTGAACGGTTTTGTAAATTATTGCCAAATAATATAGCCCTGTGAAACCTTGCGGCTCACTGGTGAGTCGGACAAAAAAAAAAAAATATTAAAGAGAAAAAAAAAAAAAAAATCAGCTGTCAACCCGGGTTGTCGTCGGGGTTAAATTTGACAACCCGGATTTGGCCGCGCGGGTTGAAGGGATAACGCAACTTAACTTTCGCATTGTCTTACCAATCATTTTTACAGTGTCTAGTCAAACTACCCAGTAAGTTTAGCTGATTAGTTTTGCTGCCTTTCCAAATGCTTTGATTGATATTAACTAAATTAATTTGTTATTTTCAACGCAGAAGTTTGCTAATAGTCCCTAATAGTTTTGATGTATATGGATGAATAGTTATGCTATATTGAGATTACTGTTCTGATATATACGAATGAATAGATATGCTGTAATGAGAAATCTGTTTTGTTAAATATTAATGAATAGAATGCTTTATTCAGATAAGTGTTTTGTTAAATATTAATGAATAGTTATGCTATATTCAGATAACTGTTTTGTTAAATATTAATTAATAGTTGTGCTATATTGAGAAAAATTTTTTGTTAAACAGGTGTCTCGGGTCGAGTGGTCCAAATGAAAATTTGAAATAATAGGTCATAATATTCTCTTCAAAAATAGTAGTATACCTACGATTGGGCTATTCTCAGATCATAGAGAAATTATCACTATTTTAAGAATCCATCATGTTATCTCAAAAGACACATGACATGCGAATCTAAAAATAGAGATTAGAAATAATCTCTATTTATATTATAGGTACTAGGTACCTACTAGGGGTCGCCCAATCATATACCTATTATTGAAGAGGTGATATGACCTATTCCAAATTTTGCTTTGGACTACTCGGTCTGGGACACCCTATAAATAAATTAACAGTAAGGCTATATTGAACTGTTTTGAGGATTGTATGGAGAACGAATATTTTGCGGCTCCTGCGCGTCCACCTTTACAAATTGACTTCCAATTTTAAACTGCCTAAAACAGTACTTAACAAAATAAAAAGTTGAACATTACTATTTTAAAAACCATTTTATAAATTACAAGGAAAGATTTACTGTTTTTGTATGTTAAAATAGGTAAGCAATCTATTAAAAAAATAAACATATTTATTGATAATAAAGCTTTTATTCATCATAATTATTAGTATAACTTCTTATTATTATAACTTTTAATTAAAGCAATGACGCGTCGTCGCAGTATCCCAGAGACAGCCGGCGGTATTTGAGCTCCCGAAGGTGATGTGGAACCGCCCTGTGCAACCCGAACAGAGTCAACTTGACCTGGGGCAGAAATAAGGGGGTAGTAAAAAAAAATTGACGCGATGAAGCCGATTGAAACAGTTTTAAACTTTTAACACTTTTAAACTTTCAAAACTCTTTTAAGAACCTCAAACATCAAAAGTAGCTATCTGATAAAGCCACACAATATACTGAACATAGTAATCACAAATATTTATGTACAGACACAAAAAGTTTGGTGTTCATCAACTTTCGTTGGTGACTGTACATTCATAGGCTGATTCTAAAATCGAACCCTTCCTAGAACAACAGTGCAATATACTATATCTATGCAAAGTCATTAGTTAAGATTGATCAACAGCAATAAAAGATTACATGATGGCGACAAAACTTACCATTAATATCTGTAATAATATCCTTTAAACCGGAATCTGCATTATAGGATCGTTTTCTAGCTTCTTCAATAATTTTTGGCCTCACTATTGGCCAGTTCTGGTATAATTCATCATTCGTATCTTTGCAAAGATTTATAAAATCTTTCAGAAGCTGCAAAAAAATAAAGGTAACAATTATTATATTTCATAATAAACACATTAGTGTTGAGAAAGGAAATAAAATAAAAATTACGTACTAGAAAGACACTACTGGGCTGGTTGAGTGGCTTAAGCTCCCGAAGGTAATCTTCAACTGTTATTTCACTAGAAGTTAAGTCAGACAACCTTTAGGCTGTGATTTCCCAGTTCAATTCAACAGTCACCCATGGGTCACAACAATTTTTCAACCACAAAAGCTTCTCCTCAACATCCTCTGTACATTCATTTAATTGATCAATCGCTTCTTGAACACTGTGTGTGGAGTTGGGGCGAGACAAACCTGCTCCACTGGTAGATGCAGGGCCACGTTGTGAGGATTCAGCAATTACTACGGACTTAATAAATTCTCTCCTGCGTTTTGCCCTGGATTGAAGGTCGGTTGGTTTGATCGGTATGAAATATACTGATGAGTTTTCTTTTTTAAATACTCTCGGTACATCATATGCTAATTGGTATAGCCTACTGCTCTTAATTTTTCTGTCAGGATAATTTTTCAACTCATTATCAATAACAATACTGCACAATTTTTGTCTTGAGGCATTGTTGAGCAGTCCAGTTTCTTGGAATCTCAGCAGCAAAGATTTTTCCTCGTTACATGCACTCCAGATTTTGTATAATTCCTGAAATAACATAGAATATAATATTATTGTATTTTTTCTAACTGACAATCAACAAACAGCCTTACCCAATAATGAAAATCTAGGTAAGACAGAAATTACCGAAAATTAATCCCTAAAAGGGAGTAAAGAGAAAATGAAATGTCACGGTGAAAATTAACTTAACAAAGTTGAGGTGGTTCCACTAGTACAAAATTGTAATAAGATCATAAAAAATTGCAATGTGGAATGGACTTACTTACACACGATGTATTTGGACTTGTGCCTTCAGTATTAACCACTTCCACACAGTGCTATGGATTCCGAATCATCCAAATTTATTACAGAGGATTCAAGGTTTGGCTCAAAAATGAAGTGGAGTACACTATCTGTAAGAACAGGCGGCTGCTGCTGGTCCTTAGAAATCTAAAACATATACAAAAATTTAAATTGAGACTTGTCATCCCTAAAATGGTATACTAGAGCTAGAGGCAAGCGGACACAAAATTCTCATACTAAGGGTTACTTTTAACTGAATCATTTATTGAATAAATTAAAATATTTATATTATATAGACTATTTATCTATTTACTTATACTATATTACTTACTTATTCAAATTCTTTATTGTACAAAAATAAACAGTTGATAAACAAGGATAATGCATAATGGTACAAGGTTTTCTAACAGCAAACCTTAGTCGAGAATCGACAATGAGGACAGAAATTAGGTATAAAACTTAGGTTTTATAATACAATATACTAATTACATAATATACACATGGGTGCAAATGTATGTAAACTAAACAAATATGTGTATAACACAATACAGAAACTACTACTCGGTAATACACTACTACTAGGTACTAAATTATATTTTTTTCAGTTTTGACTTAGATACTCGTAGAACTTTTACTGGAGTTTAAAAACATGCTTTTAACTTACTGATACTTGATTACTAGCTTCTGACAATGTTCTTAACATTTTGATTTGTGTAGTTAGTTGCCCATTGATAGGTATTAGGTCTTTTATGTGTATGGCTTGTTCTGCAAATATTAGTAAAAGCATAAACAGCACGCAATAAGTATAGATAGATGAAATCACAATCATTCGGAAAGATTTATTTATTTGGAAAACGAAAGATTAGGTAGGTAGACCCTAGGAATTTAGTGGCGCAAGCTAGCAGAACACACTAGGAACAGAACACACCACCGCCCGCCACATCGCTTTTGTCTAAAAGTGGTACCTTAGAGTAGGAAACAATAAACTACTAACTTATCTTATGTTGATTTAAGTACCTAGCTATGTATTAATGTACTTTCATAATTACTAGACTAGAGTGTTATTATTAATGACCAGAGTCAGTAATTTACTTACCCTGGAACTTATATATGTACATTTCATGGCGCCACTGCCGTAGATAGTCATCCACAGGCCGATGAAGATAGTATTCGTCTATCAGCGGTCTTCGAAAGTCTTTCAGCAATTTCACGAACATAAAAGCCAGCACCCGCAATGTAGGTAAATTTACAGAGTATTATTTTGAGTTTTAAACCGTAAAACTTTCTCTTTTTTTAAACGTCTTTGCCCAAGTGTCGCCACAGTGAGAATGACATCCTCTTTGAGAATGACCGTCAGTTTGGCTGCTACAACTAAAGCCTTCCGTTAAATGCTACAAAATATTTGTGATAGATAGTTATTTACTTAATTTATTTATAGCCAAAGTTTTGCAAAGTAGCACTACTCACCGTGCGTGTTTTATCCACAAAGTCATAGGTTAAAATAGCTAATTTTTTAGGTAATAGATAGAAAAAAATATTATGTTAGAATGGTTTTGCTACATACAGTCAATGTTATTAGGCCTAATATTGTCGAAGAGTTTTGTTATATTGCGTACAAAGGTTACAGGAAAACGAATCAGTTTATTTAAAGAAGTTCGGTAAATAACAACAAAAATATTAATTACCTTTAACCGATCTGAACATAACAAAATCAGTTTGGGACCTGTTAGATAAACCAGTTTTAATATTTTAAATTAACTTTATTTTTGAACAAACCAATTTCGGTTATTTCTAAAATAGCCAAAATAAGTTCAGTTATATAAATAATAAATAAAATGTTTATTTCAGTTGCTTAAAGCTTTAACATACAATATTCGGAGATAACCTTTTAAGCAAGAAGATGCTTTAGAATTAGGGATGAGTATATAAGAGGAAGTCTGAAAGTGGCACCGCTGACTGAAAAGTTGTGTGGAAATCGGTTGTCGTGGTATGGGTATGTGATGCGGAGGAATGAAGAAAATGTCATGAGGAAAGTCTTGTGTATGGATGTGGATGGCTATAAGAGTAAGTAGGGGAAGGCCAAAGAAACGATGGTTGGACTGTGTGAAAGAGGATATGTGTAAAAAGGGGGTGACTACAGAGATGACGACTAATAGAGGAGTATGGAAGAAAAAGACATGTTGCGCCGACCCCAAATAAAATGGGATAAGGGCAGGAGAATGATGATGCTTGTGTTAGGTGACTCCGCTCTTCCACTTAACATTTTACAGAGTATGCAATTGGAACAGAATAATAAAAGATTAGAAAATACAAAAAGAAGCGCACTTGTGCGATGTATGCGAGTAGGTTTCGAGTGTGTGTGTTCTGTAATAATGTGAGTGTCCGTGAGAGTGTGAGTGTATATTGTGTATGAGTTAAATTTGTTTACCTGCATATATAGATAACTTCAAGATTCAGTTAAGTTTAGGTCTAGCTTTAGGTATAGGTTTTGGTTAGCCCTGCGACAATGTCTTGGGAACAGCTTCCTCCACTAACGATTTCATTACTGCGGTCTTATTAATTACTAGACAGATTATGGAAGCGATGTTACCATGTTCTCAATGTCGTCGTAGGTTTTAGTCTTAAGCCATTCAGTCACAACCAATTTACAGTCACGGAAATTCAGAGGATAGATGTGTAATTCTTTATTCAATAGGTTGTATAAATGCCATGCATACTGCCTCTTAGCAAAAACAGATCTAACTGAATGGTAGCAATGTAGCATTAATTAGGATACATCATTTTCTGTTCAAAATATTTAGAAACAAAGGTCAACTGGTAAAAATACCTCAGGCATACAGTCCGTCTCGTTACAGTGCTTTTTACATTTGGATAAAATAAAATAAAAAATTTAAAAAACAAAACTTCGCAACCCCGTACTCGCGGCTTCACACAAGTGCAACGGTTGATGAATTTCTGATTTTGGATAGAAGGATCAAATGTAAAATATACACCTACCTTATCCTTGATGAACTGAAAGACCCATAAATAACTTTTTATTTAAAGTTCTTCAGTCCATCAAGGCTGTTTAATAGATATCGCTATCAGCGATAAGGCCGCCATTCCATCCAAAGACTTAAGTCAGTGTATAAGAATTGTGTAACTACTCGTATTTTGATGTAGGTAAATTAAAGTTTTTTTTTTCTATTCTATTAAATGCTACGTCAAAGAACTACTCTAGTCTTATTGTCTGAGAATGTGTTAGATTCGAATTGAAAAAAATCTTATGTTACTAATAATGTGTAATGAAGTTTCGTATGGGACGGCCATCCCACCACTCCCGCCTCTTCGTTAGATACCAGAAAATTCATCATACTTTTATTTCCTCAACGAATGCTCGACAAAAAATAACTTATCTGCCTAATAAGAGAAAAAAAACATAAAGCATTTTGGTTGGTGCAGTGATCGAAAGGCTGCTGCGCTCCGTGTCGTGATTTCGATTCCCGTACGAAACAAATATCTTTTTGTATGGCCTATAGATAGTTATTACGGTTTGTGGTATTTGTGGATGTTAGTTAATTTGTTCCCACGATACAGAAGTAATTCCTAGTTTGGAAGTTTCTTAACAATAAAAAAAATATTAATGACATATATATTTAAATGTCTAAAAAAATAGCTAAAATACATTGTTTAGAAAAAAAAATCTTATTCTTTCTAATCATTTTTTTGTTGAGGATTTACCCGTTTGAGTTTGAGTAAAATAGATACGATTCTGTTAAGCATAATATGATTAACAAACAATAAAATTATCGTTCAAGACTCTAATACTTACCCCACGAGAAAGAATGTGCCGATCCCACGAGCAGTGCTAACAATCCCAACACACGCATGTTACACATCTTTAAGTACAATAAATTATAGTGAACGCTCGTTGAAGAGAAAAGCAAAGTGCTGGTTTTGTGTTACGACAACGCTAATATAGGTAGTAACTATTTCCTGTTTTAAAGGAATTCATTATTTTAATCCTGATGATAAGGAGGTAATTAAAAAACCGACCAAGTGCTAGACGGGCCACGCGCAGTGTAAGGTTCCGTAGTCAACCGTTACAACATGCGTACTTATTATGAGGCTTTATGTTTATTACTATGGACATAATTATTAATTTAGTTCACGGTTTAACGGTCACCAATAACGTCTACTAAGATGCAGTTGCAACTTTATCTAAGTAATATTCTACGAAAGTATTCGAGTAGGTACATTTTATTAAGTTGCACGATCATTACTCCTAAATGAACAATTCTAACTTAGCCGTGATAGTTTTCCTTTAAAATTCGTTATATACGAGTATATCCATCACAATTTTTTTCAGAATTTTCATGCCAAAAGTTGAGCTTTAGGGGGGGGGAGGCACATTTTTTTTTATTGTTTATAGTCACGCGTTTGACTACTATCTCACCACGATTTTTCAATAGAAAAGAAAAGAAAATGCAAGGCGTAGGAAGAACATGTTCTGGAAAGAATTTTTATACGAAATTTGGAACACAAAATGCAACAAAGCTAATTGTATGCTGTATCAACACTTACCCATAATCGGGGTTAGTATTCACACAATTAACATATGGTAGGTAGTATTTACAATTGTAATCAGCTGCTGCCTGAGTTGGCTAAGATCACGGGTGAAGTCTCAGAGGTGTTCGATAGAACAATGAGATCGTGAATCTTCACCGGCAGCCCGAATAAAAAAGGAAAAGGCTGAACGCCGCCTGTGCGGCCTTTTATAATATGATCGTCGTCATTAACAGACGACAACGAATCCACAGTCAACGAATTATGCCAGTTAACTAATATTTGTTATGTTTTCTTTTATTGAGTTAGTGGCTTTTGGTTATTGTTGTTTTTTCTTAATGTTCAATTTCAAGTGCGATTGTAACGCCACTACGTTACACCCTACGCAATGATACCCACATGGTAGGCAAGAAAGTAAACCATCCCCTCTTTACATGTTATTAGAATATATCTGTTAGCTTTAGCAATAACTTTAAAAATATATTTGAATATGGTACTGTATCACAAAAAATGTTTTTTTTTATGGATTTTGTTTTATTGGCGTAAAAAATATATAAAAATGTTACTATTCATGCAAAATTACGGCTTTCTAGTACGTTAGCACTAGAAAGCTGCGGACGGGCAGAGCGAAACTATAAGAGTCCTTGTTAGGACTAAGGAACCCTAAAAAATATTTGTTGTTAATTACATCCTTGTGCCCATAGCACTAATTAGATTAAACCAATTTGGTATAAAATAATAATGTAGGTACCTATAATATACTGGGCTACAAAAATAACGGGTCACATAGGAAAACTGTGATATCTCCTAAAGTTATATACTCACTGGTACAAACAATATGTCTTATAGAGATTAGTAATGCTTATTATAAATTTCAAAAGAGATTTCACGAACAGATCTCCTGAATTTTGAAAAATAATAAAATCCAAAATTAGGAAAATAATATTTTTTATATCTTTTGTTTCAAACCGAGCTGTCTTTATAAGCAATTTCTTGTATTGGTTACCATATTTAGTGCCACATTATATCGCTAACAACTGAAGAATGTACAAAAATTATTACCATGGTTCAAGAAGGAAGAAGTTAGCATGTCAGAACAGTAGGAGTATTTTTATCTGTGATCCAAAGAGTACTCCATTAAATTCAAGAGACTGGTATGATCATCAGAAGACCAAGAAATAACAGGCAAAGGTGCTATACGAGAAGTATTCATCGTGAGCACAATGCTTAGAAATCGATATCTCACAGCTATGCGGATCCGAAAAAGACTTCAAGGAATTCACTACAACAATGTGAGCGATCCTGCGACGACTTCTTGAAGCTGATATTAAGCCTTATAGGCAACTTAATGGCCCAAACTGCTTAGAGAACATCGATTGGCCAGGTTACGGTTTGCTCGAGAACACGTCCGATGGACAGATGAAGATTGGTCCGGAGTTATGTTTTCCAATGAGGTCAGATTTTATTTATTTACATACGATGAGAGACAAAGCGTATTAAGACGATCAGAGAAACGGAATCATCAAGCGTGCATTTACTCAATGAGCGCGAATAAGCTATTTTGAACTATTTTATTTTGAGGGTTGGTGAAAATATTGGGTAACAAAAAAGAAAGGAGACACCTAGGATCTGGAATGCACGGACCTTACTATTGTGGTGGAATCCTGAAGCTGCAATGACTTTCACGAGTGCCTTCCTTTTGATACCGGAATACGGGGCTTTGTGGTGAAGCCACTCGAACGACGATTTGAGAACGACGCCGCGACGTCTACACCATGCGGTGCTGCCTTACACGAGTTTAAGAGTGAGCTAGTGAAATAATGGTCAAACATAGACAAAATTGTGTTAAAATTTTGTTTACAGTTTGCCAAATCATCTTAATGAAGTGATACGAGCTCGTGGACAAAAATACAAAGTATTAAAACGTCAAAAAAAGGTTTAAATTTTTTAGCTAGACTGCGATATGTATTTTTGTTATTTTTTTTGTTGTCTTATGTTAGAAGTGTTCTTTTAGTATTTAATTAAAATAGATAGTGTAAAAAACGTGTCACGTAAGTATTTTATGTATTAATACGTAATCTGCAACATACAACTAATGTTTCACGAAATAATCTTAAATGTATTTAAGAAACTATCATACTTTTATTAGCGACCCGCAATTTTTGCAGCCCAGTGTAGTTGTTATTCACAATTGTGTTTATCGCTAATACTGACTTCCTTTTTGATAACGTGACCATTGCATTAACGAGTGACTCTGTTTTGTGGTGTTTATCGCTTACCGAGACTTCCTTTTTGATAACGTGACCATTGCATTAACGAGTGACTCTGTTTTGCACATGATGCTATTATAACTGCTAACGATCTTGAGTCGTTAGCTTGAGTGATGAGCTCATGTAACACGTCGTACGTCCACCCAGTACTTAATAGGACACGCCCATCAAGGTGCGTTGTCCGAAATTTGACGCATTATTAATTTATTATACATAAAACAACAGGTAATAAACTAATACACGTATACTAAAATATAAATAATTTAAAGATCTTTGAAATACTGAAAGTTTCATAAAAATACGCTTCATAGTTTTTGCGTGATTCTCCATTTTTTATTCGTGTTAGACATAACTTTACAAATTAATTACCTAAACTATGTTATGAAAATAACATTTCAAATATTCACATATAATAATACGAAGGAAATTGTCTAGAGTAACATATATTTTTTAAAGATATAAGACTAGTCGGCTAGATGTGATGTTCAATTAAAAATCATTAGAAGTCGTATAACTGCGCCTTAAATAAAAATATAATGATGTTCGCTGTGTACACCATGCTCGTCACTTGCGAACGACTGGACCGATTTGGATTTTATATTTTTAATTTTCGTTTTATAATGAAATGTAATAGGCATGAGGTTTGATGAATTAACAAAATAATAATAATAATAATATTCCACAACTATAACACAACGCCATCTAGTCCCAAGCTAAGCAGAGCTTGAGTTATGGGTACTAGACTACTGATAAACATACTTATATATTTCTAAATACATAAATATTATAGATAAATTACACCCAGACACAGAACAAAATGATCGTGCTCATTACACAAACATTTGTCCTGGGTGGGAATCGAACCCACGACGATAATAAAAGTTTAAATTACTCCTGTCTCTATCTTTCTATGATTTTCGACACAACTGTCGGAAATCATTGTAAAGGTAATTTAATTTTACTCGCGATTAGAGAAACACGTCGCCTCTATTACTAAAGACAGAATGGGTTTTGTTCTACGTTTAACACATTATTATCAGCTACGGCTTACCTGATCCCTGCAAATCAAACTAGTGTTGAACAAAATAGCACCTTGAACAAAATGATACCTACGTTGCTAAGCTTTTGTAGTAATACTAGCTGTTGCCTGCGACTTCGTCCGCGTGAAGCTCGTAAACCTGTACAAATTAAACTAGTATTCTGTGCTTTTTTTTATTTTTATTTGTGGGGTGGGAAATCATCCAATGACTTCTCCCGCTCTGGGTGGAGCGGGAGGTCGTGTCAGACTCTTACTGACTAAAACCCACCCCTGTTCCTTCCCTGCCTGAATGCCCAGGGGTGCGGTAACTCATTTTCAGAATTTATCCGCTACCCCTAGACATGCAGGCACTGGCCACGATGGGCCCCGTCAGTTGTGGCTGACTACATCTCTTTTTGAGGCGCGCGTGGAACACTACGCGCCGTCGACTCACGGGCCTGGTGCTGATCGGACGGCGAGCTACCCACTGCTCGCCGTCCGCAGACCCGGGTCTACGGTGGCCGGAAATCGTCTCGCGACGTCCTCCGCCTAGTACGCCCAGTACCTCTCCTGCGGTGGTAGCGGCCGGGGCCGCGTGGGCCACTCCGTTGAGCTTCCCTCACGCGTCCCGCCTCCGCCTTCACGAGCATTACTGCTTCGCAGAAGGCGAAGACTGCCTCCCATTCCCTCTCGCCCCGTACCATGGCCTGAACCAGGGCCGGGCGCGAGAGGTCGCCGCCACCTGTCGCATCCACGAGGACACGGCGGTGTTCCGCCTAAGTATTCTGTGCTTGCGATGCATTCCGAAAGGATCTTATTTATTTATTTTACTTTCACATAATTTAAATCGATAAAAATGTTATGTATGTATTATGACCAGATGTATGTACGTCAACGAAGCGGAAAGTGTATGTCAGGATCGTAGCATAAAAGTGGAAAAAAGAATAACATTAGCTACTAATCAAACTTTTCTATATGTTAGTAGTCTTGCTTTCAACAACCAAAATGTACTAAGAGTCAGGTGACGCGGGAGCAAGTGACAGTTTTTAACCGACTTCGAAAAAGGAAGAGGTTCTGTTTTCGACAGTATGTATGTATTTTTTTTATGTTTGTCCACCGATTATCCTGTTAGTTGTAGACCGATTTCCAAAATTGTTTTTATATCCGAAAGAATATACTCCCGCGGTGGTCCCATATAAATTTTATCAAAATTGCTTCAGCACTTTTTGAAAAACTGAACAAAAACGAAAAATACGTATACATTGATGACGTTTTGATATAACAACTAAAAAGTGAAAACATACAAAAAAGAAAATATACTAAAAATTTAAAAATAACTTTAATTTCGAAAGTCGGTGTCAAATAATGAAGAAATAAAATACAAACACCGACTTCCGAAATTAAAGTTCCACGATGCTATTTCTCTGCAGAGTTTAAGCAGGGATCCGTTAAAGAACTCAAGCGGTGTCAATTCCAATACTGACTTCAGCTGGATGACGTACGCTGGTAGTTTACTTTAGCGACTTCAAATACTCTACACAACAAAAATCATCCCGTTATATTGCTTGACAATATTGAGTGTATTTGAAAGTGTTGGATTAAAACTGAGATTTGAAAGATTTATTTTATTTAACTGTAGTTTTTACTTGCATTAGACACATTTACAGACAGCAGTACCACAGATGTATAAAAAAGCATACTAGGTTGTCACAGACAATTAAGAGCACACGTCTCTATGATGAACACAATAAGGCGCCAAATTTAAACTAGGTAACACTCCCTCTAAATTCTAGCCTTATTCTACTTAGTTGATATAAATATACCCATGTATACATTGACTACATTACTATCATAGTCAATTGCATATTAGCATCATTGCACATAGACAAAAAATATTTGAATATTTGCTTGCTTGTGCCCATGGCTCTTATTAGATTAAACCAATTTGGAATGAAATAATAATGTAGGTTCCTATAATACACTGGGCTACAAAATTTGCTGTATTGTTGTTGTCAAAAAAAAGCTTTGTACTGTTTGAAAACTATGTCAGAGATACTGTTATCTCTGACATAGTTTTAAAACAGTACAAAGCTTTTTTTTTTTTTTAAATTTTTACATTCTTTTGGATTTTTAATCAAACCTAACTTATTTCTAAAGTACTCGAACTTAGCTTTAGGCAAAGATTTTGTGAAAATATCAGCTAACTGATTATCAGTACTAATGTACTTAAGATCTATTATCTTTTGAGCATACTTTTCTTTTACAAAATTGTATTTTATGTCAATATGTTTACACCTCTTGTGATATTCAGAATTTTTAATTAAACATATAGCACTCTGATTATCACTGTTTATTGTTATACAATTTTGTTTATATTCACTTATATCCAACAGTAATTGTTTAATCCAGAGAGCTTCTTTAGTTGCATAACATGAGGCCATGAACTCTGCTTCAGTGGTTGATAATGCAACTGTTGTTTGTTGTTGACTGTTCCATGTGACGGCAGCTCCGTTTTTCATGAAGACATAACCAGTGGTTGATCGCCTTGTCACAGGATCATTGGCATAATCAGCATCAGAATCCCTTTTAAATATTTTAAGATTCGCTTGACTGCGTTCCAGTGACTTTGATCATGGCTGTTGAGAAAGCGACTAACAGTGCTCACTGCATACATTATGTCTGGTCTAGTGACTATGGCAGCAAACATAAGTGATCCCACTGCTTCTCTGTAAGGGAAATACTTTTCATTTTCCAGCACTGTGCTTTTCTGTAGTGTAACATGTGAACCAGCTGGTATACTATTTGGGTTAGCATTATCCAAGTCAAATTTTGAGAACAATTCTTCAATATATTTTCTTTGGTGTATGAAAATGTAATCCTTACATTGTTCAATCTGTATACCAATAAAATTTGAAGTTTTACAAATCTTAACATAGAATTCCTTTTGAAGATCATCCAGGACTTCCGTAATGATTGTTGGACTGGTAGAACATAAAAGCCCATCATCAACATAAAGCAAGAGATATACTTTTACTTCTCTATTAGAACTAACACACACACATTTGTCTGCATGACTGTTCACAAAACCATATTTATTTAAAACTGAGTTGAACTTAGCATTCCAGCAGCGAGGTGCTTGTTTCAATCCATACAATGATTTTACTAACTTGCAAACCATATTATTTTCAACATTAAGTCCTTCAGGTGGTTTCATATGAATTTGTTCTTGCAATTCACCATACAGGAAGGCGGTTTTAAAATCGAATTGTATTATAGTCATGCATTTTTCAACTGCAAGGGACAACAGAAAGCGAATGGAATCATATCTGACTGTCGGAGAGAATGTTTCAGTGTAATCTATGCCGCTCTTCTGGGCATAGCCTTTCGCACAGAATCTAGATTTGTACCTAGGACCTGTTGGTTCATCTTTCACACGAAACACCCACTTACAATCTTATAGCCTCACATTGTCTGGTTTGTTTACTAGCTCCCAAGTGCCATTGTCCTAATGCGCCTTTAATTTTTCTTTAATGGACTTTATCCACATCTCAGAGTCTTTGGAGGAAAGTGCATCTTCATATGTCTGTGGTACTTCAACCATACATAGATAGGACTCAGTTTTCATTGCTGGGTTTGGTCTGTTACGAGGACGAAGTGTGATGTTGGATGTTTGGGGGTATTTCAATTGACTTGTCTGGCATATATTCCTCATCATCAGTGTTACTTGTTTCCACTGCAGTATGAGTAGACAGATCTGTACTAGAGTCACTACTTTCAGGGAGACTACTTGTAATTACACGTTTTTGTTCAGTGTTTGATAAGGAAACTGGTACTGTATCTCTTTTGATAGAGTTTTCTAGAAACACTACATCTCTGCTTCTGGTTACTGTCTTTGTTTTGGGTTCAAGTAGTCGATACCCTTTAGAGTCCTCGCAATATCCAACAAAAATCATCTTACATGACTTGGAGTCCCATTTCTTCAATTTTTCATTAGGTATATGCATCATGACTTCGCAGCCGAATATCCTCATATGACTCAAGTTAGGTTTACAGCCACTCCATATTTCCTCTGGTGTCTTGTAGTTTAGTGCTCGCGTCGGTGAACGGTTGGTGATGTATGCAGCAGTTCTGATTGCTTCGGCCCATAAGTTTTTCTTGCATTTCCGAGAGACTTCACCTCCATAGGTCCACACACATCCGAGTGAACGATTTCTAGCAGTTGACTTGCTCTGGAACCTTCACCTGGAAATGGTAACCTCGCCTGTTTTCCTTTAATGCATGGGATGCAGGTCAGCCCGCTGCTCTGCGGTATTCTCACTCCTTCGGTGTGATCTTTTAGCTTCTTCATATCATTGTAGTTCAGATGACCTAGTCGCTGTATTCTGTTTGTAGATCCATTTTTACTTTTAACATATAGATTCACCTTACCACAGGACTCAACTTTCAGTTCTTTGTTATTGGCTACACGGATGGTTTTGATTTGAGATGGAACTTCATCATAAAGCCATTCCTTATTCATGGTCATATGCTTTGCCGCACCTAAGTCCACATACCATCCAGAATCATAGTTGCATGTGGCTGAAAAAACGGCTACAAAAGAGTCATCACTTTGCTTCTTGTTATTTTTCACTTTACAGTTTTTACTGATTTGTCCATATTTGTTACACGAGTAACATCTTGGCCCTTTTGTTTGATTATTTTGTTTGAGATGTTGCTCTTGTTTGCAAGGAATACACTTTTTTTTTTTTTTTTTTTGGGGGGTGGGAAATCATCCTATGACTTCTTCCGCTCTAGGGTGGAGCGGAAGGGTGTGTCAGACTCTTACTGACTAAAACCCACCCCTGTTCCTCCCTGCCTCGAGTGCCCGGGGGCGAGGTAACTCTTTCGAATTTATCCTCCACCCCCGGGCAGGCATCGGCCGTGGCAGGCCCCTTCCCTTGGCTGACAACTCTTTGAGGCGCGCGTGGAACACTACGCGCCGTCGACTCTCGGACCTGGTGCTGATCGGACGGCGAGTTACCCACTACTCGCCGTCCGCAGGCTTGGATCATTATTTTTGACTTCTTGTAACAATTTTGTTTTTATTAAATCTGCTGTAATACCGACACCGGAGGTTTCTATCGCCATAATCATGGGCTTGTACTGTTCGGGGAGTCCAGCAAGTAACAACGTTCCTAGCCACTCGTCGTCGACCTTGAACCCGATGTTTCGAAGCTTGTGTGCTGTGGTCATAATTTTGTTCACGTATTCTTCAATACTTTGACCATTTTCAAGCGTTGTTGTAATGAGATCTCGTAGCAATCCAACTCGACGTGTTAAGCCCGAGTCGTCGAAAACTTTACAGAGGTTATCCCATACCTCCTTGGCAGTATTGGCTTCCTGAATGTGGATGTAATTTACCGGATCCACTAATAGGATAATCTTTGACTTTGCTTACATGTCTTTTCTTGGATTGTGCTCATCGGTACCTGATACGCACTCCCATAGTTCCTCGTGTTCTAAATATGTCTTGACTGCAAAACTTCCAGCTTGCAAAATTATCTCTGCCGGTCAATTTTTCTGTCATGGTCATATTGTTGTTCGAGCCCATGATTTTCTTGCAAAAATTGATGCTTGTAATATGCAAAGTGAGGTTTTATTGAATTTATTGCAAAACTATTCACTCAATCGGTATATTCTTTCAATATCTGGGCATACTGGGCCCATAACCTGTTGGATTAAAACTGAGATTTGAAAGATATATATTGATTTATTTTATTAACTGTAGTTTTTACTTGCATTAGACACATTTACAGACAGCAGTACCACAGATGTATAAAAAAAGCATACTAGGTTGTCACAGACAATAAAAAGCACACGTCTCTATGATGAACACAATAAGGCGCAAAATTTAAACTTGGTAACAGAAAGAGTCACCGCGGCTCTGGCACAGGCAACTGAAGGAACACAGGGGATTTTAGTCAGAAAAAAACTGATACATCCTCTCGCTTCGACCACAGCGGAAGAAGTTCTTTGATGATACCCACCCAAAAAAAAAAAACTTGCTTCACAATAGTATTTATGGAGGCATATAACACTTCGTTCTTTTTAATTTGCGACAAAATGCTCGTGAGGATTGCTGCAGGTTGATCATTTTTAGATGTCTTTTAAATAGCCTGATCACGCACGCAAGAATTTTCTTGGTGCTAATTTTAACAATCACCAGCAGAGGTATTTTACGGCCGCCGCTGCTTTTCTATTGGCTATAGAGTATTAATTCCATACGATCAAAGAGCAATTTACGCTTTGCGCGCGGCTGTTGTCATTAAATACACCTCTTTGTTTATTTCACGTATAGTACGCCAGTTGGCAGCACTGTCATACCTACGTAAGGTAGTTCGCAAGCTGAAAAAATGCCAAGACCGTGATTTGGAGCGGATTTTCTAAACGTTCTGTATCATTTTCAGGATCAGTAAAAATGCGTTCTTAAAATGGACTTTCAAATGCATGACCGTTGGATTTCGGTCATGTATAGAGAAGGCCAAACTGCCTCGCCAGTGCTGATGTAGAGATCAGACTGGAACTTGGTCACGTCTCGATCGATCAGTACCTACTCTGCAAAGACTACGTAGCCTGGTCGCTGCTCATGTTTGCATACCTATTTACGAAAAATGTGTTTAATCTAATCGTCTAATTCCAACAATTTTTAACCTTTTCTTTGCCATTTTTTTATTACGTCTATAAAAATAGTGGTAAGAATGGACAAAAATCGAATAAAATGTTTACAGTTAGATATTATTTAAAAATAAACAAAACAATGACCAAAAATATAAACGTGCTAAACTCAAACTTTCATCTTCGCACTTGAAAGTCAGTGCTGAAACCAACGCGCTTCGATCTTTGCTGATATAATATCAAAATAGGCGTTAATATAAACACATCATTATTGATTGCTTGGCTCCTTGTAGTGGGTATCGCCCTCTAGGCATAAAATTTTAAGGCATAACGTTTTCGAATAACTTTTATTAGCTTAATATAAAAAACTTTTTACAAAAAAAATACAACCGACTTCCATAAATAAAACTAAAAAATGCAAAATAACTTTAATTTCGGAAGTCGGTGTTTCTAGTTTGGTTTCTTCGTTATTTGACACCGACTTCCGAAATTAAAGTTATTTTGCATTTTTTAGTTTTATTTATGGAAGTCGGTTGTATTTTTTTTGTAAAAAGTTTTTTATTTTTCACTTTTTAGTTGTTGTACCCCATTCTAAAACTAAATTGATGGTAAAGTTATGCCCGAATTGATAGCCCCAAAAATAGGGAATTTGAACATAGTTGGTGAAATTAAGGTGTATCAGGGTGAACTGTACAAATCTGTATACCCCTTCAGAGCGTGTCAGCATAATGTAATGTTGTGAAGTGGTAAAAACAATATACAGACATGCGATTGCAGCAATTCTGGAAGGTTTGCTATCATTTATTGAAGAGTTCCATTGTGTATCTCCGAAGATCTTCATCAGATCTTCACCAAATTAAAATGGGACCACATGTGAAGCAACAGCTTTCAAATAAAAAAAAAAATCTTCAAAATCGGTTCACGTTGTCAAAAGTTATGAGGTAACACACATAAAAAAAAAAAAAAAAAAAAAAAAAAAAAAAAAATACAGTCGAATTGAGAACCTCCTCCTTTTTTTGAAGTCGGTTAAAAAGTGAGGCATAATAATACTTTGGCATAATGCAAAGTTAGTATAACTGTCATTTGGTCTTATTTGTTTTGGCATAATTTGGGGTTGCATAACTGTTTATTTTCAAAAACTAGTGACAAAAACGAATCATAGCGAAGCCTCCACGTAGTATTGTCTGCTCTACCCTTAGAGTGTAATTTAAGCCCACGTAGGCGCGGAGGAGCGAGGCGGCTCGCGAGTTAAGGCCCCTCTCGCGGTCCAGTGGCGCCCTCATTGAATAAAAAATCGTAGCATAGCACAGCAAATAAATATTAAAAAATCCAACTTCACGTTTGTTACAAAGAGGATAAAGAATTTTTACGTTGTTAAAACAGGTTTCAAAATGTTTCGTATCCAAAGTAGTAGGCAAAAGTGTCAGAAACGGCCGTTTTTGGCACTTTTGCCTACTACTTTGGATACGAAACATTTTGAGACCTGTTTTAACAACGTAAAAATTCTTTATCCTCTTTGTAACAAACGTGAAGTTGGATTTTTTAATATTTATTTGCTGTGCTATGCTACGATTTTTTATTCAATGAGGGCGCCACTGGACCGCGAGAAGGCCCTTAAGGAGCAGGTGGTTTCAACGACATGAGCATTAAAACCATATGCGACGAAAAGCTCGCGTGGGACCGCCAGAACCCCTCAGCGCCGGAGCCGTGACAGAAACCATGCCTGTTGCATGTTGTATACTCGCTTGCATGCTTGCTTCCATGCTGCATGCATGGTGTATGTTTGTTTACATGCTTCTTACAACAGCTGTATACTTTCTGAGATAAGATAGTTCTGCCTTTCAATGCCCATCTCACTTTATTTTTATTCCAAAGAACATGACGTATAAATATAATTATGCTTCATTATTATTATGCCAACGGTATTAATGGCGCTAAACATTATGGCAAAACATTTATGCCTTATAATATTATGCGTCATCATGCTGAATTTCGTCATGGCAATGTAAATTATGACAATATATTGATAAATGATAAATGAATGATAAATGATAAATGATGTTTATTCAGTAAATAGGTTACAAGGAACACTTTTACACGTCAATGTTTTTTGTCAGTTTAAGCTAGATGAGGCCGGTGTTTCCTAGCTGACTACCCTGAGAAGAAACACCGAAACAAACTCAGAGGTCAAAGTCTCTTTTAGTGTTCAAATCCATACAATGTGGACTGGTTAGATCATATGAGAACCATGTACGTTTATGTCTGGGATGAGCTTTATGAAGAAAGCAACACACGAATTCGAGTGGACCTGTCCAGACAGTGCAAGCATTTGTCAGTCATCGCGAAGCTCAACTCAGAACTCTGAGGTGCTCAACGAACCGACGAACAATACCAAAGTAAGGACATTTGAGTAGGCCGCAAAAAATACTCAAACTGCCAGACAATCATAAAATCTACATGAATATAACGACATACATAGTTCTCGCATTCACATTATTCTATATGAGGACCATGCAGCTTAGTGTCTGTAGTGGTCTTTTGAAGAAAGAACCAAACATATTTGAGTGGACCTGTCCAGTCAGTACAAGCATTTGTCAATAGTCGAATAGCTCAACTTAAAAACCACTAAGGAGCTCAATGACATGACGAACAATACCAAAGAAAAGACATTTGGGTAGGCCGCAAAAGTACTCAAACTGTCAGACAACGTTGAAAATTACTGTAAAAAGGAGGAGAAAATAATAATAATAACCCACATAGTCCTCACATTTACAATAATTAAGTAATCAAATAAAAAATAAAAATATAATACTTTACAAAGTAAATATTTGTGTCAAACAAAATAGTAATCATAATATGTCAATCAAAAAAATAAAAATAAATATAATACTTAACAAAGTATTCAAGTCAAAAAAAAAAAAAATAATAATAATAAAATGTCAATAAAAAAATAAAATAAAAAATATAATACAATACTATACAAGTATTCATGTCAAAACGAATATTAAAAAAAAAAAAATATATATATAAAAAATTTTTCATCAGTAAGTAGTACATATGAAAACAATGGCTCATGTATATCATTGAAGCAGCTCAATCCCACGCCTTTTTGTCCTCAAGAAAGTCATTAATTGTGTAAAAAGCTTTCTGGCATAGCTTACGTTTAATAAATGATTTAAATTTATTTATGCTTAGTTCTTGAATTTGGCTAGGAAGTTTATTATAGAAACGTATACATTGACATCTAAACGAACCACCTATTTTTTTCTTGAGCCTGGTTTTTGGTACAATAAATTTGTGTTTGTTCCTAGTATTTATGCTATGGATATCACTGTATCTTTTAAACAGATTAATATTTTTATGTGCATACATGAGATTCTCATAAATATATTGAGAGGGAACAGTCATAATATTAATCTCTTTAAATTTGTCTCTGAGGGAGTGTCTGGGACTTAATTTATAAATTGCACGAATAGCCCTTTTCTGTAAAACAAAAATTGTCTGAATATCGGCGGCATTTCCCCACAACAGAATGCCGTACGACATCACACTATGAAAATAACTAAAGTATACTAAACGAGCTGTCTCTAAATCAGTTAAACCACGAATTTTCCTTACGGCGTATGCTGCAGAGCTAAGTTTTTTGGACAGTTTATCTATATGGGGGCTCCACTGAAGCTGCGCATCCAAAGTTAAACCTAAGAACACTGTGGAATCCTCGGGTTTCAACTCTTCACCCTTTATTGACACACTAGTGTTCACTTGTATTACATTGGGTAATGTGAACTTTATGCATTTTGCTTTTTTCTCGTTAAGGAGAAGATTATTGACATTAAACCAGTTAACTACAGTTGAAAGAGCATTATTTACATTATCAACAACCACCTGCTGACGTTTGAGTTTAAATAAAAGTGAAGTGTCATCTGTAAACAGCACTATATCATGTTTATCCTTTATGAGGTAAGGCAAGTCGTTGATATAGATTAGAAACAAAAAAGGACCCAGAATTGAGCCTTGAGGAACCCCCATTCTGACTACAGACCCGGAAGACCTTTTGCCGTTCACATCAACTCTCTGAATCCTATTACTCAAGTATGAAGTAAGAAGATCCAGAGAGGCGCCCCGGACTCCGTAGTAGCGCAGCTTCCTGATCAATGTATCATGGAGAACGCAATCGAAAGCCTTAGACAAATCGCAAAAAATGCCCAACGCATCGCATTTATCTTCCCATGCATTATAAATGTGTCCCAAAAGTTCAACACCAGCATCAGTTGTTGAACGACCCTTTGTGAAACCAAACTGTTTGTTGTGTAATAATTTGTGTTTATTAAAATATCTTTGAATTTGATCTAAAATAATTTTCTCAAAAATTTTACTAAAAGTAGGTAGCACTGATATAGGTCTATAATTAGTAGGGTCTGATGTACTACCCGATTTAAACAATGGTATAATTTTACTATATTTCATTAGATCAGGAAACTCACCACAATCTATACAATTATTAAAAATTACTGCTAAAGTAGGTGCTACAATGTCTATAATAGACCTAGCAACGTCAACAGAATTACCCCATAGATCTGCAGTCTTTTTAACATTTAAAGTATTAAAAGTTTTGATTACATCATTACAAGTGACATATTGGAAATAAAATTGGGATTCACAAACTGGAACGTTTTCTTTAAGTAAAATTTCTGCAGCAGTTGGTGATGAATTTAGAGATTTTGTAGTCGATACGGGAATCTCTGCAAAGAAATTTTCAAATGCCGCGGCGACTTGCGAATCTGATTTAATGATACTGTCATCAATAGCAAGGCTGTAATCACTACTTCGGTTGCAAGACCTTCCCGTTTCGCTATTAATAATATCCCAAGTCATTTTAATTACATTACTACTATTTTTAATTTTTGAACTTAAGTAGCGAGATTTCGCCAAATAACATACTTTTTTAAATAATTTAGAATAATTCTTAACATATAAATTAAATTCTACAGTGTTAATATAAGTCCGTTCTTCATACAGCTCATACAGCCGTTTTCTACTTTTATTAATACCAATGGTGGCCCAGTCACTGAAGGAAGTATTGCTATTTACCAAAATCGTCTTAGGAATAAAAGTAGTATTAAATTGCGTGCAATACATTTTGAAAAAATCATTATAATGTTGATTAGGGTCATCATTAGTTGACAAAAGTGGGATTATGGGAAGTTTCTAACAAATTAACGTTGAAGTGGCCACAAACGATGACAGACTTACTAGAGTTACAAATTTTTTGAAACACTTCATCCATTACTTTTTCAAAACAATCATACAATCCTTTAGGTGGTCTGTACACACTTAATATAACAAACTGCTCCAATTCAATACAGGCAATTTCAACTGTCTGTTCAACAGAGAGGCTCACAATATCCTTGCGGTCTTTAAACTTAAGTATATTATTTATGAAAATTAATGAGCCACCATGTATAGCGTTTACTCTGCTGAACGAACTACCAACCTGGTGATTACTATAATTAAACATAATCTGATGGCTTTTAAGCCAATGTTCAGTTATACAAAGAATATCTACATTGTTAAATTTAAGGAATAATTCTATTTCTAAATCCTTGCCCATACAACCATAAATATTTTGGTGCACCAGGTTGATACTATTTGTTGATTTTAAAACATTGTTTTCACCATTCTTTAAATAATTGCTAGAGATTGTCTCTGTTGTCTTAATTTCTAATTTAAATTATTAATAATGTCAAAATTTGATGCCAAGACATTGGCAGAATTATGAAAAATGTCATTGCATTGCTCAATAGAAGCAATTTGTTTAGCCAAATTCTTGGCTGTTATACAAAATAAATATGATAGCGACACAGCTATCTGTCTCCTACAATAATTTGAAAGATAGTATCTATCTATATGATTCCTATCTTTTGTCAAATAAAAACGATTACCAATATAATTGTTAAGGTCAATTAGATGGAATAAGTTATTATTAAATAACAAATTGTGCAATTTTATATTCATATGATATCTAATTTGATTTTCTTCCTGTGGCAAACTTTGGCTGTAAGGGAAAGTGAACATCACAATTTTTCTTAAATTAAGGGCAGACAAGGTTCTATAATATTGGAGCAATTCTCCTTTGTTCACGGTACCCCTATCACCAACTAATATTATGAGTATAGTATCCTGGTTAAAATTACATTTTATAATCTCTTTCATTATTTCCAACAAAGTACAACCAGGCATGCAGTTATTCATTATAGAGTGTCCCGGATATTCATTTATCAAAAAGTGGCCTAAATCCTTTCCAATCTCATCACAATAGATAACTATTTCTTTATTTACACTTTGTTGCGATAAACAATTAGTCATTTCTACTGGCAAACTGGCACAAGACTGCGGTAAGGTGGTATTATATATTGGCAATGAATGGTCCGGAGTAGATGCCATTGATGGTGATTGGCAATGTTCACAGTTTGATTTTTGTAAGCTAACCAGCTCATTCATTGCCAACACATATTCCTTCATTTGTTTCTCTGAGGCTCTATATTTAGTGGTCATTGAGCTTAGTTGCTGTTGTAACCGATCAAGTTCACACTGCAAGTCTTCCGTGTCAGTTTGGTATTTCCTAGTACTTTTCTCTAAGTTCAAAGCATACATATCTAATTGTTTTAATAAATTTAACCTTTCCCTATTAAGTTTTACATTTTTAATGAAGAACTTTTGTTTTTTTACCATTTTTTTAGTTTTAACAATGTATTTGTTTATTTTAATATATTTTTTAAGTTTATTTTTACTAGAGATTATCCTGACTTTTTTACTTGATTACTTATTGTATTTCCAAATGTAAGTATTTCATAAATTCATGACATTTGGCATCAATTCTAACTGAGAGGGATGTATTGATGATTTTAATGATTATAATTCTATAGACACATACTTGCTACGGCCGCGAATCAAATTTTGACCAAGATACAACCTGACACTGACCTACCTACAAATTGCAAAAAGCGTAAGAATATTTGAATTTCGCGGGCTACCCTGGAGCTTCCACCTTAAGTATAGACTAACCCACCCAAAAAAATTAGTATTGCAATCTTTATTGTTTACACAAATAAGTATTAGTTCCAAGTTTCAGGTTTCAAAATGGAAGGCATGAGATTTTTCACACAAACCGGTTTTTCCCTTTTCACTCCGATAGGGGTTGATTTTAAAAAAATCATTTGAGTTGTTAAAATAACTTTACTATTAGACTATTTATACTAATTTTCGAGTTAAATGAAGCAAGCAAAAAACTATTCCCTAAAAATTTCAACACCCGTTTTACCCCTTAAGTTAATGTTTCGAAAATCACCCCGATTTTCGAAACATTCAAAAAACGTAATTCTTATTTTTTTATCTACATTATTTGTGCAGAGTTTAAACTTCATCGAACCAAACGTTAAGATTCTTCCATACAAACTTTAACACCCTCTACACCCCCATTTGGGGATAGTTTTGGAAAATTAATTATGTCGGATCGTTTGATTTACTTAGATACAACATGTTTGTATTTGTATGTTTGATTTTTCATACAAACTTCCATCCCTTATTTTACCCCTTTAGGAGTAGAATTTCCAACAATCTTTTTTTAGAGAATGACTGCACTGTATAAGGTAAAAGATGTGCAAAATTAGGGATCTCTAGATCCAGCGGTTTGGCGATAAAATTTATATGGAACCACCTCGGGAGTATATTGTTTCGGATAAAAAAAGAATTTTGCAAATCGGTCCATAACTGACGGAGAAATCGGCGGACATACATAAAAAAAAAAACATACATACAGTCGAACATAGAACCTCCTTCTTTTGCGAAAGTCGGTTAAAAATAAAGAATTTTAGTTCAATACAAAATTTCATCCGCCTTGAGGGTTCAAATTCTTACAGCATTGTTGCGTTAGGCCTAGATAATTGTTTTATAGTTAGAAAATGAAGGACTTTCCATATACAACTTCATCCCCCTTTTGAACCCTTTGGTAGAATTGTCAAAAACGCTGAGACACGTATAAATTAACTTTCAATTGTCTGCTGAAACATAAAATTTGAAGATCCTAACTTCAAAACTGACGGACTTTCATACAAACTTCCATCCCCTATTTTACCCCTTTAGGGGTAGAATTTCCGAAAATTCTTCGTTAGTGGATGTGATGACACTGTATAAGGTATCTATGTGCAAAGATTCAAGTCCCTAAGTCCAGCGGTTTGGGCTGTGCGTTGATATATCACCCAGACAGTTTACGTTTTTATATAAACAGATTGAATGGCTAACGGTGTCTGGAAATAGGGCTAGTGCTATCTTTGTTTAATGGATTCAGGACTACATGAAATTAAATTACAACAGAGGCTCATTTAGTGTGCAACAGGGTTTTTTTTTCATTATTATTTTTGATTTATTTAACCCTTATAGGCCCGATGACAACCCGGGTTGTCATCGGGCTTCTTAGACAACCCGAGTTTGTCCGCGGATCTTAAGAGGTAGGAGGCTGGTTTTTTTTTGTTTTCAAACTCAGTTGAGTTTCGGATCCTAAGAGGTTAAATTTTTTTCCAAGCAAACGTTAACCTTGGGTTGTCGAAGAAGCCCGGTGACAGCCCGGGTTGTCATCGGGACTAATTAGTATTAAATCAGTTACATAAACAGGTGACGAATGTGAGGTCGTGTCGTATTTTTGAAAATAAAACACATTTAGTTGATTAGATATTTCTACAGTTAAATAGACTGGGCCTACTGTATGTTTGTCCGACCACGACAGTTTATTTAATTTGAGCCAGATTGATAAGCTTTTGTTATAGGTCTCGTAATGTAGCGTTATAATCACCCAAATATTATTATTTTCGTGCAAAACTAAATTAATGTAGTTTGAATAAGTTTAAGAAAGAAAAACCTCCCTAACCCCTGATTTCTGAATTAAGTATTTAATTTTGAGTTTTTCGCAAACTCTACATTCGCCTGAAAAGCTGTCAACAAAGTAGGGTTTGACACGTTCTTGACTCGAAATACTCCTCACTTCAGACATCAGCACTGAGTACTTCAAAGTCAAATCATTTATTTCAATTTGGCCATTTAAACGCACCTTTGAATATCAGACTAAACACAGTAAAAAAAATATTAGGCTATTTTATGTACCTGTAGCGACATCTATGATCTTCTATTCTGCATACCTCCAAATACCTACCTTGTTGTCAAAGGTAGATTATGAAGTGTTATGGAGAAGAACGTACAGAATTACTCTTATAAAAAACGAATTGCAAATATCAAAAAACTCGACTGAAGTAGACTGAAGTAGAAGAAACAAACAAGTCACTTTTAAAGCAGTTTGATGCAGTTGGTGGGATTTATTTTAGTTCAATCACAAATTTTATGCCACCAAATGTATCAGACTGCTTGAAAAATAACTTCTTTAGATCTTTTTCATCATCATTTGTCGGGTTTTTTGATATTTCGAATTTTTAACCGGCTTGAAAAGAGAAGAGGAAGTTCTCAATTCGTCTGTATGTTTTTTTTTTGTTTGTTATGTGATATCTCCGCCATTTGAGAATCGATTTAAATGATTTTTTTTTGTTTTGGGGGTCATATTTCAGAGGTAGTCCCTTATAAATTTTATCGAAATCGATTCAGCACTTTTTTTAAAAATCAACATAAACAAAAAATATGTATACACAGATGGCGTTTTGGTTGTCTACAAAAATGTTCAAATTCCATGTTATCCATTCAGGCATAACTTAAATATTTAATTTTACTTCTGGTGTACAACAACAATAAAAATAAAGAAACTAAAAAGAGCACAATAAAAAACGTTTTTCAAAAAATACAAACAACTTCTAAAAATTGCAAAATAACTTTAATTTCGGCAGTCGGTGTCAAACAACGAAGAAACAAAAAAAATATATACACTAATTTGTCACAAAGTTTACAAAAGGAAAACAATAATTCTTCATGAACCACAGACCATAGCTAAGTTCAGGTCGTCGTCGGTTCTAGCTAATTTCTACCTGTGAATTTTGTGTGACAGTGATGCGCGCGCAATCATGTAGGTTCAGCCGATGGCCAGTTGAAAGTTGATTGTATGTACCTAGATTTTTTAAGGAAAATGCATAATTTATATTTCGCTCACTAACTGCAAATTGGTAATTAGGAAATTCCATACCTACTGTGCTTGTGATATTTTTAATGAACTGAGGTTATCATCGTCATTATAAGGAAAATAACAAGATTATTTAGTAAAACATACATATTATGTACCTACTTTAGCATACAATGGTAATGGATTAGTTAAACAAATTAAAAATGGGTGTTTGTACACATGTACGCACGTAAGAAGTTATACTTTTTTAGCGTAACAAGATGAAAAACCAAACTGTCACAAAGTTAACAGAAGAAAAACAATCATTCTTCATGAACCACAGACTATAGCTAACTTTAGGGTGTCGGTTCTAGCTAACTTCAATATGTCGTTTTTTTGTGACGGTGTGCACGTCCATCGTAAAAATTTACCCTCATAATTTTTCCCTAACGTGCCAAAAGAAGTATAACTTCAGTAAAACATGCAGAACATAATGCATAGTGAACTAAATTGTTCAACGAAACTCGTATAAGAATAACATATTTTGAATATACATTACTTATCCCTAAAATTTGATTTGTATGGGCACGTAAGACATTAAACATTGATGTCTTGAATTTGACTTCAAGCGTTATTCTCTTAAGGCGCTATTAACTGCCAATGACCTTGAGTGATTAGCTTGCGCGTTCTGTGCTGAGCTCACCTAACGCGTCGTACGTCCACCCAGTAATAGGACTCGCCCATCAAGGAGCACTGTCCGAAATTAGACGCATTATTAATTTATTATACATAAAACATCAAGTATTATACTAAAACACGTAGGTCTATTAAAATATAAATAATTAAATTATCTTTAAAATGGTGAAGGTTTCATAAAAATGCGCTTTTTAGTTTTTGCGTTATTCTCAATTTTTTATCCGCATTGGACATAACTTTACAATTAATTACACTATATTTTTATAAAAATATATTTTGAAATATTCACATGTGACATTACGACGGAAATTGACTAGAGTAACATACAACGTTGATGTGACAGAGGGGCATTAAATTAAACTACGTATACTATACGTGTTTAGTATTAATTCGATACGGTATAAAAATAAAAATAATAATAAATGAGGTTTTTTTTTTTTCAAACAAACTAAATAGCTTACAATTCAGAGTAAAACGCAACCACCCTTTATAAATAAAATTAACTGACCCTAGCCTTTGATACCTAGGTAACAAAGCGGCAACATCGCACTTCATCGACTTTCGTGAGAACGGCAACAACGCGTCGTATCGTAGGTTATACTCAGATTTATCGTTTTAAGGTGCATGACCTGTGCGTATAGACATAATCAGCTGTTAGGAAAGATACATCGTGTTCAAACGAGGCCAAAACTTAAAAAATCGTTTGTGACTAAACTACTGCTCCGATTTAATTGATTTTTATTACAGAGCTTGAAAATAGTACCTAGTATAGGCAGTTTAAAGGAAAGCCCCTCTGTCGTATCAACTTTGTATATTTTTTACAAAGAAATAAAACTTATCGTTTAGACGTGATGTTCAATTAAGCACCATTAGAAGTGGTATATTTGCGCCTTAAGGAGCCTACTAAGAGAACATACCTATTTGAAATCAGCTAATCGTTATTATTTTAATAATGATTATATTTAGGACTGGCCTGTTGGTCTAGTGGTTAGTGACCCTGACTGCTATGCCGGAGGTCGTGGGTTCGATTCCCACCCAGGACAAATGTTTGTGTAATGATCACGATCATTTGTTCTGTGTCTGGGTGTAATTTATCTATAATATGTATGTATTTAGAAATATATAAGTATGTTTATCAGTTGTCTAGTACCCATAACACAAGCTCTGCTTAACTTGGGACTAGATGGCGTTGTGTGATAGTTGTGGAATATTATTATTATTCCATTTATTCAATTTTATATACATACAATTTTAAATTTTTAAATATTTAGGTACTTAGAAAAACATAAATAAATACAAAAACATTTAAAAATATAAAAAGTAGTTGCCCACCGGTATCGGGAATAGGGTCCAAGCTACCGGTGGTCAGGGCTCCTGAGAAAGGAATCTCCTAACAATACGCGCCGTGTCCAGGAGTACTGCTTTCTGGATCAAGCCCTTGATCCAACTGCCCAACGAGAGCCTCCTGAGATGTTGGTCGAGGCTCTTGGCTATTAAGCCATTGGCCGTCACGACTATCGGCACAATGACTGCTGTATCCACCTCCCACATGTCGACAACCTCGCGAGCCAGATCAAGATACTTTGTTTTTTTATCTTTCTCAGCCTTCACGAGGTTCTCGTCATGAGGAACAGCTATATCAACAATCATTGTGCGACGCTCTTGTCGATCTATCACCACTATGTCAGGCTTATTGGCAACAATAGTCCTATCAGTGATGATAGATCGATCCCAATACAACGTGATATTGCTATTTTCGAGAACTGGGTCGGGCTCATACCTATAGTACGGTACTTCAGATTCCACAAGATTGTATTTAAGAGCAAGTTGCTGGTGGATAATCCTGGCTACAAGGTTGTGTCTGTGCAAATAGTCTCCGTTAGCTAGACGAGAACAACCAGAAATAATGTGTCGGATTGATTCCCCGGGCCGGTGGCATGCCCGACAAATGTCAACCGTACCGTCCTTCACAATATATTTCCGGTAGTTATTCAGTTATTATTATTTAGTATGTAATGTTTGTATTATAGTAGGTACTCGAATCTCCAACAAGGCGGAGCTCATGGCTAAAGTAATAACAGCCGCACGGGTCGATTCATCAGGTTAAGCTACGCTTGCCGGGGTGGGTCCATGGATGGGTGACCATCTTGGAGACTCCTCCATACCACGGAAAGCACGTTAAGCCGTTGGTCCCGGCTGTCAATCGTGGATCTTTGACAGTCGTTACGGGTCGTTAGAGAAGCCCGAAAGTCTGACAACCAGTCTTACCAAGGGGTATCGTATTACCCAGTAACTGGGTTGCGGAGGTCAGACAGGCAGTCGCTCCATGTAAAATACTGGTATTCAGCTGCATCCGGTTAGACTGGAAGCTGACCCCAAGATAGTTGAGAAAGGGCTAGGCAGATTGACTCGAATCTCCAATAAGGATTCGATATTCAAATCAATAATGACAGATTAATAATGTAAACTGTTACTCCAAATTACTTTTATGGTTGGTAAGATAGTGACTCATCTGTAGATGAGTATTATGTCCTAGCCTAGATGAGTATTATGTCCTAGCCTAGATGAGTACTATATCCTGTCTTACGTCTGAGTGCTAAAGAATAATACGTGAACTAAAAAAACACTATCTTATATGCATGTGTAGTTTAGGTTTACTTTCGACTCAACACTTTAATACTTTAACATTTAAAAAAAAACATGGCCGGATCCTGCCCTCCGAATGAACATTAATGTGCAGTAATTATTTACATGTCAAAAATACTTATAAAATAAACTAAAATTAATCGCAGCAATTACATTTCTAGAACAGGCGGGAAAAAATTAAAAAAAAATATGTGCGTTGTTTTTGTGTGGTTTTTAATTTTGACATAATTCTATGTAATGCAACACAATCCCACACTCGCATTTGCGTTTGGATGCACGCATAAGACAAAAACTGTAACAATGCACGCCTTAAGGTCCGATTAAAATTATAAAACCTGCTAGAATCGTATTGCTAACCTCTAAAAGTTAGGTTAACTTTCACGATTATCGCAAAAGCACTTTTTCGTTCTGTTGCTGTGCGCCATAATGCTAATCACAGTGATCAGATTGCAGGTCACGCATCGACAATAATATTCAAAAGTGTGTATCCGAACGAACATTCTAGTTATTTTGACGTTTCTGCGCGCGCACCGTGCGCGCGCTGCATTGTGCAGTCTTGCTTTGATCTTGTGACATATTACTGTGTGGTCATTTTGTTGTTTTGTTGGATATTTTAACTTAACCACACGCTATCGTTTATTAGACTTTCGTTTAACGCTTTTATGTAAATATTCTGTTGTGTATATTGGACTTGTTCGTTTACGAATTGAATTCTGAAGCTCATGAGTCACGCTGTCAAAGTGCTCGAATTATAGTGTGGCCACTAATCAAATTTATCGAATGCGAAAACATATTGTACCAACTTTAACACCGCAGTTGGAAAATACGTTGACTGAATGGTTATCTATACAAGAGGAGTTCCATAATCTGAATTCCGAATCTAGCACAATTTAAAAATTTCGGTTACTTTGTTGAGTACAATATTTCAAGTTTTTAGATGGAGTTATTTGCAATGCATGTTATGTATTTATTGATAAACCAACTCTTGGAAGAAGGAACACATTAATAGTAGCTGAGGACTTGGCTACCCAATGGTGTGTATTGGTTGTGGATGCTCTGTTATGGGGAGGCGTTACTCAGTGTCAGTCATTTTTCATAATAATATATTTTGTTTGACAGGGAGCCATCCAGTCCCAATCCCTTGGATGCCATTTTAGGCTAACAGTAGCCTGTAGACAGTAGCAGCTGCCTAGTCAGAAATCGGACAGTTGGGTGTTGTTGCAATGTCCTGACGTTGTTATGGTACTTATTTAAGCTGGGCCAGGCATCAAGCAAATATAGCGACATCAGCCTAATTCCTCGATAACATTTTGTTAATCTTTGAAGATGAGTAGGCTTCATAATCAATGAAAACATTGAATGTGTCTTGTCTGAGTAATTGCAATGATGAGGCTTTTTTAAAATGTCTGTGATACATGTAGAAGTAGATATATTTTTAAGGCAAATGTATATCCTTCTTGCTTAATTAGATACTACTTAAATAAAAATTCAAGGGCTATTTTAGTGTTTTATTGTCTATCCAGTTTTATAGTTTTTTTGCAAAGTCGCTATGAGGAAGTCATAACTTCCAGATATATCTGTAGATGACAAGCTCTTCTTCGCTATCGCGGCCTTATTATGACCACGTTTGATTGGTCTTTCCTGAAACTATATTACTAATATATATAATTATCAAGATTACCAATAAGTTTTACTCGGTATTTTGATTTTTAGCTCTTTCTTCACTAGCAGACGCGTGATTCTATGCAAATGTATGGAACGCCGACAGACATGCTCCATACATTTTCAAAGAACTATACCAAAATTCTAAAACGATAGGTAGGTGCTCAATTGTAGTTGCCGCGAAAATCTTTTACTGTCACTTTAACGATGTTAGGAGCGTCTTAAAGTTAAGTCAATCTGCCTAGCCATTTTCCAACTACGTTGGGGTCGGCTCTCAGTCTAACCGGATGCAGTTGAATACGAGTATTTTACATGGAGCGACTGCCTATCTGACCTCCACAACCCAGTTACTGGGTAATACGATATCCCTTGGTAAGACTGGTTGTCAGACTTTCGGGCTTCTAACGACCCGTAACGACTGCCAAAGAAAAAAATCCACGATTGACAGCCGGGACCAACGGTTTAACGTGCTTTCCGAGGCATGAGGAGTCTCGGTATGTAAAGATGGTCACCAACCCGGTCATGCGTAGCTTAACCTGATGGATCGACCCGTGCGGCTGTTATTAGTGTTATTACTTAGCCATAAGCTCTTCCGTCTTAAAGTTAAATGTCGTTTGAGAATTCGGGAGTTAGGCATCAATGTTGTGTTGGCTAGTGAAGAAACGGCCCTTACATCAATTGATTTTTTAACCAACTTTCGAAAAAGGAGGAGGTTCTATGTTCGACTGTATGTATGTTTTTTTTTTAATGTATATCCGCCGATTTCTCCGTCAGTTGTGGACCGATTTTCAAAATTCTTTATTTATCCGAAAGAATATACTCCCGAGGTGGTTACATTTAAATGTTATCGAAATTGCTTGACCGCTTTTTGAGAAACTGAACAAAAACGAAAAATACGTTTACCTCGATGACGTTTTGGTGTACTCCAAATGTTTAAATTCCACGTTCTATGTTATTGGGATTTTTAGTTCTGGGGTATAACAACTAAAAAGTGAAAAATAAAAAACTTTTTTACAAAAAAAACAACCGACTTCCAAAAAAAATACACTAAAAATTAAAAAATAACTTTAATTTCGGAAGTCGGTGTCAAATAACGAAGAAGTAAAATACAAACACCGACTGCCGAAATTAAAGTTATTTATAAATTTTTAGTGTATTTTCGTATTATTTTTTCTTCATATATAAAACTCGTAATTTTTTTACATTGCTATTCAAAATGTTTAGGCGTATTTTTTTTCCTATTTATAATGTCTCTCGCTTGTTCTCTGATCATAAACTATTATATATAAATTAAACTATTGTAAACACATAACTGTAAGCTTTAATACGACATACTGTTTGTTAATGTACATGAATATTTTTGTTAGGGTACAGCTCCCTACAAATTCCGGCCATGTCCTTTTCTTTGTTAATATCAATGGTTTTAGTGTACCTTCTATAGTTACTAAAAACCAACTTACCAAGTGAAGTTCTTTTATATACAGGTTCAGTACATAAAACCATTGATATTTGGTTCCCACCCACGCCCAGACAAGGCCAAGGTTTGTCTACCCTGGGACTTGAGTTGAGAAATACCTCTGTTTTTTGGTATAATGTATAGACAGCTCTAAATAGAATGACGTTTGACAAGTTGCCATAGAGAATTAGTTTCAGGTCACCAGCTACGAATTCGCGAATTCAATTGGTAAGTTACTTTAAATAAGGGATAATGTCATATACTTCGCATTCCATCACGTGTTCACCGACCTAATCAAAGTTCCTACCTCGTTGAAGATATTTGCATGCTTCGCAGGCGATAGCGATTATTTACGTGCCAAAATGTTTGGGATTGGCCACGTGATTTGACGGTAGAACTTGACTGTCAAATACATTTTAGACTTTTTGACAATATTTATAATTGCTATCGTCACGTTATCTCTGATAGAATGCCACTTATCTGGAGCCTCTAAGCTTCAATAACATTTGATACGTACCAACTCATGAGTGGTAAAATTATAGTACGACAAGTAAAAGTCAAAAGTGGTTGATAAGTATCAAACAATCAACTCGGCCTGTTCTGAGTCCACTGCTGGACATAAGCCTGTCCCCAGTTGCGTTACAACAACCGGTTCTCCGTCTTCTGCATACAGCGTGTCCTGGCCACATTTGTCCATAAAAACAAATTTTTGAATCATGATTTAGCATAAAAAGAATTCTGTATTGACCACCTATTACTGGAATGATAAGAATTAGGTGAAGTATTTTTTGCGATTCGTTATCACTGACTTATATCTAAGTGAGCTGAGATTACAGTTCTACTACTGAGTAGCACGTAGTAGTGATGGTAGAGGTGAAAGTGAAATCTTCAACATCTTCACATCTCATGCTCGTTCCGAACACCGTTTTTCAGACAACAGTTGAAGCACACGTTGATCTCACTGCTTTGCTCAGAGAACCGGCGGTATATCTATGAAGAAAACGTTAAAAAGCACCTTTAATGTAGTAAAATTATCAAGGTCTTAATCTGCCCCATGTCCTCCTGAGGAGACTGACTGGTTTCAACGATTATTTCTGTTAGTAATGGAGTTTGCAAGACCTCAAGGTCATAACAGCCGCACACAGTACAGATTATGATCAGATCAGACATTGATCTGATCAAAATCTGACTAATCATTGTTTGGTAAGCCTTCAGACAGATTTGAAAGATAATTTACCTGCATCTAGCATATCCCTCATCATTAAGGATACACTTGATTAGAAAGGCCGGAGCATCGTATCTTTCACCTCCATAATCTGCTGTGCATTAGCAGACTGGTTCATAAGTATGCATGATTTAGGTAGATACATATATGAGTTTTGTTAAAAATAAAAACTTAAAAGATATAATATAAATACAAACACACTAGAAAGAGGCTGATGCCCGAAGAAAATAAAACTCTTACTGAATAAAACCATACGGTATTCTCCAGCTACCTTTGGCTGGGGCGCTGGAGTGCTTGCGCATTTCGTGCATGATTTTATGCGGACCCGTCAGTCTCTGCGGCTGCTGCGGCTGCTGCGGCTGCAATTCCTTGACAGGCGCGTGCAGAACATGACGAACCGCCGTCTGTGGCGTTTGACTGCTCATGGAATAGCCTCCTTAAGTCTGTTACCTGCAGGCCACCCGAGCTATGGCGCCCGGGACGTCTATTACGGATAGAGGACCGGTTGTGTTCTCCCTTTCCACCGCCTCCTTCACGACCATCACTTCCTCGCAAAAGACCCTGTCCCTGCCACTTCGGTTTAGCGATTCTTTGGGCTGCGTGACAATTAACATGATTTTTTTCCACAGACCGTTTTTTTCTTACGCGGATCTTCCGACTAAATTGCTAACCTAGTCTTCGCTTATATAACCGAGTTCAGATTTAGGCTCAGGTTACCCTTTTTTATTTACTTTACCATAGAGCGTGGGCTTTTCTGGAATCTGGATTTGTATTTCAACTAAGCTGGCCAGCACATGAAAATTTCAACTTCGCTGGGAATGCGGGCGTACGTACAAGATACACCTCTGCCTACTTCTCAAGTAATACAGGCACAATCTTAAGTTATTATTTCATAACATCGCAAAATAATAAAGAAAACAATTACTCACTATTAGATTTTTATTTATCTCACTTAATTACAGTTATTGATATAATAAAGAAAAACATTTATTAGTTTATCTTAATTAATTACTTATTTGATAGTTAATGAAACATTTTTAGAAGAAACACAAACGAAAAATAAATTTCACTAAAATTTGCAAAATAACGAAGAAACAAAATACAAACAAAAAAGTTTTTTATTTT
The DNA here is from genome assembly GCA_951329385.1 of Polia nebulosa. Lineage (NCBI taxonomy): Eukaryota > Metazoa > Arthropoda > Insecta > Lepidoptera > Noctuidae > Polia > Polia nebulosa. Next base: position 30,646,177 of record OX589598.1, read on the forward strand.
TCACTTTATAGTATTAATAACCTCGAACTAAAACTATATTATTATAGTTACGCCCGAATTGATAACACCATTAACATGGCATTTGAACATAACTGGAGGAAACCAAAACGTTATCAGTGTATACAAATGTTGTGTCTTGGTCATTTTTCAAAAAGTGCAAAATCAAATTGATGATAGAAGTGGTGACAGAAGAGAAGAAAATGACCTCTTCACACGGCTTCATATCTTATGCCCGTTCCGAACAAGCTCCGTTGTTCAGATATCAGTTGTAGCACACATCGACTTCACTCCTTCGCCCAGAGTAACCGACGTTACATCTAGAAAACATACAAACTGAATCTTAAATTTAGGCGATTATTAAGGAACACACGAGGCATATCAATCTAAACCAACTAAACTGCGCCATGTTTGTCTGTCTGTAGGTGGTAGAGGATAAATTCGTAACAGAGTTACCGCTTCGTTGGGCACTCAGCCAGGGAAGGAACAGAGGTGGGTTTTAGTCAGTAAGAGTCTGACACGCCCTCCCGCTCCACCCAGAGCGGGCGATGTCATTGGATGATTTCCCACCCCAAAAAAAAAAAAGTGTTTGAAGGTACACGAAGCGTTGAGACGGTTTAGTTTCAACGATTCTCTGATACTGATTTTTGCGGTCGTCGTGGGTAGGCGTCATTGAAGCCGTAACAGCCGGCCACAGTGCGGATTACATAAGACAGATGAAAAGGTAAAACTGACCACTGTTTGGTAAGCCTTCGGATAGAATTAAATGTTTTTTACCTGTGTCTAACATGTCCTTCAACATTGAAACAGTTTTTATACACTTGATCAGAAAGGCAGGAACGTTGCATCTTTCCCCAGAGTAACCGGCATTACAACTGAAACAATGAAGATATAATGACATGAATTACTCTACAATCTAGAAAACCAACAAATACTTGTGTCTAATTGTAACAAGTGAACACCGCGCTGCCTTTCGGTCGCTTTTTTAGTTTATTTAAGACACTACTGACACCGGTAATGGAGCTCGAGCTTCAAATTATCAGTTTGGTATCGCCAACTCGTTTTCAGCAAGTACCAACTCTGAATGTAAAGAAGCCTCTGCCCTCTACTTGGAACACAACGCGCAGGCATTTTATTTACATATATTTATAATTCTAAGTAGTCTTCTGTAGGTACGTGATTTTGTTCCTCAGCAATTCCAAAATGACTAGACCGATTTTGGTGAGATTTTTGTGTTTGTTTGAGTGGGTCTGCTAGTTATTATTAATTGTTTATATATTATATAAACAACAAATTCCATGGACAAAATGCTTTACCTGCATTTAGGTTGATCCTCAGTACCGACACTACAATTTCCATGCAAACAATAATCCTTACAAATGAAAACGTCGCATCTTTCACCATAATAATCTGCTGTGCACTGACAGACTGGCTCATCCTCCTCATTTAGGGAACAGACACCGTTATTTAAACAATGCTTATGGCACGCATCAACTTCGCACCTTTCCCCAGAGTATCCGGCTTTACAACTGAAACAATGAATATAAGAAACAGTCTTACTCGATAAACAAGGATAACAACAAATATTTGTGACTAGTAGTAATAGGGAAATGAGGTGCGCGACCGGTACGCTTGGTTTTAGATGCTCTGTTAACGTGATGTCTTTGCAACGCACACAATACCTACTAGGATTTTTTTTTTGTTGTGGGGTGGGAAATCATCCAATGACATCTCCCGCTCTAGGGTGGCGCGTGAGGGCATGTCAGACTTTTACTGACTAAAACCCACCCCTGTTCCTTCCCTGCCCTGAGTGCCCAGGGGTGCGGTAATTATCGCGGGAATTTATCCACAACCTCCGAGCAGGCATCAGCCATGACGGGCCCCGTAATCAATGCTGACAACTCTTTGAGGCGCGCGTGGAACGCTACGCTTTGTTGACTCACGGGTCTGATTGGACGGCGAGCCACCCATTACTCGCCGTCCGCAGGCCCGGGTCTACGGTGGCCGGAAATCGTCTTGCGGTGCCGGAAGACCCAGGCGTCTCCTGCGGCGGCTGCTGCTGAGGGCGTGAGGGCGACTCTGTTGTTGAGTCTCCCTCACCCATGCCGCCTCCCTCTTCGCGAGCATTACTGCTTCGCAGAAGGAGGAGATTGCTTCCCATTCTCTCTCGCTCCGTATCATGGCCTGAACCAGGGCACGGCGCGAGAGGTCGCTGCCGCCTATCGCATCCACGAGGACATGACGGTGTTCCGCCCAAGCGAGGCCCTCCACCGTATGCATCGCCGTGTCCTCTGGGTGATCCGCGCAGTGGATTCATCCGGGATACCTACTGGGTAACTTTCAATTCAGTGACAAATCTTTCAAAAGATGCAAGTACTCTTGAGTATACAACTATTTTACTATGAGGCTTGTCAACTCTGAAATCACAAAAAATAATCAGCTCTTTAGAAAAATGGTTTTTCAATATTTTTTTAACGAAAAAAAAAGTAAAATGTCTGTTGACTGGATACGAAAATCTGAGACAGACCAAATATTTCTTACGTAACTAAGTGAGAGTTAACGACTTATGACAAGTTCAAAGGGATATCTTATGAGTTACGGTCGTATACTGTCGGCAATCTTACACATTATGTGATCTCTCTTTTCTTGCGTAGGACTTGGCTAACAATGTTGATGGATACCTAACTTAACTTGAAAAACTACAGACAAGTGTCAAACATTTGCAGCCATATATAATTGCTTTTTAACTAAGTATATGATTAGTTTAAACACTGATTAGCAGATTTTTCATTCATATTTTCCTTGGAGAATTTTGAATTTAGATGCTGCAGACATGCATATGGTTAGATAGATTTAATGAATAAGGCCCTTTCTATAGGTCTCTATCCCACAGTTCATAAGACACTTTAAACATCAAAAGTTATTATTACTTTTACGTTCACCGAGAGTCACTGTTCTGGGTATTCTAACTTTTTTTGTTAGATTTCAATGTTTATGAGAATTGTTGATGGTGATGACGTGGAAGCTTCAGTGAAAACAATTGTTTGTCACTAACGCTTGTAAGTTGTCTTACAAGCGTTAGTGACAACGAGCATTAGGATCAGCTCACACTAAGACGCGACGCGACGCTACGTGAACTTTCTAAGTTTACAAAACTTTAAAGAACTTTATAATAACTAAACAAAAATGTACACCTCGCTGCGCAGCGCTAGACAACTGCTTTCTTCTCGAAAAAACCAGCTAGCCTGCATCGTGAGCTTATCTTTAATATCTTTGCTAGTTATTTATGAGATGAACACGTTTACCTGCATGAAGGTTGTCCCTCAGCACTGACACTGCAATGTCCTTGGAAGCAAAAGTTGTGACAGATTAAAACTGAAGACTCTGGCTTCGAGTCATTCGGTATCAAATGCTGAAGTGCTTCGCAACTCGTTGTTGCCTCAATTTGTTCCTGTATTGTGTAGTTGGCTGCAATTCGTTGATAACTCGGAAAGTCAGAGCTAGACATTGAAAAGAGTTTTCCTTCCACATGTTGTGATGGAATCTTAGGTATTTGCCAGATTCCCACTTCATTATGTTTCTTCCAGTAGATGAAATCTTTTGTAACGGCCAATGAATAGCCATAAATGTTTTCTCTTGCAATAATATGTAATTGTGTTCTGTTTTTTCCATTAAAATCGGCAGTTTCAATAGATAGCTGATGATTGCTATTTTCACGTTTTATCTCGGTCCAGTACATTTTCTGCGTCTGTTGGTCAATGGCCAAGCTTCCTCGGTCAGAAACAGTATTGTCTATTAAAACTGATCTCTCGGAGCCATCAAACCGAGCCCTCTCTATCTCGTAGTCTGTGATCCAGTAAATATACCTGTAAGTAGTAAAAATCTAAAAATATTTTCACATGTTCAAAACTTCTTCAGCTTAGTCATATACCTACTCACAAGGGCAAAAATAGCACAACATTAAAAAGATACTTTTTAAATACTATTCAAGTTTAGAATAATTTATTGTTTATTAATATATATATTATATTAATAATATATATTTATTAATCTGCAATCCAATCACACAAACCGGCGGGCAGACCGAAGGAAGGAAGCTTAACAATTAGTCTATCGTGTCAGACCCTGTCGAAGGCCTTCGAGATATCAAGGGAGACCGCAAGGGCTTCCCCTTTTTTCTCGATGGCCTCACTCCAGATGTGAATGACATACGATAGAAAATCCCCAGTTGACCGATTTGGGCGGCAGCCGTATTATCGGTCACTGAGGATATCGTTAGCTTCTAGGTATGCCAGGAGCTTACCATTCAGTATACGTTCCGAGATGGGCCTATAATTTGCTGGGTCAGCTCGACTACCCTTCTTGGGCACGGATTGCACGTTAGCTTGCTTCCAAGCCATCGATACTTTTCTAGTCTCAAACGAAAGGCAAAATAGGCGTGTCAAGATCGGAGACAACTCAGGCGCACATATCCTCACTACAATTGCCGGTATCCCGTCGGGGCCACTAGCCTTGTTCACGTCCAGGTTACGCAGTACCATTCGGACATCCTTCTGAAGAATGCGAATGTCCGACATAATCGACTCGCATCCACCAAGGGTACCAGGGGGCCTTGCACCACCAGGATCTAGACGCGAATATTCCGCAAACAGAGAGGCAAACAAGTTTGCTTTGTCCTCAGCGGAATGGGCCAGCGACCCGTCGGGTTTCAACAGTGGAGGTAGTGAGGGGCGGCAGAAGTTTGATTCACCTGATGGTGGGTGTTGAAGTCCCCCAGTAACACTAATCTGGCAGAAGGGTACCGCTGCTGAGCCGCATCCGCCGCCTCACTGAGGTGTTGTGTGAGCCCAGTTGTCTCCAGATCGCCACTGTGCTACCGGTATGCGTAGATAATTTTATCAAGACCTGTGTCCACTAGAACCCAATGTGTTGAGAACCAAGAGTCCTCGAGGTTGTGGAGACGCCGATAGCAGATGTCGTGCCGGGCGTACATACACACACCCGCCTGTGGTTTAAATTTGTGCTCCAGGGTAAACCCTGGGTAAGTGAGGTACGCCACGTCTGAAGGACATTCGATCCGCGTCTACGAAAGGAATAATAGAGCTGGTTTTTCAGTCTCCAGGTGGTGGTGGACTGCGGCGAGATTTGAGTGCAGACCTCGTATGTTTGAAAGGTGCACTTTATAGGAGAGGGAGTGCTGCCGCTGTACAGCTTTTCTTACTTTTTTCCTTTTTTCCATATTTTAAGTGAAGGAGGGAGAGGAAAAGGAAGTGAAATGAGGCTCTATGCAGGCTACCTTCAGGCACGCATTGACAGGATGATATCATTGGAGGACTAGTCTGGAGACTGCGCGAACGCCCGAGCCCACCCCGGGAATGTCCATCGGTCCCTCTCGTCTGGTCGCCAGCCAGCACGATGGTGCATTCCGGGATTTTTCGACAGTTCCCGGGCAGCCTTTCATGTGTGGCTAGCACATTACTGGACCCCCCAACTACCTGCGGTCGGCCAGCGATGCACCGTGCCTTGGATCCCGCAACCCTCTGCGACTAATCTCCTGATACCGAGCGAGCCTGGTTGGTCTGCCTGCATTGGAACAACTATTTCGACCCAACTCCTCTGAGTTGGCTAAACTGAGCATCGTACTGGAACACGGCTAGGCCGCTTGGCGGTACGTCTTTGCCCAGTGGGTGGTCGCAAGCCATCGTTCAAAACCTACTACCTGTTAGTGTCACCTGATTAGCACCACCCAGGGTCCACGTGTTTTTTTTTTTTTTTTTTTTTTTTTTTTTTTTTTTTTTTTTTTTTTTTTGGGGGGTGGGAAATCATCCAATGTCTTCTTCCGCTCTAGGGTGGAGCGGAAGGGTGTGTCAGACTCTTACTGACTAAAACCCACCCCTGTTCCTCCCTGCCTCGAGTGCCCGGGGGCGAGGTAACTCTTTCGAATTTATCCTCCACCCCCGGGCAGAGGGTCCACGTGTAGGGTACTCACACTCAGTGGGTATACTCCTACTGACGCGGCCCCCAACCCGGCCCCTTTCTTATTACTTTACACTATTTATTTGCATATTTTAATTACAATATTACCTAATACATAAACGTTGATATTTGATTCGGTATATAATATTTTATTTATCTTAGTCGGTGCGTCATTGCGGGGTGCTAACTGAAAACCAGCGCTGGGTATCCAACTCCCAGCAAATGCTGAGATAGTAACCCTTTTGGTATGGGCACGCTTAGCACAATTTTATTGTATCTTTGTGTACCTACTATTCTTTTCTTTACCTTTTGTTTGTTGTTGTTGTGTTGTGTCTGTGTCGAATAACGGTTTTCTATTATATTCTATTCTTTTAAATTCGCTACACCAGTGTATTTCTATGACCCAAATACGGGCGAGTAACGTAAATAAAATATTTTGGAATACGGGGGCCATTTTGGGTTGACAATTGGAAAATTTAAAAATAAAGTTTTTCAAACTGTACCTTGCGACATATGAAATGGAAGTGGGCATTATGAGGGTCTCAAATATAATTATTTCATCATTTTAAAATGATTGATTTAAAGTTATTTAAGAAAATAAACGAATATTAACCGTTCCATCACCCCCTTATCACCGAAACAACTGAATCCAAGAATTGAAAAAAAAAACTGGAAATAGTTCTGTACTTATAGATTATAGGAAAACCTATGAGAAGTCTATATTTTTAACTTTATCGTCTTAGCAATAACAGAAGTACAATGCGTCTTTCGCGGTCCATATCTAGTCAAAAACTACAAGTGAACACGTTTGATCTGATGGTTGCTGCCGTGAGCCGGCGCGGTGTACTCGTACCGTACCGCGGTACGACGTCGTGCCGCTGCACGGTGGTGGCGTCGTACCGTGGTGATGTGTCACGGCACCGTACCGCGGTACGACGTCGTGCCGCTACACGGTGGCGGCGTCACGCCGTGATGATGTGTCACGGCACCGTGCCGAAGTACGACGTCGTGCCACTACACGGTTGCGGCATCGCGCTGTGGTGATATGTCACTGCACCGTACCCCAGTACAACGTCGTGCCGCTACACGGCAGCGGCGTCGTGCCGTGGTGATATGCCTTACAGGGCGCGTTCCCACTATGTCGTAACGATTAATTTATCGTTGGACGACTGTCGTTTCTAGCTGTTCCCATTAATACGACTGGTTATTGTCAATTTTTTTTTATCGTTTAGCGACTATCGTATCTAGCTGTTCCCATTGGATCGCGACGACATTTTATCGTTTCACGGCAGTCGCTTTGTCGTTTACACATCATTAGCAAGCTACAAATCTACAGCTATATTTTTATCGTGGCTACGATAGATTTGCGGTCACGATTTAGTCGTAATGATTTCTTATCGTTTTACGACTGTCGTGCTAGCCGTTTCCACTGTCATGACAATCTGTTGTCACTGCAAAAAATGTTGTAGACGACAGTAAATCGTGTCGTTCTATATGTGAACAACTCCATTTAAACATTTATATGTTTATATGTTCATGTTTTGTGGCTTATGCCACGACACTTAAAACTACACGATTATCTGTCGTTACGACAAAGTGGGAACGCGCCCTCACGGTGGCGGCATATCGCTGTGGTGATGTGTCTCTCGTCCCACATAATGTATCAATTACCGTCTCTTGTCGCTGCGCATCGGACGCAACTAGTTGCCTTGAGAGCATGAATATTGTGAAAAATAAACAATGTTGAAAACATTTTTACGATAAAAAGATTCACACTGAATATCGAGTGTTGTTAATTTAATGAAACTTGAACTATTTGGGCAGCGCACGCCATGGAAGCTTTCAAAAATCACGAATTTTTTCCGTCTTAGTTCACAGAAATCATCGTAATTTATAGTATTTCATATTATGTATTTACATAGATTGTTTATCCAAATTCCATCTAAATTATTAAACCTTTCAAATGCTGAATGATGAAAGAATGATTCAAATACGAGGTTTGGTTCCGGAGATTACCTTCCATATTTATACCAACTCACAAAAATGGCTCTCTCTCTCTCTTTAAAGTAGTTAAAATAAGATGACGAATATTAGGTTTTATTTTAAAACATAACAAGAACTACCCTGTCCTTAATAAGCTTTTCTCTTATTTATGTTCCGCTAATTTTGTCGGTGTGTATGATTACGAGTATATCATTAGTAACATACCCTCCACAGCTGTCCACGGCGATATCCCAGGAGTAGTGATCCAACGTAACTAAAAGATTTCCGTCATCTGCTTTGTTAGAAGTTGCAGGATTTAATGAGAATGAGTATAGGCTCTTATATTGCTTCCAAATGAGTAATTGTGTGACCGGGTCGTAGACGACCCTAGCGCTGAAACTAGAAGCTCTCGTAACTAAATGTTGTATTTTTCTGGTTGACAGGTCAAAGCTGGATATTGACATGTTCGGGTTGTTGTCGGCAAACAGCACCCTATAGTGAATTGGATCGTATGTTACTGAAGTGATTACATGAGCCGACGGAATGTCTTCTGTGTGCGTTAGTATTCCATGGTAAAAAAAATCTAGTCGTTTGTCTTCGCCCACGACGATGTCTGAAACATAAATTTATTTTTTTAAATCTGCTTGCTAAATAGATCTTAACTTTCCTCTTCTTTTGATAAAATACGCTGCTTATTCGAATGGTTTCCAAATAACTTGCATTCCCTCCAGTCTATTTAACACTCAAGAACTACCTTTGCTAATTAATTTATTACATACAATGAAAAACAATAAAGTACATCATAACAACAACGAATGAGAACTTTCAAGAGTTACACTGTGTGGGGCTTATCTTTACTAAACCCTTTACTTGGCACGGTAAGCGTTTAAATATCCTGCAGCTACAAATTTAGTATTTTCGTTATTTTTAGGTTTCCGTACCCGAAGGGTCCAAACGGAGCCCTGTTGCTTTCACTCACGTGTCCATTTGTCCATCTATCTGTCTGTCCGTCGTCTGTCACACAAGTTTTACAGCCAAACGGTTGAAGCTACAAACATCGTGTTGACCCAAAACCATACAAATAGTCAAAAATATATTTGGTACGGAACCCTAAATGTGCAAAGTCTGACACGCACTTAGCCGATCTTTTCATTGATCGAAACTAAAACATAAATAGATAAGGAACAACAAATACAACACGGTTTCTCAAGCAAGGCCCAGCTTCTAAAACGAAAAAAAGCACAAAAATATAGTGACAAATATTGCATGTCAAATGTGATTGGCTGAATGAACTTTCAACCGCCTGACGTGAAGATAATTTTCTTTTAAGAAACCGGGGGTAAGACATGTAGTTATCGTATGTTATAACTGACACTCAATTTATAACAGTCCTCCAGTGCGAATTTAGAGACTAAACTATGTTTCAGATAAATTTGCAATAAAGTACATTGACCTTTCCCTAATAACTCTTCGTAGGTACCTGAACTATTAAATATAAATCGGTTTTCATTATTAGACAATGTTAAGGATCACGAGAGATGTTGATTCGGGACAGCTTTGAGTCATTAATTCCGTTTTTCAAATTAAAAATGTCATTAAATGTAGGTAGGTCAATGACCGTTATTGCACGTTTATTTGGAACGCCTTATAGATGTGTGCGCAAACACAGGTGTCACTCTCTGTTCCCTCACTCTCATAGTCCGATGGAACGACAATTCCACCCGACCGGGGAGAGATCAGGTGCAGCACCAACGGCTTATCGTGTTGTCTGAGCTTGGGCTTGTTACACCGCTAACCTCTTACCTCCGGGAAGCCTCTAGGAAATTCCTAATGGAAAACCTAATAAAACCGTGACCGAAATCGAACCCTGGACCGTACGCTCGGTGGTCGCAATCACTAGACCAACGGGGCAGTTCGCGACGCTCAAATACGATGGGTTATGCAAATTTTTTGCAGTATTCAATTCAATTCAATTCCTTTATTTCAATCAACTTCTTGGATCATATAACAGCATTAGGTACATTAATTAAAAATTATTAGAAAAATAAATAAAATTAAGACAAAACACAACACACAATTTCATTATTACATACAGATAGATTACATACAAATTAAATTGGCAAAGTCAAAAAAAAAATAAAATAAAATTAAAAACAATCATAAAATGTCACTTATTTAAAAATAATAATTCATATAATTTATTTAACATTTCAATATTGCAAATAAAATAGAAAAGATGGACAGATAATGAACAATAATGTGCTATGTTTATTTCATTTAATTGTTATTGTCACCACATTAAGCATGCAACAATGGTTAATGTAGTGACAGTCGAACCTCTCAGCCATCATCCTCAAGATGGTGTTGGAGCTGGCGCGGACCCTGCGCACCAAAGATGTGCACCGTTTCCGCATCGTCGCATAGAAGCAGTCAACGCGTGACTCAGCGAACATCCCCGACGCACTGCAGTACTGAGGCAGCCCCAACAACATCCTGTAGGCATTGTTGAATTGAACTCGTAGGGCGCTGTACTGTTTTTGAGTATAGTTAGCCCACAGTGAGCTCGAATAAAAACAGGTGCAATATGCTCTGAAAAGAGTGTTTTTTACTTCCTTCGAGCATCGTGCAAAACCTGCGAGCTATCATGTTCGCTCTAACAGAATAACAGTAATAACAGTATTGAGGTCCATTCACAAATCCATTCATAAAATGTATTTTAGTAATACTGTGATTCGGAAATTATATTTCCGAATCACAGAATCGAGTTAGATTTCTATCGATTAATAATAATAGAGAAGGCAGTACTCCTCGATACGGCTCGCATTGTGAAGAGGTTCCTGACTGTGGAGCACTAACCAACGGTAGCTCGGACCCTGCTCCCCCCACCGGCGGACTTCTGTTTTTTATAATTTTAAATGTTTTATTCTTTATTCTTTGTATGATTTGTAAGAAATATTTACAATTACGATTGAAGTCAATAAAAGTAATTATAATAATAACAATGAATAACAAAGTACGATGTAACATCCTCGTAATCATATGTGTCACATTGCTAACTCCTCGTTGATTTAATAAACAGTTTCAGGCGGAAGATATTTGCTTTATCAATCCAACATTTAATTCATCTCTTTTTATCTGAATTTTAATCTCCACTACAATTTAACCACTGTCACTATCATGTAATACAATTCTAAGTATTTCACAAAATATTTTAAATACTGATAAAATTTTATTTAAATGAAAATGACGCTAAAAATAAAAATCCGTTTTCCAAAAAATCGCGCTCTGACAAGTATAGAATAAGAAGTATGATGTACAAACTAGAGGAGAGCCGTGGTAGTATGCCACCTTATCATAAAGATTGCCTACTACTGTAATAATGTCATTTATTGTTGTACACAACTCGCAGGTGGCATACGACCACGGCCATCCTCTAGGTTTATTCTACCTTAAACCCAAATAAAAAATAAAAAAACCCCAAAGCTATTTTAGGTATTAAAATTTAATTAAGTAACATTTCTTTACTTAAATTCCATAGAAACCCCAAAACAGTTTTGGTAGAGTCAATATCAAAATCGCAGGATGCATAAATGAAACAAGAGTTTTATGAATTAAAACAAAAAAATAAAAAAAAATCAATCAATATTAAAATCAAATAAAATGATATAACTTAATAACTACTATTTAAAGACTGTGTAATGGCGCGTTGATCAACTCTCTGGTCATGGCATGCTAAGACAGACCCCAGAGGTCTAATGGTGTGCCTTGTAAAGTTTTGTAACAAGAAACTTGTTTTGATGAATAAATAAAAGAATGAAAGAAAGAATAAGACACATATAGGTAACTAACTAAAAACGATTCTATATTCTAGAAATAAAATGGGTCAAAGTCAAAATCATATAGCCTCCGATTTTCTTAAGAATACTAATCTCAGCTTTTTTTTTGAGAAATTAGTTTACCTACTGTAAAGAAATCCTTTTCTTCAGATTAGAATTTTTTACAGAAATTTCTAAAAATATAAAATCACAGTTTCAGATAAGAATTTCTTACCAGTGAAAGATATCGAAACCCGTCCTTTGCAATAAACGATCAAGAAACAATTTTTTAAACTTTATAAAAATAATTAAATGATGGGAGTTATAAGCCCTTTCGTTAGGCAGCATCCACTTCTTCGTCGCTATTTTGTAGTGAAACTTGCGAATTATACAGGTATTACCATTGTAATTCGTGCATATAACGGAACCTACTGGGGTGCTCGTACGCTGAAACTATTCCTTACACAGTAAAAAACTTTATTACGTAAAGATAGTGGCTAGTTTCTATTTTCATAAAAAAAATTTGTTCGGAAAGGACATATTGTTATAAAACTGATAATGGGCGTATTTTTCCAATATGGCGGCGCCAACGGCAAACATACGAGTGGCGATTGCGGCAAAGTGAACATTCTAAAAGAGCACGTCAAATTCTACAAATCACCAATTTTTAAAACTCCCGGAAAACTTTCTAAGTAAAACTACCAAATGACTGGACTAGAGCGATCAGGGACACAATCATGAAGAAATCACCCTCCTTTTGGTTTCGACGCAGTTGAGTAAAAACAAGCTTAAAATTTTGTTTCGAGTCATCTTTATCGTTAAATATAGCAAGTCAATTATTGTTAACCTTTTTAACCGACTTCGAAAAAGGAGGAGGTTCTATGTTCGACTTTATGTATGTTTTTTTTAATGTAAGTATGTCCACCGATTTCTCTGTCAGTTGTGGACCGATATTTAAAATTCTTTTTTTATCCGAAAGAATATACTCCCGAAGTCGTCGCATGTAAATTTTATCGAAATTGCTTTAGCGCTTTTTGAAAAACTGAACAAAAAAGAAAAATACGTATACATCAATGACGTTTTGGTTGTCTCCAATTACGAGTATGTTTAAATTCCACGATCCATGTTATTGGGGTTTTTAGTTCTGGGGTACTAAAAAGTGAAAAATAAAAGTGTGTGTGTACTTATGTACGTACGTAAGAAGTTATACTTCTTTGGCGTAACAAGATAAAAAACCAATCTGTCACAAAGTTTACAAACGGAAAACAACTCTTCATGAACCACAGACCATAGCTAACTTCAGGGTGACGGTACTGACCTTCCGCCTGACGCAGGTTCTCACCGGACATGGTTGTTTCGGGGGGTTCCTGTTTCTGATAAGGCGGGAGGAAACGCCCGGGTGTTATCACTGTACGGATCGCTCAGAGGACACGGTGGAGCATACGGTAGAGGTCTGCCCCGCTTGGGCGGAGCACCGACATGTCCTCATGGATGCGATAGGTGCGGCGACCTCTTGCGCCCGGCCCTGTTCAGGCCATGGTATGGAGTGAGAGGGAATGGGAAGCAGTCTCCGCCTTTTGCGAAGCAGTAATGCTCGCGAAAACGGAGGCGGGACGCGTGAGGGAAGCTCAACGGAGTGGCCCTCATGGCCCCGGCCGCCACCACCGCAGGAGAGGCACTGGGCGTAGGACGTCGCGAGACGATGTCCGGCCACCGTAGACCCGGGCCTACGAATGACGAGCAGTGGGTAGCTCGTCGCCCGATCAGCACCAGGCCCGTGAGTCGACGGCGCGTAGTGTTCCTCGCGCGCCTCAAAGTGATGTTGTCAGCCACCACTGACAAGACCCATCGTGGCCGGTCCCTGCATGCCTAGGGGTTAGCGGATAAATTCTCGGAGTGACGGAACAGGGGTCGGTTTAAGTCAGTTAGACTCTGACAAGCCCTACCGCTCCACCCAGAGCGGGAGAAGTCATTGGATGATTTCCCACCCGCCCCCCCAAAAAAAAAGGCTGTAGGTTTTTTGTGACAAAAAATGTGAAACTTTAGTCTCATAATTTTTCCCTAACGCACCAAAAGAAGTATAACTTGAATAAAAAACTTATAACAACGGTGTTTGTATTTTATTTCTTCGTTATTTGACACCGACTTCCGAAATTAAAGTTATTTTTTAAATTTTTAGTGTATTTACTTTTTTGGAAGTCGCTAGTTTTTTTTGTAAATATTTTTTATAAGTTATTTTAATGTGTTCCGAGCATATACACTCAAGTATGTGGATACTTTGGTTACCTGCAATTGAGTGTGCATCACAGGATAATGTATGGTGTACCAAATTCATGTTTTGAAGTTCATTTTTATTATTACCTAGCAATCGTCGGTACTTACCTGTTTTTAAGCTTTTTTAAAAATTCTCTAAATATTTTTTTTTTTTTCATAAGTTGCTTTTTTACGTTGTATTTTGTCTCAATCAGTACCGTAAGATAGCAAAGAAAATCCGATGGGCTCAAAATTTTGCGTATTCGATTGTTTTCTTACTACTTACTTGTTGATAAAGCAGGACTCAAAATATTTCGTATTTAATGTAGACCAAATGTGTTAATATCGGCCGTTTTTTGTATTTTTGGATACTACAAGAGTGAAACATTTTAAGTGTTGTTGTAATAACATAAAAATAGGTTATCCTCTTTATAACAAACGCAATATATGTATCTTTAATCTTTATTTTTAACCGACTTTCAAAAGGAGGAGGTTATCAATTCGGATGTTTAGACTTTTTTTTTCATGTATTGTCCGGGCACAACTCCGTCATATATTGACGGATTTACAAAATTCTTTTTTTGTTCGAAAGGAATTTGTACCGAAATGGTCCCCATTTAAATTTCATATAGATCTGATGATCGGTTTAAGAGACAGACAACAGAACTCTTCAAAAATAGACATCATATCGACCGCGATTGCTGTGATCGTATGTCTATGAATTCTTAACACAATTTAATGGAGGAACACAACTAAAAAGTGAAAAATAAAAACATTTTTACAAAAAAATGGAACCGGCTTCGAAAAAAAGTGCAAATAACTTTAATTTCGAAAGTCGGTGTCAAAAACGAAGACACAAATTCAAACACCGACTGCCGAAATTAAGTTATTTGCACTTTTTATGGAAGTCGGTTTCATTTTTTTGTAAAAAAGTTTTCTATGTTAAGATACGTTTTTTTTTTCAATGAGGGCGCCAGTTGGCGGCTATATGGGCCTTAACTTTGACGAATACTATACTAGACTTCTGATTCTAGGCAGCCGCGTGTTTCAGACGCTTTTCTTATATATATTATTCACAAAAATTATGAAATGACATCATTAAATTAATTTTTAACTTTTTTACTGGTGGTCGTTAGACATTAATTTTAGTCCTATGTTTGATATTGGCACGGATTCTCTTGTTCAATATCTAAACTAAAATTAGAGAATTCCTATCTTTTACTAAAAGGCAGTGCGAGAAAAGGACGGCTATAGCTACGCACTAAGTTAGAGATGTCAAACTAGTTTACGCCTTGCGCTTCGCCGTGTTTTTAGACGACATGTTTTTACGTGTACCCTTAATTTGTATGGAAATATTAGTTCAAACTAAATTTGACAGCTCTAATTTACGTCCGTCTCTTTCTTGTTTTATTAGAGAGAAAAAGATACCAATAGCCTAAATTAAGTTTAGTTTGTCCATAACAGAATCAACACCAATGTAATCTTAAAGGTACCTACATAAATGTTATTATCGCAAAACCGAAAATTCTAACAAATAAAAAACTTTTTTACAAAAAAAACAACCGACTTAATTTCAGAAGTCGGTGTCAAATGACGAAGAAACAAAAACAAAACTTTTTCCGACTTCCGAAATAAAAGTTATTTTGCACTTTTTTTGGAAGTCGGTTCTATTTTTTTGTAAAAAACTTTTTTTATTTTTCACTTTTTAGTTATGGTACCACATTAAACTGTGTTAACAATTCATAGACATACGTTCGTTCGTTACGTTGATTTGCTGTCAATTTTTGAAGAGTTCCGTTGTCGGTCTCCGAAACCCATCATCTGTATGAAATTTCAACGGGACCATTTCGGAATAAACCTCTTTCGAACAAAAAAAGAATTTTGCAAATTCGTCAATATATGACGGAGTTATATACATAAAAAAAAATACAAACATCCGAATTGATAACCTCCTTTTTTTCGAAGTCGGTTAAAAAGGCGCCAAAAGTCTTCCGAAAGAATATACACTTTAAATTGTATTACTTTTTAGGGTTTCGTACCTGAAGGGTCCAAACGGAACCCTATTGCTGTCACTCACGTGTCCGTCTGCCTGTCTGTCCGTCCGTCGTCTGTCACAATTTTTTTTTACGAAGAATTTTTTAACTTACCACTGACCTAAGAACTTGAAATTTGGTGATAATGTTTATTGTTACTTAAACTTTACTAAAAAATATCAATATTTGGTTCGGAACACTAAATGTTTACACTTTAGCCGCGGTTTCGCTCGCATGCATTTTTTTTTCAATCCCTCTGGAACAGTACTATTTCTGGATGAAAGGTACCTTTTGTCCTTTTTAACCGACTTCGAAATAGTTCTTTGTTCGACTATACGTAAACGTTTTTTTTTATATAGGTATGTCCACCGATTTTTCTGTCAGCTAAGTACCCATTTTCAAAATTATTTTTTTATCCGAAAGAGTGTACTTGCGAGGTGGTCCCATAAAAATTTCATCGAAATTGCTTTAGCGCTTGTTGAAAAACTAATCAAAAAAGAAAAATCTGTATACATAGATGACGTTTTGGTTTCCTCCAATTACGAATATGTTTAAATGCCATGTTCTATGTTATTCGAGCGTCACTTGACTATTGGGGTATAACTACTAAAAAGTGAAAAATATATTTTTTTACAAAAAATAAAAACAACTGACTTCCAAAAAAGAAAATACACTAAAAATTTAAAAATAACTTCAATTTCGGAAGTCGGTGTCAAATAACGAAGAAATAAAATACTAATGACATATTTTTAAATGTACAAAAAATACCTTATTTTTAAATACATTGTTTAGAAAAAAAAATATCTTATATATTATCCTACATTGTAATCACATTTTTGTTAGGATTTATTAGTTTTCTTAGTGAAATGGGTACGTTTCCAAACAATAAAATAATCGTTCAACACTCTAATACTTACCCCACGAAAAACAATGTGCCGATCCTACGAGCAGTGCTAACAACGCCAACACACGCATGCTACACATCTTTTAGTACAATAAATTATAGTGAACGCTCGTTGAATAGAAAAGCGAAGTGTTGGTTTTGTGTTAAGTGTAAGACAACGCTATATATAGGTAGTAACTTTTTCCTGTTTTGAAATAATTCATTTAATCCTGATGATAAGAGGTAGTTAAAAAACTGACCAAGTGGTAGACGGCACACGCGCAGTGTTGGGTTCCGTAGTCACCCTTTACAACATGCATGCTTAGGAGGGGGCTTTATTTTTATTACTCTATAGTAATACAATTAGTACGTCTATACGTACCAATTGTTTTCATGGTTTAACGTCTACTAAGATGCAATTGCAACTTCATTTAAGTATGTAATATTGTACGAAATTTTTCGAGTAGGTACATTTTTTATCCAAAGGTATCTTTTGAGGCGGCAACTCTCCTGGCACACTTTCCGCCACTGGACATCAAACAAGTTAGTAACAAAGTAGTTAAACCGGATTCGTGCCATCCGCCTAAGTGGCGAAGGCTTGCCAGGAATCACTGTCGTAAGGCTGAGACGGCAGGAACGGCGACACGCGCTCGAGTGTTGGCGTGAGCGGCTACTGCAGCCGCAATTTTCGCGCAAGCGCGTTGTCGAAGCCGTCCTGCCGCACTTCAAAGCCTGGCTGAAAAGAAAGGAGCGCATCTACTACAGGCTCACACAGGTGCTGACCGGACACGGTTGATTCGGTGAGCACCTGAATAGGATTGGGCGAGAAGCCACGGCAAATTAACACCATAGTAGAGGCGACCTGTATTCTGCACAGCACACACCCGAGGACTGCCCTGCCTGGACTGCCGAGCAAAGGATCCTGGTCACCAGGATCAGGCGAGACCTGTCTCTTTCAGCAGTAGTGAAAGCTATGCTCGCAGAGACAGGCAACTGGAGGGAAGTTGCCTCCTTTTGTGAGACCGTGATGGTGCAGAAGGAGGCAGCAGAGCGAGATCGTGATAGGGCCGATCCCACTTGGAGAAGAAGGCGTCGAAGAGGCAACTGTCTCGACGCCTAACACGCCGAAACCCCATCTGCATCACTTAATGCAGGCGGGATTTTGGAATCTCGGGCGCTCAGATTGGGGATTCTAATTGCCCTCCGAAAAAATCCAGGGAATACGGCGACACTGTAATCACGTACTGCCGTGCACAGCGAGGCTCAGGGGAGATCCTTTTACGGTCTCCTCAAGGATGTGTCCTAACAGGTGTTGCACAGAGGGGGTCCCGGAGTGGTTTTAGTGAGGTAAGAATCCCACACTCTCTGGTCTTTTCCCCAAAAGTCCAGGCGCCTGTTGAAGGTTTCCCCCAAAAACAAAAAAAAAGGTACATTTTATAATTTGTGTGACCATTACTCTTAAGTAAACAAATCTAAATTAGCCGTGCTATTTCTCCAACAAAATTCGTTACATATACCTACTATCATCACATTTTTTTTCAGATGTTTCATGCCAAAAGGCAGGGAACGCTTTAAAGTTTATTATGCCGGAGACGAATCACTGAATCGAAAAATAGTGTTCACAACTCCTCAATGATTTTGTCGCCCAACCCAACGATAGATACCCTAACTATAGGATAGGCAAGAAAAAGCCAACCCCACTTTACATGTGCTTGGAATATATTTTTTAGCATTAGGAATAGCTTTCAAATTATTTTTTAATAGTGTACCTAGGTAGGAACACTACATAAAGAAAATATGATACGTACAGAGGAACGTGTAAAAAATACTTATTTCCATAAAGATTTTATTTTGTTGGCGTGATTATTATATGTATATACTCATGCAAAATTACAGCTTTCTATTACGTTTGAACTAGAAAACCATAAAAACTGTTAAGTTTCAAAGCTAGGCCACGGACGAACAGAGCGAATCTATAAGGGTTCCTTGTCCTAGTTAGGACAAAGGAACCCTAAAAATTAATTGCTTGCCTGTGCCCGTAGCTCTAATTAGATTAAACCAATCTGGTATGAAATAATAATGTAAGTACCTATTATACACAGGGCTGCAAAAATAAAGGGTCACATAGGAAAACTGCGATATATCCTAAAGTTATATACTTAGATAGCTTTTATAAATAATATGTCTTATGGAGATTAGTAATGCTTATTATAAATTTCAAATGAGATTTCACTAACAGATTTTCTAAATTTTGAATAATAACAAAATCCAAAAATAGGAAAAGAATATTTTTTCCTCTTTTGTTTCAAACCGAGCTTTCTTCTACACAAATTTTTGGATTAGTTTCCGTATTCAGTGCAACATCATATTGCCAACATCTTTTTTTTTTTTTTTTTGGGGGTGGGAAATCATCCTATGACTTCTCCCGCTCTGGGTGGAGCGGGAGGGCGTGTCAGACTCTTACTGACTAAAACCCACCCCTGTTCCTTCCTGCCTTTGAGTGCCCAGGGGCGAGGTAACTCTGTTTCGAATTTATCCTCAACCCCTGGGCAGGTATCGGCCATGACGGGCCCCGTCTCTTGCTGACAACTCTTTGAGGTGCGCGTGGAACACTACGCGCCGTTGACTCTCGGGCCTGTTGCTGATCGGACGGCGAGCTACCCATTACTCGCCGTCCGCAGGCCCGGGTATTGCTAACATCTAAAGAATGTACACAAATTATTACCATGGCACGAGAAGGAAGAAGTCAGCGTGTCTGAATAGTAGAAGTACTTTTAGGAGTATGATACAAAGGGTACTCCAGCAAATTCAAGAGACCAGCATCTGCCCGGGGGTTGAGGATAAATTCGAAACAGAGTTACCTCGCCCCTGGGCACTCAAAGGCAGGAAGGAACAGGGGTGGGTTTTAGTCAGTAAGAGTCTGACACGCCCTCCCGCTCCGCCCAGAGCGGGAGAAGTCATAGGATGATTTCCCACCCCACAAAAAAAAAAAAAAAAAAAAAAAAAAAAAGAGACCAGCATGAACACCAAGAGACCAAGAAATAACAGGCCAAGGTTCACAACTACACGAGAAGACCCATTCATCGTGAGCACAATGCTAAGAAATCGATATCTCACAGCTATGCGGGTCCAAAACAGATTTCAAGAAATTCATAACAACAATGTGAGCACGACCCTGCGAGGACTTCTTGAAGTTGATATAAATCCTTATAGGCCGGCTAAAGGCCCCAAACTGCTCAGATAACATCAATTTGCCAGGTTACGGTTTGCTCGAGAACACGTCCGATGGACAGATGAAGATCCGGACCTGTATCCGATGGACAGAGGTCCGGAGTTATGTTTTCCAATGAGTTCAGATTTTATTTATTTACATACGATAGGAGACGAAGAGTATTTAGATGACTAGAGAAACTGTGATACCGTTTCTAGCGTGTTTTGAAGAAAAAGTGCCATTCGGTGTAGGATCAATAATGGTATGAGATGGAATATCTTCAGAAATCCGTACGGAGTTAGTGGAGATAGAAAACGTTACTCTGACTGCACTCAGATACGTAGAGGAGATTTTAAATGAGCATGCTAATTCTTTCTGAATGAAGTTAATACGGGTGCAAATTTCATATATGCACCATAATGTGCGGCCACATAGTGCTCTGAATAAGCACTATGTGGCCAATAATAATAATAATAATAATAATAATATTTATTTATTTCGAACACACGTGATTCATAGATTTGTTAGTAACACTTATAAAACTAGGTTAGTAACATTTCTTATCAATAAACAAATTAAAAAAAAAAAACTAATTCATATACCTGTACCAATGTCCGGTTCCCGCTGCACCAGACCTGCAGCTGTGCATACGGGTCCAGTGCCCCAGGAACGGGCAATCAGGCTTATTCACTATCACCTTCAAAATGCTGTTGGTGCTGCCCCGAATCCTTCGCATCAGGGATGCCGTTCTTTTCCGCATAATAGCTTGAAAGCTGTCTGTATTTGCTTCAGCAAACATGCCCGATGCACTACAGAAACGCGGCAGCCCCAACAGCACCCTAAAAGCGTTATTATACTGAACGCGAAGAACGTTGTAGGCCCTCTGCGTATGTCTAACCCATAAGCTGCACGTGTAGAAAGACTGGCAAAACGCCTTAAACAGAGTGAGTTTCACTTCTCTAGTACATCGTGCAAACCTACGGGCCAGCATATTGCATCGGATCGACAACGCTCTTCGCTCCCTTTCTATATCACTGTCATCATTCAAGTCCTCATTAACTATGTGGCCAAGGTACCTAAAATGCGACACTCTATTTAGTGGAACACCATAAAGGTAAACCGGAGGAACTGTCTTAGGTTTTTTTGTACCTACCCTAAACACCACCAGCTCACTCTTTCGTACATTGTATAACAACCCATGAGACGTGGCATATCTCTCACATATCTCAAGCATCCGTCTGAGTCCTTCAATCGAGGGACTCAGCAGCACCATATCATCTGCATAACTTATACTATTAATAGTTTCACCAATCCAATCCTCAATGCATGCGAATAAACTATTTTGAACTATTTTATTTTTAGGATAGGTGAAAATATTGGGTAACGAAAAAAAAAGAAGAAATATAGGATCAGGAATGCATGTACCTTACTATTGTGGTGGAATCCTGAAGCTGCGATGACTTTCACAAATGCCTTCCTTTTGATACCGGAATACTAGGCTTTGTGATGAAGACACTCGAACGACGATTTGAGAACGATGTTTACACGATGCGATGCACAACCTTACACGAGTTAAAGAGTGAGCTAGTGAAAGAATGGTCAAAAATAGACCAAAATTGTGTTTACAGTATGCCACATCGTCTTATTGAAGTGATACGGGCTCGTGGAGAAAAATACAAAGTAAAACGACAAGAAACATTTTCTTTTTTTTTTAGAGAAACTGCAATGTGTATTTTTGTTGTCAGAAGTTATAAGTGTTTCTTTAGTATTTCATTAAAATAAATAGAGTAAAAAATCGTCCTGTGTTGGTATTTTATGTATTAATCTGTCATCTGCAACATACAAAACTTTCACGAAATAATCTTAAATGTATTTAAGAAATTATCACACTTTTATTAGTGACCCGGAATTTTTGCAGCCCAGTGTAGTTGGTATTCACAATTTTTGCGGTTTTGTGGTGTTTATCGCTCACCCAGACTTCCTTTTTGATAACGTGACCATTACATTAATGATTGACTCTGTTTTGCTCATGGTGCTATTAATATCATTAAGGCGCTATTCACTGCCAACGACCTTGAGTGGCTATTAAGGAATATTTTTTGACTTTTCAGACAAAACAAACAGACACCACACCCGAGACATATACGACCACAATTTACACACCCGCATCCATACTAAAGAGAGGCTATGTTTCTTTTGTATCTTTATGTTTGCTTAATTCATTTTATTTTTTCCTTTTTGTCAAATAATTGAAGTGAGTAGCTGAGTGATTTAATGATTAATTAAAAGAACATACATAGGCTGAAAAACACATTACTCTCCCTTGCGTCGCGCAGTCGGAAAAAAGACTAAGACGCTAGACGATCTTACTATCGACTAAGATGATGACGAATGTCGTCCATCGCAGGATCAACGTGGTACAGACAGCCCACAGATGGTTAGTGACAACCAAGCATTGCTGGCAGCTTACAACTTTGGGAAAGTCGTTCGAATATTAAGATTAGAATAGCTAATTAGAACGTTGCGATTTATTAAACAGTTAATCCAGATTAGCCCGTCACAGTAGGCACATGTATATTTATGCTCAATAATATAAAATTCCTGTACGCTATCCCTCCTATTTACTCCTCTCACTAAACAAGTTTCTCAGTCACTCTTTTACACGACACTCTCTCAGACAGCGAGTGAGACAGCTCCGCAAGCTACAACAGCGCCGCCGGAGCCCTGCAGGCTCTACAGTATTTATCTCTGACTTGGTCAAATAGTCTCTTTGTAGCGACATCATCACCCCGACTTACTGAGGCATCATCCCGACTCACTGGGGCATCATCCCGACTCTCTTAGACATTATCACCCCGACTCACTGGGGCATCATCCCGACTCACTGGGACATCATCATCCCGACTCACTGGGGCATCACCGCAGACAGTTCCGACTCATCGTGAACTATGCGGCTCTTCCGGTTCCGACTCACTGAAACCAACCTTCCACTGGCCCGGCATGCATCACAAGATGTATGAACTCTCTCGCTCGTCAAGAACCATCGATCTCCGATCTCCGGAAGGGCACTCCTTTCCGGAGATCGGAACTAAATACCAACAAATCCTACATCGCTTAAGCAGAGTTCTCCGCGCGATTTGAACATATACGACAGTCCTAAATCAACCACCGGGCAGTTGGACCAGACACAGCACCCGTCTGGTCGGAGGATCCTCCCTTTTCAATGGAGGTTTGTGGAACCTTACGCCCTGTTCCGCTTTCCTCAAAATCCTTACAAACAGAACTAAAGAAAGAAGTTTCAAGGCTTACCGAAGATCCCTTGGAGAGCTTATCCGCTTTGAAAAACTTCGTAAAGGTCAAAATTAAATCTTGAGTCGTCAACGTGTAAATTCTTCTCATCCTCATTTAACTCACGTTTGATTCTCAAAGCATAGGTCCGACATCTGAATTGAGTATTTTGAGTTAAAAATGTGTCAAACTCTACTTAAATGTCAAAGTTTGACAGTATTTTAAATTAAAGTAGTCTAGGGACACAATGTAATTACAAAAGGCAGAACGCTTGATAAGCTAAAGTTTATGTTAGCGAGACGTATGATCGGTCGGCCAGTAACTGCGCTCTGGTTGACACAGATGGTAGTATTTTTGAGTTTTCACATAATAAAGGTGAACATTATTAAGCTATCAAAAGACTTTAATTAAATGGCATTTAACCTTCTATGACCATACGAAGCAGTGTAAATTAGGAGTTTACGAACCACAACATATTAAACATAGACTCCTAAACTGGTGACCCGCGACAAAAGTGACACGTGAACCATAGTGGCATATTTATAGTGCAATACAGTTAACGCCGCGGGTGCCACGAATATTACGCATCCGCGAATCATATTTCTAAACCAAGAATCAACATGAGTCAAGAGCAGCAATCAGCTGGTCAAGAACCAGCACCACAGTGCAAAATGGTGGGTTGAAGGATTAACTTGAAGAACGAGAAAATATTGAGAAGGAATTCACTAGCAATATTGTAATGACTCAAGTTATTACAATTACACGGTAGGAATGAGAGCGTCCAAGACTCAAGCAGCCCTCACAATATAACTCATTGCGCTGCCGATCATAATGAAATGGGTTTCTAGCTACCTTTGATAATTAATAATTTAGATAATTCTTATCGTTCCAATAATAGGTGGTCATTACAGAATTCACTTAAGCCAAATCATAATTCAAAAATGTTGTTTATTGACAAAGGTGGCCGGGACACACTGGATGCAGAAAACGGAGAACCGGCTGTTGTAACGCAACTGGGGACAGGCTTATGTCCTTAGTGGACACAGATGACAGACCGAGTTGATTGTTTGACCTTTACTTGTCTATCCATAACTTGATTACTCAACCAGTTTGTACGTACTGTTTTTGTTATAAAGTTTTTTTTTTAAATTAAGTTTACATGCGTTTTGTAATGCAACTGAGACCTCAGTTTCTTCACAATTTTACTCATTTTTAACCGACTTCAAAAAGAAGGAGAGGATTTTTATTTATTAGATGCAGCAGTCAAGACTCGTCTTAATGAACCTTCGACTAAGTGTCATCCTACCGGCGATAGCGATTGATTACATGCCAAAATGTTTGGGATTGGCCACGTGACTTGTCGGTAGAACTTGTAAATCAAAGACATTTTGACAATTTATTATTGCTATCGTCACGCTGTCGCTGATATAATGCAACTTTTCTGGAGCCTCTAAACTTCAATAACGTTTGATACGTACAAACTCGATAAGTAATAAAGTTATATATAGACAAGTAAAGGTACCTATCAAACAATCAACTTGGCTTGTGATCCATGTCCACTGCTGGACATAAGTCTGTCCCCAGCTGCGTTACAACAGCCGGTTCTCCGTTTTCTGCATCCAGTGTGTCCCGGCCACCTTAATCAATAAACAAAATTTTTGAATCGTGATTTAACTTAAGTGAATTCAGCAGTGACCACCTATTATTGAAACGATAAGAATTATCTAAATTATTAATTATCAAAGGTAGCTAGAAACCCATTTCATTATGATCGACAGTGCAATGAGTTATGTTGTGAGGGCTACTTGAGTCTTGGACGCTCTTATCCCTACCGTGTAATTGTAATAACTCTTGAGTCATTACAATATTGCTAATGAATTCCTTCTCAATATTTTCTCGTTCTTCAAGTTCATCCTTCAACCCACCAGAAATAAAGATTTCAAATTGACTTTGTTCTAAGTCATCAAATTTTGAAGATAAGGTTTCAAATTTACCATGTTTAAGTATTAAGTTCCCCCCTATGTGTTGTAGTAAAAGTGTCTAACCGTGACATTTTTTCTAAATAATTTCAAAATTTTGTTACTTGGCCCTTGGGGGATCTTCGTCTAACATTTAGATTCGCCAAGTTCTTGGCATCACCACGTACACCCATTACGATTGTTTATTTTTAAAAAAACTCACATGAAAAGGAATTTAAATTTTAAACGGTTTAAATACCTGAACTTCTTGAAATCTAATAATAAAATAAACCAAATAAAATAAAAGAATTCGCTCACGCCCCTGGTGGATGGTCTCTGCCGCACAGGAGGCCGAAATTGCATTCACCGGTCTGCAGACAGCCTTATGCTGCACGGCCGCTGTGCGGGCGCTGCACACTGCGGCAACGATGCTCAGCGATTCACGAAAAACTTGGGCTAATCTGAAATGTTCGACGGAACAATCTCTTAATGGAACTAGATAGGCATGGTAGCCTGTGGAATTAATTTCCTGAAGAAATACAACAAAAAACGAATCAAACAAATCTATACTAATAACTTTAGGTATGTAGGCACGTAGTATCCTTGCGAATTGTCAATAACATAATAATAGCGGAACTATGAAATCTAAAGAATGAAATATCATTTAAGAAAGTATAACGCAATACTGTTACTTTGACAAAGGTGAAATAAATCGCACAAGTAGATAAACCACACAGAATTTAGATAAGGGCGTAGGCTACGTGGTTTAAAAGGAAGTTTAGGAACTAAGGAAGGGCACTTAGCTGCAGAAATAATAATAATAATAATAATAATAATAAAATTTTTATTCATGTTGTCTGGTAAAACAGTAAATACATTTTTGCTTAAATCTATGTCAAGTTCACAAGTGTTATGTGCCTGAACTAGGACATCCTGTGTTTCAGGCGATATGAGGTAAAAATATTATGAAATAATCACGGTAATTATATAAAATAAAGTAAAATAGTCATTTTAGAGGTATGTAAAAAGGAGTAAATAGTATAAAAAAAACCTTAGTATACTAACTTAGCTAACTAATTAAAAACAAAATGAATAGAACAATACATTCTTTATTTCATTACAGCTAGCAATTTCTCTGTATCTTCATAAGACAAACTTTGAAGAGCTACCTTGAGACTTTTCTTACAATTTCTATAATTTAGGGAATAAATATTTGCTTTTGCATTTAGTCTGTTATAGAGTAGTGGTCCAAGGAAAACATAAAATTTGGCTGTGAAAGCATGTTTTGTACTTTTTGTGGGGCAAACTATGTCTTTTCGTCTCTTGTTAGTAAATTCAGTGCTGTAGCGAAGAGCTGCGTGTTGTTTTAGTAAAATGCTCATTATGAATAATTGTCGAACTGTTAGTACTTCACAAGATTTATAGAGTAGGTTAGTGGGAAAGAGAAAAGGGCGGCAAGTAGACACCTTGAGAATCGCTCTTTGAGCTCTTTCGATGGGCAGTAATAAAGTTTTACATGCTCCACCCCACGAGGTAATGCAGTACGTCAATATTGACTGACATAGAGCAAAGTAAACTTGCCTAATTATTATTGGGTCTGCAATATATCGTAGCTTTTTGAATACGAATATCAGCTTACGAATTCTGCTATTTAATGCTTCCATATGCTGTTTGAAGGTTAGAGTTTCATCAATTAAAACACCCAAATATTTTATTTTATTGGTCTTACTAATATTGGTACACACAAACGGGCAATCTGCAGGGACTGTACAACAATGAGCAAACAACGTTAAAGGAATATGAGAAGCTTGTTTGCGCATCGAAAACTTTATATAATTTGTCTTATCCGCATTTAGAGTTAGTGAGTTATGCTGAAGCCATCTATTTACACTATTGAAGCCGTCTTGCGCGAGCTTGTAGACTTCATGTTCCGATACAGCCGAAAAAAGAAGAACAGTGTCATCAGCGTAAGATATTATTGTGCCATGCTTTAGCTTTACATTACAAAGGTCATTTATGTATATTAGAAATAAAGTGGGCCCTAAAATACTTCCTTGGGGAACACCAAAAGACGTGTTTTTTTGGTCTGCGCTGAGAACACTGCCAATCTTCACGCACTGGGTACGGTTTTCTAAGTAGCTTTTAAAGAGTTTCAGCTGAATGCTGCTGCACTGCGGTGTGCTAAATACAGTAGCATCAAGCACTGCGGTGCTAAGTACTGCTCGTATTCTTCCGATATTATTATGCTTGTTTCTCCCAAAGGTTGGATGCAGTGCGGTGTTGACCGACTGATAGTTGCGGCGCGGTGCTGGCCAACCCCAGCTAGACCTTGGTAATCCGAAGACTACTGCGAGACACTGGAGCTTGGTGCTCAATAAAACACAGGAAATTCACTTGAAGAATTCAGTATTTAATTTAGACAGAATTTAGTATAAAATACGAATGAATATGTCTAGACTGATCCATTTTTTCTCAAAGTTAATTTACTATAAAAAAGCCAGGTACAATTTTTTTCTTAGCCGAGAATATTTTGGTTGTGAACTGCCGAAAGTTATGTGGGCTTTATCAAAAAACAGTTGGCAGTAACTTGACACGGATACTATAAAGTCACTAAAACATCAGGCGCAAACAGTTCCTAAACCGGCCTTCAAGTTTCATACACTGATACCTAGCTCTTTGACCAGCCTAGAGCATGGACCTTTTCTACATATTATAATGTACTCTGTGATGGACCACTGCTGAATCGTAAAAAAACTGGTTAAGCGCGAGTTTAATTCGGACACGAAGGGTTCCGTTCGAATTTTATTATTTGTTGTTATAGCGGCAATAAAAATACCTACACATTCTGACAAAATTTCAACTGTCTAGCTATTAAGGATCACAAGATACAGCCCGCTGACAGACAGACGGACGGATGGACAGTGTAGGCTTACTAAAAGAGTCCCAATGGTTATTCTTCGGGTACGGATCCTAATTAAAAGCAACACTAAATTTTTGAATAAGAATTTGAAATGTTTATTCGTCAAACAGTACTTTAGTTTAAAATCCTGTCAAACTTTGACATTTAAGTAGAGTTTGACACATTTTTAACTCAAAATACTCAATTCACATCTCGGACCTATGCTTTGAGAACCAAACGTAAATGATATGAGGATGAGAAAAATTTACACGTTGACGAGTCAAGTTTTAATTTTGACCTTTATAAAATTTTTCATAGCCAATAGCTCTCCAAGGATCTTCGGTAAGCCTTGAAACTTCTTTCTTTAGTTCTGCTTGTAAGGATTTAGAGGAATGCGGAACAGGGTGTAAAGTTCCCCAAACCTTCATTTAAAAGATCCTTCGACCAGACGGGTGCTGTGTCTGGTCGAACTGCGCGGTGGTTGATTTAGGACTGTCGTATATGTTCAAATCGCGCGGAGAACTCTACTTAAGCGATGTAGGATTTGTTGGTATTTACTTCGTTTCCGGCGTCATAGTGATGTCGCTACATCACTCCCTTCCGGAGATCGGAGATCGATGGTTCTTGACGAGCGAGAGAGTTCATACATCTTGTGATGCTTGCCGGGCCAGTGGAAGGTTGGTTTTAGTGAGTTGGAACCGTAAGAGCCGCATAGTTCACGGTGAGTCGGAACTGTCTGCGGTGATGCCCAGTGAGTCGGGGTGATGATGTCTAAGTGAGTCGGGATGATGCCCCAGTGAGTTGGGGTGATGATGTAGCTACAAGGAGACTATTTGAAGTCGGAAATAAGTACTGTAGAGCCTGCAGGGCTCCGGAGGCGCTGTTGTAGCTTGCGGAGCTGTCTCACTCGCTGGCAGAGAGAGTGTCGTGTGAAAGAGTGACTGAGAAACATGTTTAGTGAGAGGAGTAAATAGGATAGCGCACAGGAATCTTATATTATTGAGCAAAAATATACATGTGCCTACTTTGATGGGCTAATCTGGATTAACTGTTTAAAAAATCGCAACGGTCTAATTAACTAATCTTATCTTAATATTCGAACGACTTTCCAAAAGTTGTAACCTGCCAGCAATGCTAGGTTGTCATTAACCGTCTGTGGGCTGTCTGTACCACGTTGATCCTGCGATGGACGACATTCGTCATTATCTTAGTCGATAGTAAGATCGTCTA
The DNA here is from genome assembly GCA_951329385.1 of Polia nebulosa. NCBI lineage: Eukaryota > Metazoa > Arthropoda > Insecta > Lepidoptera > Noctuidae > Polia > Polia nebulosa. The sequence continues at coordinate 30,675,703 of OX589598.1, forward strand.
GCGTCTGAGTCTTTTTACCCGACTGCGCGACGCAAGGTAGAGTAATGTGTTTTTCAGCCTATGTATGTTCTTTTAATTAATCATTAAATCATTCAGCTACTCACTTCAATTATTTGACCAAAAAGGAAAAAATAAAATGAATTACGCAAAAATAAAGATACAAAAGAAACATAGCCTCTCTTTAGTATGGATGTGGGTGTGTAAATTGTGCTCGTATATGTGTCGGGTGTGGCGTCTGTTTGTTTTGTCTGAAAAGTCAAAAAATATTCTTAATAGCTTCTCAAGAGTTGTAAGTCCTGGACTCAATCTCTTTTTACATTCGAATTTATTTATTACAATCCTTATTTATATTGCAATGCTCGTTTACTGGATTATAAATTGGACTACGTAGGACTCTCAAAGATGTGAGTCTCAGGCGGTTTGGTTATGTAACGTACAACAGGACAGACATATTCTATTAACTAGATGACCTGTACTAAAATCCAGTGAACCATGTATGCGCAAGGTGTTGAAACAGAATTTGGATTGTGCATTTACTATTTATTACGATGTAATTACCTAGTTAACTTTCGGGAGCGTTGGCGGAGGATTGTGGAAGTAAAACGAGGAGTACTACTCGGATGTTTGTTTATTCTAGACTAAATATACGCACAAAACATAATTCTTACACTCTAGTTTACATCGCTATCTTCATATAGGTCTTTCAACACATATTAGCTGACGTAACGACTCGTGCAATGCCATGAGAACATGAAGTTCTAACAGCTATGGCGACAATGTTACTTGAGTGTTCAAGCGCTGCCTTTATGACTAGCAATAGGTACAAAAGGGCACAATGCATAACTCCTGCACTCCCCAAGTTCAAAACTTTCATAAGAAAGATTGTCATTCAAGTGATTATTATCGTTTCTTCGATTATTTCGATTGAGACAAATATTATTTATAGTACATTTTTTTGTTTTTATAATAACATATTTTTATTTTGGAAAAATAATAATTACTTCTACAATACATAACTAACGATTATAACTAGGATGCACTAGTTTTACACTTTGTCTTTTGCTACACTTTTACTGGTTTCATCGAGATAGTTTTATTTTTTTAGAAAAATATCTATATAAAACGTTTAGTTTTAACTTAAGTCTTAATTATCCTATTTATGTGAATCAAGATCAGAAGTCAGGGCTTGTTATACAAAAAAAATCTACACACACTTAAAATAGTTTCATGTACACATCATTATAATTTAATATTTTAATCGAAGACATTTTAGGGTGTTTTTCATACTTAACTTTAACTTGGTGCAATAGTAATCAAGACGTGATGGAATTTTCGAACAATCAGATTCCAACAAAGGAGCCTAATATTTATCGAAACATTGCATTTTTTTTTGCAGACTTTTGTATTTAATACGTAGGTACTCGTAGTTATTCATCATAATAACATCGTCTATAATTTTCTAAATGCTATTATTACATTTAAGTGCTCTAGGTTCTAGAAAACTCTATCAGAGGTTCGTAACAATTGTGTCCTCATGTCATGTGACAAAATTTCGAAATAAAGTCCATTTCACGAAAGAAGTCCCGCGGACAATTGTGGAACTAAATTTGAAGATGGGGAGATCGGCCATGTTGTCGTTTGTCGATGTTATCAAGGTGCGTTTGTTGTGGTAGATATTTTGTGAGTTTATTATTGAATTAGTGCGTTATAAGGTTTATTTACGATGCCAAAAGTTGTTATTATGTCGCGCGAATACAGCGCTGCGTCTGCGGGACTTCTTTCGTGAAATGGACTCTAGTACTTAATTCAAATAAAATGACAATAATTCTTAAACTCGGTTTTTCATTTTTTTGTGTGTTTTATAAATGTTTACCTATTTACCTATCTTAAGAATACTATTGTATCACCTTATCTACGTCGTATAAGAAACCCTAACCTTGAAAGAGTTTGAGGTAGGAGCGTATAATAACTTGATCATGTGAACTACGCGACTACCGTACGTATGATTTTAAATGGTTCCTTACATTTTTTATTCGGGGAAATGCTTTGTCTGGGCTACTGAAACAACTACTACAGACTACACATAAAATGTATTTCTTCAGAATTTACTAATTAACGCAGAGATTAAATTAATGACTAATTCCGCTATCGATTATGAGTCGCGCGTTCATTCAGATAATACATATTTTTCTTCGGAATGTACAGGTGACCAGGTAAAATTTAAAAAACATTCAGTTTTTTATCTTTCATTCCAAGCTTGAGCCCCTTTTGCTGCCTAAGATGACTGAACTAAGTTTTTTTTTTATTGTTGATAGGCACGCGTTTGACCACTATCTCACCTGATGGTAAGCGATGATGTGGTCGAAGATGGACCACGCTTGCCTAGAAGTAACCTATTCACTCTTGGCTTAAAGACTCCCAGGTTTCAGCTAAGTTAATTGTTTTCAGCGGTAAAATTTTCTAAATTCTGAATATATCTGTGAAAAACAATGACTGAGTTTCATGTTTTACGAGATCATGCTGTGGACTTTGAACTTTGATAAACACTTTAATAAAGGCTTGTCGTTCGAATACAGAAAATTGTGCAAAAAACATTAAGCAAGTACTAAATTATTGAGAATTATCCTTTTAACCGCTTTCATTTTGTTACAAGAGAGTAAGTTAACTTTTGGAAAGAGAGTGCTGTGTGTAAGTTTGATTTGGTGACAAAATATAAATAATATGGTTTAGTAGTAGTTTTGTTTTTAAATTCTCGAGCTCAATCACTACACATTCCTTTGTCCTTGGGTCTCCTAAGTTCTCTATAAATACGGTTTTTAATTGCTCTTTGTCGATGGCAAATTTAATTACATTCATATTATGTTTTGCCCATTGTTCAGCGAAGGCAATTGCATTCGCTGATGAAGCCATAAGGTCCTCACATGTATGACAGGGCAGGGCATGTGGAGCAAGATGAGAGGTGGGCTATGGTCTGCGGGAAAGCGCCGCACAAACACTGAATATCGCTAAGAACAAAAAGATTGTTCTGATGTTAAAATATCTTCTCTTTTGCTGGGGAAAGCTGCTGCTCCACTGCATAAACTGCCGCGGTCGGTTATAGCATGAAATGTACTAATTAATTAAACAGTATTATCTGGACCTTTAATATCTCTTAACGTACTCAAACTTTTATGACCAAGATTAATGTGGGAAACAATTTGATTCTTCATTAAAGATTAGGTATACCTAACACGAACCAGCTAAACGGGTTATAAAAATAGTTTTAATTCTAATTTAAAGGTCGCATTGTCAGGTGTCATCTGCAGATGATACTGGCCAGTGTTGTAACTGAATTGTTGTAAAGATGATTGAATAATATATGACCTACCTTGCTTCAGTGACGTTGATTGAAATAGTCGAAGAATTAGATGTACCCTGGTGACGTCATCTAGTTCCGTCCTGACAAAAGTCAAGTCACTGATAAAAAAAATTTAGACAAAATGATACCCTATGCATTCCGAGTTAACCTTTGGTTACATATGCTAACACCAACTTTTTTGCATAAATTTATTTGTAATACCTAATATGGGTGTTAGTTTTGTCTATCATAGGTACTGAGTACATAATATATAAAAATCTAAAACCTAAAATAAAAGGCTAATTACAAGAAACGCGCTCTGAAAAGTACGAAACAAGTAATATTCTTAGAAAAAGTGATGTTAGAGGATAACCATGGGCGTATGCCACCTTGCCAAAAAGAATGCTAACTACTGTTATAATGACATATTATTATATTATTGTATATACAACCCGCAAGTGGCATGCGGCCACGACTATCCTAGTGTTTTAGTTCGTCGGGATTTAGATATTGAAATTATATAATATTAAGATTATTTTGGGGTTTTAATTTATAAGTGTTATTTGAGATGCTTACTAAGCCCTTTTATTTGTCACCCAATACGACAGTTTTCATGGCAAATATTTTTTAATCATGAATTTCTGTCCTCTTGAGAGCGCCATATTGAATTTACTTACTGTCACATCGCATAGCCTATTATCAGCAGACGATCCAGAAGTTTTCAATGATACTCGTACATCATATTGTCAAGAAGTTATGAGGTTATAGAACATACATACATACTGGTCAAAAACATAACCCGCCTTTTGGATTGCCGTAGTTGGGTAAAAATGATGTCCAGTGTAGCTGAGGACACCCCATAGCAAAATTAACTAAAGCATGGTTTTTTCCTACTACCCAATATACATAAACCAACACAAAATTAGAATATATTTTTTATAGATCGTGCTTTAGCTTAAATAGGGGCTTCGGAAACTTGCTTGGAAATTTCTTCAGGGTTATCTTTTCCCGATGCGTTGATGCCACATATTACAAGTTTGGTGCATAAGTGTGCTTGCTCTATCTGATTGAATTTTTTTCCCAGAACTTGGTATTTGATATTTGTGTTTTTAAAGTGATTTTGTAAAACAGTGTAACGGTTTTCTAAGCCCTTCTTTGGCCTATCATGTTTTCAGATCTTGGCTTGATACTCATCAATTTTATCAGAGAAGAATTGCAGCATACGCTTTAGCTCTTCTTTAAGAACTTGCCTCACTTCCTTGCTTAGGACTGGTAGTACTTGTGGTGTCGTGTTCTCATCGTGGACCTCAGTGCATGTGGTGGCAACATCGCATCTCATACCCTCGTATTCTGCTGTGCACTCACAAACTGCCTCATTCTCCTCATTCAGGGAACAGACACCATTATTTAAACAATGCTTATAACACGCATTAACTTCGCACCTATACCCAGAGTATCCGGCTTTACAACTGAAATAAAGAAAAGAAGCAATTTTACTCGTTATACAAGGAAAACAACAAATATTTATGACTAGTAGTAACAGGGGAATGAGATGGGCGACCGCTTTGTTTCAGATGCTCTGTTAAGGATCTACTACCGGGCAAGTGGCGCCCTCATGGAATAAAAAATCGTAGCCTATCATAGAAAATAAATAGCATCCAACGTCACGTTTGTTACAAAGAGGATAAAGTATTTTTACGTTGTTAAAACAGGTCTCAGAATGTTTCGTATCCAAATTAATAGGCAAAAGTACTAAAACAGCCGTTACTGACATTTATTTTCTGTGCTTTGCTACGATTTTTTATTTAATAAGGCTGCTACTTGGCCGGTAGTAGATCCTTAACAGAACATCTGAAACAAAGCGTAACTACACTATACCTACTGGGTGGCTTTTAATTCAATGAAAAGTATTTCAGGAGGTGCGCTCGCACCTCCTGAAAGCCTCTTGAGTATGCAACTATTTTACTATGAAACTTGTCAACTCTGAAATCACTAAAAATAATCAGCTTTATAAAAAAATGATTTTTGAATAATATTTGAACGAAAAAAGTAAAATGTCTGTTACGCCCTATGACAAGTTCAAAGGGATATCTTATGTATGAGTTACGGTCGTATTCTTATTGTTGGTGCTCTTACATATTAAGGGCACGCGGCGCAAAAATTTGCTGCGCAGATTTATTTGTTTTACAACAAGGGTCTACGTTTCCACTGCAGAATACAATACACAGGCTCAACTATGTACAACTGTAGCGGGGCCAACCGCGGCGCACCGAGAGTGGTTGTATATAGTCGTGGGTTAATATTCGTGTATAGCGTGTACCGCATGCACAGCGTGCATGCCATTGACAGGGTTGAGCTATGTGATTGCCATATTCGAGCAAGCCACGCGTGACGATAATTCATGCGTAGCATGTCCTTGGGTTGCAGTGAAAACATTCACATAGGTACATTTTCTTGCAAAGCGAAGCACACGTGCGTAGCCTCTTCGTGCACCGCGGTGGGTTTACGCCTTTATGCTTGGCTAACAATGTTAATGGATACCAAACTTGACTTGAAAACCACAGACAAGTGTCAAACATTTGGAGCCATATTTAGAAAATGCTTTTTAACCATATGATTAGTTTAAACACTGATTAGCAGGTTCTTCATTCCTATTTTCCGGAGAATTTTGAATTTAGAATCTGCAAACATTTCAGTTTTATGGTTAGAAAGATTTTATAAATAAGGCCCTTTTTATAGGTCTCTATCCACAGTTCATAAGACACTTTAAATACCAAAAGTAATTATTTATTATGTTCACCGAGAGTCAGTGTTCTAGGTATACTAACTTCAGATTTCGAAGCTTACGAGTTACCTTGTGAGAATTGTTGATGGTGATGACGAAGAAGCTTCCGTGAAAACAAACAACTAACAAGCATTAGTGAAAACGGACATTAGAGTCAGCTCACACTGAGACGCGACGAAACTTTCTGAGTTTACAAAACTATATATAACTTTATTTTCTAAATAAAAATGTACACCCTGCGCAGCGCTAAACAGCTGCTTTCTTCAAGAAGAAAGCAGCAAAGGTCCTGCAAAAAGAAGAAACCATGTCTCTCATCCACATCCTATTCCTTACCGGGTTTTCAACTAATAAGAACTGACCGCGCGCGTGACGGTGGAGGTGGTGCGGGTGGGGCCGGATCTGACGGAGAGCCAGTACGGCTTCCGCAGGGGGCGCTCCACGGTGGACGCCATCATGCGCGTACGAGCCCTCACGACGAGGGATGCAGTGGCCCGGGGTAGGGTCGTCTTGGTGGTGTCTCTGGACATCGCCAATGCCTTCAACACCCTGCCCTGGAGTTGCATAGTGGAAGCACTCCAGTATCACCGGGTGCCGCAATACCCCTGTGGTGTGGTCGAGGCTTACCTGACGGACAGGTTAGTCATCTTCCCCGGTCACCAGTAAGGATGGAACTGGTGAGAGATGTCATGCGGTGTTCCACAGAGATCGGTCCTAGGACCGCCTCTGTGGAACATCAGGTACGACTGTCTGCTGCGCGCCGATCTCCCTAGCGGCGTCAGTGTAGTTTGCTACGCTGACGACACACTGGTCCTGGCGCAGAGGAGGTCGTACCAGGCGGTGATGTCACGCGGGGTTGTGACAGTCGTTGAGAGGATCCGGCAACTAGGACTCGGGGTGCCATTGCACAAGTCCGAGGCCATGTGTTTTCATGGTCCTCGGAACGCACCACCGTTGGGTTCTCGGATAACGGTAGGAGGGGTTCACATCGGCGTCGGGTGGACAATGAGGTACATGGGTCTCGTCCTCGACAGCCGCAAGAACTTCGTCAAGCATGTCCGACGTTTGGCTCCCAGACTGGAGCGGGCTAGTGCTGCTTTGAAGCGGCTCCTGCCCAATCTGAGGGGTCCAAACGTCTCCTGCCGGATGCTCTACGCGGGGATCGTGCGGTCCATGGCCCTTTACGGGACACCGGAGTGGGCGCGTTCTTTGAGGCGGTGACCAGCTCGCCGGTCGAACGCGTCCCAAAGGGTCATGGCCATTCGACTCATCCGAGGATACCACATGATCTCCTGTGAGGCGGCGATCCTCCTTGCCAGACTGTCGCCATGGGATATGAATGACAAGGTCCTCGCGCTGCTCTGGGAGTGGCACGAGAAGGCCAAACACCGGGGTTAAACTCTTGCGGCTCGGCGGACGGAGCTCCGGCAGGATCTCATGGCGACATGGAGACAGCGACTGTTACAACCCAGCGCTGGGCACGCCACTATTGCGGCTGTAGTTACCCTCTTTGAGAAGTGGCTCGAGAGGCGTCACGGCGTCCTCACCTCCCGCCTGACGCAGGTCCTCACCGGACACGGTTGTTTCGGGAGGTTCCAGCATCAGATCAGGCGGGAGGAAATGCCTGGGTGTTACCACTGCGCGGATCGCCTAGAGGACACGGTAGAGCATACGGTGGAGATCTGCCCCGCTTGGGCGAAGCACCGCCGTTCCCTCGTCGATGTGATAGGTGGCGGCGACCTCTTGCACCCAGACCTGGTTCAGGCCATGGTACGGAGTGAGAGGGAATGGAAAGCAGTCTCCGCCTTCTGTGAAGCAGTAATGCTCGTAAAGGCGGAGGCGGGACGCGTGAAGGGAGCTCAACGGAGTGGCCCTCATGGCCCCTGCCTCTACCACCGCAGGAAAGTTACTGGACGTAGGACGTCGTGAGACCATTTCCGGCCACCGTAGATCCAGGCCTGCGGACGGCGAGCAGTGGGTAGCTCGCCGTCCGATCAGCACCAGGCCCGTGAGTCGGCGGCGCGTAGTATTCCACGCGCGCCTCAAAGAGATGAGTGTCAGCCACCACTGACGGGGCCCATCGTGGCCGGTGACTGCATGCCTAGGGGTAGCGGATAAATTCTGAAAATGAGTTACCGCAACCCTGGGCACACATGCAGGGAAGAAACAGGGTTGGGTTTTAGTCAGTAAGAGTCTGACACGCCCTCTCGCTCCACCCAGAGCGGGAGAACTCATTGGATGATTTTCAACACCAAAAAAATAAAATAAAAATCGTGAGCTTATCCTTAATATCTCCACTAGATATTAACGAGATGACCACGTTTACCTGCATGAAGGTTGTCCCTCAGCACTGACACTGCAATTTCCTTGGAAGCAATAGTTTTGACAGATTGAAACTGAAGGCTCTGGCTTCGAGTCATTCGGTATCAAACGCTGAAGTGCTTCGCAGCTCTTTGTTCCCTCAATTTGTTCCTGTATTCTGTAGTTGGCTGCAATACGATGACAACCGTCACAGTAAGGGCTAGACACTGAAAATATTTTTTTTGCTACAAGTTGTGATGGAATCTTAGGTAATTGCCAGATTCCCATTTCATTAGATTTCTTCCAGTAAATGAAGTCTTTTGATACGGCCAATGAAAACCCATGAACGTATTTTCTTGCAATAATATGTATTGTTATGTTTTTTCCATTAGAATCGGCACTTTCAATAGATAGCTGATAATCGCTATCTTTTATACGTGTTGTCTCCGTCCAGTACATTTTTTGCGTCTGTGGGTCGATGGCCAAGCTTCCTCGGTCAACAACAGGGTCGTCTATTAAAACTGACCTCTCGGAGCCATCAAACCGAACCCTCTCTACCTCGTAGTCTGTGATCCAGTAAATATACCTGTAAGTAGTAAAAATCTAAATATTTTCACAAGTTCCAAACTTGTTTTGCTGAGTCATATACCTACTCACAAGGGCAAAAATAGCACAACATAAAAAATATACTTTTTTAAATACAATTCAAGTTACAATCATTTATATTAATACATCTTTTCTTATTTATAACTGTATTTAAAACAGAACATTTAAATTATGTAACTAAGTCATTGTCAAAATTTTCGTTATAATCACGGCGTGTCACCTTTAACACACCACTATAATATGTATACACACAATGATGTCATTGTATCCTGTAGTCGAATAATTAAAACAATTTTTAGGGTTCTGAACATCTAAATGTAAAAAGGGAACCATAAGAGGATCACTCGTGCGTCTATCTGTCTGTCTGTCTGCCCCTCAGTTCGTCTGTCACAGCAAATTTACTCCGAATCTACTGGCCCAATTAAGTTGAGATTTGCTACATAAGTGTATTTCTATACGGGAATACGGGGGTCACTTTTGGGTTAAAATAAAGTTTTTCAAACTGTACCTGCGCATTTTGAGGGTCTCTAATATATTTATTTCTTATTTTTTAACCGACGTAAAAATAAGGAGGAGGTTCTCAATTCGACCGTATATATATTTTTTTTTTCTTTTTTTTTTTTTGTGTATGTTCAGCCCTCACGCCGTCATTTACAACAATTTTAGAACAATTTTAGTCTAAATAAAATACTCAAGATGACTATTATATTTATTTACATAAGGATTAAAAGTATGTTGTTAAAAGCACCTTCGCAAATTAATCATTGTTTTAGATAAAAATTTCAAATTATAAAAATGCCAAGATAGCTTCTAAAAGTCACGACTTTTTCCAACTTAGTTCACGAATAACATCAAAGCTTTTAGTATTTCATAATGTATTTACAAAATGTATATTCAAATTCCATCTAAAATAATAAACCAATTAAATGCTGAAAGAATTATTCAAATACGATCATTGGTTCCGGAGATACCCTCCATATTTTCACAAACTCACAAAAATTGCTCTCTCTCTCTAAAGTAGTTAAAAAAATATTATGAATATTTGGTTTTATTACGAAACATCATAGCAACTACCCATAAAAAAGCTTTTCTCTTATTTATGTTTAGCTAATTTTGCCGGTGTGTATGATTAAATCATTAGTAACGTACCCTCCACAGCTGTCCACGGCGATATCCTGGCAGACGTGATCCATCGTAACTAAAAGATTTCCGTCGTCTGCTTTGTTAGAAGATGCAGGATTTAAAGAGAATGAGTATATGCTGTTATATTCCTTCCAAATAAGTAGTTGTGTGACCGGGTCATAGACGACCCTCACCAAGTGTCCGTTTGAATGTCTCGTAACTAAAGGTTGTATTTTCCTGCTTGATAGGTCAAAGCTGGATATATACACGTTCCGGTTGTTAATGTCAGCAAAAATCACCCTGTAGTGAACTGGATCATAAGTTACTGAAGTGATATAATAAGCCGACGGAATGTCTTCTGTGAGCGTAAGTGTTCCGTTGTAATAAAAATCTAGTTGTTTGTCTTCGCCCACGACGATGTCTGAAACATAAATTTATTGTTTTACATCTGACTGCTAAATAGATTTTTACTTTTCCTCTTCTTGTAATATTTTTTTTTTGTTTAAAAAAAAAAACAACCTACTTCTAAATAAGAAAATACACAAATTTTATTTCGGATGTCGGTGTTTGTATTTTATATCTTCGTTATTTAACACCGACTTTCGAAATTAAAGTTATTTTAAATTACAAAAAATAAATATTACACCAAACAATCTTTATTTCAAAACAACTAACAACTTCTCTGTATCTTCATAGGACAAACTTTGAAGAGCAAGCTTGAAAGTTTTCTTGCAGTTTCCATAATTTAGTGAAAAGATGTTTGCTTTTGCATTTTGTCTGAATAGTGGTCCAAGGTAAATATAAAATTTAGCTGTGATAGCATGTTTTGTGCTATTTTTGGGGCAAACAATGTTTTTTCGTCTCTTTTTTAGTAAATTCAGCACTCTAGCGAAGGGCTGCGTGTTATTTTAGTATAATCAAATTCAAATTCAAATCATTTAATTCAGACCAGTAATAAATTTTATGTCCATATTATGTTGGTAGCAATAAACTTAAATCTATGTTAGTCACAAAAATAATATTTCAATAACCTATCTTGGCTTCCAGTCTAATCGGATGCAGCTAAATCGGATAAGCCAATATTATTAATTATTATTATTTATTAATTATTTTAATGCTCATTATAAATAATTGTCGAACTGTTAGTACTTCACTAGTTGTATAGAGCACCTGCTCTATACAAAGTTCAAAGAGCGATTCTCAGGGTGTCTACTTACCGCCCTTTCCTCTTTCCCACTAAGGTTAGGGCGGTAAGTAGACACCCTGAGAATCGCTCTTTGAACTCTTTCGATGGGTAGTAATAAAAATGTATATGCTCCAACCCATGACGTAATGCAGAACGTCAAAATTGACTGACATGGAGCAAAGTAAACTTGCCTAATTATTATTGGGTCTGCTATATATCATAGCTTTTTAAATATGAAAATCAGCTTGCGAATTCTTTTATTCAAAGCTTCCATATGTTATTTGAACGTTAGGGTTTCATTAATTATAACACACCCAAGTATTTAATCTTATTAGACTTATTAATATTGGGACACATAAATAGGCAATCTGCTGGTACTGTACAACTATGAGCATAAAACGTTGAAGGAATATTAGAAGTTTGTTTGCGCATCGAAAACTTTACATAATTTGTCTTATCTGCATTTAGAGTTAGTGAGTTATGCTGAAGCCATTTATTTACAACACTGAAGCCGTCTTGCGCGAGCTTGTACACATCATGTTCCAATTCAGTCGAAGAAAGGAGAGCAGTTTCATCACTGCAACATATTTGTTCGGGTCAATCACCGAACAATAATAAACATGTCAGCGTAATTGCGACACCGCGCTCTATGCCTTGAATATTTTATGTATTACTTAAGTAAAACAATCTGTACGTTTTTGGATAGCATACCTATCGGGCGCGACTCAATCTCATCTCATTCACCTACTACCCTGCCCACCCCACCCCTCCCCCCTGCCTACCCTACTGGCCTGTTGGTCTAGTGGTTAGTGACCCTGACTGCTATGCCGGAGGTCGTGGGTTCGATTCCCACCCAGGACAAATGTTTGTGTAATGAGCACGATCATTTGTTCTGTGTCTGGGTGTAATTTATCTATAATATGTATGTATTTAGAAATATATAAGTATGTTTATCAGTTGTCTAGTACCCATAACGCAAGCTCTGCTTAGCTTGGGACTAGATAGCGTTGTGTGATAGTTGTGGAATATTATTATTATTATGTTCATTTATCTTTTTAACATATTAAATACATTTTTAAATATTTCTTAAAAAAGAATATATAAAAAACATTTAAAAATATAAAAAATAGTAGCCCACCGGTATCGAGAACAGGGTCCAAGCTACCGGCGGTCAGGGCTCCAGAGAGAGGAACCGCCTGACAATGCGAGCCGTGTCCAGAAGTACTGCTTTCTGAATCAAGCCCTTGATCCAGCCGCCTAACGAGAGCCTCCTGAGGTGTTGATCGAGGCTCGTGGCTATTAAGCCATTGGCTGACACGACTGTCGGTACAATGATCGCTGAGTCCACATCCCACATGTCGACAACCTCGCGAGCCAAGTCAATATACTTGATTTGTTTATCTTTCTCGGCTTTCACGAGGTTCTCGTCATGTGGGACGGTAATGTCAACAATCATTGCACGCCTCTCGATTCGGTCCACCACCACTATATCAGATTTATTGGCTACAATCGTCCTGTCAGTGATGATGGACCGATCCCAGTACAATGAGATATGACCATTATCGAGAACTGGGTCGGGCGCATATCTGTAGTACGGCACTTCCGATTCCACAAGAGAGTACTTCAGAGCAAGTTGCTGATGGATAATCCTGGCTACAAGGTTGCGCCTATGCAAGTATTCACATTCAGTATTCACAACCATTCATATATTATTATTATTATTATTACCTCATTAGTTTTAACCGTTATCCCATTTGTATTAAGTGCTGAAATATAGTTATCTTTATAATCTTTAATCCTAGTTTATCTTAATCTCAACCCAACCCCGAACAATATTATTGTGTCATGCTTAAGCTTTAGATTATAAAGGTCTTTTATGTATATCAGAAACAAAGTGGTCCCTAAAATAGTTCCTTGGGGAACACCAAATGACGTGTTTTTTTTATCTGCGCTGAGAACACTGCCAATCTTTACGCACTCAGTACGATCTTTTAAGTAACTTTTGAAGAGTTTCAGCTGAATGCCTCTTATGCCCACTGTCTCAAACTGGCGTAACAGAATAGGAATGAAAACTGTGTCAAAAGCCTTGGCGAGGTCCAGGAAAATTCCTATCGTATGGTTACCCTTATTATGTTCTTAAGCCAGATAGTCAGTCAGATGATGAACGGCTTGGGCGATTGAAAATTTACGTCTAAATCCAAATGGTCGTTCCGACGAAGTTTGTCCTCCAGATATTTGAATAACCTTTTGTTTATAGTTTTTTCCAATATTTTAGACATAGAAGGCAGTAGAGAAATAGGTCTGTAATTATTTACTTGTTGTATACTGTCTGATTTTTGTATAGGGACAATAACTGCTTTTTGGAGGCATTCCGGAAAAATATCCAAAGATAACCACATGAGAAAGATATAAGCCAGTGGTGATACTAAAATATTCCTGATCTATTCAATAATTTTATTTGATATGTTATCCCAATCAACTGCACAGTCATCTTTCATAATTTTGATTATACTTTCTATCTCGGTCTCGTTGGTATATAGCAGTGCAAAGGATGTTAGAGTGGCGCTACCTGTAATAGGAATGCTCGTTAGATAATGTGATTGACTCCGATTATTTTCTGTCAGACACTTTCCAACTTAACAAAAAAATAATTAATTTTGCAATGTTAGCAGATGTCACCTGTGACGAGTGCGCTTGTAATAAACCTGAAGATGTTCATCATCACATTGTTTTGACGAATATGTTATATTTTTAATACATTTCCAGATCTTTTTACTACTTGTTCCAGCTTTTTTTTATTGTAGATGGGTTTGCTCTTGACTCTAGCCTAGGTCAGAGGTGATAGTCAGTAGTTGCTTTTAACTTTTTTGAGTAGATCGTTACAAAAATTATGATACCTTTTGTATGACAACTGTAAAATAGCATTATCTGGGTGAGGTGGGCAGCAGAAGCGGAGAAGGCAGCATTGTGATCCGTTATTGGCGAGTTAACAACAAGTGGAAGTGAGGTGTAATTTGATTTTAGTATAATATGTTCCAAGCAAGAGCCACTATGATGTGTAGGAAAGCTGTGTGCGGGGAGTAGGCCATGATATGCGCATAAGTTGAGGTAGTCCTGAGCAGATGCATCAGTACTTCCTGGTAGAATATTGATATTAATAACTCCAATTACAATCGTGTTTTTGATGGATGATAGGTTCTGCAAGATATCATTCAGCGATTCAGTAAAATTGCTAATGTTTTTAAAGGAAGGTGGTTGACATAATGCTAATATTGCAAATTTTGATCAAATCTTCACTACCAAACTATTGCAGTCGTGCATATTAGATTCCTCACAGAAACCTTCAGATGATTCCTTACATAAACTATCACTCCATCATTTTGATTGTAAATTCTTATTACTTTGGTACATATTATATCCCGGTATTAGTGGTATGTTATAATGCTTGGCAAGCCAGCTTTCGATTAAAACAATAACGTTACCATTTATGTTTAACCGTTGTTGAAAGGTGTAAAAGCTATAAAAATTCTTAAAAATACTGCGAATATTTTGTGTTAGTATAGTCAGTGGAGTTTTGTAGCCGGTAAGATATTGTTTGCAATTTTCAGCTTCACAAACTTTTGAATCAGATACAGAGAAATTATTTAACTCATTTATTATATTGTTAATCATAACTGGTACAAAATAATATAAATATAGAAACATAATTAAAATTAAAAAGGTAAAAAATAAAGGTAGAATAAATAGCATAATAACGAAAAAGAATGATAAATAACTTATAAACGAAAGATGCTTATTTATACTGTAAAAATTTGAAGACTGTAGCTCCAACCGTTTGGCTGTAAAACCTGTGTGACGGACGACGGACGGACAAACAGACAGACGGACAGACAGACGGACAGACGGATACGTGAGTGACAGCAATAGAGTTCGGTTTAGACCCTTCGGGTACGAAACCCTAAAAACAACTCGTTTCTGTGTTCCTACAGCATTCAATAAATAAGTAAATACTCACCCCATGAAAAGGAATTCACCATCTCTCCAAGCAGAGCTAACAACGTCACCACACGCACGCTATACATCTTGATCTCCAGACAAGGTTGTTTCAGAAGATGACACGTCTACTCTTGGAGACAACTCGTAGGATATAAAAGCAAAACCCTGATTTACTGAAACAAAAAGCAAAAACTTTTTTATAAAAAATAGAACCGACTTGCAAAAAAAGACCAAAAAACGTCGGTCCTATTTTTTGTAAAAATGTTTTATATTTTTCACTTTTTAGTTGTGGTTCCCCATAAAATTGTGTTAAAAATGCATAGACATAAGATCGCAGAAATCGCGAGTATTTGCCTGTTAGTTATTGAAGAGTTCCACTGTCTATCTCCGAAGATCTTCATCAGATCCTAATGTGTCATACACTAAAACCTTCCTTGAAAATATGAATTAGAATAACGAAAACCAAATCCAAACCAGATCAGTAGTTTTCGAGAAAATCGCGGACATATACACATACATACATACGGGTCGAATACAGAACCACCTTTTTGAAGTCGTTTACTAAATAGGGTACCTATTTATAAGATATGGCTTGTGTCAAAAACTAATTTCCACTTGGTTGGAGTTCCTCAGTCTGATAAGAGCATTCACATTATGCTATATGAGGACCATGCAGCTTAGTGTCTGTAATGGTCTTTTGAAGAAAGGCTTAGTGTCTGTAATGGTCTTTTGAAGAAAGAACCACACATATTTGAGTGGACCTGTCCAGTCAGTGCAAACATTTGTCAATAGTCGAATAGTTCAACTTAAAACCACTAAAGAGCTCAATGATTTGACGAACAATACCAAAGAAAGGACATTTGGGTGGGCTGTAAAAGTACTCAAACTGTCAGACAATGTCAAAAATTACTGTAAAAAGGAGGATAAAATAATAATAATAGCCCACTCATATAGTCCTAACATTTACAATAATTAAGAAATAAAAAAAATTAAAAATATAATACTTTACAAAGTATTCATGTCAAAACAAAAAAATAAAATATAATAAAATACTATACACTATTCATGTCAAAAACGATTATAAAAAATATATATGTATATAAAATAAATTTCATCAGTGTTTATAAACTTTAAAGTACATATGAAAACAATGGCTCCTGTATATTATTGAAGCAGCTCAATCCCACGCCTTTTTGTTCTCAAGGTAGTCATCAATTGTGTACAAAGCTTTCTGGCATAGCTTACGTTTATTAAATGATTTAAATTTATTTATGCTTAGTTCTTTAATTTGGTTAGGAAGTTTATTGTAGAAACGTATACATTGACATCTAAAAGAACCACCTTTTTTCTTCTTAAGCCTGGTGTACAATAAATTTGTGTTTGTTCCTAGTATTTATGCTATGGATATCAGTGTATTTTTTAAACAGATTAATATTTTTATGTCCATACATGAGATTCTTATAAATATACTGAGAGGGAAAAGTCATAATATTAATCTCTAATTTGTTTTGAGGGAGTGTCTGGGACTTAATTTGTAAATTGCACGAATAGCCCTTTTCTGTAAAACAAAAATTGCCTGAATATCAGCGGCATTTCCCCATAACAGAATGCCGTACGACATCACACTATGAAAATAACTAAAATAGACTAAACGAGCTGTTTCTAAATCAGTTAAACCACGAATTTTCCTAACGGCGTATGCTGCAGAGCTAAGTTTTTTGGACAGTTTATCTATATGGGGACTCCACTGAAGCTGCGTATCCAAAGTTAAACCTAAGAACACTGTGGAATCTTTGGGTTTCAACTCTTCACCCTTTATTGACACACAAGTGTTCACTTGTGTCACATTGGGTAATGTGAACTTTATGCATTTTGTTTTTTTCTTTTTCAGGAGAAGATTATTGATATTAAACCAGTTACATACAGTTGAAAGAGCATTATTTACATCATCTACAACCACCTGCTGACGTTTGAGTTTAAATAAAAGTGAAATGTCGTCTGCAAACAGCACTATATCATCTGATTGTAATAACATGAACAATTATTTTGTAATACGAAACACGGTGTATATTATAGTCTTATCGCTTCTTTCTTGTTACCATGAAACTATATCGACGTCTGCACGAAGTAATTCGGTAACGTGCTATTTCTGTTTTTTTTTGCTATTTTAACAAATTCTTTTGACATTTATTTTATTATAATTATGCTATTTTAGGATGTTGATAGGCACAATGTGCTCAGAGTGGGGATTCTAATTGCCCACCGAGTGATGCGGCGACACTGTACTCACGTGCTGCCATGCACAGAGAGACTCAGGGGTGATATACAGTCTCCTCATGTCCCCTCTACAGTCTCCTCATGAATGTGTCCTTACAGGTGTTGCGCACAGGGGATCCGTAGTGGTATTTTACGAGGTAACGACGTTTTTAAGAGGATCTATGTGCTGAATGAAGGTGATCACCGGAGTGGTGAAGTAAGAATCCCACACTCCCTGGTATTTTCTCCAAAAGTCCATGCTAAATTGGCTTATTTGGAGAAGTTCTATGTCTCATGAGGTAACTAACAATCTTATACTTAGAAACGATAGACGGCAATGACGTGGGCGAAGTACATGAATCCGCAAATGATTTAGTAAGATCTTGTGGTTTATTGAGACAAGCATAAATGCTTGTCTCGCGAAAACACTTTCAAGCTAAACACAGTTATCGGGGACCAACTAGAAAACGTGGGCCACATGTTGAGCACCACTGCACAAATCAATATAGACATAACACTTTATGAGCATCCTGTATATAGCGTAATGTCTGTTTATTAAGTTTTTTTAACCGACTTCGAAAAAGGATGAGGTTCTATGTTTGAATGTATGTCCGCCGATTTCTCTGTCAATTGAGGAGCGATTACGATGATGTTTTGGTGTTCTCCAATTACGACTATGTTTAAATTCCACGTTCCATGTTATTGGGGTTTTCAGTTCTGGGGTATAACCACTAAAAAGTCTAAAATTAAAAAAAAAACCGACTACCTACTATAAAAAAATTCACTAAAAATTAAAAAATAACTAAGTAATTTCGGAAGTCGGTGTCAAATAACGAAGAAATAAAATAAAAACCGACTTCCGAAATTAGTTAAAGTTATTTTTTAATTTTTGGTATTTTTTTTTTTAGTAGTCGGTTTTTTTTTTTTTTGTGTAAATAAGTTTTTTTTTGCTATAAATGAAACTAGTGCGAGCAAAGAAATGATTTGTGAAAAATTGCTATATCTATAAAGAAATTAATGAAGATGTTTTTGTGAGGTATTGATGCTTGTATGCTAATTTAAATTAGGATTAAGATAGCTTGCTTGGAATAAGTGTATGGGTTTTCTATTTACAAGCATTTACACACTACAACTGTCATTAAATGGATACAGAAGCAGTTCAAGTACACAGAACAATAAGTCTGTTTGATCTTTATTTTTTCATTGTGAGGTGTACACCTATGTGTTATGCGAAATTATGGATATTTTTATTATTAAAAACCTTTTTACTAAAGTAATAATTAATCATTGTTCAAATTTGCATAAAACATTGATATGTAAAAATTTTATTTAAAATCAATTTACAAAATCAAAATCATTTATCATCGGCAGAAGCAGTAGATCCAAAATATAAATATCCGTTACACTCTGTATAGCATGGTTTAACAAAAATCTCCCACAAAGAGACATGATACCTACTTTTGAGTTGCAAATAAGACGGAACCCATTGCTGTCAGACTTATTTACAGCCATAACGCTAATTCTAGATCCACATATTCTCCTGTTCATATTACGACTCTTCAATCTCTGACTGAATGCTTTACGTGAATGTTTAGCACCACACCAAGTGTTATATACTTGCGAGTTGTTGCGCAACTTTCGCAAGAGTTCCAATGGAATCGTTATTCCGACCGCAACTTTCTGTAATAGTTATTGACATTAATATTCGACTAGCTGTTGCCTCTGGCTTCGGTTGCGTGATCTATGGATCTTTTGGCCTTGTGGAATGAGTTTGAGTGAAGAAGGTGATTATTGAATATTTAGAGGGTCTAACTAAATCAGGGTTATTTCAAAGAACTTAAAGATAAATGATAAATGATAAATGATGTTTATTCAGTAAATAGGTTACAAGGAACACTTTTACACGTCAATGTTTTTTGTCAGTTTAAGCTAGATGAGGCCGGTGTTTCCTAGCTGACTACCCTGAGAAGAAACACCGAAACAAACTCAGAGGTCAAAGTCTCTTTTAGTGTTCAAATCCATACAATGTGGACTGGTTAGATCATATGAGAACCATGTACGTTTATGTCTGGGATGAGCTTTATGAAGAAAGCAACACACGAATTCGAGTGGACCTGTCCAGACAGTGCAAGCATTTGTCAGTCATCGCGAAGCTCAACTCAGAACTCTGAGGTGCTCAACGAAACGACGAACAATACCAAAGTAAGGACATTTGAGTAGGCCGCAAAAAATACTCAAACTGCCAGACAATCATAAAATCTACATGAATATAACGACATACATAGTTCTCGCATTCACATTATTCTATATGAGGACCATGCAGCTTAGTGTCTGTAGTGGTCTTTTGAAGAAAGAACCAAACATATTTGAGTGGACCTGTCCAGTCAGTGCAAGCATTTGTCAATAGTCGAATAGCTCAACTTAAAAACCACTAAGGAGCTCAATGACATGACGAACAATACCAAAGAAAAGACATTTGGGTAGGCCGCAAAAGTACTCAAACTGTCAGACAACGTTGAAAATTACTGTAAAAAGGAGGAGAAAATAATAATAATAACCCACATAGTCCTCACATTTACAATAATTAAGTAATCAAAAAAAAATAAAAATATAATACTTTACAAAGTAAATATTTGTGTCAAACAAAATAGTAATCATAATATGTCAATCAAAAAAATAAAAATAAATATAATACTTAACAAAGTATTCAAGTCAAAAAAAAAAAATAATAATAATAAAATGTCAATAAAAAAATAAAATAAAAAATATAATACAATACTATACAAGTATTCATGTCAAAACGAATATTAAAAAAAAAAATATATATAAAAAATTTTTCATCAGTAAGTAGTACATATGAAAACAATGGCTCATGTATATCATTGAAGCAGCTCAATCCCACGCCTTTTTGTCCTCAAGAAAGTCATTAATTGTGTAAAAAGCTTTCTGGCATAGCTTACGTTTAATGAATGATTTAAATTTATTTATGCTTAGTTCTTGAATTTGGCTAGGAAGTTTATTATAGAAACGTATACATTGACATCTAAACGAACCACCTATTTTTTTCTTGAGCCTGGTTTTTGGTACAATAAATTTGTGTTTGTTCCTAGTATTTATGCTATGGATATCACTGTATCTTTTAAACAGATTAATATTTTTATGTGCATACATGAGATTCTCATAAATATATTGAGAGGGAACAGTCATAATATTAATCTCTTTAAATTTGTCTCTGAGGGAGTGTCTGGGACTTAATTTATAAATTGCACGAATAGCCCTTTTCTGTAAAACAAAAATTGTCTGAATATCGGCGGCATTTCCCCACAACAGAATGCCGTACGACATCACACTATGAAAATAACTAAAGTATACTAAACGAGCTGTCTCTAAATCAGTTAAACCACGAATTTTCCTTACGGCGTATGCTGCAGAGCTAAGTTTTTTGGACAGTTTATCTATATGGGGGCTCCACTGAAGCTGCGCATCCAAAGTTAAACCTAAGAACACTGTGGAATCCTCGGGTTTCAACTCTTCACCCTTTATTGACACACTAGTGTTCACTTGTATTACATTGGGTAATGTGAACTTTATGCATTTTGTTTTTTTCTCGTTAAGGAGAAGATTATTGACATTAAACCAGTTAACTACAGTTGAAAGAGCATTATTTACATTATCAACAACCACCTGCTGACGTTTGAGTTTAAATAAAAGTGAAGTGTCATCTGCAAACAGCACTATATCATGTTTATCCTTTATGAGGTAAGGCGAGTCGTTGATATAGATTAGAAACAAAAAAGGACCCAGAATTGAGCCTTGAGGAACCCCCATTCTGACTACAGACCCGGAAGACCTTTTGCCGTTCACATCAACTCTCTGAATCCTATTACTCAAGTATGAAGTAAGAAGATCCAGAGAGGCGCCCCGGACTCCGTAGTAGTGCAGCTTCCTGATCAATGTATCATGGAGAACGCAATCGAAAGCCTTAGACAAATCGCAAAAAATGCCCAACGCATCGCATTTATCTTCCCATGCATTATAAATGTGTCCCAAAAGTTCAACACCAGCATCAGTTGTTGAGCGACCCTTTGTGAAACCAAACTGTTTGTTGTGTAATAATTTGTGTTTATTAAAATATCTTTGAATTTGATCTAAAATAATTTTCTCAAAAATTTTACTAAAAGTAGGTAGCACTGATATAGGTCTATAATTAGTAGGGTCTGATGTACTACCCGATTTAAACAATGGTATAATTTTACTTTATTTCATTAGATCAGGAAACTCACCACAATCTATACAATTATTAAAAATTACTGCTAAAGTAGGTGCTACAATGTCTATAATAGACCTAGCAACGTCAACAGAATTACCCCATAGATCTGCAGTCTTTTTAACATTTAAAGTATTAAAAGTTTTGATTACATCATTACAAGTGACATATTGGAAATAAAATTGGGATTCACAAACTGGAACGTTTTCTTTAAGTAAAATTTCTGCAGCAGTTGGTGATGAATTTAGAGATTTTGTAGTCGATACGGGAATCTCTGCAAAGAAATTTTCAAATGCCGCGGCGACTTGCGAATCTGATTTAATGATACTGTCATCAATAGCAAGGCTGTAATCACTACTTCGGTTGCAAGACCTTCCCGTTTCGCTATTAATAATATCCCAAGTCATTTTAATTACATTAATACTATTTTTAATTTTTGAACTTAAGTAGCGAGATTTCGCCAAATAACATACTTTTTTAAATAATTTAGAATAATTCTTAACATATAAATTAAATTCTACAGTGTTAATATAAGTCCGTTCTTCATACAGCTCATACAGCCGTTTTCTACTTTTATTAATACCAATGGTGGCCCAGTCACTGAAGGAAGTATTGCCATTTACCGAAATCGTCTTAGGAATAAAAGTAGTATCAAATTGCGTGCAATACATTTTGAAAAAATCATTATAATGTTGATTAGGGTCATCATTAGTTGACAAAAGTGGGATTTTATTTGAGAGTTTAGTTTTAAATGTTTCCAAGCGACCTTTAGATTTTGGGTTAACAGTGATATCTTTTTTTCGTTTATATTTGTTTATATTTGGTATAGTGATCAATAGTCCACTATGATCAGAGTCTAATAAATTAATAATTTTTTTGTGGGTAGGTAAAATATCTGCATAAATATTATCTAGGCAAGATGCAGTAGTGGGGGTTATTCTATAGGCTCCATAAATAGATTTACAAGATTGTATGACTGAAACAAACTTATAATTTTAGTGCTTAGGCTAGAAGTTTCTAACAAATTAACGTTGAAGTCGCCACAAACGATGACAGACTTACTAGAGTTACAAATTTTTTGCAACACTTCATCCATTACTTTTTCAAAACAATCATACAATCCTTTAGGTGGTCTGTACACACTTAATATAACAAACTGCTCCAATTCATTACTCTTGCTCTTGCTCACAATATCCTTGCGGTCTTTAAACTTAAGTATATTATTTATGAAAATTAATGAGCCACCATGTATAGCGTTTACTCTGCTGAACGAACTACCAACCTGGTGATTACTATAATTAAACATAATCTGATGGCTTTTAAGCCAATGTTCAGTTATACAAAGAATATCTACATTGTTAAATTTAAGGAATAATTCTATTTCTAAATCCTTGCCCATACAACCATAAATATTTTGGTGCACCAGGTTGATACTATTTGTTGATTTTAAAACATTGTTTTCACCATTCTTTAAATAATTGCTAGAGATTGTCTCTGTTGTCTTAATTTCTAATTTAAATTATTAATAATGTCAAAATTTGATGCCAAGACATTGGCAGAATTATGAAAAATGTCATTGCATTGCTCAATAGAAGCAATTTGTTTAGCCAAATTCTTGGCTGTTATACAAAATAAATATGATAGCGACACAGCTATCTGTCTCCTACAATAATTTGAAAGATAGTATCTATCTATATGATTCCTATCTTTTGTCAAATAAAAACGATTACCAATATAATTGTTAAGGTCAATGAGATGGAATAAGTTATTATTAAATAACAAATTGTGCAATTTTATATTCATATGATATCTAATTTGATTTTCTTCCTGTGGCAAACTTTGGCTATAAGGGAAAGTGAACATCACAATTTTTCTTAAATTAAGGTCAGACAAGGTTCTATAATATTGGAGCAATTCTCCTTTGTTCACGGTACCCATAACACCAACTAAAATTATGAGTATAGTATCCTGGTTAAAATTACATATAAGATAGATAAGAAGATAAGGCTGTTAAGGCGTTATGACATAGTATTGTTTACGCATATAGCATAATAAGCCTATAATAATTCCACTGCTGGGACACAGGCCTCTTCTATGTGAGAGGGCGTAATCTACCACGAGGGACCAATGCGGGTTGGTAGATTTCACATATCTACGATATTTTTGTTTCCTTACGATGTTTTCCTTCACCGTTTTGAGAGCAGTAGTGATGAAATAATTTATGCATAGTAAAGCGCCTGCAATAGCGTCAATTTTAGATTATTTTTGGATCTGTATTGATAGTTTG
The DNA here is from genome assembly GCA_951329385.1 of Polia nebulosa. Lineage (NCBI taxonomy): Eukaryota > Metazoa > Arthropoda > Insecta > Lepidoptera > Noctuidae > Polia > Polia nebulosa. Next base: position 30,699,843 of record OX589598.1, read on the forward strand.
GTTTAGCCAAGTTGGCCTGGGTCTCATTCAATCATAGACTCGTTTTCTTTTTTGTTTAAGGAGGTGTCTAATTCTTTGCTAAAAGACCCACAAAGTTAAGTTCACGATGATGTAATAAAAATTCTTTGAAACTAAAAATAACTCATTACATCGAATAACCAGTTCCTGCCTCAAGCGTCGCTACCCCGTTTTAATTGTGACCCTGCTATTTGCTAAACTTTATGATGCTTAGTAATAATATCTATTAGATTATAATATCCACAAACTTCTTACGAATAAATTCGTTTACTATTACTATGGTAACTTACATAATATTGTATGAGTAACGGAATATTAAATTTGTAGAGGTGTTCTGCAGAGGAGTTTCTTCTTTCCGTAGCTTGAACACAGGATAGATAAGTGGATTCTGACGCGTGAGATAAAAAAATCTCTAAATAGTATAAAACTAAGGCGCTGTCTGCGTCTGTTTGTTTCTCCGCTTAGGTTTTAGGGTTCCGTACGTAAAGGGTAACCAACGGGACCCAATTACTAAGCCTGCGCTATCCGTCCGTCTGTCCGTCAGCGGACTGTATCTCATGATCCGTAAAATGCAGACAGTTGAAATTTTCACAGAATGTGTTTTTCTGTTGCCGCTATAACAAAAAACAATAAAAATCGTACGGAACCCTTCGTATGCGATTCAAACTCGCACTTAACCGGTTTTTTCTAAACCACGCAAATGATGTTGATAAGTACGATTTAAAGAGCGATAAACGAGGAAGGTTTGTGTGATTTCATTTACTCCCGAGCGGAGCCGGGGCGGGTCGCCAGGGTGTATGGAGAAGAGGGAAAGGGAGAAGCCAAAGAAAAGATGGATGGAGAGTGTGTGAATGGGAACTTAATAATGTGAATAAAAGCTGTTTCAACTGACTTCCCCTGTATGAACGATTCATACAGGGGAAGTCAGTTGAAACAGCTTTTATGGTTCTAAGTCATTTATTTCTTGTGAATGCCGCAGAAAAAAAAAGTCTTTATATTTTTTAAAACCGTGTTGGATTCACATTATAGTTACGTTAGTTATCCGAGGCTAATTTTGTACATAATATATTTTGCAACGGCTGACCTAATGATAGACTAGCATTTCAAAAGCTATAGTTTCAAAGTTGAATAATTACCATGACATCATCTATACTAGCGGCCCGCCCCGGCTCTGCACGGGTACAAATTATACAAACAAAGCTTCCTCGTTTATCGTTCTTTCTATTAGTGGAAATCACATTTAAATCCGTTGCGTGGTTTAATCTCACAGCACACATAGCAACTCGGAAAGGGATCGTCATCGTATCGCCTAAAGATCACAGCACACATAGCAACTCGGAAAGAGATCGTCACCGTATCGCCTACAGATCACAGCACACATAGCAACTCGGAAAGGGATCGTCACCGTATCGCCTAAAGATCACAGCACACATAGCTACTCGGAAAGGGATCGTCACCGTATCGTCTAAAGGTCACAACACACGTAGCAACTCGAAAAGGGATCGTCACCGTATCGCCTAAAGGTCACAGCACACATAGCAACTCGGAAAGGGATCGTCACCATACCGCCTTTCATCTCTCTCGTCGTCAAACAGGCGTAAACCTAACGTAAGCACGTAACCAAAGCGTATCAGCAGCTCCGGTACATCGACTTGGCTACGGCTAGGCGACGCCGTGCTTACGGCTCGCCGACCGCTGGTTGATCTGGCTGGCACACAGTTTGAACCTGTTTCGTTAGTTTGTTTGTTTGAAATCAAACCAACAATATGACTGGAAGTTGCCTTGTGAATGACATGAGTTGACATGACACCACGTTTGGCAACAGTAGTGTGTGTGGTGTGTAGGCATGCCGCGGGAGGGGTGAGACTGAGAGGGCACGGAGAGACGTTAGCGCGGGTACGACGAGCCGTACGCGGGGAGACGACCGTTTAGTGTGCGTTGCAGTAGGGAGTTTCATACAAAGAATAAGTCACGGCTCGTGTTGATACGGCGACGATCCCTTTCCGAGTTGATACGTGTACTGAGACCTTTATGAGGACATGACGGAGAAATAGACACACGCAGAAAGTGACTTTGATTTATAGGTACTACTAGCTTCTACCAGCGGCTTCGCCCGCATGAAATTAGTACTTCGCCCGCTATAAATTATAACCTTTTTTTTCATAAAAAGTATCCTATATTACTTCTAACACCTCCAAGAATATGTGTACAAAGTTTCATGATGATCGTGTGTTACGCTTTCACGCGAACACTACTTGTTTTTGCGTGCAAGCGTAATAAACAAACTTACATTCACATTAATTATAATATTAATAGGATGTATACAGGGTAGAAAATATCAACGGGCCCTGAAGCTTACCTAAACCGGGAATCGAACCAGCTAAAAATTAAAAAAAAATAATCACTTGCTATTTTATTTTACCAATCGATAGGATTGTTGTTCAGAATAAAATCTCGCGAATAAACAATATAATAACATGTAATAACAGCCGCACGGGTCGATCCGGTCAGGTCAGGTTAAGCTACGCTTGCCGGGGTTGGTCCATGGATGAGTGACCATCTTTACATACCGAGACTTCTCCGTGCCTCGGCAAGTACGTTAAGCCGTTGGTTCCGCGAGAGGGAATGGGAAGCCGTCTCCTCCTTCTGCGAAGCAGTAATGCTCGCGAAAGCGGAGGCGGGACGCGTGAGGGAGCACCAACAACGGAGTCGCCCTCACGCTCTCAGCAGCAGCCGCCTCAGGAGACGCCTGGGACTTCCAGCGCCGCGAGACGATCTCCGGCCACCGTAGACTCGGGCCTGCGGACGGCGAGTAATGGTTAGTTCGCCGTCCGATCAGCAAGAGGCCCGAGAGTCGACGGCGCGTAGTGTTCCACGCGCGCCTCAAAGAGTTGTCAGCAAGAGACGGGGCCCGTCATGGCCGATGCCTGCCCGAGGGTTGAGGATAAATTCGAAACAGAGTTACCTCGCCCCTGGGCACTCGAGGCAGGCAGAAACAGGGGTGGGTTTTAGTCAGTAAGAGTCTGACACACCCTCCTGCTCCACCCAGAGCGGGAGAAGTCATAGGGTGATTTCCCACCCCAAAAAAAAAACCCAGAGCGGGAGAAGTCGATGATTTCCCACCCCAAAAAAAAAAAAGCCGTTGGTCCCGGCTGTCAATCGTGGATCTGTGACAGTCGTTACGGGTCGTCAGAAGCCCGAAAGTCTGACATCCAGTCTTACCAAGGGGTATCATATTACCCAGTAACTGGCTTGTGGAGGTCAGAAAGGCAGTCGCTCCATGTAAAATACTGGTATTCAGCTGCATCCGGTGAGATTGGAAGCCGACCCCAAGATAGTTGGGAAAAGGCTAGGCAGATGATGATGAAACATTTGGTCTTAGATCATGAAATCTAGCATTAATTTTATTTAATCATCCATTTTAATATGAAGGACACGTAACGTTTTATTTTTAAACATTTCGTCAGAACGCCTCGTCTCGGAAGGAAATGTATAAAGAAGTATTATTTACAAATAGGGATGTTTACTGGGTATGAAAATAACAATAGTTCGAAAGTTAGATTTTGATAATCTAACAAAAAATATTTAATATGTTTTTTCTTTACCAAATAAATAAAAAATGCTAAAGAAACAGGTTAAACTAAATAAAGCTTATAAAAACGCATCAAAGTTCAGGAGTGCGGGCTCGTTACATCACTTAGTGGTAAAAAGTGTCGCACACTGTGACGTCATCCGAAAGAAGGATGGCGTGTTTGGCCCCACATTATTTATAAATTAACAAAGAGCCATTCACTTGTAAGTGTATATTTATTATAAATGAGTGTTTATAAGAGGATTATATAAAAAGTATTGAGTCACTAGAAGATGGGGATCAAAAGTTAGAAAAGATTTTTATTTACTTAAAAATGAGTCACTAAACGCACGGTAACGCACCATATTTCGAATTACATTCCAACCTACTCATAATATGATTTATGTTGTTACTATTGTCAACGTTTACGCTTGTCTTTTTTTTAAAATATAATACATGTAAAATATAATAAATAAAACCAGTCTTTAGAAGGGATCTTGGTCGCAACTAGACACGTTGAGTCAATTAAACTTAAATCTACATAAATTCTAACTAAGCTGAGACATCGTCTCATCTAGAGACTATGTCTCAGCTTAGTTTTTAGCCAATAATTATTATAGTTTCATTCGTTCTTCAAATTAGTCAACCTATGCCATATTCTAACTTTAGTTCCTAGCTCCCAGACGTATTTTTTATTTTAAGTAGGCAAGTCTAGATAGGTACCTCCTACCTATATATTCTCCAGTCAGATGCATTAACCACTATAGTGTATTTCTATTCCGATTGAACACCTTTTTGATACTAATAAGCGTTATTTGATTAGTTTTAGGTGATAACGCTTTAGCTTGCGTATCTTTTTTCTCCCATCTTCTACAACTTACTGCCCATTGGCTTTTTTGCTAGTTTTATAAAGTTCTATCACTAGTTATAAGTTTCCATACTGCACGTTACTCCTAACAGTGGGTCCAATTCTACATACATTCTCGCCAGCCTCCTTTCAACGTACTGTATCGTCCTCACTTTTTGTATACGTGACAAAATAAAAAATACGTATTCAATATTTTTTGTTAATCTACTTACGGACTATTCAGATAATATTTTGGAAACTATTAAACTGCCCTATTCAACGATTTCCTTATTTAAGTCTATAATAAGGTACTTAGAGATAAATTAGTAAGCTTGTACTTCATAACCTGTCTTTGGACGAAAATTACAATTTGTCTTTTACTTGTGGAAAGTGAACAGTTATAAATAGTCTAGGTAACGTTGATTAAAACACTTGTGTACATTAGATTTCATGTCTTACTTGTCAGACGAGTGTAAAACCTAATTTTTCTTAGAGAAATTTTATCTTTAACATTGACTGTATCGACTAGCGAAATAAAATAGCAAGAGATTTGTCGAAAAATCTGTGAATGCAGTTTTGTTTCTTTTTAAAAATAAAGGAATGTTTCCTTTAAGGCGTTATTAACTGCCAATGACCTTGAGTGGTTAGCTTGCGTGTTCTGTGCTGAGCTCACGTAACGCGTACATCCACCCAGTAATAGGACTCACCCATCAAGGAGCGCTACCCGAAATTAGATGCATTATTAATTAATTACACATAAAACAACAGGTCAGGTTACATTTTAACACTGAGACTAAATTATAAATAACTAGCGACCCGCCCCGGCTTCGCACGGGTGCACAGCCGATACTAAATATATCTCTATTAGAACTAACTAAAGGAGCGCCCGCAAAGCGCTAACTAAGTCTTGCTCCCGGCAAAAGTGTTCACTTCTGCCTGCAGTCCCGCAGTGCAACCTGTTGTTTTAGGATACATAACTAAATTATTGTAGAGCTTCTCTATAAACAACATTTGACGTTAAATTATTTTCAGCTAACAAAATATACTGATGGTCGGGAGCCCCGACCCGTGATAGGGCAACGTAAAGTTGCCCATGCGTAAAACATTCTTTTCGTAAATCAATTCCTACTAATTTGAATGTTTGGCCTTGTGATTTGTTTATCGTTATTGCGAAAGAAATTTTTACTGGAAATTGGAGCCTTTTGAAAGATATTGGCAAAATCAGTAGGGATCATGGGTATTCTTGGTATATGAGCTAATTCACCAGCTGCAGGGCCGGTGATAATCTTCGCTACTATTAAATTATCTTTTAGCTCCTTGATAAGAAGTCTCGTACCATTGCACATGTTGGGGGGGCTCAAATTTCTGAGAAGCATTATCGGTGTGCCAACTTTTAACGATAGTTCATGAGGTGGTAGCCCAGCGGGGTTCAGGGAATTTAAAAATTCCTGGGGGTAGTGCACTGGGTCCTCGATGTTAGTGACGGTGTCTATGGATTTATAGCACTTAACTTCACCCGGTACTTTCTGCATAATTAAATTGTTTATTTCGTTGACTGTTTCATTCCTGGGAGAAACTATTGCTCTACCACACAGCCAACGAAAATCATTTTGATCTAAGTTTTCGATGTCAGGATATATAGCATCTATCAGACTATCTAAATTATGGACTATTTGGCCTAGAGACTCATCCAAAGTAACCGCATAATCGGTGCCCAAATTTAAAGATGGAAAAATTCCTTCTCCAAGTTTCAGCAGCTGTTGTGGAAAGTTGCTATGCATATTTCCATGTAGATGAGCTCTCATATTGGTGCGCAAATTCAAATGTTGTAAGGTGTCCAAAGGTGAGATGATTTTAAACATGCCTTCATAATATCTGCTCGCGTACCTCTGTTGACGACTGGAAGCGTTTGTCGGAAATCTCCAGCAAATACAAAAGTGATACCACCCATGACATCAGCAGAGCTTCGGAGGTCTCTTAAAGTACGGTCCACGGCCTCCACATGAGCTCTATGACTCATGGTGCATTCATCCCATATTACCAACGACGCGTCTTGCAGCAACTTACCAAGAGGCCCATTTTTCCGAATAGAGCATGTAGACCGTTGATCTAAAGATACGGATAGCGGGAGTTTAAACGTAGAGTGAGCAGTTTTTCCTTCGTTCAAGAGAGTTGCAGCAATTCCTGACGAAGCAACTGCAATTGCTATCTTCCCTGATTGCCGTATCTTAGAAAGTATCAAATTTGCGAGAAAAGTCTTTCCAGTGCCTCCTGGTGCGTCCAAAAAAAATAATCTCCCCATGTTATTGTTCACGCTGTCCACAATAGTCTCATAAGCATGTCTTTGATCCGGTACTAATTTGGGCACATTGTCATTAACAAACGCTGTTAGATCATTTCTGTTATACTATTGTACCATTGTGTCAATAGTATTATTCTGGGTACTAACGGGAGAAGGTAATCCAAAATCACTTAAATTTTTGTCGTTTAATTCTAGAAGTTTGTTTTCAATTTCAATTAATCCTTCATTATAAATGACTTCAGTGAAGGGTAAAGTGTTATCCTGATTCTGTTGTCTGACCCGATGTCTAATATCTTCACAGAACTGATCTTTGAAAGTATCCCATAACTTCAATGGTTCCGATGGTTGACAAAATAAAAGTATGACTACAAACAACTCCCTTAGTTTTTTTGGACACTGTGACAACGAAGCTTCGCTTAAAGTGTTTCCCCAATGGTCATCGTTTTCAAGTAAACGTCGGTCACGGCATGCTGCTTGATACGTCTCTTTGACAATACCGTTTACAGTTTTAAGGTATGCAAATGAGGTCGGACCGCGTACGTGGTGCAGTAAAATCCTAAGATAAAAACACTCTGATTGGGATGGATGTATCCCGTAGACTCTACCTAAAGCGGCATCTTTTTTTATCCCCGGATGTCCAACTACATCTTCACCACGCCTCCTTCTAGTGAATTTATTATTTGCCCATGTATAGTATTGCGGGACTTCATGATACAGAAGAGTTTTCGCAAATTCATCTTCATTACAGAGAGAAAAAAATGCCAGTAATGTGGTATTGCGTGGGTTTTGGACAATTTGATGAGCTGTCCCTGGTGTAAAATACACCCTTTGACCGTTCTCTAGATGAACGGCCAAATGCACTACAGTAGGATGCCGCTCGTGAATAGGAAATTCAAATAAGCGCCAGACAGCTTCAGATGTGCTTATGTACCTTCCATTTAAATAGTTTTCGACCTCATCGTGTGGGTTTCTAAGGCTAAAAGTTGCCTGATCTGAACCTTTATTTATATATTTACATATATATTTAATGGCTTGGACAGAGTGGCAATACTCCACGTTTATATGAGCATTAAAAGTCTTACATAGTAGCGGGGAGTATGGAACAATCCACCTATTATCTATTGTCACCATGTTGCCCCTGAGTTGTAACGTAGTGCTCCGACCGCCATTTTCTGTATCGCGCCTACGATAAACTGGATACCCATCCTCTCCGGTCTGGGTGTCGTTAATGAAACGGCGAGGGTATTTTTTTGTGCAGACACCGTTCTTCATGCATGGTGCAGCTAAATTATGTTCTCCGCAGGGTCCATGTACCATATTTTTAGTTATAATGTCGTGTAGTACCGGATCAATTTGTTGATCGGGTAGCTCCGCAACTATGACACTGTCGATCTCATCTGGTTGTATTTTAGTTTCTAGCCAGAACAGCAAATGACAATGAGGTAAACCGCGCTTCTGCCACTCTACGCTTGCCATATAACATTTTACTTTACCGAATATCTGTTCTTTGACAAATAATTTGATGAAGTTTTTCATTTTTAAATGAAACACACGTGAAATTATGTCATGACGGTCGAAAGACCGTTGTCCTGGTAGCAGCTCTGCTTTAATTTCAGGCCATTCGGGGTTGCATGTAAAAGTGACAAATAAGTCAGGTCTACCATAATTTCGGACGTACGTCATCGCGTCCTGCGTTTTCTCGTGCATGAAACGCGGAGAACCCGTAAATGATGATGGCAATATGACATGTTGACCGATATTTGATGGGTCAACATTTGCGTCATGATTTAAGGCATCTCTGAGATGGATGTAGTCATCAGCCCTCAGTCTTTGTTGATTCCGCGAAATATAATTTAATCTTCCCGATATCATTTTCGCCATCATGTCACCACAATATTGACTAAATAAGTCTCTGTAATAATGTAACGGATTAAAAGAGTTAGTTCTAAACATTAATCTAAATGCATAAAATTGCATACACGAAACAGTTTTATTACGCGCAGAACCCTGCTGAGGAATAGTCAAATAATAACCGTCTTCACCTGTCACAAACATTACAGGATACTGTAGTGGATCATAGGACCGATGTAGCTCAGAAACTCTTTTGAGCTGTCCGTCTCTACCGAGTAAGACTATATCCCTGGGACCTTTGTCTTCATCGACCAAGAGAACGGCTACCTCGTTTACAGTAGGAGCATTGTATCTGCCTCTGTGTGCTGTCTGTGGAGTGCGATCAGAATGAATAATTAGCTTTAAATTATGTGATGAGTTAAGTTCTAAGTTTTGTTTAAAACTTCGTATATACACGTTATGATTATTCAAAGTGGTCTGTAATTCGCGAATTAAATCCATTTTTAAGGTTGGTGCGATGCTTGATCGCAATGATAACTGGTCTGCATCCGAAATAAAATATATTTGCAGGAACTGTGGGTTTTGGCCTGATGATGGTAAAAGGCTACCAATGAGATGATACACCTGTCCTTCAATTTTAAAAGTGGGCATAAAATTTCCTTCCCTGATTTCTTTTGCGCCAAACAAAGTCATTTGAAAAATACTATTGTATTTACGTATGTTTGTTAAAAAATGACCAGATAATGGATGGTTATTAGTTAAAAGATTTTTTATTGGTTGTGGCGGCTCCTGAAGGTCAGGAAGACACACTTTACCTAAAGCACAACACATACCATTAGGTTCGTCCTCCCATTTCTTGGCAGAGCAGTTAGAGCAGATCTTATTCATGACTCCGATTTGGACGGACGCTTGTTGTGCATAATCAAGCTGCGGATCATATCTGAAAGCCAGTCTGTTCCTATTAGCTAAAATTCGATTGCGCACTCTATTTGTGGACAACTGCTGTCTCTCTGCTTGAGCTCTAAGTCGCTGCAAACGCTCGACACTCGACTCTCTTTCGCGCAACTGAGAGGTCCTTATATTTTGTTCATGAAGACGTTGGGAACGCTCCAGCCTCAACTCTTGAGCGCGTAGCTCAGAGGTTCTCAAGCTTTGTTCGGCAAGACGTTGCGAACGCTCGACACTTGACTCTCGTTCGCGTAAGTCAGAGGTCCTTACATTTTGTTCATGAAGACGTTGGGAACGCTCCAGCCTCGACTCTCGTGCACGTAACTCAGAGGTTCTCTGATTTTGTTGCGCAAGTCGTTGCGAACGTTCGACACTCGACTCTCGTACGCGTACCTGAGAGTTTCTCTGATTTTGTTCAGCAAGGCGTTATGAACGTTCAGGTGAAGATTCTCCTATACGACGTATTTTTGCTGCTCGTGCTTGAGAACTATGTTTAGAAAGTTGAGACCTGGCTCTCTTAGGCATTTTCAAATGTTTAAGAAAATGTTAATAGCGTGTAATATTCTAGCTCTGAAAAGAACTGTTGTTTAGCCCTGAAAAGAATTGTTGGTTAACCCTGAAAAGAACTGTTGGTTAGCCCTGAAAATAACTGTTGGTTAGCCCTGAAAAGAACTATTGTATAGCTCTGAGAAGGACTGTTGTTTAGCTCTGAGAAGAACTTTTGCGTAGGTGTAGTTTAGAGAAATAAAATCTAAAAAAATCTCATGAAAATTATTAGACTTCGCGCACGACCGCTGCGTAGGGAGCGTACCTTACTCATAGATCTAAACACCCCTCTCCCGCACGCGCACCCCTGGCCTTGGTGACGCCCACTTCGCAACGGGCCGTGCAGCAGAAATCGTAATATTTTAATTTCACCACAACTTCAAAACCAAACGTCCAATTTTAATCATTCAAAGACCAAATGTTATCAACATAAACTGTACTTATTGATGAAATAATTTATTTTGATAAGGATTAATAGCATGAGTAAAATAAACGCGTTTAAATGTAGTCCAAAAAAAAATTCAAGATTTTTAAATAAAAATGTGGTTGTTGTGCCTCACTCGACATAGATAGGTATAGTGTGTCGCGGACTTTTTTGTAGATATTTATTAGATCTACAATTAATTATAACATTTTATGGTTCTATCTTTTGTAGTTTAGGCAGCGTACGCAAAATAAGTAACTTCTTTGGTTGATTTTTTTCAGTTTGTGTCCGAAAAATCCAAATATCTTACGGAACCCTATTTTTTTCCAAAATAAAATATAGTCTATGTTACTCGTGGATAATGTAGCTTTCGAATGGTGAAAGAATTTTTAAAATCGGTCCAGTAGTTTTTGAGCCTATTCATTACAACCAAACAAACAAACAAACAAACAAAGTTTTCCTCTTTATAATATTAGTGTAGATTAAATGATCTTTAAAATGGTGATGGTTTCATAAAAAAACGCTTTATAATTTTTACGTGATTCTCAATTTTTTATACGCGTTAGACATAACTTTACAAATTAATTACACCATGTTATAAAAATATAATTTCAAATATTCTCAGATCAAATTACGACGGAAATGGTTTAGAGTAACATATATTTTTTTTAAAGAAATAAATCTAGTCGTTTAGACGCGCTGTTCAATTAAAAACCATTAAAAGTCGTATAACCGCGCCTTAAGTAAAATAACCTATCTTAATGACTTACAGTGGTTTCCCTTCAGGGCCCATTGATATTTTCCACCCTGTAGATAGAGATTATACCAGCCTTTAAAGAGTTACACTGCCAGGGCAAAACCATCTTCTCGTACATACAGAGATAAAAAAAAATCTATGAGATCAGATTTTTTCAGGCCTGATCCAACATACAGCGCCATCTATGACATAGATCACGAACTACACAACTTAATTGATCCACGTGTGATGTGGGCATAGACAGAGATCTAAGTGTTTACTAAGTTGTTATGTTTATATGGTCATGTGTATCTCGAAAACTATTAGCCCTATTTGTCGTGAATTACTTTGAAAAACATTTTATAGGGCTGAATTAAGTAAGAATAAATATTATTTAAGCAGGAATACTTAAAGTAATTTTTACTTATCCATTCGCTTACTTTTCGTAGATTCTTACTTCTAATAGGTAAAACTTACTTTCATAGTAATCGTAGTTGGAACACTCCAAAATCCCTCTTCTTTGAGGATCCAGCTTGTACACAACACACAAACTATAAAAACACCGACAAACACAACACAATCACACTCAAAACTGAGAATTTTTTTTTCTACACTCCACTAAACCACCAGACAGCACTTAAAAAAATATTTTTAACTCTTTTGACGTTAGTTAGATACAAGGTTTTTCCCGTTCTTAATACACGTATCATTGAGGCTGTGATTTTGATCTGAGATAAGTTTTCTGATCACGTTTTCTTTCACGGTACGTCTGCCGGTGTGGACTATTCAATGGCAACTCCTGCGCAGGCACTGTGTAACACTGTGTCGGGTGGAAGCTTTTTCGTGGTTTTTGTTAGTTTTTTTTTGTAATAATGCAAGTGATAATATTTTTTTTTGTGTTATTTATATATTATATTTATTTATTTATCCTTTATTTCAGGCAACAAATACAATACATAATTATGTATGTATAAAAACAATATAAATATATAATAAACTGCACTATATAAACTATTATTATTCACTAAATACTATTACTTTGCTATTATTATTACTTATTGCTATTTGTGAAGGTTAGAAATATTTTATTGCAGCAGTTAACACATCCGGATGAGAAGTAGATTTATGTTTAAGTAATTAAGTTAATATACAGAGTGGTGATGACAATACGACATTAAATTAAAGCTCGCATACCTCAAGACGTTCTCAGTCTACATACAAAAAATTATTTGAATATATCCAGTAGTTTAGTCACAGGAAATTATTTTTCATTTTTAACATTTGCTACATGATGTATCTGATAATAGGGAACACACGGTCAGGTGAACGACCCACATCGGTATAAACATCAAAACATTAAAGTCACGTTGCCAACTCGCTACGAGGACATAAACACTTTCGCCAAATTAGTATTTTCATCTAATTTAGTGAAAATTATACCTTACTTCTGAGTAATAAGAGTCATAAAGCGTGTCATCAGAGTTGGATAAGAAAGGAACGAATGCGGAAATTGCAATGCACTCATAATATTAATAGAAAATTTAGTGTGTGCGAAAGAGATAAATCTAGTTTCGTTTGTTACTTCGCTTTCTTGAAGAAACTTGCTACAACAAATTTAGGTTAGTGTGTCGCCGGCCGCGATCCTGTGATGACTCACGCGTCCTCGCTTTGTAGTGCAGCCGCAGGTACAGTGCTGCAGGTGTTGTTCGCGCCGCGTCTTTGATGTAGGTACTTCCCCGCCGCTCGTGTGTGTCGTGTTTTGTAAATTCATTTACGGCGGTATTAGTGCGAAATTGGACGCTTTATTTTGGTGACAGGACACGTAACGTTTTAATAGGTATTTAGTTAAACAGTGAGTGAATTGTGCGAAATTAGACGCTTAGTTTTTATTGTTTTCGTGTTTTTTTTTTTAATAATCATGCCGCGCTACAATTACACAGCTTCGGAGTACACCGACATGATTTTAATTTATGGGGAGTGTCATAGAAATGCCGCTTTGGCTATACGGACATACCGAGAGAGGTTTGGAAACACTCGAGTTTGTCCGACCAACGGGCGCACCATTGTCCAAGCTGTCCAGAGGATGCGAGAAAATCGATCCTTAATCCCGCATGTGGATAGTGCTCTTCCACGTGTAAAAGTGACCCTTGAGGAACGAATTTTAAATTTTAATTTAAATGCTGAAAAGTTTTTAGAACTCCTCAATGGACCTGTTTGCGAGTACATGGATGAGCTTTCGGTAACTGCGTACAGGCAGATGTGGTACCAATTAGACGGAGCACCAGCTCATTCAGTGGTGTCTGCTAGAGAGCGTTTGTCTCAAATGTTCGGACAGCAGTGGATTGGCCGTTATGGACCAACGCGTTGGCCAGCCAGGTCCCCCGACCTTACACCACTGGATTTTTTCTTGTGGGGTCATACCAAAAATGAAGTGTAGGTACTCAACAGCTGTTGATACTGTTGATGATTTAAAAGATAGAATAATCATATCTTTTAATAAATTAAAACACATGGCTGCGAATGGGGACCTTTTGTCAGACGTTAGAAATAACCTTTTACGACGGTGCAATTTGTGTATTCGAATTCATGGCGGCCATATTGAAAAACGAAAAATTTAGTGACTTTCATACCTACATCCTGATCGTGATTAATAATTTGATTAATAAATAACACGCGGTTGAGAGATGCCTGATTATTTGGTTAATAATCTGTGATTCAGTGTAATTTTATTGAGCATTAATCCATAATTAAAAGCCAAAAAATCAAGTCGCTACAGGACCGCGCGTTGTTGCCGCTCTTACGACAGGTTAGTGAACTCATATTTATAAATGGTGTTCTATTTCGTTTCTAGTTTTATGCCATTTAGTTTGTTTGAAATTTTTATTTTTTTATTTTCGATGTTAGGATTTTTTTGATAGTTTAAACTTATTCTTATGAACTAGTATTGTCCGTGTTTTCATTTATTGTCGTATTGTCTTCTCCACCCTGTATAGTAATTTTCAAACCTTTTTACCTATCGGTCTTCATGGGCCTGGCTGTCGACAATAGCAAGAATTTGATCACAAACTCATCATTTTTTAAATAAACTTCTTGCTCTAAGCGCAATATCTCACAAAGAATCCTTACAAACTTCCAAAAATCGTCTGTGTCTGCGCAGCTGGAAAGCATCACAACACTGTGATGCGCTATCTCACTCTAACAGGCATAAAAATCGTCTGTGTCTGCGCAGCTGGAAAGCATCACAACACTGTGATGCGCTATCTCACTCTAACAGGCATAAAAATCGTCTGTGTCTGCGCAGCTGGAAAGCATCACAACACTGTGATGCGCTATCTCACTCTAACAGGCATAAAAATCGTCTGTGTCTGCGCAGCTGGAAAGCATCACAACACTGTGATGCGCTATCTCACTCTAACAGGCATACATTACGATCGTTTGCTTTGTTCATCCTGCTTGCACGTTTTTTGTCGAAGGATGAAATAAAAAACTTTTTTACAAAAAAAACAACCGACTTCCAAAAAAAAAAATATATTTTTTGTAAAAAAGGTTTTTTATTTTTTCTCCTCGAAAACTGAGCCGATTCAATTATTTTTAGCACAAATAATTTAAGAAAGAGTATGTGTATGTTCCTATCAAATGTTCTATGTTAAAAACTTTTCTAATTTGTCTGGTTGTCCTCTAATAACGACGTTAAAAATTGGCCAATTTTTGTCATTTTTGGAGGGTCATATTTTCTTGACTTATTAGTTGCTGAAAGAAGGAAATGACAGGGACATGTCTACAGCAGACCTTGACTTTATGAAAAAAAATGATTGCTCTAGAGGCATTATTCAGGAAGAAAAAAGGGGAA
The DNA here is from genome assembly GCA_951329385.1 of Polia nebulosa. Classification (NCBI taxonomy): domain Eukaryota; kingdom Metazoa; phylum Arthropoda; class Insecta; order Lepidoptera; family Noctuidae; genus Polia; species Polia nebulosa. The sequence goes on from OX589598.1 coordinate 30,714,936, forward strand.
TACATTTGTATGGAGAATCGTAGCCCCTGTTCCCTCTTAGTTTTAGTATGATGCAAGATCTTATGTATTTATGCTGCCGTCCTTAAGCTTAAGTGCCCTTGTCTGACATTTCGGTTTTGTTTTCGGATGCCACGGATATCAGCCAAAAAATCTCTATCGATCTGTCTAAGCAGTATTTTTCTACTATTTAATAGATTTCGAGATAAACAGTTAAAATCACTGTTGAGTTCCCTTGATTCTACGTAATTTAACGCTGTTTTTTGTGCTTAGCTCAAAATGTGATTTTGTCAGATTTAACGGCATTATAGCTTGAGGACAGCAGTATGTAACTTGTAAATTTTCTTTTGTTATTCTTATGAAACTCTTATACTTAAAAATATTGTATTATTACTATTAGTTAAGATAAAAATCTACTTATATTTTAATTAAAAACATTTTCATAAAGCATGTGTTTTATACTTTTAAAACTACATCGACAAGCAAGCCATTAGACCAACTCGTGGTAGTGTACACTAGTATTATATTTAGGGTTGCCATACGTCCCGTATATACGGGTCCGTCACCGTATTTTAGTATCGCGTCCGTATTGTTACATGCCCCGTTGATCAATATACTATGCACAGTTATGCTATCGAATATGTATTTGCGATTCCCATCGACAACGCAAATGTTGTTTTGAAAGACCTATCCAACGATACCCCACACTAGGATAGGCTAGAAAAAATATACCCACTTGACATGTAGGAGAGGTACATAGATATAATTTTTTTTTTTTTCAAATTTTTTTTATTTCGTATTCTTGGCCCCTTGCAAAATTGTAGCTTTCTAGTACCTACTAAAAGTCTCGTAAGCTAGGCTCGGACGGACAGACCGAAACTATAAGGTAGCAAGCTGGTAAGGTAGGTGGTTGGATTATTTATTCCCAAAAATTATGGCAACCCTAATTTAAATTATCTGTGGCCTTTGTTACCACCGCCTTTGGAAAGAGCTGGCAAGTTTAGAGTTATAACCTAGCCTTTGCCCAATTGCAGCTAAGTTCAGCTTCCAGACTAACCGGATGCAGCTGGGGTCCGCTTCCGGACTAGCCGGATGCACCTGGGTTCTGCTTCCGGACTAGCCGGATGCACCTGGGTTCCGCTTCCGGACTAGCCGGATGCAGCTGGGGTCCGCTTCCGGACTAGCCGGATGCAGCTGGGGTCCGCTTCCGGACTAGCCGGATGCACCTGGGTTCCGCTTCCGGACTAGCCGGATGCACCTGGGTTCCGCTTCCGGACTAGCCGGATGCAGCTGGGGTCCGCTTCCGGACTAGCCGGATGCAGCTGGGGTCCGCTTCCGGACTAGCCGGATGCACCTGGGTTGCGCTTCCGGACTAGCCGGATGCAGCTGGGGACCGCTTCCGGACTAGCCGGATACATCTGGGTTCTGCTTCCGGACTAACCGGATACATCTGGGTTCCGCATCCGGACTAGCCGGATGCAGCTGGGTTCCGCTACCGGACTAGCCGGATGCAGCTGGGGTCCGCTTCCGGACTAGCCGGATGCAGCTGGGTTCCGCTTCCGGACTAGCCGGATGCACCTGGGTTCTGCTTCCGTACTAGCCGGATGCACCTGGGGTCCGCTTCCGGACTAGCCGGATGCAGCTGGGGTCCGCTTCCGGACTAGCCGGATGCAGCTGGGTTCCGCTTCCGGACTAGCCGGATGCAGCTGGGGTCCGCTTCCGGACTAGCCGGATGCACCTGGGGTCCGCTTCCGGACTAGCTGGATGCAGCTGGGGTCCGCTTCCGTACTAGCCGGATGCACCTGGGGTCCGCTTCCGGACTAGCTGGATGCAGCTGGGGTCCACTGCCGGACTAGCCGGATGCAGCTGGGGTCCGCTTCCGGACTAGCCGGATGCAGCTGGGTTCCGCTTCCGGACTAGCCGGATGCAGCTGGGGTCCGCTTCCGGACTAGCCGGATGCACCTGGGGTCCGCTTCCGGACTAGCCGGATGCACCTGGGGTCCGCTTCCGGACTAGCCGGATGCACCTGGGTTCCGCTTCCGGGATAGCCGGATGCACCTGGGTTCCGCTTCCGGACTAGCCGGATGCAGCTGGGGTCCGCTTCCGGACTAGCCGGATGCAGCTGGGGTCCGCTTCCGGACTAGCCGGATGCACCTGGGTTCCGCTTCCGGACTAGCCGGATGCAGCTGGGGACCGCTTCCGGACTAGCCGGATACATCTGGGTACTGCTTCCGGACTAGCCGGATACATCTGGGTTCCGCTTCCGGACTAGCCGGATGCAGCTGGGTTCCACTTCCGGACTAGCCGGATGCACCTGGGGTCCGCTTCCGGACTAGCCGGATGCAGCTGGGGTCCGCTTCCGGACTAGCCGGATGCACCTGGGTTCTGCTTCCGTACTAGCCGGATGCAGCTGGGTTCCGCTTCCGGACTAGCCGGATGCAGCTGGGGTCCGCTTCCGGACTAGCCGGATGCAGCTGGGTTCCGCTTCCGGACTAGCCGGATGCAGCTGGGGTCCGCTTCCGGACTAGCCGGATGCACCTGGGGTCCGCTTCCGGACTAGCTGGATGCAGCTGGGGTCCGCTTCCGTACTAGCCGGATGCACTTGGGGTCCGCTTCCGGACTAGCTGGATGCAGCTGGGGTCCACTGCCGGACTAGCCGGATGCAGCTGGGGTCCGCTTCCGGACTAGCCGGATGCAGCTGGGTTCCGCTTCCGGACTAGCCGGATGCAGCTGGGGTCCGCTTCCGGACTAGCCGGATGCACCTGGGGTCCGCTTCCGGACTAGCTGGATGCAGCTGGGGTCCGCTTCCGTACTAGCCGGATGCACCTGGGGTCCGCTTCCGGACTAGCTGGATGCAGCTGGGGTCCACTGCCGGACTAGCCGAATGCACCTGGGGTTCGCTTCTAGACTAGCCGGATGCACCTGGGGTCCGCTTCCGGACTAGCCGGATGCACCTGGGGTCTGCTTCCAGACTAACTGGATGTAGCTGGGTTCCGCTTCCAGACTAGCCGGATGCATCTGGGGTCCGCTTCCGGACTAGCGAGATGCATCTGGGGTCCGCTTCCGGACTAGCGAGATGCACCTTTGGTCCGCTGCCGGACTAGCCAGATGCAGCTGGGGTCCGCTTCCGGACTAACCGGATGCAGCTGGAGTCCGCTGCCAGAATAGCCAGATGCAGCTGAATACTAGTCTACTTCTTCGTGTTGCTGGCATGACATTGTTTTAATTTTTTTTGGACCAAAACTTTGACACTTTCACGGCGTCGTCGGATACGGTAAACATGTACGGTAGAATGAAAGAGATACCACACCCCACTCTTCTTTATACCAATTTTTAAAATGCTAACTGTAGCTTTATTTACCAACTAGCTGTGCCCGCGACTTCGTTCGCGTGGTTGTCGAGAACAAAACAACGTCGTTTAGATAAGAGTATATCACCTTTTTGATGATTTAGATAAGAGTCCTGACTTTGGTATAGTTGATTACGTTAATGCTTCTCTATATACTATGTTAGCGGTGGAATTACCCGGAGCATATACAAAAAGGTTGTTTGGGTTGCTAACACGTGATAGAGAAACATAGAGTTGGCCGTGTGAAAAACAATCAAAAGTAAGGTCTACACCCGCAACGGATAACGTCTGGCCTTGGGCTTTATTAATAGTCATAGCGTAACAGAGGCTTACAGGAAATTGCACACGTTTGAAAGTAAACGGAAAATTATTGGGGATAATGGGTATCCTGGGAATGAAAACAACATCACCGGAGCCGCAACCTGTTAAGATTTCGGCTTCGATGACATTTCGTTGGAGATTTGTTACTCTCAACCGAGTTCCATTGCATAGTTTTGGTGGGCTTAAATTTCTGAGTAGAATGATTGGTACTCCGACTTTTAAATAAATTTTGTGTGCTGGAAGACCTGGTGTATTTAGAGAGTCTAAAAACTCTACTGGATAGTGGGTGGCATCTCCTTCTTCTAAAACCGTGTTAATAGATAAATATTCCCTACTTTCTCCAGAAACATGTACCAATATTTGAGAATTTATTGCTGCTGCTTGGTCGTTGCGAGGTGCCAAAATAGCTCGTTGGCATAGCCAAGCAGCGTCATGGTTCGAGATCTCTGATGGATCTCCGTATACAGAGGAAATGAGTTCCTGCTGTGAGGCAACAGAAGAACACAGGCTTTCGACTAAAGTTACTTTACCTCCTTCTTGAGTCGGGTATGTGCCGTTACCAATTTGAAGTAGTAAATTTGAGAAAACCTGCGCGTTTGCGTCACCTCCCAAATATGCTCGCATATTAAAGCTCAAATTAGTTAATATGACACTACGCCATAAAATAGAGCTCTTTAAACAGGCACCTATTTCATCGGCCCTCGTTCCTCTGGGTATTATAGGGAGTGTCTGCCTGAAGTCACCACAGAATAGCACCGTTAAGCCTCCCATCGGTCGGTCATTTTGTCTTATATCTCGCAACGTTCTATCTACAGCTTCCACAGCTTTACGATTTGCCATCGTACACTCGTCCCAAACGATAAGGGCGCAATCGCGTAAAACCCTTGCTTTATCACTATTGCGAGACACGTTGCAAACAGGGTTTTCTGTGCGGTCCAAGTCGATTGGTATTTTAAATGTTGTATGTGCAGTTTTTCCTCCTGGTAATAAAGTGGCAGCTATTCCTGAGGAAGCGACGGCAAGGGCAATTTTGTTTTGGCTCCTTATTTGAGCCAAGATAACTTTAGTGAGGAAAGTTTTACCTGTTCCACCAGGTGCATCTAAAAACAGCATTTCTCCTAATGAATGTTCTACACTACAGCATACTCTATCAAAGATTTGACGTTGTTCTGACGTCAAATTTGAACAGCCATTTCGCAATATTTCTGCTAACTCTTCGGGGTTGTAATTTATTTCAGATGTATACTCCCTATTAATTCGTTCCCCACCAACTGTCGGTGTCGGCAAGCCGTATTGACTGAGGGGGTTCCCTCCTATACTTGTAACTATATCTTGTATAGCCAGCAAAGCCCTATTATGGCAGCTTTCACGTACTTGGTCAGAAGTTTCACTATTTATATTTTGCTGTCTCAAAAAATCTTCGGCAAACGCGTCTTTATATTTTTGCCACAACTGCCCAGCGTCCGATAGGCCACAAAATGTCAACAAAATGGCAAATAAATGGCGCAAACGATGTGGACTATCACTGACGCATGCTTCGGCTAAAGCATCATCCCAATGCTGATCGCCATCTAATAAATGCCGTGCGCGGCAAGCAGCTTGAAATGTGGGATATTCTATATCGTCCACTTTGCGGAGCTCAGCAAAAGAAGTAGGTCCTCGCACTGTGTGAAGAAGAAGGCGTAAATAATAACACTCTGCATTATTTGGGTGCACCGTGTATACTCTTCCAATCACGTGTTCTTTAAAAATGCCGGACTCGCCTTCTACAGCAGTTCCACGTCTCCTGCGATTAAAAACACCTTGCTGCTTGTTATAAGTATAATAATGTGGCACTTCATTGTACAACAGAGACTTAGCGAAATTGTCTCTTTCGCAAAGGCGAAAGAATGCGAGCAAGGTGGTTTGTCTTGGGTTGTTCATTCTTTCTGCCACATTTTCTGGCTGAAAGTAAACTCGCTGCCCGCCTTCCAGGTGCACGTCAAGATGGATGACTGGCGGATACCTTTCATGAATAGGGAAACTCAAAATGCGCCAAACTGCCTCCGAAGAGCTTATGTATCGGCCAGATTGATACCTTGTCACTTCATCAAATTGGTTGTTATTTCTTAGTGCTATCATGGCTTGATCACTACCTTTATTAACATATTTACATATATATTTTATAGATTCGACGCTATTACAAATTTCAACATTAATGTGTGCTTGAAAAGCGTTTGACAAAACTGGAGAATACGGTACCACCCAACTATTATTTAGAATTATTTCTTGTCCACGGAATCTGACAGTAGCTGTGAAACCACCTTGTGACGGTGATCTTCGCCGGTATTGCGGATACCCATTTTCCCCAGCCATAGTTAGTTCTTTCAGTGCTCTGGGGTATTTTTTTGAGCATTGACCATCTTTCATGCACGGTGATTCCCTGTTTAAGAGGCCACATGGCCCGTGAACCATATGTGTTTTTACTATGTAATGCAAAATCGGATCTGCATTATAGTCCGGAAATTCTGCACTTATGACACTGTTTATAGCATCGGGACGAATTTTTTCTTCCAGCCACAGAAGAATGTGCGCGTGGGGTAAACCACGCTTTTGCCACTCGACGCTATACATAAAACAAAGAGTTGAACCGAAAACTTTCTCCTTTGTAAGTAGATTAATCAAGACTTTGAGTTTTAAATGAAAAATCCTAGCAATAATGTCATGTCTGTCGTATGACGCCTGTCCTGTGAGAAGTGCCTGGCAAATCTCCGTCCACTTTGGATTTGTTGTAAATGTTATAAAAAGGTCCGGCCGGCCGTATTTACGGACGTAACAAAAAGCATCTTGCGTTCGTTCGTGCATATACCGCGGACCGCCTGTGAAACTGGATGGCAAAATAACCAATCGACCCAAGTTTTCGACGTTATTATCTGATTGCATGGCGTCCCGCAAGTGCACGTATTCTTCAGCGCGTAACCGTCGCTGGTTAGTGCGAATATACACTAAACGTTCAGTTTCTATTTTTGCGTACATGTCCACAATAAATTGGCTGAACAAACCACGAAATCGTTGCAAATATACGAAACTGTTTTGCCTTATTTGTAAAAGGTAGGAATAGTATTGTTGAGCAGATATTTTTTTTTGATAATTAGTGACTCTCGTAGTAGGGTTCACTTGGTACAGCCCAAAATTGTACCCATCTTCACCATGACAATAAATTAGTGGATATTGCAGGGCGTCGTAAGCTCGGTGGGTTTCCAAAATGCGTTGAAGGCGATCGTCGCGTGTACGCAACACGATATCACGTCTCTCACACTCCTGGTCGACTAAAACAACTGCAACTTCATCTGCGACGGGTGCATTGTGTCTTCCACGGTGTTCACCCACAGGACGTCTATCGGCACTTATAACAATTTTGAAATCATTGCTGCCTTGTGGAATTGACTCCAATGCAGCTTTGAATTCACGAACGTACTGGTTAACGTGATGCAGCAATTCTTGAAGTTGACCCAAAAGCTCAGCATTGAGCTGGGGAAAATTGTGATTTCTAACATTGAGCTGTTGCGTGTAATCGGATACAAAATAAATTTGGAGAAATTTGGGTTCATTTTCTGGCAGCAAAGATCCAATAAGGTGATAAACTTGACCTTGTACTTTGAAGGTTGGCATGAACGGTCCTTCCGTTATTTGTTTTGCCCCAAAGGAAGTCATTTGGAAAGCACTGTTATATAAACGAATATTATCCAAAAAACGGTTCGACTGGGGATGATCGCCATTCAGGAGACTTTTAAGTAAGTGTGGTGGATCTTGGAAATTTGGAAGAACAATTTTTCCATTTGAGCAGCACATTCCATCTGTCTCTTTCCTCCATTTCAAAGCATGACAAAAATTACAAATTTCTCTCATGTCACCCACGAAAGTAAAGCCAGCATAATTAATTCTAGACGAATATGTGAACCCTGATTTTTCCCTATCGTCCCAAGGTAATAAAATATTTGCATCGTCATTTTCCATGGACTCATCAGCTCCGCTATTTGTTTCTCTATTCATATGGTATCGAGCTCGTTCTATTTCTAGGCGAGATTGACGTTGTTCTGCTGTTTCTGCTCGTCTTAGTTCATCTATTCTTTCCCTTTCAGATGCAAGATAACTTTCATTGTTTCTTTGTACACCTACATAGTTATGTCTAGCTATTTGTAATCGTTCTTCTCTTTGGGAGAGAGATTCAGACTCGCGCGAGAGAGCGTGTCGCTCTCGGTCAGATGACAGACGTGCTTGGCGTTCCTCGATACTCTCTTGAGAACGCAAAGTCGCGGTCCGAGTTCTTTGCGAACTTAAGCGCGACTCCCTTTCTGTGAAAGTCTCTGACTCGCGTGAGAGAGACTGGCGCTCCCGATCAGCAGACAGCCGAACTTCGCGTTCCTGGATATTCTCTTGAGAACGCAAAGTCGCGGTCCGAGTTCTTTGCGAACTTAAGCGCGACTCCCTTTCTGTGAAAGTCTCTGACTCGCGTGAGAGAGACTGGCGCTCCCGATCAGCAGACAGCCGAACTTCGCGTTCCTGGATATTCTCTTGAGAACGCAAAGTCGCGGTCCGAGTTCTTTGCGAACTTAAGCGCGACTCCCTTTCTGTGAATGTCTCTGACTCACGTGAGAGAGAGTGGCGCTCCCGATCAGCAGACAGCCGGTCTTCGCGTTCCTGGATACTCTCTTGAGACCGCAAAGTCGCGGTCCGTGTTCTTTGTGAACTTAAACGTGACTCCCTTTCGGTGAACGTTTCCGATTCACGTGAAAGAGCGATGTGCTCTCGGTTAGCAGATAACCGTGCTTCACGATCTTCTTCCGATTCCTGAGACCTACAAAGTCTCATCCTTTTCGCATTTCGGCTACGCAGCGAAAGGTTAGTTTTTTTTCTTTGAGGCATTTTCAAGGAAAATTAAAGCAATAAACAAAACTAACAACACTTATGACTGAATAGCCTACAAACTTAAAAGAACGGTGCGTCGAACAGTCTAGTGTGACAACGTATCGTCTGTTCGTGGTCGTGACTCAACGAATTGGCAACACTAACTTACTGTATAACGATTGGCACTATTGGATTCAAACTACGAAGTAAATCAAATACAATCTTTACTTCGTACTTCAAACCAATGACCAAAGTTGACCAAACGAAACCAATAAGATAAGCAAATACTTTTTTTTCGACCAATTTAGAAAATCGATAAACCAAGCAACCAAAGAACTTTTACGACACACGCAAGAACTTTTAAGACACCTAACGAAACCCAATTTGCCTAGTAAACACGGTGGACGTCATCCTCGCGCGGAAAATCTTAACACCGCGATTCAGAAAATGACGTCATTTGCACAACGCCATCTATCGGATTTAGATTTCAACTATCAACATTAGTTCTATTTTTAGTCTTAAGATGTCGTTGCAAGTACTATACTTAATTGCGTAACGTAATATTTTACTTCTTGAACTCACTAAATTAATCATATCTTTTGATAGAGTGAACCGATTTCGATGAAACAAAAACTAAGTTAATCCTCAAGTTGCGTATAATTTTTGTATATAAACATTGTCAGCATTGAATTCGTAGATTTTACGTGATGTGCGCACAAACAAACAGACAAACAGACAAACAGACAAACAGACAAAAATTTCAAAAATGATGGAAATGGGTTCTGTTACTTATCTTTTCACACGCTGGCTATTTTTTGTTTCAATTTCTTCAATGTACAAAAATGACTTTTCTACAGATTTATTATATGTATAGATAACTAATTTCGATGCTGTTTTCAAAAAAAGTTTATTTATTTAACAATTTATACACACAAATAACAAACACAAGAAGATGGAAACAGAAAAATAAGCACAAAAAGTGAAGCTTATTTCTAATGAAATCCCTTCCAGAATACCTGCGAAAGGAGAGTGGGGAAAACAGGGAAGTAGACACTACACTACTTAGTGTAATTTGTTGATTCATACAAAATACGAGCGACGCGCCCCAGTTTCGCTCGGGTACAAATCACACACGTAAACCTTCCTCATGAATCACTCTGAAAACTGCATGAAAATCCGTTCAGAAGTTTTTGAGTTTATCGTGAACAGAGAGACGCAGCGGGGGACTTCGATTTTAACCGACTTCGAAAAAGGAGGAGGGAGAAGGAGGGGGTTCTATGTTCGACTGTATGTATGTTTTTTTTTTATGTATGCCCACCGATTTTTCCTCTCTGTCTATCCGCAAAAATGTACTCCCGAGGTGGTCCCATATAAATTTTATCGAATTTGCTTCAGCGCTTTTTAAAAAACTGAACAAAAACGAAAAATACGTATAATTAGATGGCTTTTTGGTTTTCTCCAATTACGAGTATGTTTAAATTCCACGTCCCATGTTATTGGGGTTTTTAGTGCTGGTGTATAATAACTAAAAAGTGAAAAATAAAAAAACTTTTTTACAAAAAAAAAAACAACCGACTTCAAAAAAAAAAATACTCTAAAAATTAAAAAATAACTTTAATTTCGGAAGACGGTGTTTGTATTTTATTTCTTTGTTATTTGATTTTCTTTTTTGGAAGTTGATTGTTTTTTTTTTGAAAAAAGTTTATTTTTATATTACTCGTATGTAGTGATTGTACAAAAATAAACACAGGAGAATACCCTATTGGTCGCGGATAATCGAAATAGAGTTACCGCGGTCCTTGGCACAAAGACAACTGAAGGAACAGAGGTGGGTTTTTAACCGACTTTCGAAAAAGGAGGAGGTTCTATGTTCGACTGTATGTATTTTTTTTTTGTCCGCAGGTTTCTCCGTCAGTTAAGGACCGATTTTCAAATTTCTGTAGTATTTTTTATCCTAAAGAATATACTCCCGAGGAGACGATTTATATGTGACCCACCCATATAAATTTTATTGAAATTGCTTGAGCGCTTTTTGAGAAACTGAATAAAAACGAAAAATACGTGTACTTAGATGAGGTTTTGGTTTTCTCCAATTACGAGTATGTTTAAATTCTACGTTCCATGTTATTGGGGTTCCCCACCCGCTCCCAGAGCGGGAGAAATCATTGGATGATTTATCACCTCGCAAAAAAAGGAGAAAGCCCTATTGTGTAATTTAAACCATACATTCGAACCGCAACAAAACAAGGTTCTTGCAGACTTTATCACAACGTCAGACAACGTCATTCTAAACAAATAAATGAGTCATCTTCACAAAACCCTGTGAGTTGTGACAAATTAACGGTCTATTCGTGCCATTGATAAAACTGCAAACGAAATTGGACGTTGCGTCTTCCAAACTAAAGTTCCATTCAGTGCGTCACTGCCGATTAGTCATCTGAACTTGAGGAAAACGCGCAAAGTGATTTTCCTTTTATGTCAATGACCAACCTTCATTGATCTCATGAGAAAAACCAAATAGTAATTCGGTGATAAGACATTTTGTTGAATTTAGCTTCTCCGAATCCTTATACAGCGTGTAACGAAAATGCGTGGCCATATTTTAAAGACCACTTCTGCCCATATAAATAAAATAAATAAAAAATATCAAAAAACCCGACTGATTGATAAAAAACAACTCAAAAGTCATTTATTCAAACTAGGCTGAAAGTCAGCACTTTTTGAACGTCAAAGTTCTACATAAAGACAGTCCCCCAAAAACGCCCGCCCGTCGTCACTTCCTAGTATTTTAGCTGTGAAGAAGAAGTGGCCAACAAACTCGCAACACATCTGTCTATTAAGTTTGAAGAACTTGAATCGCAACGGTAGAATCTATCAAAGGGCTGTGATTTTAAGCCACAAGTGATACTCGTAAACTAGGGCCATCACAGTAAAATTAGTAAACAATTACCTACTCTATGAACTCATATAATCTGTCTGCTAATTATGGAGAAAGAACATCAAGTTTATCACTGTCTTGCATTCAACACAACGACCAACTACACTTATCATGTACTTAAATAGTCGTTGATGGAATATTCCTGGAATAGCCTTCGAACAGAGACTAGATTTAACTTTAGTTTTAAATGCATTAAAAGGCAGGTCAAGAAAAGAAAGGGGTAGCTTATTGTAAAAGCGGATACCGAGACCCATAAACGAGCCATGAACATTACGAAGACGTTGGGAAGGAGCGAGAGTGTATAAATGTATATTTTGTGTAATGTACAATAATCTTTGCAAAAAATTAATTGAGATGCCACCGTGAGAATCCCAATCTCTTTGAAAATTTATCTTATGGAAACTTTTGACCCTAGCCTGTATATTGCTCGTAAAGCACGTTTTTTTAAAACAAATATATTTTGTATGTCCTCAGCTTTTTCATATTCTATAGGCATTTTGAATCGGCACGCAATCCAGGTGTTTGATTGTAACTAGTCCTCAATCCGCAGAGAAACACGGCTATTTACACGCTTGTCCGTCCAAATTGTGTGCAAGAAATAATACGAGTATGACTAATCTAAAGCGGCTTTTCAGATCCTCAGGTCAAGGTTTCCTCACTATTGCGGTGTCAATTGCAGTTCTAGGAAGTTAAGAGAAAAAAAAAACAAAAATCATATTTACAATCATTTAATAACTAATACTTAATAAAACAGATTCAATCCAAAAATCCATCATCTCCTCAACAGTTCCCGAATTTCTAGAAGACTCTTTCCTTTTGTCTCAGGTACAAAAATTACAGTAAAGAAGAAAGTAAATGCGCAAGCTCCAGAGAATATCCAGAAGACCACACTAGGTCCCCACACCGGCAACACGTAACCGAATGTGGTGGATACTCCGAATCCGAAGACGAAGCCGATGGTTGCCGTGATGGTGCCACCGAAACCTCTGCAGGTGTCCGTGAACATTTCCCCAGTGAATGTGTTAGGGATGATGCCCATACCTGGAGAAAAAATAAATTTGTGGCTAGCTTGCTAAGTAAGAGGATCAGGATTTACTCGTACTTTGCTGTTAAGTCTCAAAATACTCAAGGAAAGTATTGTGAGCATCGGCACGTCCAAAAGTTAATCATTCAAAGCTATTTATGATATTAGCCAACCTAAATTAGTCTCGAATGATCCACCATGCGAGCCCTATACGATTACATACAGGCCATACAGCCCAACCCCTCTCACCGAGTCCCAGCAGTGAGAAAATTTAAGCTAATGTATGTTTTGCATGCGTTTATCGTTTAATGTCTTTATGAACTTATAAAATTACAACTTTGAGATATGACATGCTGTTATCCGCTCTATAGAGTCAACATTAAAGTCCAAGTTTGCAAACTTACCAGTGTAATATGCAACGCAGAATACCATTACTGATACTAGCGACAGCCATTGTAAATCCTCAGCAATTTGGAAACCATTGTTGTAGAGGTAGAAGTAAGTTCCAAGAGAAGCCTGTAAGATTAAAGTCACTAATTTTAAGACTATTTGGGGTATGTATAATTTTAATAAGGTGGATGAATATCTAAGGTTCGTAAAGTAGACATCCTAAACTCTTTACTGTACACTACTTCTAATTTACTGTCCATTTACATAGGCGAGGTTAATTAATAGTTGAGTTTACTATCCCAGCAAACTTGAGGGACCGAGAAAATATACAATAGATGGTAGGATCCCAATGTATAATTAAAAAATATTTAAAATATCTACTAATAGCACAAGTAACCAAGCGCAAAGTGTCACCAAAATGCAAAGTAGCAGTCGCTAAAGATCTAATTATAGAACCAAACAATACCGGCGGTAGTCACGGACATGAACTTACCAAACTCAGTGAGCAAGCAGCACAGGAGAACAACAATAGGATTTTCCTTCCAGTTCTATCAACAAGTACAAGCGCAATAACTGATTCTAAGACCTGAGTAACACCGATGATTATAGTAGATATGTGTGCCTCCATATCCGACCCTGTCATATCGAAGATGACCGTAACAAAGGCAATCACAGCCATCATACCACTGAACTGTGACAAAACATTTATACTTATTATAATAAATGCTGCTCTTCTATTAGTCTTGACTGTATACATCTCAGTCAATTGAGCAATTTTTGGTTTTGGCTTTTCATTTGCTTGGGATACTATTTCATCTATGTCATCTTGTCTGCCAAGTGAAGTGAGAATCGCCATGGCTTCTTCTTTTTTGCCTGGAATGAGATTATATTTTTTTAAATGGTGTAATTCATTCATATCTACTTAATATTATAAGTGCAAAAAATACTCCGCCTGTTGGCTTTTTTCGTTTTCACCCTCTAGTTTGAGTCACTCACTAAACTAATTTAGATGAATTTTGGAATAGAGAAACTAGCAGTCGTATTTGCCGGTTAGCATTATCATTACTGATTGTTTCTCGAGTGTTCAATATACAGTAGCTTCTAAAATTTATGTAAAACTAACAGCGACAAAATGTGGAGAATCTATTTTGTGGCATTTTGCAGTTTATTTGGGTCAGATAATATTTTATCTGAATATTAGTTACCAATCACTTAAATCGGGTGTAAAAAGACAGTTTCTGAAGGCGAAAGCCACTTATTCTACCCATTAATTGGATCTTTTTTTTACCATTATACCATACCTGGGAATCCACTGGTTCTGGAGATATTTAAGGTCTAAGTAGTAATTATTTTTTAGTTTTTTACGAAATTGAATTCAGTGTTATTACTTAACTTTTTTCCAAACAAGCATTACTTACCTGAATTTTCAATTTTTTTTTTCGAAATTTCGGAATTACGCATTTGTGGTTACAAAAACGCAATGAATATTAAACGTATCCAATAAGTACCTACGTGGCATAGAGCGAAGGGGCGGGGCTTAACTCCACTTGACTGGGTTCGAATTACATTGCGTACAATAAAAAATAGTTTTTTTTTTTCATAGCTAAAAATAAAAGTCGTTTCCCAGCAATAATTTTTGCGCAAAGTTACTTTGTTAGACGTAGGTACAGTATGCGTAGTTGACGGCTATGTGATGTGTCTTTACTGTATAATATGATGGTACATAGTCCATGGTGATCTCAGATTCGATATCGTCAGATTAAAGATCTCAGTTCAGATTAAACTTATCCATGTATTTACTTCAGATAGTGATAAGGAAAATCATCTCTCACCTTTCATAACTTGAAAAACAGCAGTTTCAGGTACAAAAACAAATAAGCCAGCAAGGTATGCAGCAGTTAAAGACATGGCTATCCAATTAATTGCTGCGTATGAGACAAAAGGTCCTACTGAATATACTAACAGGATGCCTATAGCACTAGAGAAACCAGTTAGTGTTAGCAGTGTCCCTCGAACTCTAGTTGACCTGAAAATTAAAAAAAAAAATATGTTCATTGGTTTGCTTGTAGATACGTGATAAGTAAAGTGTATGGGGCTAGAAGAAAAGAGGTGAGGTGGTGGTGGGTGTGGTGAGGTGGAGGAGGGGCATTTAGTCGAACATTTACATTATCATGGAGCTCGTGGCTAAAGTAATGCACAGCCGCACGGGTCGATCCATCAGGTTAAGCTACGTTTGCTGGGTTTGGTCCATGGATGGGTGACCATCTTTACGTACTGAGACTCCTCCGTGCCTCGGAAAGCACGTTAAGCCATTGGTCCTAGCTATCAATCGTTGCTCTTTGGCAGTCGTTACGGGTCGTCAGAAGCTCGAAAGTCTGACAACCAGTCTTACCAAGGAGTATCGTATAGTCGCTCCATGTAAAATACTGGTATTCAGCTGTATCCGGTTAGATTGGAAACCGACCCCAAGATAGTTGGGAAAAGGCTAGGTAGGTACCTAGTAGTTAGATTATCATGGAAAAGCATTTAAAATATCTAGTCCGCCATCTTTGAGAGTCCACCATATTAGATATGAATGACGTCACTTAGCTAACTATGTATTGTCATCCAAACTAACGTACGCAAAATTTCAGCTTAATCGGAAACCAGGAAGTGGGTCAAATTTAACCACTAAGATTTTTTTATACAGTTATTGGTACAGGTGAAGCTAGTAAAAGTCGTGTTAAACATTAAAATACCGGCCAAGTGCGAGTCGGACTCGCACGCCGAGGATTCCGTACAAGCTTACGGGTATCTAAATAGTTTGGCAATTGAGTTTCGAATATTTTTGCCCTAAAAACTTTTTTTTTTTTTAATTTTTCGATAATTAGACCTGGTTAAAATAATTTAAAATGTGTTTAAGAAGAAAGAAAGAAAAAACATTTATTTGACGACAGTCACCGGCACACAAAAGAAGAATAAAACAAAAATTGACAATCAATAAAATAACATTGCGTGTGCCTCACGGCTGCGCCAAAAAGGTTCATTTCAGCATTGTTACCAGACAGATGCTGTCTGACACTGATCTTCCAATGAACCTTTTGTGACGAGTGACGGAGCAAATCGTTTCAAACAAAATAAAATATATCTAATTAACAAATATAAATACTTTTTATGAAATAAATAAACGTGTAGGTTTACAAAAATAAAATAGAAAAACACATAAACACAATAAAATAATAAAAATATTGGCATGGATAGTAGGTATTATAATTTCAAATTAAATACATCGTTTTGCGTGACACAGACGGAACAGGTAAGACAAGTGGTGCAGGCATTTTATATGATGGAGACATTATGTGTGATCATGTCCAGTTCCCGTTGCGCGTCTATCAGATATTGCCGTAGACGCAATCTGAGCGTATGAATAGTTTTTAGTATTCTACCCCGAGCGGCTCTCATGTGTGCCACTAGTTTTCCGCTAGTTTGCCTTGCCAAAAAAATTGCCAAAAACCCGATTCACGCGTTTTAAACCGCTATTATTACTATTAGCCAAGATTACGCCACTATTTAGACCTGTGACAAGGTTCATACACCCGGAACCTGACAAAGTCTGTAGTTACACGATGGCCGCCTGTCAACGGGTACTGACAGATGCTGAAACGTGACGCATCTTCGTTGAGAGGTTGGTGAGGTGGAAAAGAGGTTCATCTAAAAACTCGACACCTTAGATGCAGCATATCGGAAACTGCCTCTGAAAGCTGATATCCTATGAGACTGTGTTGCGAGTTGCTTACAAAGCCTGGGCGCGCATTCCCGTTTGCTAGCCATCTAACTGAGCTTGTCATACAAATATCTAGGTTTCTTCGTTTTAATCACACCACAGAGAAGACTGTCGGACATATTTCATCTGAACAAGTTTTGTTCAGATGAAATATGTCTCAACTGCAAAATGAAAGTGAAAGATTGGCTTACTTCCCTTACCTACCAGGAAACTGAGGACTTGCTGGCTGGCATGCCTCAGTAATACTCTTGCGCAATCACAACAAACTCTGTACACACACATACTCTCCACTTTCTATTAACTACCACATATTCAAACATTAACACTACACACACAACGATACACACACAGCATAAAATATGCACTTACTAGGCAATCTTTACGATATTTCTATCTTTTTTTTTTAATCAACTTTTAATTGTTTTTCAATTTAAATTTTTGATTGTATTTTTATTTAATTGTATTTTAATTTAATTATTATTTTTAATTTTTATTGTATATTAATTTAACTTTTGTTTGTATTTTAATTTCATTTGAATTTTATTTTCATTTTAATGATATTTAATTTTATTTTTATTTGTTTTTAATCAGCAGAAAACTTTGGCTAAATTTGTGATTAACTAGGAAGGAACGCTGACACCTGAAATACAGGACAGTTTAGGTATCAGTAGTTTCAAGTTTACATGCATGTACCCACTTAGCCTAATTACAATAAGGATCATAGTTTGAAGCCAATACAGTGTAATTTACTCGTGGACATATTTTCTCTCCTTTTGGATTAGGCTTATGAATAAATTATTATTATTATTATTTATTCTAAGTAAAAAGTGTAGGTACCAAGGCATGACGACAACTGACAAAATAAAAAATAAGTGTACAACATTTTTTGGTAATATAACTGACAGACTAAATAGATTTTAGGAATCTATCTTATCGTGGAAATTATGGCTATGAAGGAAGTATCACTGACTTATGATGAGGGCTACTAGAGACAAAGACGATAAGATATCAATATCTTTGTCTTCCACAGATACATTGTAAATCTATAAGTCTTCAAATGTGTAGATCAGTGGTCAAAGCAGTGGCTGCACCGAGACCGATTAATACGGATGAGAGAAATAATTAACATATGAGTAAATTATTAAAATAATTTAAGTACTAGGCTTAGCAATTCTATCGTTAAAAAAGAATAAATTAAATTGATACTCACGCTAATTCTGCAATGTAGACTATATTTGTAACAAACAACACTCCAGTTCCAACTCCAACCAAAGTTCGGGCTATGTATACCAGAACCAATCCTTTTGCAAGTGCCAACATAAGGTATGACAGTAAAAGCATGCCTCCACCGAAGTAGAGGCAAGGTTTTCTTCCTACCACGTTACAGAGATATCCTGAGATGTAAGGTCCTAAAAATTCAATTTTATTATTAGGTATACATGTTGTAATGGAAATGTGAGGTCATATTTTAAATACTACTTTTGCCCATAGACAACACCAACAACACAACATAACAACAACAACTTACAACAACACACTCACACACACACACACACACACACACACACACTCACACACACACTTATGGACAACTTTCTTCAAGGAAGTCAGTCAATAGAGTAGTTCCCTGGGTTCGAAAATAATAATTCTATTTAGTCCTTATGTTAGATTATCAAAAAAGATTGGACATGTATTTTTTGCTTTACCAAACCAATAAAAATGACAAAGATAAAACGCATTAAAGTTCAGGAGTGAGGGCTCGTTACGTCTCTTTGTGGTAAAAAGTGTCGCACATCGTGACGTCACGCGATATTTTAACTCACTGTATCGTCCTCATTTTTGGGGTTCCGTACCCGAAAGATAACCAACGGGACCCTATTACTAAGCCTCCGCTGTCCGTCCGTCCATCCGTACATCCGTCCATCCGTCCGTCCGTCTGTCTGTCAGCGCGCTGTATTTCATGATCCGTAATGGGTAGACAGTTGAAATTTTCACAGAATGTGTATTTCTGTTGCCGCTATAGCAACAAATAATAAAAATAAATTAAAAATTAAAGGGCTTTTGTGCTCGATTTGAATAATGTTGACGATGTAGACGCGTATAATCTTGTACGATGGTACGGATCCCTAAATGCGCGAGTCCAACTCACACTTACCCAGTTTTTTGTTTACGTGACAAAAGAAAAAATACGTTTCCAATATTTTTTGGTAATATAACTGACGGACTAATTACATTTTTTTAGGAAACTACCCCATTACCAAAAAAAAAAACTTTTTACAAAAAAAATACAACCGACTTCCATAAAATAATACTAAAAAATGCAAAATAACTTTAATTTCGGAAGTCGGTGTTTCTAGTTTGGTTTCTTCGTTATTTGACACCGACTTCCGAAATTAAAGTTATTTTGCATTTTTTAGTATTATTTTATGGAAGTCGGTTGTATTTTTTTTGTAAAAAGTTTTTTATTTTTCACTTTTTAGTTGTTTTACCCCATTCTAAAACTAAATTAATAGTAAAGTTATGCCCGAATTGATAGCCCCAAAAATAGGGAATTTGAACGTAGTTGGTGAAATTAGGGTGTATCAGGGTGAACTGTACAAATCTGTATACCCCTTCAGAGCGCATCAGCGTGATGTAATGTTGTGGAGTGGTGAAAACAATATACAAACATGCGATTGCAGCAATTCTGGAAGGTTTGCTATCATTTATTGAAGAGTTCCGTTGTGTATCTCCGAAGTCCTTCATCAGATCTTCACCAAATTAAAATGGGACCAAATGTAAAGCAACAGCTTTCAAATAAAAAAAAAAAATCTTCAAAATCGGTTCACGTAGTTAGAAGTTATGAGGTAACACACATAAAAAAAAAAAAAAAAAAAAAAAAAAAAAAAAAAAAAAAAAAAATACAGTCAAATTGAGAACCTCCTCCTTTTTTTGAAGTCGGTTAAAAAATAAATTTAATTTCGGAAGTCGGTGTTTCTAGTTTGGTTTCTTCGTTATTTGACACCGACTTCCGAAATTAAAGTTATTTTTTTTAATTTTTAGTGGATTTTCTTTTTTAAAGTCGGTTGTTTTTTTTTGTAAAAAGTTTTTTATTTTTCACTTTTTAGTTGTACCCCATTCTAAAACTAAATGAATAGTAAAGTTATACCCGAATTGATAGCCCCAAAAATAGGGAATTTGAACATATCTGGTGAAACTATGGTGTATCAGGGTGAACTGTACAAATCTGTATACCCCTTCAGTGCGTATCAGCGTGATGTAATATTGTGAAGTGGTGAAAACAATATACAGACATGCGATTGCAGCAATTCTGGAAGGTTTGCTATCATTTATTGAAGAGTTCCATTGTGTATCTCCAAAGTACTTTATCAGATCTTCACCAAATTAAAATGGGACCACATGTGAAGCAACAGCTTTTAAATAATAAAAATATCTTCAAAATCGGTTAAAATCGGTTCACGTAGTAAAAAGTTATAAGGTAACACACAAAAAAAAATACAGTCGAATTGAGAACCTCCTCCTTTTTTTGAAGTTAGTTAAAAATAATAATCGGGCAGTTAAGCCACTTGTTATATTTTTATTATAAGAAAAAAAAAAGTCTAAGTAGCTCAGGAATAAAACTTTAATTCAAAACAAAATTCACATCCATCAAACAGAAATTAATGTAAATCAATCGAAATTCTAATAAAGAAAAAAAAACAACCGACTTCCAAAAAAAAATAATGCACTGAAAATTAAAAAGTAACTTTAAAAGCGCTGTAGCAATTTCGATAAAATTTATATGGGACCACCTCGGGTGTATATTCTTTCGGATAAAAAAATAATTTTGAAAATCGGTCCACAACTGACGGAGAAATCGTCGGACATACATTACAGTCGAACATAGAACCTCCTCCTTTTTCGAAAGTCGGTTAAAAATTTTAAGAACCGATGACCGTGTGAAGTGTGCTTTGTTATCAAATTTTCATCTTGCATTAACTGACCGAAATACGTTGAACCGATGTCTGGAGCCGTGACTTGGTTTAGATGTAACGCCTGATCGTGAACTGACCTTTCGATTGAGAGCCCCTGAGGTTCTTGGCGTCCTATTTTTTGTGAAAACACGATCGAGAGAATTTTTTAGTATTTGATTACAGCGCCATCTATGAAAGATGACGTTTACTAGTTCAACTGAGAGCCGTGTTATTGAGAAAGTGATGAATTGGTTAGTATTAATATGGATAGATGTCGCTAGTGTAAATTATTAAGAAGAGTGGAGTTAGCTAATGCGTTGATGAACATAATTTGATACGGTTAATTAAAATTAAATGCGGAATTTATAAGAGTCAATTGTTCGCGTTTCCTACAAACAGATGCGAGATTAAAATTGTTTATTTACCTGATCACTATTGTCTTTGTTTCTTTGGCTCAAGTTGATGTTTTTTGTTTGCATTTTCTCCCATCTAGAGCTGTGAGACCCACCTGTAAATTTAAATTATTAATCTTTTTATATTATATTATTATTTTATTTTATTTATTCTCACACTACTTTATTTCCTAAAGTTATCATTTATCTGAGAATATTCTTTTTCTAAAATGCTCTCAATTTCAAGTCAAGGTCAAACTAAACTGGGATTAAAATTAGAAATTCGATTTTTCGCATTAATATGAAAAATTAAAAAGAAAGAAAGAAAGTAAGTTTTTCCAATTTAGAAGGCGTCTCGTAATATGAAATTACATAATTATTATAATGGCAAAGTAAAAGTTTATTATGTCAAAGATAATAATAACCAATACAAACTGCCACAGAGTACATTATAATATATAGCAAACTGCCGTTCAATACAAAGTTTGTAGGTATTTCTTTCAAAGTGAGGGTATATGAGTAAACAGGGACTGCGAAACGATATCCAAATAAATTAATAGTAAGTAATAATCCTCACAACCGAATTTCAACCATTCGATCGGAGATATTAAACTAGCGCAAACACAGGTACTGGAGTTGCCCAAGCGTGTAAATAGCTGTGGTTCTCTGCAGGATGAAGGACATTGTTACGGCCAAACACTTGGATTGAATGCTGGCCCAAAATTGCCTATATTTGTCTGTATAACTTCAAGTTGGGAGTGGTTGGCAGTAGACGGCGCATGTGGCCTAACTCTAAGCGAGTAAAACAAAGCGGTACCTGACTCTTCCTTCGGCAGCCTCGCAGGATCCCGACGAGTGGCCACTCGATTCTCTTCACACCAACACTCCTGGTTATTCTTGTTCACTAGTTACACGGACGCGGTAAATATGGGTTATTTATTATTCCCGGAAAATCCCCAACGTTTACGGGATATTACTCGGGATTTTAGTGTATTTGCGGGGACGATGTTAATAAGACATTCATTTAGTCTGCGGTGAGATGCGTACTGCCTCGCGGCGTAAGGCGCACTAACGTCGACTGCTGCACTTTTGATTGCCTATGGCTCCTGTAAGGCCGGCTACACACTTTGCATCACATGCTAAAGCAGGACACACACACGTCGTGATACCACACCCCATCCAACTTGCAGAGTGGCGGCAACTCGCCACACCAGGTACACTTTCTGTTTCTTGGTTCCATCACTCTCATAGTCTGATGGAATTGCATTCAGACACATACGGGGTGCAGGACCAACAGCTATATCGACGGCGAAGTGCCAATAACTCCTAACTGACGAAGTCAAGAATTTACAAGATTCGAAAAAAACGATTAATCTCTTGAGAAGCTGAAAATTAATTATTTATTTATTTATCCAGAAAAATATTAACATACGCTTTAATTATTTTGTTGTATTATGATATTTTATTATATTGTAGTAGTGTACCATAAAAGTAGAGTAGTAATGCCATAAAAGAGACACGTTGGTTAGTTAGGAGGTATTTCCTCATTTTAATTTAGTTCAGTTGCAACTAGAAATACACTTAGGAGATTTCACTAATACATGCGAAAAACGCCCTTAACTTCAAAGTGATTAAAAACTGATTATCCCGAAAAATGTCAGTTAGAAGGTATTGGCACTTCACCGTCGATATGTGCTTTCCGAGACACAGGATTATCAAACCACCTAACTCCGAACTGCTACAAAGTAGGTACTGTAGGACCCCAAGGGGTACGACTTCCGGGGGTGGAGGATAAATTCGAAAGAGTTACCTCGCCCCTGGGCACTCGAGGCAGGGAGGAACAGGGGTGGGTTTTAGTCAGTAAGAGTCTGACACGCCCTTCCGCTCCATCCTAGAGCGGAAGAAGTCATAGGATGATTTCCCACCCCCCAAAAAAAAAAAAAAAGGGGGTACAACTTTAGATGATGTGACGTGGAATTAAGGGATGAAATTTAGAGGCGTAGGAGGGGGGGAGGTATAGACCCTCCCCTTATGAATGAAAAAGCACGGAAACCTCCCCTTTTTTTTATGAATTTTTTAAAATCGTGTTTTGAGGTTATATTTACGTAATTTTTTGTCAATTTAAAGGTAAGAAGGGGAAGGGGGAAGTTGTAGTCTTCATAGGGGGGGGGGGGGGGGGGGCTATGAAGAAAAATTAGCGGCAACCCCACCCCGCCTTTTTTAAATCTTTTTTATAATACATTTTCTGAACCAGACAATTTTTTTTTCTAAAATTTAGTCGTTTCTGGCAGTCGCCGGCCGCTCCCGCGGCACCGCTCGCTACGCTCGCTCGGCTCCTGCATACTGGGTCACAGTTCTAACATAACCTAACCCAACCACTTTTTTAAAAATAATTAATCTAATGTAACTAGTTCGGTTACGAGTAGTCTACTTAAGATAAAAGGTAGTCGTTTCTGTAGGGGGTCACAGTTCTAACCTAACCTAACCTAACCATTTTACTGAAGCAATCAAAGCCACTACAAAATTAATCCACTAGCCACTAAAACCAATATTTTTTTGCTAAAAGGAAAGTCTAAACCACCACATCTAGTGGAAAGTTTATTGAGTTGGCAACACTGAGTTAATGTGACAACACTTGTAAAATGGCGTCGTTTCACGTTTAGTTTCACTTATCGGCAATAGTCGATTAATTATTCTAAGTGTTAATTTAAATAGCATTTATTTAAATCAGTGAAATATAATTATGTAATTTAATGAAATATGACTAGAACTACGAGATGTAAATCACTAGATATACATATTTATTTCATCATTATTATGGAATAAAACATTTTAGTGCCTCGAACTTTCTCTAGTATATCTATAGTACCTAGTCTATGCTTACGTAAAACGAAACGTACAATGACGAGACATAACGTCAAAAGTGTCATAATATTGTTGAATTTTTATGATTTAGTTTTTTTTTTATTTCTCGTAAACCATTAATTTCTGTGCAAAAAGAACTTGACGTAGATGCTTCTAATAATATTATCTTTCTGTGAAAAAAATATGGACTCGAAACTCCACGTCACATCATCTAAAGCTTAGCCCTCCAAGGCACCTGTACAGCCTGCAGGGATCCTGGGACGTTCTTCGAAGCCCCGGGGGACGTCACGTAGCTTGGCGACTCGTTGGCTTGGCGCGAGAGGACTATTCGAAGGTATACTTGCTACGGGCGGATAAGGGAAACGAGCTGAGGGCGTTATATACTCTATATTGATTCATCAGCATATTACAACATGTGTGCTCACTTCCAAGGGCTAAACTTCTATCTTGCTTCTATCTAACTGACATAAACGTCATCCCTACACTTTCAAAATTAAATCAGCTTTCCAATCACTCTCGAACATTCTAATCAACCAGTTAATGCCGATACCGCTAATATTAGGCTGTGCCTACAATCGTCGCAGTACCAAATCCTAATGGAAATACGAAATAGGTAGCTTTTTGCCCGAATCAAACCCGAGACCTCACGCCCAGCATTCGCGATTGCAAAAAAGAGACCATCGAAGCAGTTATTGTCTTCCTGGCCATGTCCCATGCTACTTTTTTTTTTTTTTTTTTATGCTACTTGGGGTCGCTCTTCATTGGCCTTCTTCTCAATGCATCCACATTTACCACTCTTTCAGTCACAAAGACGCATAATGGTAGAAAATTGCGAAAAATATCCTCATAAATTTCCAAATTATACACTTAAAGGTAATAAATTGTTTAGACATTCTAAAAATAAATATAATTTAACTTCACAATTCTCTTGGAAATTGATAGTGCACAAGTGATACCAATTGAAGACGTGGGACATCTACTAAAACAATTTCACGATGATCCCACTGGCGCCATCTCGGTATATTTAAAACTCATAAACGATTAGCATTACATTATTTTTGGAGAAACATGTACAAGGATGTTGAGAACTATATCAACAGTTGTCAAACCTGTAAGGAGTACAAACCGGTAAACTCATCTCGGCCTGGTTTAATGGGTAACCCAAAACAGGTTACCAAACCATTTGAAGCAATTTGTTGCGCCTCATGGTGAACTCCGCAGATAACTACAAAAAAGTAATCGACCTTATAAGACAGAGCGGTCTCATAGGCCACACTTTCAGTAGAAAAGAAAATATACCCTACAGAATCGTCATCAAAAATCTGCACCACACAACGCCTCATGAAGCAATTGTGGAAGAAGTAGAAAAGACGGGAAACAAGGTTCGTGGCGAGATTATAAATGGACGATTTGGAGCCGACAAGAAACCGTCATATACGTTCTTTGTAAACCTGGAACCCAGTATTAACAATAAAACCATTGAAGATATTCAGTATATCTTTCACCAACGAGTGAAAATCGAAGACCCTCGTAAATCTAAATCCATAGTGCAGTGCCATTGCTGTCAACAGTACGGTCACTCCAAAAACAATTGTATACGGCCGTTCCGTTGCATCAAATGTGGGGAAGGGCACAAAACATCAGAATGCCCTAAAAAAGATAGAAACACGCCAGCAAAATGTGCTTTTTGTGATAGTGATCACCCTGCGAATTACAAGGGCTGCCAGGTATATAAAGAGATCCTAGCCAGGAAAACCAAGCGACCGAGCCCTAATATCAAATCTTACACTGGGACTGCAGAAAACCAGTTGCCGTTGCCAAAGATTTCACCAAACACAGCAGGTGGTATAAAAAAGGTTTAAAACATTGCCTTCTTGAAGCCTACTCAACTCATCATCTACAGGCTACAAGTGTACGACTGGAAGATCGCGCAGGCCCATTACCCTCTCGCCTATCTACTGCTCACCCAAATTTAACATAACAGACAGCATGTTCTCAGACTACTTCAAGACTCTGGGCAACAGATTTATATCCGGTGGTGACTGGAATGCAAAACACACCTTTTGGGGCTCGAGACTGTGTGTTACAAGGGGAAGACATCTGAAAAATTGCATCGAGAGATACCACTTTCATCCACTGTCATCTGTAGAACCCACTTACTGGCCTTCTGACCCAAAAAAGGCGCCGGACCTGTTAGACTTCTTCGTGACCAAAGGTCAAGCCTTATAGCTATCTTTTCACCGATGTTGAGTCCAGCCTGGATGGTTCATCGGACCATACCCCAGTAATTCTAACTGTGGCCTCGACTGTGATGAGCCGTGAAGGTCCTACATTGCTGCACAGTGGGAAAACTGACTGGGAAGGCTTCCGCTCATACCTTGATGACCATATCAACCTGCGAATACCAATGAAAACACCCGACGAAATAGAGGAGGCCTGAATATACATCACAAACACTATTCAGGTAGCAGCATGGGAAAATACACCATCAACTAACATAGCCACCAATCCCACAATAATTCAGCCCACAGAAATTATAAATAAAATAGTCGAGAAACGGCGCCTCAGACGCATCTGGCAGCAATCGCGGCACCAGGCAGACAAAACCATACTCAATAAGGCAATAAAAGATGTAAAATCAACTCTTGAGGAATATAAAAACAACAGCCAAAGGAATACCCTTGAATTGATGTCGCCATCTGCACGCGGTGAACACTCATTGTGGAAGGCCGCCAAACATTTAAATGCGCCCCAACGACCTTGCCATCCCATAAAATGTCAGTCATCCTGGGCACGAACTGATAAAGAAAAATCAGAGGCTTTTGCTACACATCTAGCTGAAGTGTTTACACCAAATGAGGGTGATGACCAAGTACAGATCTATACTCCATACTCAACCAAGATATCCAACTATGTCTTCCGATCAAGCCAGCATCGCCTAGAGAAATCTCAAGAGAAATTAAATTACTCGATCCTAGAAAGGCACCTGGTTTTGACCTAATTACCCCACGAATCCTTAAGGAGCTTCCAAGAAAATGTATTACGTTTCTGACCTGTCTTTTTAATGCCACTTACAGAGCGTCCTACTTTCCAAAATTATGGAAGGTTTCAAAAATAGTTATGGTTCATAAAGACGGTAAACCCGCACACGAGTGCTCTTCATATCGACCTATAAGCCTTACTCCAACTCTTTCAAAACTATTGGAAAGGATTTTTCTCAAAAGACTGAGTGAATTCATAGATGACCACGACTTCGTCCCCAGCCACCAATTTGGCTTCCGCAAGGCACACTCGACCACAGAACAGGTACATCGTGTGTACCATACTATCAGACAGTGTTTCGAGAACAAAAAATACTGCTCTGCCGCTTTTTTGGACGTACAGCAGGCCTTTGATCAGGTCTGGCGCAAAGGACTGCTTTTCAAAATTAAGGAGAAATTGCCACACTCAGTGTTTCACATCTTGGAGTCCTATCTCTCCGAGAGACTATTTTAAGTCAAGCAAGGGGATGCCAGATCATCTCTGTTTCCTATTACAGTCGGTGTACCCCAAGGCTCGGTGCTTGGACCAGTCTTGGATAACCTCTACACATCAGATCTCCCAGTCTCAGATGATGTTACAGCTGCCACCTATGCTGACGATATTACGCTTCTGGCTGTGGTCAAAGACCCCTGCAAGTGAAAAGTTACAACGACTTCTTGATGCTACTTCAAATTGGCTCCAAAAATGGCGAATTAAAGCTAGTGCTCAGAAATCCAGTCACATAACATTTACTCTAAGAAAACAAGACTGCGCTCCGGTTCGTTTAATGGATAACATCTTGCCGCAAACCAACTGTGTGAAATACCTCGGTTTTCACCTGGATAGACGCTTAACATGGAAAAACCACATTAAAGTAAAACGGGACCAGTTCAAACACAAGTTTGGAAATATGTATTGGATGATGGGCAGAAACTCTGTGCTCTCCCTGGAAAACAAACTTTTTATCTACTACTCCATTCTGAAACCCATATGGACTTACGGTATCCAGTTGTGGGGAGTTGCCAGCAAGAGTAATATCACGTGCTTGCAGAGGGTGCAAAACAACATACTGAGGAGCATCGCGAATGCCCCATGGTTTACAAGGAACGACGAGATACACGAATATTTAAACATTGCAACAGTGGCCTCGGAAATAGACCGCTATAAAAAACAAAACATTGAACGTCTCACACATCACCCCAATCCACTTGCTTCTGGATTATTTGTCAATGTCAATGTGGTTAAGAGACTGAAAAGAAACCACGTGCTTTAATTAGACAGCGAGGCATTGGCCTGCTGCTCTATAATAACATAATATCGCTCAACTCATCCGATTACAGTCTGGCGACTGAATGTAGATTACATTATAAAAAAAAAAAAAAATTTTTGGCGTTTAGGTAACCCATTATCAGAGACTTGTGATTGGCTCTTAGCAGTAAGTCTAGGTCACTGTCTGGCAGAGAGCGATTGCGTGATTAGTACATGGAGTAGTTAGACAACTTTGCATATGGAGTAGTTACTTGGATGTCTATACATTCTAAGTTATACGTGATAGGAGTGGGAAGAAGGGTATGCTGTACCTACGAACGGGGTAAATAGAAACAAAACTTTGGTTAAGATTTTCACTATGATACCCTTTTTTTTTTTGGGTTGGTGGGAAATCATCCAATGACTTCTCGCTCTGGGTGGAGCGGGAGGGCGTATCAGACTCTTACTGACTAAAACCCACCCCTGTTCCTTCCTTGCTTGAGTGCCCAGGGGTGCGGTAACTCATTTTCAGAATTTATCCGCTACCCCTAGGCATGCACGCACCGGCCACGATAGGCCCCGTCAGTGGTAGCTGACACTCAACTCATTGAGGCGCAAGAAGCATCGATTTAGTTTTTATAACAATTCATAAATGAATCGAAGTACTTAAATGCTACAAACAGTTTCTAAATAACGTGAAAAAAACCTTCAAAGTTTTGTTTCTATTCATCCCGGCGTTCCCATTCACCCCGTTTGACGGTATGTCACAGCAATGCTACTCCCTGAGCATGGCCGTCGGCCTTTTTATCGTGGCGATAGCAATTGTAGCCAAATGTTTCAAGCGTGTGATGAGAAGAAATCCTAGTATCGCACAACGTTACAATATCTATGGACATGTCACTTAACAGATGTAACAATTCCGTCATTTTAGTGCGAATGCCATCGGCATTACAGTACAAGATTTATGCAATTTTTTAACATTAAAAATCAGTGTAGTTATAACATTTTGTAGTATATTGCCATAACTACCCGGATTTATTTTTGTGTTCACAGTTTGACATTTTAAATTCAAATATTTTTTCTAACCGCCTACCGGTTTTTATTAGCAAAGTTTCATCGATTCAGCTGTTTGCTCTTTTGTATTTCAACATGCGGATTATAGGAGTATGTTTCAGTGCTTCTAGCATTTAAAGATCTAGTCTTTTTCCTTCTTGCTTTCCTTTAGCGCTTACAAATTTAGCCATGGCTAACTTTCCTGTTTAGCCATGGCTGAAAAAATGAAGATTAAAGAACTTACAAAAGAGCGTGCCCCAGTAAAATCGCAGCTTACTCAATTTCTATCAACCACTAAGTATTGCGAACAGCTTATTGAGAAACAACTTGTTGAGCTGGAGATAATAATTGATAAAATGGTTACCATACATGCCACCTATGATCAGTTCCAGGGTCAATTGGAGTACCTGTCTGCCAAGCCCGACGAGCAATTTTCTGAACGTGAGCAATTCGAGAGCAACTACTACAGACAGCTAGAATCTGCTCGCGCGTTTCTGTCACAGCATCGCGCTCAACTGGCGTCTAAGATAGGCTCCAATGAGCCACTTTCAGTGGCTAATAGACATAACAATGTTAATTTCCATAAATAAATTTACCTCACTTTAGCAGTGGTTATAATGATTGGTTATAGTTTAAAGATATTTATATTTCGTTGATTAATGAGGAGAAAGGGCCAGATAATATCAATAAATTTCACTACCCACGTTCGTCACTTAATGGCAGCGCAGCACTAGTAATTAACAGTTTGGATTTCAGAGGGGACAACTACGATAATGCATGGCAGTTGTGTGAGAGGTACGATATCAAGCAATTATTAATAAATAATCACATTCAAGCTTTATTTAATAAAGGAACCACGTCAAAAAGAGATTAGTCAGGGTTTACGATAGATTGTTGATGTAACTACGAGTAGCAAGAACCTGCAATCACTGGCAACGCTAGGGCTGTTCGTGCTGTACGAATTGGGGTGAAAAATGTTTATACATTTTAATGGCTTCAAAGTTGGACACGGTTACTAGCAGACAGTGGGAAGAACAAAGGAACACTCTGACTGAGTATGCATCTTTATATATCATCATCTGCCCACGCCTTTTCCCAACTATCTTGGGGTCTTGGGAGTCTCGGTATGTAAAGATGGTCACCCATCCATGGACCAACCCCAGCAAGCGTAGCATAACCTGATGGATCGACCCGTGCGGCTGTTATTACTTTAACCACGAGCTCCTACTTATAAATAGTCACTAAATTTATTCCTAACCGCTGTAATCTTTTCGAAATTCAATTAAAACAAATACAATTCAAACAAAGTAGATAAGCGTGCAGCGACTGTTAGCGCCATATATTGATCACAGCTAAATATGTAATGAATTTGTTTACACGGGGGACACGAAGTATTAAGTTTTCCCTTACTTCTTAATACAGAGAAGCTTTATGGCTTACTGTACGATGACTCTGACTTTTGGCTTACTGTGCGATGACTCTGACTTTTGGATTACTGTGCGATGACTCTGACTTTTGGATTACTGTGCGATGACTCTGACTTTTGGCTTATTGTTCGATGACTCTGACTTTGATTTTAAATCCTTAGCCACCTCAAGCGTTTCCAGGCGCTCAGGCACTGCAGTGCTTGCGCATTTCGTGCATGAATTTATACGAGCCCCGTCAGTCTCTGCAGCTGCTGCGGCCGCAATTCCTCGAGAGACGCGCAGAACACGTCGCACCGCCGTCTGTGGCGTTTGACTGCTCAGGGAACAGACTTCCAAAGTCTGTTATCTGCAGGCCACCCGCGCTGTGGCGCCCGGTGCGTCTATTATGGATAGAGGACAGGTTGTATTCTCCCTCTCCCTTTCCACCGCCTCCTTCGCGACCATCACTTCCTCGCAAAAGCCCCTACCTCTGCCACTTCAGTTTAGCGATTCTTTGGGCTATGTCACAATTATTACGATTTTTTTCCACAGACCGTAAGGACGATAATGACATTGAGCGGGAGCGGAGGGCGTTGTCAGTTAGAGCGAACATGCTGGCTCGCAGGTTTTCACGTTGTTCACTTCCCGTTAAAATTACGCTCTTTCGAGCCTACTGTACCTCTTTCTACACGTGCAGCCTGTGGGCTAAATGTACGCAAAGATCGCACAGCGCTCTCCGCGTGCAATTTAATAACGCGTTTAGGATGCTGGTGAGGCTGCCCCGCTTCTGTAGTGCGTCGGGGATGTTCGCGGATGCACATGTTGATTGTTTTTACACAACAATGCGCAAGAGGTGCACTTCCCTGGTGCGCAGGGTGCGGGGCAGCACTAACAGTATCCTAAGCATGATAGCAAGTCGCCTGGACTGTGAGTACGTGGGTCGCTGTTGTGCCGTCTCCCATGGGTTGACACAACGGTGATCCGCTGATCATAAATAATTTGTTGTGTTGTTTGTTTTTGTGTTGTGTTGAATCGTTGCTTCAGTGTTTCAGCTGGAATGCTGAAATACTGAAGCAATGGTTACTTATTTGTGTGTCAATGTTTTTGCTATTTTTTATGTCACTAACATAGTTATCTAAATTTGTTTTTGTTACTAACTTTTTATGAGTCTCATTGTTATTCGCATTAAATAAATTATTATTATTATTATAACCGAGTTCAGATCTAGGTTCAGGTTACCCTTTTTAGGGTTCCGTACCCAAAGGGTAAAACGGGACCCTATTTCTAAGACTCCGCTGTCGGTCCGTCTGTCCGTCTGTCACCAGGATGTATCTAATGAACCGTGATAGACAGTTGAAATTTTCACAGATGATGTATTTCTGTTGCCGCTATAACAGAAAATACTAAAATACAAAATAAAAAAAATATTTAGGTGGGGCTCTTATACAACAGACATGATTTTTTTGCCGTTTATACAGATAATATACGGAACCCGTCATGCGCGAGACTCGCACTTGGTCGGTTGTTTTATGTTCTTAACCCTAGTGCGTGGGCTTTTCTGGAATCTGGATTTGTATTTCAACTAAGCTGGCCAGCTCATGAAAATATGAAATTTCAACTTCGCTGGGAATGCGGTCATACGTATAAGATACACCTCTGCCTACTTCTCAAGGAATACAGGCGCATTTCATAACATCGCAAAATAATAAAGAAAACAATTATTACCATAATATTTTTTAATTTATCTCACTAGTTAGAATAACATTTATGCCCTGCAGCTATTGATATAATAAAAAATGTGTGTGTATACTTATGTACGCACGAATGAAGTTATACTTCTTTGGCGTAACAAGATAAAAAACCAAACTGTCACAAAGTTTACAAAAGGAAAACAATCATTCTTCATGAACCACAGACAGCTAACTTCAGGTCGGTTCTAGCTAACTTCAACCTGTGAATTTTGTGTGACAGTGATGCGGGCGCATCTTAAAATTTCACTCTCATAATTTTTTCATATCGCGCCTAAAGAAGAACTTCAAAAACATTTATTAGGTCATCTTAATTAATTACTTATTTAATAGTAAATGATAAAGACTTTTTTACAACAAATACAACCGAATTAAAAATAAAAATGCACTAAACATTGCAAAATAACGAAGAAGCAAAATCAATCTTTATTTTTTTTATTTTTCACTACTTATTTAGTAAATATACCCCCGAACTAAAACTAAAGATTAGAGTTACACCCGAAGTGATAAAATTAATAACATGGAATTTAAACATTATTGGAGGAAACCAAAACGTCATCTGTGTATACATATTTTTTGTTTTTATTGATTGTTCAAAAAGCGCGAAATCAAATTTAAAAAAATTAATATGGGACTACCTCAGCAGTATGCTGTTTCGAATAAAAAAAGAATTTTGAAAATCGGTTCACAATTGACAGAGAAATCGGTGAACATACATTAAAAAAAATATGCAGTCATACATAGAACCTCCTCCGATTTTTGAAGTCGGTTGAAAAATATATTAATACAATAATTACAATGAGCTATTCCTAACATGATTAAACTTCAAGAGATAATTTTTGAAACAAGTAAGCAACTAGTACAGACTATTTGAAACATGATCTATACAGGGTTACTGGTAATTTGACGTATATCCGTCAGGGGCTGATAAGGGGGCCAAAATACAACAAATTGAACCCCCCATATGTATGGCCGAAATTCAATAGTTTTCGAGATATTTGAATTTTAAGGGTTTTCCGATATTTACCCAAAATTTGACATTTAATTCCAAATAAAAAAAAACTACATATTTGAATGGTTACCATTAAAAATGATGTTGTAGTTGGCACTTCAATTAAGCTATGGACATAATTAAAACTATTTAATTTAACAAAATAATTAAAATAATGAGCGATATAAGAATAATATCTTACTAATATTTTCATTTTACGCTTCAAAAATGTTGTCTCGTCACAGAAATTTCTATGACATTAATCGTACAAATAACTAAAACTACTTGCCTATTCTGTAAACTTTCCAAAAAGGTATAAAAGTCAATTTTAAAATACAGAATTCGTGGCATGGCATGTGTTTGAACCGGCGCGGGGAGAGAAATCATCTGTGTTTTTAGTTTATGATCCTCGCTAAAACAACCGAAGTTACTGGCGAAATTCTTCGTGATGGGGCGGGGTATGCGGGCGGGAGAGTATTTCAAAAATGTTGTGACGAGACAACATTTTTGAAGCGTAAAATGAAAACATTGGTAAGATATTATTCTTATATCGCTCATTATTTTAATTATTTTGTTAAATTAAGTAGTTTTAATTATGTCCATAGCTTAATTGAAGTGCCAACTACAACATCATTTTTAATGGTACCCATTCAAATATGTAGTTTTTTTTTTATTTGGAATTAAATGTCAAATTTTGGGTAAATATTGGCAAACCCTTAAAATTCAAATATCTCGAAAACTATTGAATTTCGGCCATACATATGGGGGGTTCAATTTCTTGCATTTTGGCCCCCTTATCAGCCCCTGACGGATATACGTCGAATTACCAGTAACCCTGTATATGAATAAAGTTTATTGCGATAAAAACACGGTTTCACATCTTATGCCCGTTCCGAACAATCTCCGTTGTTCAGACATCAGTTGTAGCACACGTCGACTTCACTCCTTTGCCCAGAGTAACCGGCGTTACCTACATCTACAAAACATACAAACTGAATCTTAAATTTAGGCGATTATTAAAACACACGAGACATATCAATCAAAACCAACTAAACTGCGCCATGTTTGTCTGTCAGTGTATATGTAGGTACACGAAGCATTGAAACTGTTTAGTTTTTACGATTCTCTGATAGTGATTGTTGCGGTTGTCGTGGGTGGGCGTCATTGAGGCTGTAACACCCGTATATCAATAGAACTGATCACTGTTTGGTAAGCCTTTGGATACAATTAAATGATTTTTACCTGTGTTTAGCATGTCCTTCAACACTGAAATAGTTTGGATACACTTGATTAGAAAGGCGGGAATGTTGCATCTTTCCCCAGAGTTATATGCTGTGCACTGACAGACTGGCTCAGCCTGCTCATTCAGGGAACAGACACCGTTATTTAAGCAATGCTTATGGCACGCATTAACTTCGCACCTTTGCCCAGAGTATCCGGCTTTACAACTGAAATAATGAAGATAAGAAACAGTGTTACTCGATAAACAAGGACAACAAGAAATATTTGTGACTAGTAGACAGAGGAACGAGGTGCGCGACCGGAACGCTTCGTTTCAGATGCTCTGTTATCGTGATGTTGTTTCTTTGCCACGCACACTATTTATACATATTGGGTGACTTTCAATTCATTGACAAATATTTCAGGAGGTGTAAGTACTCTTGAGGATACATCTATTTTACTATGAGACTTGTCAACTCTGAAATCACTAAAAATAATCAGCTTTTAGAAAAATAGTTTTTAAATAAATTTTTTATCGAAAAAAAGTAAAATATCTGCTGACTGGACAGGATAATCTAAGACATACCAAATATTTTTTTACGTAACTAAGAGACAGTTAACGACCTATGACAAGTTCAAAGGGATATCTTATGAATTACAGTCGTATTCTTACTGTTGGCACTCTTACATATTATGTGATCTCTCCTTTCGTGCTTAGGTTATGCTTGGCTAACAATGTTGATGGATACCAAACTTGACTTGGAAAACCACAGACAAGAGTTAAACATTTGCAGCCATATTTATAAATACTTTTTAACCATATGATTGGTATAAACACTGATTAACAGATCCTTCATTCAAATTTTCCTTGCAGAATTTTGAATTAAGAATCTGCAAACATGCTAGCTACATGGTTAGAAAGATTAGATAAATCCCTTCTTATAGGTCTCTCCCCACAGTTCATAATACACTTTAAACGTCAAAATTTATTATTATAATTATGTTCACCGAGAGTCAGTGTTTTAGATATTCTTACTTCAGATTTCGAAGCTTACGAGTTACCTTGTGAGAATCGTTGATAGTGATGACGTGGAAGCTTCAGTCAAAACAAACAACCAACAAGCGTTATTAACAACGAGCATTAGGGTCAGCTCACTCTGAGACGCGACGCGACGCTGCGTGAACTTTCAGTTTCCAAAACTAACTTTATTTACTAAACAATAATGCACACCTCGCTGCGCAGCACTAAACAATGTCCTTAATATCTTCGCTAGTTCTAATGAGATGAACATGTTTACCTGCATGATGGGTGTCCCTCAGCACTGACACTACAATCTCCTTGGAAGCAATAGTTTTGACATATTGAAACTGAAGACTCTGGCTTCGAGCCATTTGATATCAAACGCTGAAGTGCTTCGCATCTCTTTGATCCGTGAATTTGTTCCTGTATTGTGTAGTTGGCTGCAATACGTTGATGATTCGGATTTTGAGAGCTAGAAATTGAAAATAGTTTTCCTGCCACATCTTGTGATAGAATCTTAGGTAATTGCCAGATTCCCACTTGTTTATAGTTCTTCCAGTAAATAAAATCTTTTGATACGGCCAATGAATACCCAAAAACTTTTTTTCTTGCAATAATATGTAATTGTGTTCTGTTTTTTCCATTCAAATCGGCACTTTCAATAGAAAGCTGATAATTGCCATCTATACGTTTTGTCTCCGTCCAGTACATTTTCTGCGTCTGTTGGTCGATAGCCAAGCTTCCTCGGTTATGAACAGGATCGTCTATTAAAACTGACCTCTCGGAGCCATCAAACCGAGCCCTCTCTACCTCAAAGTCTGTGATCCAGTAAATATACCTGTAATTTGTAAAAATCTAAAAATATTTTAACAAGTTCAAAACTAGTTTTGCTGTGTCATAAACCTACACACAAGGGCAAAATAACATAACATAAAGTAGATACTTTTTTGACTACAATTAAATTTTAGAATCATAATTATATTTATTAAAACATATTTTCATAATTCACTGTATACAACACAGCATTTAAATTTTGTTACTCTGTCATTGTCAACCTTTTCCTTACAATCTATGCGTGTCACCTTTCACACATCACTATAATACATTGAGATAGGAAAAAACTTTTTACAAAAAAAATACAACCGACTTCCATAATACTAAAAAATGCGAAATAACTTTAATTTCGGAAGTCGGTGTTTCTAGTCTGGTTTCTTCGTTATTTGACACCGACTTCCGAAATTAAAGTTATTTCGCATTTTTTAGTATTATTTATGGAAGTCGGTTGTATTTTTTTTGTAAAAAGTTTTTTATTTTTCACTTTTTAGTTGTTTTACCCCATTCTAAAACTAACTTAATAGCAAAGTTATGCCCGAATTGATAGCCCCAAAAATAGGGAATTTGAACATAGTTGGCGAAATTAGGGTGTATCAGGGTGAATTGTACAAATCTGTATACCCCTTCAGAGCGCATCAGCGTGATGTAATGTTGTGAAGTGGTGAAAACAATATACAGACATGCGATTGCAGCAATTCTGGAGCGTTTGCTATCATTTATTGAAGAGTTCCATTGTGTATCTCCGAAGTCCTTCATCAGATCTTCACCAAATTAAAATGGGACCAAATGTAAAGCAACAGCTTTCAAATAAAAAAAAAATCTTCAATATCGGTTCACGTAGTAAGAAGTTATGAGGTAACACACATAAAAAAAAAAAAGAAAAAAAAAAAAAAAAAAAAAAAAATACAGTCGAATTGAGAACCTCCTCCTTTTTTTGAAGTCGGTTAAAAAATATGGAGACGCCGCGTTATTCTATACAACGTAAGAACGTACGTACGACGAACGGACGTACGTTTCGTGTTT
The DNA here is from genome assembly GCA_951329385.1 of Polia nebulosa. Taxonomy (NCBI): domain Eukaryota; kingdom Metazoa; phylum Arthropoda; class Insecta; order Lepidoptera; family Noctuidae; genus Polia; species Polia nebulosa. The sequence goes on from OX589598.1 coordinate 30,752,381, forward strand.
TATATTGTTTTGATGGTATGTAAAATAATTGTGTTTTTCTGTGCGAAGCACAAAATAAACTTTTTTCTTTCTTTCTTTCTTTCTTTCTTTAGGTAAGTGCCGTATCAGCCATCTTATGCGACGAGTTTCGTGGTAGTTTTGCTGTCAAATGATTGATTATTTTTTGTAATATTGTGATTTGCGAGAAAATTACGAGACGTTTACCTTTAAAACTGCATGTACATGTTGGAAAACAGCCATTCAAGATGCCTGTGTGTTGTATTGTGAAGTGTGGTGCAAGAAGGAATGAAAATCTACCTCAATTGTCTTTACATAGGTTAGTAGCCGGTTTTTTTGTAATAAATAATAGTAGTGTAATACAATAATACAGATTCAGTGATAAAATTGTTACGCGTACATGAATTTAGGGCTAAAGTATTGATATTTGGGTTCATTTCCTCATAAAAGACTTTTTTGTTTATTTACATTTTTATGTCATAGTGGGCTAGTGTTGTACCGTTGCCGTAATAGACTAATAATTTTGAAACTAGTTCTTCCGCTGAAACGGTATCGGTATATTCTGTAACGATAACATAAATCATTCTGCGTGTCCTAATCGGTCCGAGTGACCTTACTAGGTCCGGCCGACCCGTGGTTCACACCACCGAGAGACCATCCCATAGAGTTCTATGTGGACCTAAAATAAGACGTCAGCATTTTGTAATTTGTTTTAGTTACATGGCAGCTCTAACCAAAATTATATATTGATAAAAATATTTGTCTTTTTTTATAGGTTTCCTAAAAATGAAGGATTAAAGAAAAAGTGGTTAGAGGCTATTGGTGAAGAAAATATTAATCCCCGACATAAAGAATGGTACCTATGTTCACTTCATTTTGAAGCAAGCTGTTTCAATAGAACACTTGATGTAATAAGATTACATGATAACTCTGTTCCCACAGTATTTTTGGTAAGTGTGTATGTACAATTTTGTACAGGCCTGAACGGTTATATTAAATAAATCATCAAATGAATACCTATTTTTTTCAGGCACACAAACCACATGAAGAGTCATCTGCTTTTTGTGAAACGAGTAACATTATAAAATCTGATGTTTCTCGTACATCTACTGTAATGCCTCCATTGCAGGTACCCCATCATATAGTGGAGACAGTGCACAAAGAGGTATGTACCAGGTGTCTTAAATTCCCACCTGTCAGTGATTTCTTAGCAGGTTTCCTAATCTTCGTGCTAAAATATAAATATATAATGTTTTTTTTAGGATCTGTGTACTTACATAGTATGATACAAAATAATATTACAAAGCAGTATTTTCGACGTAACTTGATGATTGTATTGACTTGATAGTTATTGGAGTTGCCCAAGCGTGTAAATAGCTGTGATTCTCTGCAGGGTGGAGGACAGTGTTACGGCCAAACACTTGGATTGAATGCTGGCCCAAAATTGCCTATATTTGTCTGTATAACTTCAAGTTAGGAGTGGTTGGAAGTAGACGGCGCATGTGGCCCAACTCTAAGCTAGTAGGAACAAGCGGTACCTGACTTTCCTGCGGCAGCCACGCTGGAACCCGACGAGTGGCCACTCGATTCTCTTCACACCAACACTCCTGGTTATCTTCTTCACTAGTTACACGGACGCGGTAAATATGGGTTATTTATCATTCCCGGAGAATCCCCAACGTTTACGGGATATTACTCGGGATTTTAGTGTATTTGCGGGGACGACGTTAATAAGGCATTAATTTAGTCTGCGGTGAGATGCGCTCGGCGTCGCGGCGTATAGCGCACTGATTGCCTATGGTTCCCGTAAAGCCGGCTACACACTTGCCTCACATGCTAAAGCAAGACACACACGTCGTGATACCACACCCCATCCAACTTGCAGAGTGGCGGCAACTCGCCACACCATGCTCCCCGCCTTGAAAGGTCCAGGAGCTTTCAAAAGCTGCTAATCTATGCGGCGCGAGTGAGGTTCAAGAAGCGGTGATGATATGTAAGCATTTACTTGTTGAAGAGCTTTGAGGGAAATCCAAGCAGCAGTCCGAAACACCATCGCATTGATATAATGCTCGGGAAAAATAATTATCAGTGTCCTGAGAATGAATTGCGGTTCGACTTGACTATGGTAAGTCGAATAAACTAAATTACAACTATGTAATGGCGTACCATTGGAACGTATACTATGAACCCTAAACTAAGTTAAACTAAATTACGTAGTAATAATAATCTATTGAGTTGGCAAAGGATACAACTTAGTGACAGGACGTTTATACGTGCCTGACGCGGTTTGAATGTTTTTAACAGAACTATGACTATGTAGTCTGTTTGTAAATTTAAGAATGTACATAAATACACGTAACAGTTTATTCCATGAGCAAACACGGTCAGCTATAGTATCTAAAATACGCGGTTCAGTATTCAAAGTTTCTACAAGAAAAACCTTAGATTTAAACTCCGGCAATGTTTCACATTGAGCAGGAGAGAACTTTAAAGGCCACTCACTCATGGGCTGATGGAGCCATGTGGGGCCGTTCCACCACAACGAGTGTCTTATTAAATCCGACGGTAGCATGCCGCGAGACAGACAATCGCTAGGATTCTCTTTCCCGGACACGTGACGGAAACAAGCGGCAGGTAAGCTTTCCTGTATTTGAGCAATGCGGTTGCTTACAAAAATAGACCATCTATGGGGAGATGAGTGGATCCACGAGAGAGCTATGGTGGAGTCCGAGAAAGCGTGGACACCTGCAATAGGTACACGAGCGGAAAGTTTTTCCTTGACTACGCGAACAAGTTTAGACAGAAGTAAAGCGGCGACAAGTTCTAATCGAGCTAGCGTTGTTATTTTTGCGGGGGAGGCTTTGGACTTTGCACATAAGAGTCGGACAGTGATATCACCTGTAGGGTTGATAATGTGTAAATAAATACAACAGCCATAACCAGTAAAGCTGGCGTCGCAAAAGGCTACGATGTACACTACAGCTTCTCTAAAGACGCCAATGTGGCGAGGAATCTTTAGAGAAGAGAGTGAAGGAAAATCGCGCGTAAAAGCGGCAAACCGATTTTTGATGGATTCCGGAGGAACCTCATCCCATCCTACTTTAGCTAACCAAAGTTCCTTAATTAATACCTTCGCGTACAGCACAACGGGTCCTACAAGGCCAAGTACGTCGAACAAGCGGGCAACTAGCGATAGAATCGCGCGCTTCGTGCATTTATCATCCACGGCGATTGTTGTCAAAGAAAAATAATCATCAGCGGGTTCCCAGGTTAATCCAAGGATTTTCAAATTATGGACATCATTATCCATGCCAGAAAAATTAACTGGTAAGCGGTGAGACTCTGGGAGAATCTCTAATAAAGCGGGTGAATTGGTAGCCCATTTGACTAAGTCAAAGGAACCTACCTTCATTAAATCAATTAAATCGCGGGATAGACGCATAGCTGTCTGTTCGTCCGAAACAGAGTAGACGTAGTCGTCCATGTAAAACTGAGTTTCTACCAATTTAGAAGCCTCAGGAAAGCGGTCGCTTTGCTCACACGCCAAGTTACGCAGTGTGCGCATCGCTAAATAAGGACTAGGCTTTAGTCCGAAGGGAACGCGGTTAAAATGAAAGGTGCGAATAGGCTCACCTTTGCTAAAACGATACAAGATTCGTAAATATTTGCGGTGGTGCTCTTTTACACCGATACGTAAGAACATTTGTTTTATATCCGCTGTCATCGCGACAGGGAATGTACGAAAATCAAGTAATAACAAAAACAAGTCTGCTTGCAAATTAGGTCCGACATGCAAAATGTCATTGAGCGACAACCCCGAGTGAGTTTTGGCGCTAGCGTCCAAAACCACTCGAATGCTGTCCTTGTCCGGTCTAATGACGGCATGATGCGGTATATAATAACCCTCCTCTGTCAATTCAGAGTCGGGCACTTCCGCTAAATACCCCTTTTATTTATTTTTTTATTTTTTATTTTTACAATTTTAAGAAAGCTTACAGACTAATACAAGTACATGGTAACGAAATAATATCAACTGACAATTGCCAATTACAAGCTTCCACATTTATATCACAATGTTATAAAAAAAAGAATACCATAAAAAAACAAACATTCACCCATTAAAGTATTTTTTACTCAAAATTTTCCTGATTCTTAACGCACTCGTGCAAAATAAATCGATTTCCATATTCGATGGCAGGCTGTTAAACAACATTGCACTGCGTATACAAAAAGCGTTACGCCTATAATTTGCATTTGTAGACGGTAATTGTAATAATGGTCGTAATCTTAGGTTAATTTGATTAGTGCGAAGATAAATTTTGCTACGTAAATCGGAACAATCGATTGATCCATTTGCTATGTTGACAAGAAAGCAGATGTCATTAATATTACGCCTTAACTCTAATGGCAGAAAGTGATAACGCTTACACCGGTGTGCGTAGCCGTCTGAAAACTGCTGTGTTTTAAAATCTAGGTATCTCATAAATTTCCTCTGAACCAATTCAATACGAGATTTATACGTCTCATACTGGGGGTTCCATACTTGAGAAGCGTACTCAAGGGTACTGCGCACGTAAGAACAGTATAGTACCTTAACTGGTTTTAAAGAATTAAAGTTAGAACAAGTTCGCATTATGAATCCCATAGCTTTTGACGCTTTCTTTATGATGGATTCTATATGTTCGTCAAAAATTAGTTTGCTGTCATGTATCACGCCAAGATCTCTAACACTATGCAGTTTATTTATGTAGTGACCATCTAATTTATACGCAGAATCAATTAAACATCTTTGTCGTGTAAACGGTACATGAAAGCATTTAGACACATTAAGCTGCAGGTTATTATACCTACAATATATCACAAACCTATCCAGATCGGACTGGAGTAGCTCCGCATCAGATAATGTACGTACCAATTTAAGGATCTTCATATCGTCTGCGTATAAAAGGATATGTGTGTTTCTAAAACAGGTTTTAATGTCAGAAATAAATATAATAAATAATAAAGGACCCAAGATCGAACCTTGAGGAACTCCAGATGGGATAGAATTCCATCGAGACGTATATCCTCGTAACACGACAGCCTGTGATCTATTTTCTATGTATGACGAAAACCATCGAAATAAATCTCCGTGTATTCCTACAGACAATAACTTCTGTTTAAGCACACGATGATCAATACTGTCAAAACATTTACTATAGTCGGTGTAAATCACGTCTACCTGATTACCACTGTCCATACCACCTGTTATGATGTCGTTGGACAGTACTAAGTTGGTGGTAGTAGACCGTTTTCTGAGGAATCCATGCTGCTCATCGCTAAAGTGACTCTCCATAGCCGAGTAAATTTCTGTAAATACAAGTCTCTCTAAAACCTTTGAAAAAAGACATAATTTAGATATAGGCCGATAGTTTTGTACGTCAGATTTGTCTCCTTTTTTTAAGATGGGTGTGACAAAGGCAGACTTCCATATATTAGGCACGACACCACGTCTCAACGACCAATCAAACAAAAAACAGATAGGTGCCACTAAGCTCTCTGCACAATTTATTATAAAAATGGGAGGGATCAAGTCAGGTCCACCCGATTTCGAGGGATCCAGACTCTTAAGTAGTTTTAATACTCGTTCTGGACAAACTGTGACCGAGCTCAGACATACTGATGTATTAGAATGGGTATCAAAATTCAAATTCAAATCAGTCGAGGGAGTGTCATGAAAGGTTGACTGAAAGTAAGAGGCAAAAAGTTCAGTGACACTCTCACCTGTGTCTGCAGTCCTATCCATATAGTGAAATACTTTAGGCAAGTTGTTATTACGCCTTTTACCCTTTACATACGACCAGAATAATTTAGGGTTAGTGACGATTGAGGCCTCTATTTTTGTCATATAGGCAGAAAAACATTCTTTCTCTAACTGTTTTGCGCGACTTCGCAAGAGAACAAAGGAGTGATAATCTGATATGTTACCGTATATTTTATATTTGCGATGATGTTTATATTTTTCATTCAGAACTTTAATCAATGCACGAGTGTACCATGGGGGATGAGCAGCTTTTTTAATTGTTTTAACCGGAATGTGTAAGTCCCTGAGTTCGTAAATTTTATTATAAAAAAGACAAACAGCTTGGTCCAGAGAGTCAGCAGATAAAAACTCGCTCCAATCCACCCGATCCAATGCAGTAATTATAGCAGGATAGTCGGCTTGGTAGTAAAGGTACTTTGCACTGTGCTTTTCAAAAAAGTTGTGTGTCTCAACAAAGTCAGCGTGTATAACTAACGGCACAAGCCGATTTGCACCACAAGGTGCAAATCTACTGGAGTGGCTAATGGGTCACAACATTCCGTCACTTTCATCAATCCATTTGAAAAAACAAGATCTAATAATCTTCCATTGATATTACGCACGCTATTATACTGAGACAAGTTACAAGCGTTTATAGTATCAAAGAAATGTATAAAATGTTGGGAAGTCATACCTGTGGGGTTCAGTTCAGCACTATCACTCCGGCCGAGCCATTCTACACCCTTGCCGAAGTTAAAATCACCAATTATTATGAAAATATCCATTGGGTGAGTGGTTATTAAATTATTTAGGTTTTGATGAAAATTTTTTAACTGGGTTGTGTATGAGTTGCCCGTATTTTCTTTACATAAATACAGCGAGCAGATATGAATATTGTAACTTACAGTAGGTCTGGACCTCTTAAATGTGATGGTTACCCACAAGTCTTCCGCTGTAGTACGCCAGGCGTATCTTTCGATACCAGTCAAATCATTCCTAACTGCTATTAACACCTCACCACCCTGTGTTTGAGTTGTTCTACAGTAATCACGGTCGCGGCGCCATACAAGATACCGGTCATCCAATAACTCACTATCATTAATATTATCTGTTAACCAGGTCTCCGTGAATATAATAACGTCGTACGAACTTAATAAAATGTTACGATATACACTATTTTTCTTCGTGCGCAGGCCTCGTACATTTTGATAATATATGTTAACCATTTTTGAACCTCAGAATAACTATATAACCGATTGTTTTAATAAGTCTAAATATGATGAATAGATTCAGAGAAAACCAATAATAACGTAATAAAATGCAGGTAGTCAGTAAAAAATTATAGTAATGTTCTAAACACAGCAGTGCACAGTAGCTTATGACACACAAGTTTGAAAAGACTACGACTAATGAGTTGCGATAAGGAACAATAGAAACGTTGTATAGCCGAATAGGCTTATCTATGCAAGCAAGGCGCCCAAAAAGGTATCTTAAGAATAATGTAATAAGATCCATAATGGCAGACCTGTAAATAACCACATAACAATAACATTTACAAGTGAATATTAAGTTTAACACGGAGCGACACATTAACTTTTGGAATACACTAGTAGCACTCCCGATGATATGGTACTCAATCCTTTTCACATAATTTGGTTTAACACGAACCGAAACCGACTTAATGATATTAGGAACACTATTTATTTTATTTTTATCAGATCCTTTTCTGTTTTCAACACCATTGGTGGCGACGTATCGGTTTTCCTCACATGAATTTTTGAGTGCTTCACCCATGTATATTGAAAATTAGCTTCCGCTGCTGCCTTTTTAACTTTAGCCAATAATGCCTTATTTTGCATTGTTAGGTGGTCGTTCACGTAAATACGTTGATTTCCCGGCAGGTCGATGTGCCCTGAGAAAAGAGCAGAAGCTTTAAACGACAGTCTAGCAGCTGCAATAAAGTTCTCCTTAACGTAACGATTCAAAAAAGACACAATAATGGGCTTCGCATGGTCCTTTTCTCGTGTTGGAACTCTCGTAATAAAATTAATCTGAGCTTTCGAGACCGGGTAATCAATTTTTGTGCCGATTTTTCCAACGAGCTCAAAGAGGTTCTCGTGGTTGGTTTGAGGAATGCCTTTTATTTCGATGTTGTTTAATCTAGTCCACTGCTCCTTCGCATTAGACTCCACCTCTAATTTTTCTAATCGTGCCTGGATGTGATCAACTTGCTCCTGTACCTTCTCCACGCGTATAAGGCGAGTTTCTATATCTTTAATTCTTCCATTAAACTCTTTCAGCTCCCGGTTAGTGTCGCAGAGGGACAACTTGAAGCCAGCTAACTCGGTGCGCAGTTCCGCAATCTCATCTTTTAGGCATTCCAAAGGGGCTAGTTTGTCCGCCAGAGATCTTATTTCTTTCAGTATGAGTGATTCTGTCTCGGGCCTTGGAGACGCTGGGGCTTGGGTGGCGCTTGATAATTTGCATTTGCTGCAGCGCCATGTTAGTTTTCTATCACCCAGTTTTCTGTGACCGGCTTCTGTTATGCCCGCACAATGAAAGTGCAGCTCCCGATTGCAGACTGTGCAGTGGGCTCCATCGGATAGTGGCTCATCGCATGCTCCACACCTAAGGGCGTTCATAACTATGAACGACGTAAGTATGGCGACGTGCGTAACAGAAAAGTTTGACAATCGCTGGAAATTCTATGGTCAACGCTGTATACCCACACTGATAATTGAAAGCGACCGTGCGACTTCGCGACAGAAGCGTGACTGACAACTCGCCACACCAGTTATCATTCTTTTTCAGGTTGGACAAACTGAAAAAATTACGGTTCTCAAAGAAAAATGTGTCAAGCAACAGCAAAAAATAAAACGCCTCAACGAAAGGATTCGAAAGAAAAACAAAAAAATTGCCAATTTGAAAGATATTATAGAAGACCTTCGAAGTAAAAATTGTATTAACATGGAACAGGCTGTTGTGATAGAAGATTTGGCGGGACCAAAAGACTTCTTAAAAAGACAAATTAAGCAGTCCAAAGGTTTACCTGCACCAAATAAATACTCTGAAGAAATCAGAAAGTTCGCACTAACGTTGCATTTTTTATCCCCAAAGGCCTATAATTATATAAGGCGAACTTACAATACATGCTTACCTCATACAAGAACTTTATGCAAATGATACCAACATGTGAATTGCGAACCAGGATTCACGAAAGAAGCATTTGAAACTTTAAAATTAAAAGTGCAGGGAAGTGCACATCCTGTGATATGCTCCTTAGTTTTTGACGAAATGGCCATAAGAAAGTCTCTGACTTGGAAACCAAGAGCTCAGAAATATTATGGTAGAGTTGATCATGGCCACAACCTAGATAATGACAGTGTTGAAGAAGCCAATCAAGCCGTAGTAGTCCTGTTAACATCTATCAACGGCTCATGGAACATACCTATTGGTTATTTTTTAATAACATCCCTTACAGGCGAGCAAAAAAGTATTCTCGTAGGCACTGCTCTAAAGTTGTGCGAATACGTGGGTGTAAAAGTTGTTAGCATTACATGCGACGGACCTGCCGCAAATTTTAGCATGTTCACTTCTCTTGGCTGCGATATTTTAAGAACACAAGACGTTACTAGTTTTGAGAGTGGTAACACTCGCATCCATGTTTTTATCGACCCATGCCACGCAATAAAATTAATTCGTAATGCATTTGGCAAACTTAGAGTATTTATTGACTCATTTGGGCGAAAGGTAGATTTTAAATTTTTAGAAAAAATTTCAGAACTTTAAGAAAAACAGGGCCTACATCTCGCAAATAAAATTAAAAAGCCGCATATATTCTATCACAAACAAAAAATGAAAGTGAAATTGGCGACACAATTGTTCAGTAGCTCAGTGGCAGATGCTCTGGAGTATTGCCGCAATGAATTAAAATTAAAACAATTTGAGGAATGTGGTGGTACTGTCAATTTTATAAACATTATGAACGACGTGTTTGATGTTTTAAACAGCCATTCTATACGTCCGCCAGGATTTCAAAAAGCGATGTGTCCTGCCAATATTGGTTTCATATCAGCTCTATTTGAAGGTGCGACTAATTTCTTCAAAAGTTTAAAACTACCTTCAGGTGAACTTTTGATCAATTCCCGCAGAAAAACCGGTTTCATTGGGTTATTGGTAAACATGAAAAGCGCACTGGCATTGTACAGTTACTTGGTGGAAGACACAAAAATGCTAAAATACATACCACTCTACAAGATCAGCCAAGATCATATCGAGCTCTTCTTCTCGGCTGTGAGAGAGGGGGTTTCAATAATAATCCAAATGCCATTCAATTTCGTGCAGCTTATAAAAAGTTGCTTGTGAGAGCTGAGATTAGGGGTAATAACATTGGGAATTGTACTCCATTGGAACAAGTCAATATATTGATTTGTTCCAGTAAAAATCCTATTCTAGCTGGAGTTGCCCAAGCGTGTAAATAGCCGTGGGTCTCTGCGGATGTAGAACAGTAAATACGACCAAGCACTTGGAGGGAATGCTGGCCCAAAATTGCCTATATTTGTCTGTATAACTTCAAGTTAGGAGTGGTCGGCAGCAGTCGGCGAATGTGGCCCTACTCACAATTTGTAAAACAAGTGGTACCTTACTTTCCGGGCTGTTCTCGATGGTTGCACGTCGAATTGTCGAGTGGCCACTCGTTCTCTTCACACCAACACTCCTGATTATGCTTGTTCAGTAGTTAACGGACGCGGTAAATATGGGTTATTTATTATTCCCGGTGGATCCCCAACGTTTACGGGATTTACTCGGGATTTTAGCGTATTTGCGGGGACGATATTATTTTAAGACATTAATTTAGTCTGCGGTGAGATGCGCGCTGTGCCTCGCGGCGTTAGACACACACACACACTGACGTCAAACTGACGTGACGTCGATTGTTGCATTTTAAATTGTCTATAACTCGCGTAAAGCCGGCCACTCACGTCTGTCTGACAAATTAAAGCGAGACACACACGCGACGTGATACCAACCCCACCCAACTTGCAGAGTGGCGGCAACTCGCCACACCATGCTCCCCGCCTTGAAAGGTCCAGGAGCTTTCAAAAGCTGCTAATCTATGCGGAGCGAGTGAGGTTCAAGAAGCGGTGATAATATGTAAGCATTAACTTGTTGAAGAGCTTTGAGGGAAATCCAAGCAGCAGTCCGAAACACCATCGCATTGATATAATGCTCGGGAAAAATAATTATCAGTGTCCTAAGAATGAATTGCGGTTCGACTTGACTATGGTAAGTCGAATGAACTAAATTACAACTATGTAATGGCGTACCATTGGAACGTATAATATGAACCCTAAACTAAATTAAACTAAATTACGTAGTAATAATAATCTATTGAGTTGGCAAAGGATACAACTTAGTGACAGGACGTTTATACGTGCCTGACGCGGTTTTTATTGAAGCGACTCGAATTACACCATCCGATCCCGGAAAAACTTCCTCTATGATACCTAATGGCCAAGTCAATGGAGGTACGTTATCTTGACCCAAGAGAACGACAGTACCTATCTCTATAGGGCGATCGGGAGTGCACCACTTCTGGCGAACTTGCAGCGTGTGCAAGTACTCAATTCGCCATTTATTCCAGTAGGATAACACAAGTTGATCCAAGAGCCTTTTGCGGTTGTTTAGGTTTATGTTTTCTTCTGCCAATTCAGAAGAAGGCAAATACGTGAGTGGACTGGACATTAAAAAATGCGCGGGCGTGAGTACCTCCGGATGTGGGTCTGACGAAATGACACTAAGTGGTCGAGAGTTCAAAAGGCACTCAATTTGCACCAATACGGTCGAGAGTTCCTCGTAAGTGAGAAGTTGTTTACCTACGACTCTAAACAAGTGAGTTTTAACACTCTTAATATTCGACTCCCAAATACCTCCGAAGTGTGGAGCTCGCGGCGGTATTCTTGTCCACTCGATGCGTGATTTAAGAAGCTCATTTTTAATATCTGTTTGAACAGTTGAATTTAATAAAAAAGAATAAATATCATCCAATTACGCCTTAGCGCCAACAAAATTGGTACCATTGTCTGAGTACATAACAGACACTGGACCGCGGCGAGAAATGAATCTCTTAAATGCGGATAGGAAAGCCTCAGATGTGAGATCCGAAACAAGCTCGATATGTATGGCTTTAGTCACCATGCATACGAACAAACATAAGTAAAGTTTCTGCGAACGTTGACCTCTACGTCGAATAGGTATATAAGCAAGCGGCCCGGCGAAATCTACACCGGTGTGTACAAAGGCTTTAGCATCACGGACGCGGTATCCAGGAAGTTCAGCCATTTTGGGTACTGGATGCTTAGGATTTAGACGGAAACAAGTATTACATTTCCGACAACGAGAACGTATAACCGTTCGGCCATCCAATATCCAAAACCGCTGCCTTATAATGGACATCAATAACCCTGGGCCCGTATGGCAGTACGTATTGTGATAGTGATCGATAATTAGATCGACTACGCGGTCGCGTTTAGGTAAAAGCGCGGGATGCTTGGCTTCATACGGTAAGTCAGATTTAGACAATCTGCCCCCAATACGTAAGATTCCGAAGCTATCAATGAAGACAGATAAACAGCGCAACTTCTTAGCTGGAAGTTCACCTGCTTTAATTAAATTTAAATCGCTCGCAAAATGTAAACTTTGAACTAATCGAACAATGAAATTTTCGGCGGTTTGAATGTTTTCAACAGAACTATGACTATGTAGTCTGTTTGTAAATTTAAGAATGTACATAAATACACGTAACAATTTATTCCATGAGCAAACACGGTCAGCTATAGTATCTAAAATACGCGGTTCAGTATTCGAAGTTTCTACAAGAAAAACCTTTGATTTAAACTCCGGCAATGTTTCACATTGAGCAGGAGCGAACTTTAAAGGCCACTCGCTCATGGGCTGATGGAGCCATGTGGGGCCGTTCCACCACAACGAGTGTCTTATTAAATCCGACGGCAGCATGCCGCGAGACAGACAATCGCTAGGATTCTCTTTCCCGGACACGTGACGGAAACAAGCGGCAGGTAAGTTTTCCTGTATTTGAGCAATGCGGTTGCTGACAAAAATAGACCATCTATGGGGAGATGAGTGGATCCACGAGAGAGCTATGGTGGAGTCCGAGAAAGCGTGGACACCTGTAATAGGTACACGAGCGGAAAGTTTTTCCTTGACTACGCGAACAAGTTTAGATAGAAGTAAAGCGGCGACAAGTTCTAATCGCGCTAGCGTTGTTATTTTAGCGGGGGAGACTTTGGACTTTGCACATAAGAGTCGGACAGTGATATCACCAGTAGGGTTGGTAATGTGTAAATAAATACAACAGCCATAACCAGTAAAGCTGGCGTCGCAAAAGGCTACGATGTTCACTACAGCTTCTCTAAAGACGCCAATGTGGCGAGGAACCTTTAGAGAAGAGAGTGAAGGAAAATCGCGCGTAAAAGCGGCAAACCGATTTGTGATAGATTCCGGTGGAACCTCATCCCATCCTACTTTAGCTAACCAAAGTTCCTTGATTAATACCTTCGCGTACAGCACAACGGGTCCTACAAGGCCCAGTACGTCGAACAAGCGGGCAACTAGCGATAGAATCGCGCGCTTCGTGCATTTATCATCCACGGCGATTGTTGTCAAAGAAAAATAATCATCAGCGGGTTCCCAGGTTAATCCAAGGATTTTCAAATTATGGACATCATTATCCATGCCAGAAAAATTAACTGGTAAGTGGTGAGACTCTGGGAGAATCTCTAATAAAGCGGGTGAATTGGTAGCCCATTTGACTAAGTCAAAGGAACCTACCTTCATTAAATCAATTAAATCGCGGGATAGACGCATAGCTGTCTGTTCGTCCGAAACAGAGTAGACGTAGTCGTCCATGTAAAACTGAGTTTCTACCAATTTAAAAGCCTCAGGAAAGCGGTCGCTTTGCTCACACGCCAAGTTACGCAATGTGCGCATCGCTAAATAAGGACTAGGTTTTAGTCCGAAGGGAACGCGGTTAAAATGAAAGGTGCGAATAGGCTCACCTTTGCTAAAACGATACAAGATTCGTAAATATTTGCGGTGGTGCTCTCTTACACCGATACGTAAGAACATTTGTTTTATATCCGCTGTCATCGCGACAGGGACTGTACGAAAATCAAGCAATAACAAAAACAAGTCTGCTTGCAAATTAGGTCCGACATGCAAAATGTCATTGAGCGACAACCTCGAGTGAGTCATATAATCCGCGATAGTTTTATTATTATTCTCGCGTAGGGTCATTAACTTACGCTCGAGCGCAAGCAAGCGCCTAGGGGCGTAGCCGTGCGAGCTACCTAGCCCGCCGGGTGAGCGCGCAAAAGGCAGATCGACAAAGTATCTGCCGTCTTCAGATAAGACTGAAGAATTAAAATTATTTTCACACTCTAATTCGTGCGGACCAATAACGGAACGCGGCGCGGCGCGGCGCGGCGCGGCGGTGGCGGCGAGTGGAATTTCCTCTAGCTCAAAAAACTTATGTAAATTTGACTCGACTTCAATGTCGGCCTGCGCGGTAAACGAAGATGCAATGTGTGTCACATCACTACTACAACAATCAATATCACCCATAAGTACATAACCGAAGCTAGTCAGTATAGCAGGGGGCGCGCGGGTACCTGTTTCGACCCTGTCTCCCAGGTAAATAAAGGGGAACAATTGTGCTCCAAGCACGACGTCTACCGTGCCCGGCACGTTCCAAAGCGGATCAGCGAGCTGCAAGTTACTTAAGTATGACATGTTATCATTGTTATGTAATCTAATTAATTTCGCGGGAAGTCTATCTGTAATACAATCAACAACTAACGCTTGTATCGAAAACTTCGTATGAGGGTCAAACCGAGATTCTATGTTGAGATGAATAAAACCGTGTATTGGTTTCGATGACATTCCAACACCTTGTAAAAATGAATTGCGTAATTTAATTATGGGTAAGTTCAAACGTTTACAACAGTCCACAGTAATTAAATTATTTTGCGATCCGTTATCTAGTAGGCACCGAACCACCTCCTTATCTCTGATGTCGCTATAGTATGCAAATAACTGCGCGGTCGCTAGCAAAATGGTTGACCCAGTTTTAACAGCTGTAGTGAGCGAAACAGATGTATCCTTAGTAGGCGCTTGTGGCTCGGGCGATAATGACTCATGTTTTTCTCGGAAATGTAAGAGAGAATGGTGGTTCTTCTTACAAATTTTACAAACGTTACGTGACTTACATTTAACCAAAGAATGGGATAGACGTAAACAGTTTATACAGCCACGTTTAGCTTTAATAAATTCAAAACGTGCAAGCGGTGTTCTAATATTTTTAAACTGCGGGCAATAGAACAGCTGATGTCGTACGTCATCCTTATCGCAAAGCGTACATTTGCCATTCGAAACCGGTTCATTACGCGACACGAATGACTTAGCGGTGCTATTTTTTGTTTGATGATTCACTGAACTAGACTTAGCGCGCGGTTCCGTCTGTAAATTATTACCGTATGAGCGTTGTAGTACCTTAACATATTCTTGCATGAATGTTATAAACTCCGCATAGGAAGGTAATTCTTTTTCACTCACACGTGATTCAAACTGTAAGACAGTTTGCGCGTCAACCTTTCTTAAACCACAGTGTAATAAAACAAAATCCAGTAAGTCTGGAATGTCTAACTGCTTCAAGGCTGCGACGGACGCTGAATATCGTTCCACAAAAGTATTGAGGCTCGCGGCATTTCCGGCGCATTGTTTAATGTCCAGTATATTATTGAGATAATGAATCCCTAAACTACGCTTATCTTGATACCTTTTTACGAGACTGTTCCACATAACGTTGTATGTATCACCTGTAGGAACAATGCCCGCGGTCAGCTTCAAGGCATCATGAGTCAATTTACTGATCAAGTACTGGACACGCTGCGAGTCAACCAGATCGGTATTTAAATGAACATTGCTTCGAAACATTTCATAAAATATGGGCCAATTTTCCGCTTTACCATCAAACGTTGGCAAATCTATGGGCGGTAATTTTATCCGAGTACCCACTTTGTGTTCCGATGTTTCGTTTTTCGAAAGTATGAGATTACGCTTATATTTAATATTAGAATATAAGTCTTCAATAGAATATAGACTCGAATAGTCTGGTGCGGTTTGGTCAATCTCGAATTGCAATTCATTCATTTGTTCTACTATTTCCTCAAATTTGTTATATTGCTCAGTAATTGTTTCTGACTGCGCTAAGAATGTCTCATTTGAACGTGAATCATAGTTCGAGATGTTTCTGGATTCATTATATATGCGATTAACTCGCTCGAAAATCATTTGTCTTTTAGCGGTAAGCTGAGCCAATTTAGCTTCTTGCTTGCGGGACGCCATTTTGGGGCACTAATAAAGTTATGTGCCTACCTACTGTAATGACTTGTACTTAATTTATACTCAATTTTACTGATGCCTATCCGGCTCGAAGGACCATCTAATGGAGTTGCCCAAGCGTGTAAATAGCCGTGGGTCTCTGCGGATGTAGAACAGTAAATACGACCAAGCACTTGGAGGGAATGCTGGCCCAAAATTGCCTATATTTGTCTGTATAACTTCAAGTTAGGAGTGGTCGGCAGCAGTCGGCGAATGTGGCCCTACTCACAATTTGTAAAACAAGTGGTACCTTACTTTCCGGGCTGTTCTCGATGGTTGCACGTCGAATTGTCGAGTGGCCACTCGTTCTCTTCACACCAACACTCCTGATTATGCTTGTTCAGTAGTTATGGGACGCGGTAAATATGGGTTATTTATTATTCCCGGTGGATCCCCAACGTTTACGGGATTTACTCGGGATTTTAGCGTATTTGCGGGGACGATATTATTTTAAGACATTAATTTAGTCTGCGGTGAGATGCGCGCTGTGCCTCGCGGCGTTAGACACACACACACACTGACGTCAAACTGACGTGACGTCGATTGTTGCATTTTAAATTGTCTATAACTCGCGTAAAGCCGGCCACTCACGTCTGTCTGACAAATTAAAGCGAGACACACACGCGACGTGATACCAACCCCACCCAACTTGCAGAGTGGCGGCAACTCGCCACACCACTAGCTTTAAACGAGCTAACTGACAAAAAAAGTTTTGTAGAGATCACAGAGCATCACAGTGATTTATATGATGCATATTTGGAGTGCATTTTAAATACAGATGCTGATGCGTACACAGACAGGGTCTTAGAATATATATCTGGATTCGTTACGTAAAAGTTGATGCGTACAATCAAATGCGATGTCTGTGTATCGTTATTGATTGGAGTGGAAAACATCAATAGCCTTTAAGAGGAGGACTTAAATATGCTTCTTCTAGTGTCATAGATATTCTTAAAAAGACAGAAAAAATAATTAAAACTAACTTAGAAAAAAAATCAAAACCGGAGCTGTATTATCTGTACATTTTTAATTTCATGTGCGAAGGTTATGATTTAAAGACTTTTTTCCATGCGGATTCTGATCCCGAGCATAACAGTAACCACAAGTTACTCCTCATTAAATCAATAATTAAGACCTTCCTAGATATAAGGTTTAGATATCACGGTCGAAAAACATCTGAAAAAGTGTCACATAGACAGTTTTTAAACAAGCTAATATGGTTTAGAAATGAATAGTTACTAGAGTAACTGCT
This sequence comes from Polia nebulosa, assembly GCA_951329385.1. NCBI lineage: Eukaryota > Metazoa > Arthropoda > Insecta > Lepidoptera > Noctuidae > Polia > Polia nebulosa. The sequence continues at coordinate 30,769,873 of OX589598.1, forward strand.
TTTGCATGCCAACTATAATAATCAAATGTTATATTTTAATCATTCATCTGCCTAGCCTTTTCCCAACTATCTTGGGGTCGGCTTCCAGTCTAACCGGATGCAGCTGAATACTGAAATGATGGTGATGATGATGAATTAAAGCCATATTCAATCGGTGAAGGGCATGATCACGTAAATCATCTCCCAAAAAAGTTCCAATAGTGATCACTCAATCAATCTGCCTTGCCTTTTCCTAACTATCTTGGGGTCAGCTTCCAGTCTAACCGGGTGCAGCTAAATACCAGTATTTTACATGGAGCGACTGCCTATCTGACCTCCAAAACCCAGTTACTGGGTAATACGATACCCCTTGGTAAGACTGGATGTCAGACTTTCGGGCTTTTGACGACCCGTAACGACTGTCAAAGATCCACGATTGACAGCCGGGATCAACGGCTTAATGTGCTCTCCGAGACACGGAGGAGTCTCGGTATGTAAAGATGGTCACCCATCCATGGACCAACCCCGGCAAGCGTAGCTTAACCTGATAGATCGACCCGTGCGGCTGTTATTACTTTAGCCACGAGCTCCTCTTATTTTTTTGTATTTAGTTATATTTTGATCATTATTACACCAATCAACAAATATAAAAAAAAAAATCATATTTTATTTTATTTTACTCCTTCACTCATCAACACAATATATATATTCTTAGAGGATTTGTCAGCTGACAAGGCAGGGATATCACGTGATCGTTGTGACGCAGCCGGTGGAGAGGGCAACACTTCGTGAGAGGGACGCTCGAGTGCCTCGGTCACTTTTTTGCTCGGGAGCTCGGGTGCGACGGACGGTTCTTAGTGTTGAATTATTTTTTTGTGTGGTTTTTCGTTATAGTGATTTGTTTCTTTGTTTTTTTATTTTAAAATAAATACTTCTAGGTAGTTGCGTTTCTTTTTAAAAAAACTAATTGAGTTTCTGGTCCTTAAGATCAGAAGTGGGATAACCACGCGTTCTAAGCCGTTTTTGCCATCTAAATACCTAAGTGCTTGGTTATTTTATCCTGTCAAAGTGAAGTGTTATACTTGTAAAGTGCAGACTTCTCAACCGTATATAAGTTTTGTTTCCTTATAAAATGTTGAGTGTGTCTCTGTTCAGAGGACGTAAAGACTCATTGGAGCGATAATTTGCTAGTCTCGGTTCTTACGAATTGCGCCGGAATAGTTTTAATTACACGCCACTTTTTATCACGCACTACCCTCAAAATAGATTGATAGACCATAGCGACAGATTTTATAAGCATCAGTGTGTTGCGTAGAACTCGTGGCAGTTCTCGTTCTTGTAGATCAGTGTTTTTCAAACTGTAGGTTGCGACTCGCGACCCCAGGGGGTTCCAAAGTTTTGCTTGACCTCACGGTCGCAAGCCAAGTAAAAATAAAAAGCGAGGATTGCTAGTCTTGCACTAGAAGAAGGCCCATGCCTGTTCATTTTTCAATATTTTTAAAATCTTTGTTCTATTTTTGTCACGCAAATAGTGTGATCTGAAACATAATATTCGACTTAGATGTTTAGGTTTAAGAATAGATCACAAGAGTGCATTACGCCCGCTCGCTCACCGCATTGTTACGGTCCTAGAGGGTAGTCACAATTTTTTTTTTACTTAATAATTGGTCGCGTGTTCAAAAGTATTGAAAAGTGGATATTGCAAAACTTGACGACTTGTGTGACGGTGCTCTTGGTCGAATTCTTATGAGGTTAGAAGTTATTGAGCGTAAGTTACCGAGTATCAATTAGTGAACGTCCGTTGCATTCAAATACCGAAAGACAGTTATTTTCATCCATTACGGTTGAACGAACCCCTGATTGCAAACAATGTTCAAGTTTTAAAGCGGCTACACTTTTTAAGTTGAAAACTACCTACCTGTAGAAGTTTTAACTCTGGCGGGTTTGACATTCCTTTTTCGGGAAGGTAAGTCAGTAGTTACCACGGGTGACTGATTGTACATGGTCAGGTACGGCCAAGCCCAGGGAAAGTGAATACTCTCGTTCGATCACCGGAACCTACTAACGTTACCGGTCCTGTAGTTTCTGGGGCTTGCAAGCTATTTTCGCTGTTAAATTGCAGGCCATGCCTCTTAAGACAGTCAGTGTCAGCTGACAAGGCAGGGATATCACGTGATCGTTGTGACGCAGCCGGTGGAGAGGGCAACACTTCGTGAGAGGGACGCTCGAGTGCCTCGGTCACTTTTTTGCTCGGGAGCTCGGGTGCGACGGACGGTTCTTAGTGTTGAATTATTTTTTTGTGTGGTTTTTCGTTATAGTGATTTGTTTCTTTGTTTTTTTATTTTAAAATAAATACTTCTAGGTAGTTGCGTTTCTTTTTAAAAAACTAATTGAGTTTCTGGTCCTTAAGATCAGAAGTGGGATAACCACGCGTTCTAAGCCGTTTTTGCCATCTAAATACCTAAGTGCTTGGTTATTTTATCCTGTCAAAGTGAACGTTAAAGTGAAGTGTTGTACTTGTAAAGTGCAGACTTCTCAACCGTATATAAGTTTTGTTTCCTTATAAAATGTTGAGTGTGTCTCTGTTCAGAGGACGTAAAGACTCATTGGAGCGATAATTTGCTAGTCTCGGTTCTTACGAATTGCGCCGGAATAGTTTTAATTACACGCCACTTTTTATCACGCACTACCCTCAAAATAGATTGATAGACCATAGCGACAGATTTTATAAGCATCAGTGTGTTGCGTAGAACTCGTGGCAGTTCTTGTTCTTGTAGATCAGTGTTTTTCAAACTGTAGGTCGATACTCGCGACCCCAGGGGGTTCCAAAGTTTTGCTTGACCTCACGGTCGCAAGCCAAGTAAAAATAAAAAGCGAGGATTGCTAGTCTTGCACTAGAAGAAGGCCCATGCCTGTTCATTTTTCAATATTTTTAAAATCTTTGTTCTATTTTTGTCACGCAAATAGTGTGATCTGAAACATAATATTCGACTTAGATGTTTAGGTTTAAGAATAGATCACAAGAGTGCATTACGCCCGCTCGCTCACCGCATTGTTACGGTCCTAGAGGGTAGTCCCAATTTTTTTTTTACTTAATAATTGGTCGCGTGTTCAAAAGTATTGAAAAGTGGATATTGCAAAACTTGACGACTTGTGTGACGGTGCTCTTGGTCGAATTCTTATGAGGTTAGAAGTTATTGAGCGTAAGTTACCGAGTATCAATTAGTGAACGTCCGTTGCATTCAAATACCGAAAGACAGTTATTTTCATCCATTACGGTTGAACGAACCCCTGATTGCAAACAATGTTCAAGTTTTAAAGCGGCTACACTTTTTAAGTTGAAAACTACCTACCTGTAGAAGTTTTAACTCTGGCGGGTTTGACATTCCTTTTTCGGGAAGGTAAGTCAGTAGTTACCACGGGCGACTGATTGTACATGGTCAGGTACGGCCAAGCCCAGGGAAAGTGAATACTCTCGTTCGATCACCGGAACCTACTAACGTTACCGGTCCTGTAGTTTCTGGGGCTTGCAAGCTATTTTCGCTGTTAAATTGCAGGCCATGCCTCTTAAGACAGCGAGCATATCAAGGCTGCTGAGGAAGGGTAAACCTATTTTGTGTGGCGCTGAGCAGTATGCTGCTAGCGACTACCCACATAATAAACTGCTTGACTAACGAACCGGTTTTAGCAATATTTGTTATCAGTGTCCCATGGAACTTCATACATATGCCAGTGCTATTGGAGTTGTGTGATTTGGGTGACTTCCATGGATGGGTGACTGATTCATTACATACCGAGACTCCTCCGTGCCTCGGATTGGACCTGTTTCAGGATTATGCAGACCAGATGTGCAGTCGCTCCGTGTGTGCTGCACATGGTGTGTGCCGCGAGACGCGCATGGTGTGCGCTCCGTGGTGCGTGCTGACGTGCTTCATGGTGCACATGGAATGCGCTATGTCATGCGCAGTGTCGCGCGTCGTGGTGCGCTGTGGTGCGCTTCATGGTGCGCAAGGTGCCTGCAATGCCTATGGCGGGCAATGCAATGCCTATGGCTTGCACTTCGTGGTGCGCGGTGATGCGCTGCGTAAAGCGCTATGGTGTGCGCTGCGTGAAGCGCTATGGTGTGCGCTGCGTGAAGCGCTATGGTGTGCGCTGCGTGAAGCGCTATGGTGTCCGCTGCGTGAAGCGCTATGGTGTGCGCTGCGTGAAGCGCTATGCTGTGCGCTGTGTGATGCGCATGGCGTGCGCCACGTGATGCGCATGGTGTGCGGTCCGTGGTGCGCGCTGGCCACTTCATGGTGCGCTGAGTGTGCGCTCCGTGGTGCGCAGTGAGGCGCTGGGAGTGCGCTCCGTGGTGCGCAGTGAGGCGCTTCATGGTGCGCATAGAATGCACTATATGGTGTGCTGTGCTGCGCTGCGTGGTGCGCATGGTTTGCGCTCCGTGGAGAGATGCCGACTTGATGCCTGTGTCTTCATGACGCATTGCTCAGTACCGCGGGCATATGAGAGACATGCGGACTCTATGCCTCTGTCTTTATGACGTGGTTGGTAAGTGACGACAAGCAAACGTGGAGCCTCTGTCGTGGTTACGTTGATGAGCAAGCTAACGTTTGGGCCTCTGTCTCAATGACGCAATGTGTCACAAATTCATAGTAAGCATAACCTTTGGGCCTCTACTATCTATTCGTAAAAACGACAAGCGAACGTTTAGGCCTCTGCCGATAACAATGTATTGCGAGTGATGGAAATCAGGATTCTATCATTAGCTATGCACTGAATGTCTTGGGTTTGAAGCTGTTTCAACTTTAAAAATCACTATTGATGGTCCTTGTTGCTGGCCCTTGAGTGCACGCTTGCGCCTGGAACACTGGACAAATTCGTGAATCCTCACTTATGAAACTACTTCAGGCTGAATAAGCTTCAAACCATAGTGGTCATGTTATATAATTACTCATGTACTCTTAGATATTGATGATGGTCAAAATAATGATGATGGCCAGGTTGTAAGAGGTGGATCTGATGGGAATGAAGTTGCGGTCGAGAACGTCACGCTATCAGGAACGGCCGTGTTAGATATTCCCCCTTCCAACCTACCCGGAACGAGTGGAAGTGTATAAAAAGGCATGGCGCGCTGTCAACGGGCTCTCATTCTAACCGAGAAGCGCTCCTTACGCTGAGAAGACAGAGGGCATCTGAGTTGCTTGCTGAAAATCAGTAGTGACAAGACGCGTACGTGAATGAGCGTCGTCGACAGCCGCGTACATTTGCTGTCGGCAGTTTTGTGTTTGTTAGTAAGGGATCCCAAAGCACTGGGCAGTTGGACTCTGGGATGCGCGGCCCCTATAAGGTCGTGCAAGCGCTACCACATCACCGATATGAGCTCGAGCTATTGGCTGGCTCGTACGGAAAAAAGACTCAGACCGCCGCAGAACACATGGTTCAATGGCGTGGTGAGTGGACCCCGGATGCGTGTGCAGCGTTTTTCGGTAATAGTGAGTAATTTAAGCAGCCCCGACATTGTGGCAGCGTTATTACTCATTGCTCCGACATTGTGGCATTTGTGTTTATTATAGCCCCGACATTGTGGCTGTTGCCCCGACATTGTGGCAATTTTAGTTCCTAGAGCCCCGACATTGTGGCTGTTTGCCCCGACATTGTGGCAATTTTATTTCCTAGAGCCCCGACATTGTGGCTGTTTGCCCCGACATTGTGGCAATTCTGTTTATTATGGCCTCGACATTATGGCCAGCTGGAACCCCGATAGTGGTTGCCAGACGATGTAGTGGTTGTTTCGGTAATGATTGAGGTCCGGAACTCTTTCATTGGCGAATACAATCTACAAACTGCTGCCTATTTTAGTGCAATTAATTGTAATTTCATTACAATGGGCAGTTAAAAGTTCACACTTTTAGAACATTTCATGCAAGACTTGTCTTTATTATCTTTTAGAAGACGAGTCTACCAATGAGGACCAAAGTGGTGAAGACCAGGCGCAGAACAACCTATCTTTGGAGGATGGACCAAGCGAGGACCAGCAAGCAATGCCAGCAAACCAAGCTGATGAGGTCGTTGAGCTGTCAGGAACGGCCGTCTTAGAGGATTTGTCAGCTGACAAGGCAGGGATATCACGTGATCGTGGTGACGCAGCCGGTGGAGAGGGCAACACTTCGTGAGAGGGGCGCTCGAGTGCCTCGGTCACTTTTTTTGCTCGGGAGCTCGGGTGCGACGGACGGTTCTTAGTGTTGAATTATTTTTTTGTGTGGTTTTCCGTTATAGTGATTTGTTTCTTTGTTTTGTTATTTTAAAATAAATACTTCTAGGTAGCTTTGCGTTTCTTTTTAAAAAACTAATTGAGCTTCCGGTTCTTAAGAATATATATATATATTATCTTCTCCCTAGTTATTATCATATTTGTTTAATGGTGTAATAATGATTAAAATATAACATTTGATTATTATAGTTGGCATACAAAAGCAGTTACTCAGTACCTATTCATTTCTAAACAATATTAGCTTGTTCAAAAACTGTCTATGTGACACTTTTTCAGATGTTTTTCGACCGTGATATCTATACCTTATATCTAGGATGGTCTTAATTATTGATTTAATGAGGAGTAACTTGTGGTTACTGTTATGCTCGGGATCAGAATCCGCATGGAAAAAAGTCTTTAAATCATAAACTTCGCACATGAATTTAAAAATGTACAGATAATACAGCTCCGGTTTCGATTTCTTTTCTAAGTGAGTTTTAATTATTTTTTCTGTCTTTTTAAGAATATCTATGACACTAGAAGAAGCTTTAAGTCTTCCTCTTGATTTTATGTAAATCAGGCTATTGATGTTTTCCTCTCCAATCAATAACGATACACAGACATCGCATTTGATTGTACGCATCAACTTTTTCGTAACGAATCCAGATATATATTCTAAAACCCTGTCTGTGTACGCATCAGCATCTGTATTTAAAATGCATGTCTATCTTAAAATCTGTGATCTCTACAAAACTTTTTTTGTCAGTTAGCTCGTTTAAAGCTAGAATAGGATTTTTACTGGAACAAGTCAATATATTGACTTGTTCCGATGGAGTACAATTCCCAATGCCATTATCCCTAATCTCAGCTCTCACAAGCAACTTGTTATAAGCTGCACGAAATTGAATGGCATTTGGATTATTATTGAAACCCCCTCTTGCTCTCACAGCCGAGAAGAAGAGCTCGATATGATCTTGGCTGATGTTGTAGAGTGGTATATATTTCAGCATTTTTGTGTCTTCCACCAAGTAACTGTACAATGCCAGTGCGCTTTTCATGTTTATCAATAACCCAATGAAACCGGTTTTTCTGCGGGAATTGATCAAAAGTTCACCTGAAGGTAGTTTTAAACTTTTGAAGAAATTAGTCGCACCTTCAAATAGAGCTGATATGAAACCAATATTGGCAGGACACATCGCTTTTTTAAATGCTGGCGGACGTATAGAATGGCTGTTTAAAACATCAAACACGTCGTTCATGATGTTTATAAAATTGACAGTGCCACCACATTCTTCAAATTGTTTTAATTTTAATTCATTGCGGCAATACTCCAGAGCATCTGCCACTGAGCGACTGAACAATTGTGTCGCCAACTTCACTAAAACTCACTAAGAAAAAAAAACGAAACCGGAGCTGTATTATCTGTACATTTTTAAATTCATGTGCGAAGTTTATGATTTAAAGACTTTTTTTCATGCAGATTCTGATCCCGAGCATAACAGTAACAACTAGTTACTCCTCATTAAATCAATAATTAAGACCTTCCTAGATATAAGGTTTAGATATCACGGTCGAAAAACATCTGAAAAAGTGTCACATAGACAGTTTTTGAACAAGCTAATATTGTTTAGATATGGATAGGTACTAGAGTAACTGCTTTTGTATGCCAACTATAATAATCAAATGTTATATTTTAATCATTATTACACCAGTAAACAAATTAAAAAAAAAAAAACTTTTTTTTTTTTACTCCTTCGCTCATCAACACAATATATATATATATTATCTTCTCCCTAGTTATTATCATGTTTTTCAATAGGATTCTAATATCTAACAGAAGCTATTGCTACGTGCTAGATAATTTGGATTGGAAGGCCAGATCCAATCTAGAGGTAAAATAAGCGAAAGCACATTTTCTTGGGCATATGGATCTATATCTCTTCACGCTAGTTTCCTTCAATACGTAAACGTGATGCAAATAAAAAGTTTTATTTAATTCTGTGCAGAAAAACGACGAGTTTTATTCTCAGATAATAGAAGGATTTCTAGCAAGACACGTAGGAATCTAGTTTCAATACTCGTATCTAGTATCAGCACTCGTTATAGTAACACATTATGTTACTGGATTGATACAACCCTAGCAATGGCAGCCATTTTAAGAGACATTATGAGTTGTAGGTATGCATCTTTTTTTTGTAGGTATTTCCAGTCCATATATTTATATGTCTATGCTATAATATGATGCAATTATGTATCCTGACAGTCCAAGAAATGTCACCAGTCGAACAATTTAAACAATTTTTAGTGTTTCGAACATCCGAATGTAAAAACGGAACCCTTATGGGATCACTCGTGTATCTATCTGTCTGTCTGCCCGTCTGTCCGTCTGTCACAGCCAATTTAACCCGAATCACTGGCCCGATTAAAATGAAATTACCGTACCATAGGACTAATTCAAAGGGTTCAAAATGCTGTCTGTCTGGCTTTCTGTCCGTCTGTCCGTCTGTAACAGCCAATTTACTCCGAATCTACTGGCCCGATTAATTTTAAATTCGCTACAAAAGTGTATTTCTGTGACCCAAACACGGGCGAGTAACGCATATTAATTAATTTGGAATATAATATGGGGGTCACTTTTCGGGTGAAAATCGGATAATTTAAAAATAAAGTTTTACAAACTGTACCTTGCGACATATTATATGGAAGTGCGCATTGTTAGGATCTCAAATATATTTATTTCATCATTTAAAGTTTAATCGTTTTATATATTTATGAAAATAAACGAAAATTTACCATTCCCACCCTTATCTACGAAAGTACTGAGTTTAATTTTTTTAATATAAGAAATAGTTCTTTACTTATAGACTACAGGAAAACATATGAGTGTGAGAAGTGTGAGATTTCTTCATTATCATTCGTCGTCGCGCGGTAACACTGTTTCGAATTTATATACGACCCCTGGGCAGGAACCTCCTACTACTTGAAGTCGGTTTACCTAGATAAGTTCTAATAGTAGTAAAAAGTTCAAAGTACTTTTAACTAAACAACAATCAATAACCCACAACATTATTCTAAGTAAGCTGTCCTTTACGTCCCACTGCTTCGACACGGGCCTCTTATAATTAGTTTTTTTTAGTAATGTGCCTTCTTAGGTTTGAACGCACGATCTTCGACGCGTAAGTCGGGCCGTACCCGTTACCAGTGAACCACCACTGCTCATCGTCAACAGTGTCGACTGCCGTCATAATAATTATATTGTTACCCGAGTTATTTTAATTTTGCGATATCTCGGAAGATGTTCGTCTAAACTATAAGTGTTAAGGATAATTTATGTCTAAATTCTAATACTCAAGCTGACTATTATATTTATTTACAGAAGGAATAAAAGAATGTTGTTAAAAACCCCTTCGCAAATTAATCATTGTATAATACAATTAAACCTATTGTTGCGTCTCCTTTAAAATGGTTTTTGTGAGTAAACCTTAAAAAATAGACACATACTATCCCGGACTTTTTATAGCACTTTTTGAGTTACATTAATTACATTAATTTCATGTAACGTGAATTATTTGGGCAGCGCATGCCATGAAATCTTTCAAAAGTCACGACTTTTTCCGACTTAGTTCACGAATATCCTCATAACTTATATAGTATTGCATACTGACATAATTATTAAAATACGAGAATTGGTTCCGCAGATTACCGTCCATATTTATAACAACTCACAAAAATTGCTCTCTCTCACGAATATTTGGTTTGATTACAAAACATAATAAAAACTACCCTGTCCTTTTTAAGGAGGTTTAAATTTATCTTATTTCTGTTTTGCACACTGTATAAGCTCAAAACTTTATTACCAAACTCTTACTACATGTTGTTGAAATCATACTTACTTGTTGGGCAGAAAATTTCAAATTAAACTTGTTGATGAGGTTTCTCGGTTGTATGACATTGGGGCCTCTGTACCTCAAGGCGCCGTGCTCGGTTGTGTCCTATACTCAATAAATACAGCAGATCTACCTTGGAGTGAGAATATAGTAACGGCAACATACGCAGATGATACTGCCTGTCTAGTCAGCCACAACGACCCTGCTCTAGCAGCAGAAATGCTACAAACTCGTCTATATAAAATAGATGAGTGGCTGGAAATGTGGAGAATCAAACCAAGTGTATCTAAGTCCCAACAAATCACATTCACAATTCGTAGAGGAGAATGTCCAACTGTAACACTAAGAGGTGAGCAACTACCCAAAGAAAACTATGTGAGATACCTTGAGCACTACAGGCCTATTTCTCTGGCAACGGTCACAGAAAAGTTAATAACTTTGTTCAGTTGTACGACGCTCAGTTCAGATTTTGTGCCGGACCCTCTACTGAGAGTGCCATCTTGAGTTTAAAGTGGGCTGTCAGGTACTAATCTGACATAAAAACACCTACGTTTGCTTGCTTCCTCGACCTCTGTAGAGCCTTTGATCTGGTTTCATACGGCATAGGAAATTAGAGAAAGCTGGAGTTCCTCCAGAGTTGATAAACACCTTGAAATACTGGTATGGAGGCCAGAACAATCAGGTACTTTGGTCCGGGGCTTTGTCTAAGCCGTATGGGTTGGAGTGCGGGGTGAGGCAGTTGACTTCGCCTACGCTCTTCAATCTATACGTCAATGAGCTAATCGAGGCGCTTAGCAGAGAGCGTGCCAGCTGTTACGCTGATGATATGGCGCTGCTGAGCGCCTCGGTCTGTGGCCTTAGGACGTTTGTTGACCATCTGTGAAGAATATGCCAAACTTCATGGATTGATTTACAATGTCAGTAAAAGCGAAGTCATGGTCTTGGGGTCAGCGGTCGAGATTGTGTTCCAATGCCTCCAGTCAAGTAGAACGGTATTTCACTTTTGAGAGTATATCAGGTGAAGTACCTGGGATATATTTGGACTGCTGACCTCAAGGATGATGCTGATATTGAAAGGGAGAGAAGAGCGCTGTCGGTGAGAACTAACATGATCGCTCGCAGGTTTGCACGGTGTTCTATAGAGGTTAAAAAAACATTATTTCGTGCATATTGCACCTCATTTTATACGTGCAGCAGGTAGATTACACTCGGAAATCGTACAGTGCTCTTTGCATTCAACATAATAATGCGTTCCGGGTGTTTACGGGGCTGTTCCGCTTCTGTGGCGCATCAGGGATGTTTGCTGAAGCTTGTATTGCTTCTACGCAACGATGCGAAAAAGATGCGCCTCCCTGGTACGCCGGGTGTGGGCCGGCCCCAACATTACTCTGCTGTATGTCGCGAGCAGACTGGACTGTTTGTGCATGAATCGCTGCTGCAAGCATTCTACCTCGGTGTTGGGCTTGTAGTAGGGTTTCACTCACCTTTATATGTGTTAGATTAAGTGTATAGATTAAGTTTACTAACATAGTTTTTATGGAATATTATTACCAACAAATTGAGTCTTTGTAACTTTGAATAAATAAATGTTATTATTAATAAAATAAATTAAAATTAAAATGTTTATTGTGTCTCAAACGGTTACATTTAAAAATGTGAATGAAACAGCGCCAGTAAGTAATTAATAACACTTGTGTTGGGGTTGTTTCGCTCCTTCCCTTAATTAACGTTAATAATATTGAGACTTAAAAATTATCTCTCATTTAAGGATAAAATTATAATTATTAGTAACATACCCTCCACAGCTATCCACGGCGATATCACAGCAGAAGTTATCCAACGTAACTAAGAGATTTCCGTCATCTGCTTTGTTAGAAGATGCAGGATTTAATGAGAATGAGTATATGCTCTGATATTGCTTCCAAATGAGTAATTGTGTGACCGGGTCGTAGACGACCCTCACCACGTATCCGTCTGAATCTGTCGTAACTAAAGGTTGTATTTTCCTGGTTGATAGGTCAAAGCTGGATATGGACACGTTCGGGAAGCTATAGTCGTATGTAAACAGCACCCTGTAGTGAACTGGATCGTAAATTATTGAAGTGGTACGAATGTCTTCTGTGTGCGTTAATGTTCCGTTGTAATAAAAATTTAGTCTTTCGTCTTCGCCCACGACGATGTCTGAAACATAAATAATTTTCTTTTTTATCTGATTGCTAAATAGATCAATAAATAGGTACGCTGCTTATTCAAATGGTTTCCAAATTACTTGTATTCCCGCCAGTCTATTTAACACTCAATAACTACGTTTGCTAGTAATTACTTACAATAAATACCAATGTAGTTCATATTAACAACAACGAATGAGAACTTTCAAGAGTTGCACTGTATGGGGCTTATTGTTACTAAACCCTTTACTTGGCACGGTAAGGGTTTAAAAAATTCTGAAACTTCAAGTTATGTATTTTCGTTATTTTGTTATTGATCTAAACTAAAATATAAATGAATAAGGAACAACAAAACAAACCCGTTTTCTTAAGCTGTTGCTTAAGAAACTAGGGCTTAGGTTAACGAAAATAACCACAAAAAGAAGTTGGCAAATTGTCAAATGTGATTGGCTGAATGAATTTTCAACCGCCAATTGTATCACTTGACTTGCATTTTATTTTTGACGTGAACATAAATTTCTTTCAAGAAACCGAGGGTAAGATATGTAGTTATCGCATGTTATATCTGATACTCATTTTATAACAGTCCTCCAGTGCGAATTTAGAGACTAGGTGTGTGCGCAAACACAGGTGTCACTCTCTGTTCCCTCACTCTCGTAGTCCGATGGGACGACAGTTAGACTCGACCGAAGAGAGATCAGGTGCAGGACCGACGGCTTAACGTGCTTTCTGAGCATGGGTTTGTTACACCGGCAACCACTAACGTTCGGGAAGCCTATAAGAAAAACCCAATAAAACATGGACCGAAATCGAACACTGGACCGCACGCTCGGTGGTCGCAATCGCGAGACCAACGGGGCAGTTCGCGACACTCAAATACGATGGGTTGGTATCTATGCACTATTTTGTTTGGTGATTATGCAAACTTTTTGCAGTATTTAGGTCCATTCACAAAAATGTATAATTTCCGAATCACAGAATCGAGTTAGTTTTCCATCGATTAGCAAAGTACGATGTAACATCCTTGTGTCACATTGTATTCACACTGTATTTCCGAATGCATACAACCCTAAACTCTTCAAAGTTAGAGTGAACAGGCTTCTTCTGGGTAAGCTTGCTTAATCGTCGACTTTGTATCTGTCACCTCTGACCTAGACTAGAGTCAAGAGCAAACCCATTTAAAATAAAAAATAAAACATTGCCAACTCCTCATTGATTTAATAAACACTTTCTGACGTAAGATATTTGATTTATTAATTTTAACAATTACTTAATCAATCTCTTTTTATATGAACTTTTAATTTCTACTTTAATTTAACCTGTGTCCCTTTGTAATTTTAAATATTGACAAACATTTAATTTAATTAGAAATGACGGTAAAAACAAAAACCCGACTACAAAAAAATCGCGCTCTGACAAGTATGAAATAAGAAGAAGCATGATGTACATACTAGAGGAGAGCCGTGGTCGTATGCCACTTTATCATAAACATCACACTTTTATAATGCCAATGTGTTGTACACAACCCGCATGTGGCATACGACCAAGATCATACTCTAAAAAAAAAAAAAAAAAAAAAAAAAAAAACAAATTTAGGTTTTTGTTTTGTAACTTATTACCCGACTGCACGACGCAAAGGAGGGTAATGTGTTTATCAGCCTGTGTAAGAATATAATTATCATAGTGTAATAAAAAAGACAGGACACAAGATTTCAACCTGAACTGTTGTTGACTATGAGATGTTTTAATGGATCCCTAATTTTAGCCGCAAAGCATGCTTTAAACTGACGTATAATTAAAGCTACCTTAATATCAGAAATTGGAATTTCCATTAGATGCTCAAAATGTCACGCAGACAACTTTTTTATTTAAAAAAAAAAATACGTTGCCCCACACTAGGAATTACTCCTGTACCGTGGGTGCGTTCACAAACATGTAAACTCACATACACAAGACACACCCCAACTTTAAAGCTAAAGTTTATACCAGTCGGTTAGATTCAAAAATAGCGCCGACGATAAGGTTAAAGTAATTTAGGGAACTTATAGTAAAAAAGTACTGATCCTGGCGTAGAATACAGATCTGTGCTCTGACGAACACCCGTCTAGCAGCGGTTCTCGGAGTATTCAAATAAACGGTCGCACGTCGCACACCGCCGTTAGCGCCAAATCGTGGCCGTCCTAGACCGCTAGGATAGAGGGTGAGTGGTGGCGGATGGCTTTATGTTTTGAAGGTTATTATTATGTACTTATCACTCGTAGGGTTTTTACTGGTTTTAAGTTTTTTTTTAATTCTCTAAAAATAATAATACTATTATTTTTAACTTATTAAAAATCGCTTTTACGTTGTATTTTGTCTCTTAGATCAGTGCCGTAAGAAAGCAAAGAAAGCCTGATTGGATCAGAATTTTGCGAATTTGATCTTACTATTATGGAATCACACATCAAGATTTGGGCTGAATAATAATAATAATAATAATAATAATAATTTATTAGCATAAATACACGTTTGACACAAAATTACAAGTTACAGTAAAATTAAAATAAAACGATACTTGCACCTATTGCTCGCGCACACAATCTTCAGATGATCAGTGTGACCTGACAATTGCTAAATAAACTACGGCGACTAAACTACTGAGCCTGGCTGTAAGCAAGTAATTGGGCTTTTATAAGAATATTTATCAAGAGAAAATTACTTAAATTAGCAATGGAAGGTGAATTTAGGGTTTTTTACTACCAATACATGCAGTTGCCGGCCGCCTGGGAGTTGGAACAACTCCGAGGCTACCGTGTTGTTAGACTGTTATTGGGTAGCAAAATGCGTCATGAAATCTTCGAGGAGAGGACGGTATTTAACAAAATTTACATCGTATAGTAAAACCAGTGTCTAAAGAAAAATATTAAGAAGAAATATATAAAATTATGTGCTATATTAGAGACGTGGTGGTAAAGACTGGAGAGTGTTGGCCTGAAATTGAGCAGAACCAAAACAGAATATCTGTTCTGTGATTTCGGTGGTCTCTCCAGTCCTAAGCCTGTAGCTCTCAACGGAACGCCTATACCGATCTGCTCTGACTTTCGGTACCTCGGGTTGCTTGTTCAGGGGGATGGCGATATAGACCGAAACGTAACGCACAGGAACGCACATTGGCAGAAAAAGTCGTGTTGCGCCGACCCCAAGTAACATGAAATAAGGGCAGGAAGATGATGATGTGATATCAAGTGCTGTGCACTAAAGAAAAAGAAAGAAAGAAAATACATTTATTGGCTACAGTTAGAGGCACACAACAAAAACGAAACAGAAACAAAATAAAAAAAAAACCGTGTCATTTGAGCACAAAAGAAAAAAATAATATAAGATAGGTACCTACTTAAAATAAAAAAATAAAAGTAACAACGGAAAAAAAAAGAAGTGAAGTGTGCGCCTCACGGCTGCGCCAAATAGGTCCAGTTTAGCTTAGATGCCAGACAACTAGTGCCTGACGCTGATTTTCAACAGGACCCGAGGTGTCACGGACGTAAAACAGTCTGTTTTAAAGTCTCTTTACCCTTATAATTCCGATGACAACCCGGGCTGTCACCGGGCTTCTTCGACAACCCAAGGTTAATCTCATGAGCCATTGTTTTCATATGTACTACTTACTGATGAAATTTTTTTATATATATTTTTTTTTTTAATATTCGTTTTTGACATGAATACTTGTACAGTATTATGTATATTATATTTTAATTTTTTTTTTATTGACATTTTATTATTATTTTTTTTTTTTTACTTGAATACTTTGTTAAGTATTATATTTATTTTTATTTTTAACCGACGAAAAAAAGGAGGAGGTTCTCAATTCTTCATCTCATTCAATTCAATGTTTTTTTTTTTTTGTGTATGTTCAGCCATCACTCCGTCATTTATGAAACGATTATGATTATTCTTTTTTTTTTAGATAGGGTACAGCTCAAGGGTGGTCCCATGTCAAGGAAATCAGGATCTGACAATGGAATCCTGACAAAATTGAGAGAAAACCTCGAAAATTGTGGGCACGTTTAGCGTTTCTGTATGTATGTTCGGCTCTCACTCCGTTATTTATGAACCGATTTTGATGATTCTTTTTTTCTTAGATAGGGTATACCTCAAGGATTGTCCCCAGTTAAGGATATCAGGATTTGCTCATGGGATCCTGAAAAAATTGAGAGAGAACCTCGAAAATTGGGCACGAATATTGTTTCTGTTTACTTTTCATAACTGAATCAGGTATTTCATTTAGGAACCATCACATCATGAAACTGAGCTGATGATAGAAACCATACCTTTCCGAAACAATAGAAGTCAGATATAAAAACTGGCTCTAGTGACAAATACCACTTAATATGCTTTGACGAAAAGACGTCTTTACAATATTGGAGGTAACCTCAACTGGTCAATATCCTGGGAACTTCATGGAAGGATTGTTACATCATCAGCTCAGTGGCAAGAGGAATAATGAAGAATTAGAAATTAGACTCAGAGTGTTAAAAGATGATGCGAGCCACAAAAAATCATGAAATAAAAAACTTTTTAACAAAAAAATTAACCGACGAAAAAGAACTAAAAAGCAAAAAATAAATAAACCTTTTAAGTCTTGAGTAATGAGCTTATTTACCTACATAAAATATCAAATTTTATATAAACTAATTTTGAGTCGGCGCCAATTAATAAAATGATTAATTACCTACTTACAGCCCTCTTCATTTGTAAGTACTTATGAAATTTAGATATTTAATAATCAGATTGTTGTTTGGCGCCGACTCAAAATTAGTTTATATAAAATTTGATATTTTATGTAGGTAAATAAGCTCATTACTCAAGACTTAAAAGGTTTATTTATTTTTTGCTTTTTAGTTCTTTTTCGTCGGTTAATTTTTTTGTTAAAAAGTTTTTTTATGATTGACATATTATTATTACTATTTTGTTTGACATGAATATTTACTTTGTAAATTATTATATTTTAAATTTTTATTGATTACTTAATTATTGTAAATGTGAGGACTATGTGGGTTATTATTATTACATATTTTCTCCTCTTCTTTACAGTAATGTTTAACGTTGTCTGACAGTTTGAGTACTTTTGCGGCCTACCCAAATGTCTTTTCTTTGGTATTGTTCGTCAAGTCATTGAGCTCCTTAGTGGTTTTTAAGTTGAGCTATTCGACTATTGACAAATGCTTGCACTGACTGGACAGGTCCACTCAAATATGTTTGGTTCTTTCTTCAAAAGACCACTACAGACACTAAGCTGCATGGTCCTTATATAGAATAATGTGAATGCGAGAACTATGTATGTCGTTATATTCATGTAGATTTTATGATTGTCTGGCAGTTTGAGTATTTTTGCGGCCTACTCAAATGTCCTTACTTTGGTATTGTTCGTCGGTTCGTTGAGCTCCTCAAAGTCCTGAGTTGAGCTTCGCGATGACTGACAAATGCTTGCACTGTCTGGACAGGTCCACTCGAATTTGTGTGTTGCTTTCTTCAAAAAGCTCATCCCAGACATAAACGTACATGGTTCTCATATGATTTAACCAGTACACATTGTATGGATTGCAACACTTTAAAAGAGACTTTGACCTCTGAGTTTGTTTCGGTGTTTCTTCTCAGGATAGTCAGCTAGGAAACACCGGCCTCATCTAGCTGACAAAAAACATTGACGTGTAAAAGTGTTCCTTGTAACCTATTTACTGAATAAACATCATTTATCATTTAACGTTTGCTTGGAAAAAAAATTAAGATAGTGGGTTGCATACTTAAATAAAAAATATTAAAAAAAATTAATAATACAATATAGTGTCATAATTATCATAATAGTGTGTGATAATAACGAATAGGTATGTAATCTAGAAATAAAATAGCGTGTAAAATACCATGAATGTGCAAAAAGGTGTCATAATAGTGTGTAAAAACGAATATGTGTAATTTATAAATAGCGTGTAAAAAACCATAAATGTGTGAAAACAGAACGATGGCGTGTGGACACCAACTACAGCTTCTTTCGAGTCGAGAACATAAGCAATCTGTGCAAACCGAGCTCATGAGCAATTCCTATCAACTGTGTAACTGCAGACATTTACCCTTATCCTACAGTCACACGTTACAGTTAGATAAGTTATCATATAATAGAGACATTTAGCGCTATCATATCCAGCTTTCGTTGTGCATCAACTAGATACTGCCGTAAGCGTCTTCTGAATGTACCTATCGTGTTGATTGCTCTAATAGGTGGTGGCAAGTTACTCCACACTTTGGAAGCTGCGTAACGAAAGCTGCCTCTGAAAGCAGCTGTACTGTGAAACTGAGTTGACAGCTGTTGTGAGCATTGTCTTCTTCCGCATTCACGTCTACCCGTAATCCAGGTAAGCTTGTCAAATAGGTAGTCGGGTTTCTGATACTTGACTAAACCGAAAAGTAGGCAAGCTAGATGTAGTTTGCGTCTGGACTTCATTTTGAGAGTATAATGCTTGTTTAAAAAAGGTGTTACATGGCTTCTACGAGGTACATTGTAACAAAACCGAGCGCAAGCATCTGTACCCTTTGGATGAGCCGATCAGTACGAGCTAATAGGCGTGGGCCGTACACCGTGTCTGCGTAGTTCAACCTAGAGAGCACCAGGGCTGCCACTAGCTGTTCCCGCAACGTTACGGACAAATAAGGCCGCATTTTGGATAAGACCCTCAGACGATAAAAACAATTTCTTACAGCGCCTGCTACGTGCTTCTCAAATCGAAGTTCTTTATCCATAACAAGACCTAGATTCCTTGTTAAGAAACTTATCTCCTTTAGTGATCATTATAATGGTATAAAATTATTTCGTCATTTAGCAAAATCAATATTATTCGTGCAGATTCAATATTTCCAATTACAATTTTATAGCATATTAGTATTAGTTCAATTGTAAATATGTATACAGTGTATTGAATAAAATTAAACAAAGACTTAAAACTTCGGTTTGTATGAAATGAAAATAGAAGGTTTGTGAATGATAAACTTATAATGTATAATATTATAGTAGATTGATAATAGATAAGTAGTATATATAAATATGTTTCGTGTAATAAAACTGATTTACGCGTAGTTTACTGTGATGCGCCGCGAGCCGCACACTTGACAGTAAAATAAAAAACAAAAAGTAGCAAACATACCATAATAGAACTTTACAAGACTGGCTCTTTACAACAAAAACTATTTTAGAAATGAGTGTGACTGTGTTAGAAAGTATGACTAACAAAATAATTTGGACAACAACAACAATATTAAATAAACAAATAAAAGCTAACAGATACAAATAAGTTATAGGTCTAAAGTGTTTTGCCCGAAACCGGACCGAAAGTGCGCTGCAAGTCAGTCTCATTGCGAATGTGGTAAGTGGCATCTCCAGGTTTGCACCGTGCGATAATCCGACCGCGTTTTGTCCACACAAATTGCCAGCCGAGGCGACTGCCAGCCTCACGTGCGCTCCGAAATAACTCCCGGTTTACCTTCGTAAGGCGCTCGTTCACATAAAAGTGCGCCGCAGGGCCAGGCAAACCGAGGTCGGCAGCAGTCAAGCCGCGTCGCACTCGTGCACTCTCCAGCAGCTCGTCACGTAGGTCGCGGCGCGCCAGGCGCACCACGAGGAAGCGACGCCGTCGCTTGTTTATTTATTTATTTATGTATAGAGGCACACCAACGACTTCTTTACAAATAATATCAACAATATTTTAAAACAATTAAGAGGGATCCCGTGTAAAAAAGTCAATTATAGGCGTTCACAACATTCACAGAATAGGTCTAATTAATTAATACGAGTTTTGAAAATAAACAATAACAATAAAACACATAAAAAGTCAATAACGAATGTCGGAACTTGAAATTAAATTGTTAACGTAATTACTATTCAATTACAGAAGATTATTATTAAATTACTACATTACAATGTCACAGTATAAAATAAAAATAAAATATAAAATGAAACTAAACAAAATGAAATTGGAAAGAACAAATAAAAAAATAAGTAGAAGTGCAAGTAGGCGTCTGATCACAGGTCAATTTTAATTATTTTGGTTTTAAATTTTGGCAGACTATCAAAAAAAATATCGATGCTGCTCGGTGGAGTAGGCTTTGTTGTATGAAGTCAACATTCTATTCAAGGGAGCATTTTGGCCCAGGTTTGTACGGCATGGCTTAGTGGCAAAAGTTCCCATGATCCGCTTGGACCGGAGGTGAGAGAATCAAAAATACAAAATGTGGTCTATTATTAGTGTAGAAAAGGCAATAACGTAATTTTATAACACATTGTCAACACTTGAAATATAGCTGTTTTAGCTAAATCGTGCATTTGTAACAAAAACGGCCGTTTATGTTTCGAATGCACGATTTATCTAAACAGCTATATTTCAAGTGTTGATAAGGTGTTATACAATTACGTTATTGCCTTTTCCACACTAATAATAGAACATATTTTGTATTTTTGATTCTATTTACGAGTTATGACATTTTTTCGATTGGCGGCGCTAGTGGACTGTAAGAGGCCTCTTAAGGTGCAATCGGTTTGTCCAAGGAAGTACAGCTATTTGGCAATAGATGGCGCTATTTAGAGGAAGACTTATGGCAAGTTTACGTTACGTATGTTTATAGACACCATGGGTTGCAAAGCTGTAACGGATTTAAAGACGCGCACACACTGATGCTAGGTCACAGTATATTTTCTCTCACTTAAAACGATTGATTGTTTTCCTTCGGGTTTCGGGTAGACTTTAAAACCCTACGAAACTGTTAAATTGTTTTTAGAGTTTTTATCATTTACACAGCACATAAACACTTGCTAACAATGTCACTTGTAAGATGCACTTTGAAATATGTGTTCCTAATAAATTTATGCTAATCTAACAACTATTTTTTTATTTATATACGTGAAGTATACAGAGAGCTTTTTACTGATTGACATCCGTCGTGACGTCACTCCTAGATTTCTGATTCAAGGCAACGTATGCAGCAGGCAGGCGCGTGTTTCAGACACTTTTCGTACATTATTTACAAAAATTATGAAACGAAATCATTACAATAACTGCCACCAACTGCAAGACTGCTTGAAAAGTAATGTTGTTTGGAAACTTTAAATCAGGGTTTTATATTAATTTTTAACTTTTTTACTGGTGGTCGTTACACATTATGTTTGATAATGAACGCCTACATAAAAATTTCATTGCAAAAGCGAAAATTAAAAAAAAAACTTTTTTACAAAAAAAAAAACAACCGACTTCCAAAAAAGAAAATTCCCTAAAATTTTAAAAATAACTTGTATTTCGGAAGTCGGTGCTTGTATTTTATTTCTTCGTTATTTGACACCGACTTCCGAAATTGAAGTTATTTTTTAATTTTGTATTTATTTTTTGGAAGTCGATTGTTTTTTTTTAGTTTTTTTATTTTTCACTATTTAGTTGTTATACCCCAGAACTTAAAACCCCAATAACATGAAACGTGGAATTTAAACATACTCGTGATTGGAGAAAACCAAAACGTCATCTATGTATACCTACGTACTTTTCGTTTTTGTTCGGTTTTTCAAAAAGCGCTGAAGCAATTTCGGTAAAATTTATATGGGACCAGCTATATAAATTTTCGTCGGGAATATATTCTTTCGGATAAAAAAAGAATTTTGAAAATCAGTTCGCAATTGACAGAGAAATCGGTGCACATACATAAAAAAAAAATCATACAGTCAAACATAGAACCTCCCTCTTTTTGAAGTCGGTTAAAAAACGCCAACAGGCTTCCGAATGAATATGCACTTTACATTTTATTACCTTTTTTATCGAACCAGCTTTTGCCGCGGTTTTGCTCGTGCTAATTTATTTTTCTATTTCTCGGGAACAGTATTATTTCTAGATGAAAGGTACCTTTAGTACTTTTCTGACAACGTGTATGCAAATTTAATGATGATCGGTCGAGTAGTTTAGGCGTAGAAGCGCAACAAACAAACTCACATTCGCATTTATAACGGGCACTCAGGCAGGGTAGGAACAGGGGTGGGTTTTATTCAGTAAGAGTCTGACACGCCCTC
The DNA here is from genome assembly GCA_951329385.1 of Polia nebulosa. Lineage (NCBI taxonomy): Eukaryota > Metazoa > Arthropoda > Insecta > Lepidoptera > Noctuidae > Polia > Polia nebulosa. Next base: position 30,792,229 of record OX589598.1, read on the forward strand.
CTGCTCCGCCGTGAGCGGGAAAAGTCATTGGATGATTCCCCCCCCCCCCCCCCCCCCAAATGTTGTAAGGGGAACACTTCCGAAGCCAGAACGTAGATTATGTACAACCTAAATGCAAACGGATACCAGTAATCTTTTGGTTTACTTCGGCGTCACGTGGACGTGGGGTCGTTGGCCGCGCGGCTGTCAACGAGCGCGCACGCACTTTGAACTCGAGGGATACGCGAGCCTCAGCTGATATTTTACGAATATTACATGGCATGCAAAATTTGTAAAGAAATAAAGTGTCTTTAACTGCAAATATCGGTTTCATTAACTGTTCTCACAGCATAGTGCTTAAAATGATAAAAGTTAGGTATTATTATTTTATATATTTTTTTACAGATTATTTGTTGGTATCATATCGAGAATGCCTTATCTACTGGCTCCGTTTTTGGAAGCGTTTCCCTTACACCCTGTTAAGATTAAGATTTTTGAACTGCTGGTTAACAAAATCAAAATTAAATGTTTTTATTGAAATTGGGTTGAGAATCAACTTATATGAACGTCAACATTTACCTATTTAGAGACAGCCTCCCAAAACCCCGCACGACACGATTTCCTAGTTAGTGTTAGGGAGCAAAAAGTGGCGGCACAACTTCCCAACAACTTAGGTACTATGCAGGGTGTAACGGAAAGGTGTGGTCATATTTTAAGAGCCGGTTCTGCCCATGGAAATGAATAACATTCTCGAGAAAAAAAATTGAAATTTCCCAAAACAAAAATTGGACTTTCCATACAAAGTTATCATCAGCTGATCAATATTTGTATGGGAGGTAAAAAAAAATTTTTAGAATTTCCTCGGTCTTTCTTGAGGAAAGTTGTTCATATCGATGGGCAGATGCAGTTCTTAAAATATGACCACACATTTCCGTTAAAGCCTGTATATACCATAACCTAATTATAAATATGATAACAATTACCAATAACAATGTGTTTATTTATCAGACTATAACTACAATACATATTATACTAAACTAATAAATAACTTAATAAATAAAATATGTACAAGAGGCATAAAAAATCCGGTAGTGGTAAAGCTCATTGGGCATCAAAAAATTCGTCCACCTCGCTGTCAATGGGAAAAGTGCCCAGAACGCTGGCAGCATTGCCACGTTGAATGGCAATGCTGATTCGTTGGCCGAAAAAAAGGCCAGCCCTCTGGTCACGTGAAGAGTCGACTAAAAGTTTGCTGATGTCATGGAAAACTCGATGAGCACTCGGACCCCATGGCCCTAGTGTTTCAACCCCAAACGGCTCAAACATATAACTCCCAATAAGGTTGTTATATTTGCGCCGTTTGAGGTTTTCTGCACCTGTAGCAGCCGCCCCAGCACAGCCCGCCGTGCTAAGAAGATGAGATGGCGCAAGGGTGTCGACACATGTTGCATCCCACACCAAAGGCCTACCCATCTTCCAAGGCATTATTGTCATCCCGTCGGGCCTCTTTCCATCGTCACGTGCCAGGCCATGAGGTTCTAAAACGGCTGACACACCGGCGGTGACAAGAGCCCGACGGATGATGTCGTTAATACTGGCATGCCGTGCCATACGACCCGCGCTCCTACTGCAGGATAGGCCATGGTGTCCGAGATGGTCGACTGCTTCACCACATTGGCAGCGATGTGGAGCTCCGCAAGGAGCACCCAGACGCAGACATGTAGCGATCCGGAAGGTGGTGTCACTCAGCATAGTACCTATGTTGGGTGACGGCAGTGCCTGTAGCCAGAGGCCCGACTCCCATTCACCCACAGCCAACAGGCGGGCACGCTCAGCAGTATTGGTTGACGTATTTAAGAGATTATTCCGTACCAAACTACAGAGCGGCTCGTCCCACTGCCTCTGGGAGAACGGGTTCTCGGGCAACGCCGTGTCCGGGCAAGCCATTTTCCAAGTGTTCATTGCGTCGGTCAAGCACGGCACTTCACAGTTAACCAGTGATGAAGTCAAAATTCTTTTGGTTAACTTTTCAGTGCTGTGGACCGAGGACAGGAACGCCGGTAGGCTTATACTAGAAATTTTGCGGATGCCGAGCCCACCAAAACGAATAGGTAGTGTGGTTTGCAGCCACGCTCGGTCATCCAAGGCCACATTTAAAATGGTTGTAAGAGTGCATCGAATAATTTCATCAATTTTGTCCAGGAGATGTGAATGCTTTCATAAAGGGGAAGAGCGGAGAAAATATATAAAATTTGGTCCAAAACAGCAATATCTAATTAGGGTGAATGCCGAATGTAAATTTATTTTTGTGAGTCTGTCCGAAATATCATTAAAATGATTAATTTTTCCGTCAATGAATGGAGAAAAACTTTCTTCCAAAATAGGGGAACCTAGGAGGTGCAGTGAACTTTTTTCTAAAATTTTGATTTCTGGTGCAATTGTATTGAATTTATGAAGGGTCGATTGTCTTTCGGTATTGTCACAAAGAAAAATTTCACACTTCGAGTGGTTAAGGTCAAGTCCGATGGATTGAAAATGAGTCTTCAGGAATTGAAAGTCTTTTAATACGGTATCGACGTCACCTCCTAATGTTCCATCATCCAAATACCATACGTTAAATTTTGAATTTAGTTGTTGAATGACTGGATGAATAGCCAAACTGAAAATGACTGACCCGAGAGGGTCACCTTGCTGGCATCCAACTGCAGATTCTAAAAGCTGTTCTTTATATAATAATTTAGAAGGGTGCCTGTAACATTGCCGAATAAAACCGAAAATTTCGGGTAGTTCTTTTTTTGCCTCGGCCAACAAAGTGTCCCTGTTGACAGAGTTGAAAGCGTTCTTAATGTCAACCTTGAGAATGACCTCACCCTTTTCAGAATTTAAAAAGGAAGATAGTGCATGTACGGCAGCCTCACAGCCCCCTCTGGAGCCAAAGCCAAGCTGTAGGGGCTGGAATTTGTTTGTAAGTCTGTCACTGTACAGTTTACAACAAATTTTGGCTGCCATACGCCTGTAGGTGCACCCGACGGCAATGGGACGAATGCCGCCGTCCTTCTTGCGCAGGGCACATAGGTTGGCCCCGTACAAGACATCGACGACGGCATCGTTCACGCCGCCGGAGAGCATTAGGTTGACTAGTGCCGCAAGCTCCTTCAAAAGCGACTCACCAGCATCCCCGGCGCCTGAACTCAATAGGTCCTTTAAGTGTTGCGGAGTCAGGCCGTTGAGGCCGCCGGCAGAACCACTTCGAAAGGAGCCCACGGCAGCAAGCAATTGGGGGGCTGAAATGTTAAAAACACATGAATCCGGAACGGGGGTCTCAGGGGGGTCGGGGAAAGTGAGATCATTCGCAGGCGCTGGATGTTTACTCTCCAAGGCTGAGATTGTTTCTGGAGAGTAAGGCGCCACCACATCACTGCTGAATAATAGCCTGGCCGCTCCCCTAATGTCACCTTCACTTATTTTCGATTCCACATGCGAACATAGGCTTTTCTGTGAACGGTTATTGGGTGGTAATGTTGGATCTAAAATTATGGTCGAAATATTACAATTTTCTTTAATTTGATTTGTTAAAGTTTTTTTAGTTGCCAAATCTTTTTGAACGTGCAGAATTCTGTAGGGGAAGGTGAGCAATTGCTCCCAGGCACTTACTGAGTTCTCTTGGGTCGCAAGACGGACGCATTGTGCCAAACTCAGAGCAACGGATCGTCTTGCACCCCGAGGAACTCTTTTTAAAACTGGTGTTGAATTTTTAAATTTTGAGAGCGTTTTCCACAAAGTCTGTTCGTGAGGTGTAGATGTAGCTGGGGGGCACAAAGGAACACTATGTGGTTTGTGAACCTTGCCATAGTGTATCCTCAGCCCCCGTTCGCCTTTAAAAAAGCGTGCCTGCGAGCAATTGGGACATCTCACCTGTTGGACCTCAAGCGATGTGGCAGGTTGACTGCTACAGGTTCCGGCATCGCTACAGTCGGCATTAAACATAAAATAAGTTGATTAAACTTACCCAAATATTAAAGAACTATAATAAAAACACTGCACTTACACATATTCCAAAAAAATAAACAAAAGTAATAAATGTCCAAATATATAGTCAATAAACGAGTGACAGCCGCAGGGGGCGCAGTTTTCCTTCTATGCGTTACCTTGGCAATGCGTGGACTCTCCGCTTGATGCACAGCACAAATTGTTGCAGTTGGGTTTGCCTCAGCAATCAAGAAACTGATAGAAATACCTCTTTATCAGGTGATTAGAGGCAGCTCGCTTCATATTGTCTTCTGTACGGTTGGTAACAGTACCTGTACATAAACTCGTCGTAGCTTCTTGCTGCGTATTCCGCCCTTCCTGGGTTTCGGGCAGGATTTTTGGACGTTTGGATGTTTCGTACCTCCTTGTATTTTCTTAATGTCTTTGTGTTCCCCAATTCGCCAGATTAAATTGATAAAATTCAGGTTTAATGCACTAATATCACTAAATAGCATAATTTTTCGTTGATTAAATGATTTAAATATATTTTTTTAAAATTTAATTTAATAACAATTGTGTTAATAAAACTTAAACTGTGTGTTTACATAATATGAAATTGCCCTTTTATAAAACGGCTAAATTTGAGCTATGATAACATCCGATTGACTAAGAGTTATAAGTTCAAATACGTTTTATATTTAAGGCATGTTATTCTATTTTCGAAACAAGTTATTCATTTTGTTTCTTTGGGTTTTGAATTTTCTGTAATATCGCTATAATTAAAAGCATTTTTTTGAAATCATGAAATTCATGAAATCTAAGATACTCGTGTTTGGTTGGAATACGAGTGGAGAAACCATTTTGTAGACAATGTCTCTTAATCGGTACGCAATAATTATGACGTATACGGAGGTACTTAGAACTGCTAACGTCTACGTGTTTTTGTTTTAATCGCTATCGTTTGTATAATTTTACCTCACAAATAAATCCTTTCTTCTCAGGCCGGTCACTCAATAAAAAATTACAAAACAAAAGCTAATATAATATTATAATAATGCATAAGGTTAATGCTCCAGGGTAGCCCGCGAAATAAAATTTTTCTTACTTTTTTTGAAATTTGCAGGTCAGTGTCAGGTTGTATCTTCGTACCCGGGCCTTTTTTTTTTGTGGGGTGGGAAATCATCCTATGACTTCTCCCGCTCTGGGTGGAGCGGGAGGGCGTGTCAGACTCTTACTGACTAAAACCCACCCCTGTTCCTTCCTGCCTTTGAGTGCCCAGGGGCGACGTAACTCTGTTTCGAATTTATCCTCAACCCCCGGGCAGGCATCGGCCATAACGGGCCCCGTCTCTTGCTGACAACTCTTTGAGGCGCGCGTAGTGTTCCATGGATGATTTCCCATCCCACAAAAAAAAGAAAAAAAAGGTTTTATCTTGGTTAAAATTTGATTCGCGGCCATAGCAAGTATGTATTTATAGAGTTATTGTCATTAAAATCAACAATACAACTCTTTCAGTTGAGAGAATTGATGCCAAATGCAAGTATTTCATGAAATCATGATATTTGGCATTAATTCTAACTGAGAGAGATGTATTGAAGATTTTAATGATTATAATTCTATAAATATATACCTACTTGCGACGGCCGCGAATCAAATTTTGACCAAGATACAACCTGACACTGACCTTCAAATGGTAAAAAACGTAAGAAAATTTGAATTTCGCGGGCTACCCTGGAGCTTCCACCTTAAGGCGTATAGAGTCGCCAATGATCTTGAGTATTGGGCATAGCTAAACGTACTTTATCTGCGACGTTGCCGTACCCTGGGCCTGCAGTCTCGACATTGATAGCGATCGCTACGTCGTATCGATCTGTCACTACGTCGAAAAAATAATTGTATTTCTTGAAATATGTACAGAGACGGCGTAATTTTTAACTTGCAAGCACTATTTTTAATGAAAATTGATCAACTGATCTGCTGGTCTCTGTACATATTCCAAGAAAATCAATTATTATTCTGACGTAGCGACCAATCGTTAGGACGTAGCGATCGCTATCAATGTCGAGACTGCAGGCGCTGCTTTCTTATTATCATATCCGTTCTAGGCTCGCTACCTCAATACCATGATTTATTTTTGAATAGATATTATACATAATTATGTTACGTATAAGCTAAGTTTTAGTAGACATTTTTCAATCTTATATATGTTGGTATGGTGATTAATATAGGTTAGATTAAAACCCACTTAAAAAAAAAAATTATATCATGTTCGTATAAAAATCTTTTAAGTTCTCGTCTAAAATTTACTTCCGATGTAATGTGTCCGTCACTAAGTAATTTAAAAAAATATTATGAAAAACGTATAATAAAGAGGTAACTTGAATGGTAGCAATGTAGCATTAATTAGGATCCATCGTTTTCTATTCAAATATTGTATACCAAAGGTCAACTGATAAAAATACCTAAGGTATACTATCCACCTCATTAGAGTTCTTTTTACTTTTGGTTACAGTTTAAATAAATAAAAAAAAACTTCGCGACCCCGTACTGGCTTCACTCAAGTGCAACGGTCGATGAACTTCTGATTTTTTATAGAATGACAAATATAATATACCCTTACCTTATCCTTGATGGACTGAAAGAACCATAAATAACTTTTTATCTAAAGTTCTTTCAGTCCATCAAGGCTGTCTGTATAGCTATCAGCGATAAGGCCGCCATTGCACCCAAAGATTTGAGACAGTTTAATAGAAGTGTGTAACTATTTTGAAGTAGATATAGTAAAGTTTTTTTTCTATTCTATAAAATTCTACGTCAAAGAAACTACTGGTCTAATTGTCTGAGAATGTGTTACATTCGAACTCAAAAAAATCTTATGATACTAATAATGTGTAATGAAACTTCGTGTGGGCCCGCCATCACACCACTCCCGCCTCTTTGTAAGATACCAGAAAATTCATCATGATTTTATTTCGTCAACAAATGCCCGAATAAATAACCAATCTGCCTAATGAGAGAAAAAAACCTAAAGCATTTTGTTGGTGCAGTTATCGAAAGGCTGCTGCGCTGCGTGTCGTGATTTCGATTCCCATACTAAATAAATATATTTTGTATGGCCTATAGATAGTTGTACGGTTCGTGGTGTTTGTGTATGTAAGTTAATTTGTTCCCACGATACAGAAGTATTTCTTAGTTTGGAGGTTCCTTAACAATAAAAAAAATACCAATGATAATTATATTGAAATGTTAAAAAAAATAGCTAAAATACATCGTTTAGAAAAACATATCTTATCCATTCTAATTATTTTTTTGTTCAGGACTTATTCATTTGAGTTTGAGTAAAATGGATACGATTCTGGTAAGCATAATATAATTAAGAAAAAGTAAAATCATCGTTCAAGACTCTAATACTTACCCCACGAGAAAGAATGTGCTGATGCCACGAGCAGTGCTAACAACGCCAACACACGCATGCTACACATCTTTTAGTACAATAAATTATAGTGAATGCTCGTTGAACAGAAAAGCAAAGTGCTGGTTTTGTGTTAAGACCACGCTATATATAGGTAGTAACTATTTCCTGTTTTGAAGGAATTTATTTAATCATGATGATAAGAGGTAGTCAAAAAACCGACCAAGTGCTAAACAGGTCACGCGTAGTGTTGGGATCCGTAGTCGCCCGTTACAACATGCGTGTTTATGAGGATGCTTTATGTTTATTACTATGGACATATTAATTGACTTCACGGTTTAACAGTCATCAATAACGTATACTAATATGCAATTGCAACTTTATTTCCTTCAAAATTCGTAATATGTACTACCATCACAATTTTTTTCAGATTTTTCGTGCCATAAGTGTAGCTTTTATGGGCGGGGGGCACTTTATAGTATAAACTTTAAGGTGTCCCCTCCCCTCTAAAAGTTTTCTAAGCAAACGAATCACTGAATCGAATCATTGTATTCACAACTCCTGAATGATTTTGTCACCCTACCCAAAGTAACCCACACTTTAGGGTAGGCAATAAAAAAAACCATCCCCACTTTACATATTTTTGGTAGCTTTAGCAATAGCTTTAAAAATTTATTTGTATAAGGTACCTACATATCATAAAAAAAAGTTTATTTAAAGTTTTTATTTTGTTGGTGGATTAATATATAATTATGTACCTACATAGTTATGCAAAATTACAGTTTTCTAGTACGTCAGTCTGTACTAGAAAGCCTAGACTACGTAAGGATTCCTTGTCCTTGTTAGGACTAAGGAACCCTACAAATTATTTGTTATTAATTGCTTGCTTGTGCCTGTGGCCCTAATTAGATTAAACCAATTTGGCATGAAATAATAATTTAGGTACACTGGGCTACAAAAATAACGGGTTACATAGGAAAACTGCGATATCTCCCAAAGTTATGTACATACTCGTAGTTATATCGCTGGTGTAAATAATAGGTCTTATGGAGTGTAGTAATGCTTAATTATTATATTGCATATAATTTCAAAAGAAATTTTCACTATTCATCTTTTGTTTCAACGCGAGCTGTCTTTACAAACAATTTCTTGGATTGGTAGTATTCAGTGCAACATCATATCGCTAACATCTTAAGAATGTTATCAAATTATTACATTGGTTCAAGAAGGAAGAAGTCAGCGAGTCAGAGCAGTAGGAGGATTTAATATATGAAACAAAGAGTACTCCATTAAATTCAAGAGACTGGCATGATCATCAGAAGACCAAGATATAACAAGCCAAGGTGCACTACTACACAAGAAGACCCATTCATGGTGAGCACAATGCTAAGAAATCGATATCTCACAGCTATGCGGGTCCAAAACAGACTTCAAGAAATTCACCACAACAATGTGAACACGATCCTGCGACGACTTCTTAAAGCTGATATAAAGCCTTATAGGCCAGCTAAAGGCCCCAAACTGCTCAGAGAACATCGATTTGCCAGGTTACGGTTTGCTCGAGAACACGTCCGATGGACAGATGAAGATTGTTTCGGAGTTATGTTTCCAATGAGGTTGGATTTTATTTATTTACATACTATGGGAGACGGAAAGTATTAAGACGACCAGAGGAATGGTACGAGTATCATCAAACGTGTTTTGAAGAAAAGGTGCCACTCGGTGTAGGATCAATAATGGTATGATATGGGATGCCTTCAGAGAGCCGTATGGAGTTAGTGGAGGTAAAAAACGTTTCTCTGACTGCACTCAGATACGTAGAGGAGATTTTAAATGAGCATGCTGATTCTTTCTAAGTTAATACGGGTGCAAATTTCATTTTTATGCACCATAATGTGCGACCACATAGTGCTCATTCACTCAATGCGCGCGAATAAGCTATTTTGAAATATTTTATTTTTAGGATAAGTATGTGAAAATATTGGGTAACGAAAAAGAAAGAAGAAAAATAGGATCAGAAATGGAAGTATCTTACTATTGTGGTGGAATCCTGAAGCTGTGATGACTTTCACGAGTGCCTTCCTTTTGACACCGGAATACGAGGCTTTGTGGTGAAGACACTCGAACGACGATTTGTGAACTATGTTTACACGATGCGATGCTACCTTACACGAGTTATAGAGTGAGCTAGTAAAAGAATGGTCAAACATAGACCAAAATTGTGATAAAAGTTTTGTTTACAGTAGGTATGCCCCATCGTCCTAATGAAGTGATACGGGCTCGTGGAGAAAAATATAAAGTATTAACGCGTCAAGTCCCTCATTAGCAGACACAATTAAAAACCTATTGTTGGTGGCGACGTAGGGACCTGACGCGTAACGACAAAAAACGTTTTCTTTTTTTAGATAAACTGCGATGTGTATTTTTTAACGGACTTCCAAAAGGAGGAGGTTCTCAATTCGTTTGTATGTTTTTTTATTTTTTTATATGTATGTTACGCGATTTCTCCGTCAGTTGTGAACCAATTTTCACAATTCTTTTTTTATCTGAAAGAATGTACTCCCGAGGTGGTTCCATATAAATTTTATCGAAATTGCTTTAGCGCTTTTTGAGAAACTGAACAAAATCGGCAAATACGTGTACCTCGATGACGTTTTGATGTTCTCTAAATGTTTAAATTCCACGTTCCATTATATTGGGGTTTTTAGTTCTGGGGTATAAAACAACTAAAAAGTGAAAAATAAAAAACTTTTTTACAAAAAAAACAACCGACTTTCAAAAAAAAAAACATTAAAAATTAATAAATAACTTTAATTTCGGAAGTCGGTGTCAAATAACGAAGAAATAAAATACAAACGCCGACTTCCGAAATTAAAGTTATTTATTAATTTTTAGTGTATTTTTTTTTGGAAGTCGGTTGTTTTTTTTGTAAAAAAGTTTTTTTGTTGTCTTATGTTAGAAGTGTTTTTTTAGTATTTAATTAAAATAAGTAGTGTAAAAAAACGTGTTGTGTAGGTATTTTATCTACAACATAGTATGTTGTGTATAAGAAACTATCACTTTTATAAGCGACCCACAATTTTTGCAGCCCAGTGTAGTTGTTATTCACAATTTTGGCGGGCTTGTGGTGTTTATCGCTAATACTGACTTCCTTTTTGATAAAGTGACCATTGCATTAACGAGTGACTATGTTTTGCACGTGGTGCTATTAATAATTATCATTAAGGCGCTATTAACTGCCAACGATATTGAGTGGTTAGCTTGCGTGTTCTATGCTGAGCTCACGTAACGCATCGTACGTCCACCCAGTAATAGGAGCGCTGTCCGAAATTAGACGCATTATTAACTTATTATACATAAAACAACAGGTATTATACTAAAACACGTATACTAAAATATAATTATTTAAATGATCTTTGAAATAATAAAAGTTTCAAAAAAATACGCTTCACTGTTTTTGCGTGATTCTCAATTTTTAATTCGCGTTAGACATAAATTTACAAAATATTCACATATCAAAATACGAGGGCAATTGTCTAGAGTAACATATATTTTTATCTAAGAATAAGACTAGTCGTTTAGACGTGATGTTCAATGAAAAATCATTAGAAGTCGTATAACTGCGCCTTAAATAAAAATATAATGATATTCCCTGTGTATAACATGCTCGTCACTTGCGAACGGCTGGACCGATGTGGTTTTTATCTTTTAAATATTCGTTTAATAATGAAATGTAACAGATATTCACATATCAAAATTATCCCTGTCTCCATCTTTCAAAGATTTTTGACACAACTGTCGATAATCTATGTAAAGGTAATTTACTCGCGATTAGAGAAACACCTCACCTCAACTAATAAAGATAGTATGGGTTTCGTTCTACGTTTAACACATTATTATCAGCTATGGCTGACCTGATCATTGCAAATCAAAGTAATGTTGAACAATATAACTCCCAGGTGTATACTTAGGTTGCTGAGCTTTTATAATATTATATTATTATAATATAATATTAATATTGAATGTAGAATGGTGTCTGAAAATAGGCCTAGTGCTATCTTTGTAACCGACGATAAAAAAGGAGGAGGTTCTCAATTCGACCGTATACAAGGTGTAATGGAAAGGTGTGGTCATATTTTAGGAGCCGGTTCTGCCCATGGAAATGAACAACTTTCTCTAAGAAAAAATAGAAATTTCCCAAAAAAAAAAGTGAACTTTCCATACAAAGTTATCATCAGCTGATCAATATTTGTATGGGGAGTAAAAATTTTTTTTAGAATTTCCTCGGATTTTCATAAAGAAAGCTGTTCATATCGGTGGGCAGATGCAGTTCTTAAAATATGACCACACCTTTCCGTTACACCCTGTATATGTTTTTTTTTTTGTAGGTATGTTCAGCCCTCACTCCTTCATTTATGAACCGATCTTGATGATTATTTTTTTGATAGATAGGGTATACCTCAAGGGTGGTCCCATGTCAAGGAAATCAGGATCTGATGGTGAAATGCTGATAAAATTGAGAGAAAACCTCGAAAATTGTTGACACGAATAGTGTTTTCTGTATGTATGTTCGGCCCTCACTCCGTTATTTTAGAACCAATTTCAATGATTATTTTTTTGTTAGATAGGGTATACCTCAAGGGTGGTTTCGTGTCAAGGAAGAAAGGATCTGGTGATGGAATCCTGATAAAATTGAGAGAAACCCTCGAAAATTGGGCACGAATATTGAGTCTGTTTACTTTTCATAACACAATCAGGTATTTGCATTTAGGAATCATCACACCATGAAATTGAGCTGATGTTGGAAACCATACCTTTCCTAAACAATAGAAACTAGATATAAAAACTGGTTTTAGTGACAGAAACCACTAAATATGCTTTGAAGAAAAAAGACGTATTAACACTATTTGAGGTAACCTCAACTGGTCAATATCCTGGGAACCTTATTAAAGGTCGGTTACATCATCAGCTCAGTGGCAAGAGGAATGATGAAGGATTAGAAGCTAGCCTCAGAGTATTAATAGATGACGCGCGCCATAAAAAATCATAAAATAAAAAACTTTTTAACAAACAATTCAACCGACGAAAAAGAACTAAAAAGCAAGAAATAAATAAACCTTTTAAGTCAATTCTCAATTCTTTATTGCGTACCATAATGTTTATAGTTGGTAGGGAAATTATTATATTAGTCACAATTATGGACCCTGTCGGGCACAGCATAGTTCAAGTAGGAGAGAGGAGGAAGACAACTACTGTTTTATTAATACACTTAATAGAATTGAATGAAACAATTATATTGTTTTTTATTAATTTATTTTTTTAATTATGTACTAATAAGTTAGTACTTAACATTGTGTAAAACCATTATTATATTATAGTTTTATTTACTTTGATTATTCGTTCGTCTATACATATCAATTAATTATTATTAACTTATTGTTATTTTTATTTATTACTAAATATGTATTATCAATAAGGTGAGTTATTTATTGGACGTTCCATATTTATTAAAATATACTTAAATATATATAAAATTTTCGTATTATGAGTAGGTAGGCGTATCTTTTAGTGAGTATTTGTACATAGAAATAGATAGATAAGAAGTTACTTATAATTTATCATTTAAGTATTCGCTTATACTATAGCAGCATTTGCTTACAAGAAAAAGCTTTAATTTATTTATAAAAATGTTGTATTTATTTAAATTCTTTATTATTTCGGGTAACTTATTATAAATTTTTATGGACATGACAAAGGTACTATTGGCTCGTGCATCATTAGCCGCGATGTTGGTAAGTTTAGTCTATTTTTATGTCTATTTTTAATAATGTTCGTTTGTAAATGACTCAAAATTAGTTTATATAAAATTTAATATTTGATGTAAATAAGCTCAATACTCAAGACATAAAAGATTTATTTATTTTTTGCTTTATAGTTCTTTTTCGTCGGTTATTTTTTTTTGTTAAAACTAAATAAATAAATCAAAAATAATAATAAAAAACCCCAAGCTGGTGTTTGTGCCAGCGGCTTCGCCCGAGTGGAATTAGTACTTCCCTCATAGTAAATTATAACCCATGTGCTATTCCAGATCTATCTCTGTGCCAAATTTCATCTTGATCCGTTTTGCCATTACAAATAATGCAGCAAAAACAGAACGCAAAATTGTTTGACCTGAGAGTAGACCGTCTGTCAACACAAACTGATCACATCAGTGTCTTATCGAGAGCGCCAGACCATTTACAACTCGTTCGTTAACCACATAGGATGTGCCTAATTTAAGTACTATTGATGACAAAGGTGCATGGAGAGCCTAAGGTCGACTTTTGACTGTGAGGTTTTGCATTACGTATCATGACTTTCATGAGACGACTAGATGGCGCTGTTCAATCATGAAAATAACACTGCAAAGCTTATAAACCTTATTATGCAGAGGCAGATAATAAGGTTTTTAATACCTAAAATAATTACTAAGTAATAATAATATATTTATATTCAAATAAACAAAAATTACTATATTTTCTTATTTCCGAGTACTTAATACAGCGCCATCTAAACCAAACTAAATAAGCCAATTGGTACTATATCGGTTAATTCGACTACAGATGGCGTCGATCACAAATAATAAAAATCCCTGCATTCACAAAGTAGCTCTTATTTTCACGTTCCAGAATAAATAGTCAGTAGCTCAGGTGGATAAGCATGGCAGAATAACATAGATCGTTCAACAGGGCACCGGTTCGCAACCCAGCTCTCTGTCGACTTTTTTTAAATTTAATTATTCTAATATATAATTTATATTCTATTTTTTGTTATAAATAATATAAAAAATATGAGGTATAAGATGTATAAATGAATATAGGGATAATATACAAGTATACATATAGTACTATATATAACATTATATAAATATATATTATATAAAATTACTTTCATAATTGGTGGTAAGTATTAGTATTATTAGTAAAAAACATTTATGTAGAAGATTTAGATATATTTTCCTTACAGCTTAAGATTTACTAAGTTTAATTCTCGTAAAGGATAAGAAATGAAACTATTTTATTGATTATAGTTTAAGACATTTAATTCTCAAAGAAGAATACAATTTATGTCTTTCTTTCTTATAGAATGTATAACCTAACCTAGCAGTTTTACATCCAATTAACAATGATTTAATTCACTTGTTAAGGAGAAATACAAGTAAAATTTATAACTGAATAACTCTATTACAAAATAGAAGACTTTAACAAAGTAAAACTGTATAATAGATATTATAAGTATTCTAAATCAAAACTGTGTTGTGCTATTCTTCTATTATTTAGTTTTATTTACATTATGTTATAATAACTTTCACTATATATGCAACCTTAATTCTGTAAATATTTTACCTACTCATAAATTATAAAAATTTTACGTTTTGCATAATTATGTTTAGTGGTATTGACTATAATGATTGATTTGTGCATTATGTTATGACTAAGGTTCATAGCTTAAGTATTCGTTCCAGAAGGAGGAAGAAATTGAAGCTAAACCTAAAATCAATAACAATTGTAAGACCGGGTTATAGCTGTCATTTTGGGACCGAGTTGTTTATAATAATAAATAAATAATTTATTATGTTGGAAAGGAATCTATATTTATATTGTTTTTATTTTAATTTCTTATATTATATACCAAGTTTGATTACTGTAATTTATCATATAAATTATAGCTACCCCGGTCTTTTCATTTTTACTCAATCATTATTACTCAATTCAATAGTCAACACTTTATATTCTTTAATATTTCGTGTATCCGCCATTTTGATCGATTACAGCTTGCAACCGCGAACCCATGGAGTCTATTAATTTTTCACATAAATTGTGACCCCGTATAGAATCCCATACCTCCATGCAGTGAGTACTCAGTGCTTCCTTAGTCCTTTCGTTCCTATTGTCCCACTTTTGAACCATAACGCCCCATAAATTTTCAATGGGGTTTAAATCTGGCGATCTCGCAGGCCAAGGAATAATTCGTATGTCCGATTGCTGGCTAAACCACTCTTGCACAATTATGGAACGGTGTATAGGACAATTGTCCTGCACGAACGTTATTACTGGCATGTCTTCTACAGGAAAAACATTCCGCACAGTGGGCAACATGACGTCATTCAGCACATCTAAGTAGTTAACACTGTTAGCACGACTGGGTATTACAGTAAGTTCTCCTGGTCCTGCAGCTGTCATCCATCCCCAAATGTTCACTGTTATACGACCGGATTCAGAGTTAGGCACAACGTGATCACTATCATAACGCGTATTATTCCTACGCCACAACCTAACTCGCCCGTGCTGGCTAGACTTGAAAGTCTTTTCATCACTGAAGATAACGTTGCTCCAGTCGAAATGTCTGTATTTCAAAGCGAACTCCAATCGTGCTCTTTTATTAGCTTCGGTTAGCAATGGCTTAATAGCATGTCGACGATAATGCAGACCTTCACTATGAAGAGCACGATACACCGTCCGCAAAGATGTATCAAACAACTCTGCGTAATATCTTGTTGGTGTAAAGCCATTTTCCTCATAACCTTGCACCATAAGTTGACGCTGGTCTGAGTCAATATGGCGTCTTCTGCCAGATCTACTGCGGTGTTCCAACGAACCCTCTTCTTGAAACCGCTTTATCCATAAAGTGACAGTCTTTACCTATAAGGGAAATATATTATTTATTATTTTCGTGTATCGATAACCATGGATAATAAAATAAATAACGAACAGTGATTTTAAAACATTACTTACGTTTAAGCCAGTTTCTCTCGAAATTTCAGAATAATTTAGGCCTTGATTATGCAATGCTATTATTTGGGCCCTCGTGCCTCGTCGTATCAGTATTAGAACGCGAACTCATGGTAAAGATAAATATTAAAAAATTGTTAAATGCAATCGTAACTGAACTCACTCAAAGATAGTAAAGAACGTTATGATTGAACAAAAAGATTTAATTTTTATACAGTCAATATTAAACTATCCTCAATTCTTTTGAGATTTATGATACAGGTTAAAGTCGCTAAACAACTTCGATATAATAAAGAGTAGGATAATTTCAACTCATTGCGTAATGACGCAATAGTCCAGTGGCTATGGTATCGGTAAATTTTATGCCACCGAGTTCGAATCCTAGTTATTACGAGCTTTGCTTTATAAGGTTTGTAATGTCGTAGGAGAATTTGTGTTAAAATTAAGTAATATTGTAACTAGCAAAAAACAAGATAATGTTCTTTAACGAGAGATGTATATTTTCCAATCCAACTACTATACTAGCGCCATCTATGTCGTTCAAGACGTATTATTAAGGCGATGAAACCCTGTACAAACGATTTTGGTTTGGAACTCTCCATGCAGTTCTGTCTTCATTAGTACATAGGTATACCACACACAAATATTCCTCATTAAGAAACTTAGAGTGGACACGCCGCAAGGCAGTAGAACGTAGTAGAACGTACACAGACCGTATTGATGATGTTCTTTGGAAAGGTCAGCTGCAGGTGATGTACATATGAACGTGAGCGAAACAAAAGGAGCACATAAGGATCAGCAGATAGCGTTCTGTCGTTTTTGCCTACCCCCATGAGAAAAAGGCGTGAGTTTATGTATGTGTGTGTGTGTTTTTTTTTTTTGAGGGGTGGGAAAGCATACAATGACCTCTCCCGCTCTCTACTAACTAAAACTCAAACCTGCCAGTGCTCAGGGGCGTGGTAATTTTGTTTCGAATTTATCCACTACCCCCGGGTAGGCATCGGCCATGACGGGCTACGTCATGATTGCTGACAACAGTTTGAGGCGCGCGTGGCACACTACGCGCCGTCGACTCTCGAGCCTGGTGCTGATCGGGCGGTGGGCTACCCATTACTCGCTGTCCGCAGGCCCGGTTATTTGTTTGTGTGTAAGTTCATATTCGTCACCAGGGGTGGAGGATAAATTCGAAAGAGTTACCTCGCCCCCGGGCGCGTAGGGCAGGGAGGAACAGGGGTGGGTTTTAGTCAGTAAGAGTCTGACACGCCCTTCCGCTCCACCCCAGAGCGGAAAGAGACATTAGATGATTTCCCACCCCCCAAAAAAAAAAAAAAAAAAAAAACCGTCAATGGTGAGAGAACGATCATTTTGCGAGACTAAACCAATATAAATTTACATAAACAGGTGACGAATGTGAGCTCATGTGATATTTTCGAAAATAAAACACATCTAGTTGATCAGGTATTTCTACAGTTATATGTAACTGGGCCTACTGTATGTTTGTCCGACCACGCTAGTTAATTTAATTTGAGCCAAACTGATAAGCTTTTGTTATGGGTCTCGTAATGTAGCGTTATTATTTGCGTACAAAACTAAAGTAATGTAGTTTAAATGAGTTAATAAAGAAAAACCTCCCCAACCCACAAAGTAGAGTTTGACACGTTCTTGACTCGAAATACTCCTCACTTTAGACACTGGCCCTGAGTACTTTAAAGTAAAATTATTTATTTCAATTTGGCCATTTAAACGCACTTTTGAATATCAGATTAACACCAGTAAAAAAAATAATGATTAAGATAATCTAGGTACCTAGTTGTTAAAGGTAGATTATGAAGTGGTATGGAGAAGAACGTACAAGAATTTCAATAGACACTCTTTTAAAAAAAATATTAAAATATCAGAAAAACCGGACCGATGATGAAAAAGTTCTAAACAAGTCACTTTTCAAGCAGTTTGATGCAGTTGATGGGATTTAATTTAGTTCAATCACCGATTTTATGCCACCAAATGCATCAGACTACTTGAAAAGTGACTTGCTTGGAACCTTTTCATCATCGGTCGGGTTTTTCTGATATTTTCAATCATTTTATTTCCTAAATTTTAGTGTGTTTTATTTTTAGAATCGTCTCCTTGAGCTTTTTATTTTGATACCCCACATGACCAGGTCACAAATGAAATACGACTGAACTTACCTAATGGCGGTTGCCATTTTGTTTTTTTTTATTCAAAATTCAAATTCAAATTAAAATGTCATTTCTCTCTTCACAATTGGTTAACTTAAAAATTACATTGTTTGTAACTAATTCAAATAATATTTTACCATTTTAAGAGACTGGTGCCTGAAGTAGGTTTATGAACAAAACCTGTGTTACAGGTCACCAGGGCTCCCCATAGCAAAAAGTTAGTTAATTTTATAATTTGTGTGAGTAACAACATAAAAGATGAAAAAATAAAAAAAATATTGAACAAAGATTAAAACACACGTAAATTATAAAAAAAATAAAATAAAAAATATATCTTTTTTATATAACATTGCAGAAATGACAGTTGATGTGTAATGTAATGAGTAAAGTGTTGTGTCCTATGGGATGAGTATGTGGATAGTGTAGTGTGC
Source organism: Polia nebulosa (assembly GCA_951329385.1). Taxonomy (NCBI): domain Eukaryota; kingdom Metazoa; phylum Arthropoda; class Insecta; order Lepidoptera; family Noctuidae; genus Polia; species Polia nebulosa. Next base: position 30,810,971 of record OX589598.1, read on the forward strand.
GAGAATGTTATTATTTATTTATTTATTTAGTACACATACAATTATTTTTACAGGTAAACCCAATGTGTGTGTGTGTGTGTATGTGTGTGTATGTGTATGTGTGTGTATGTGTGTGTGTGTTGTGAGGATATGCCATGATAGGAAGAGAAAGAAAGAAGTTTATTTATGAACTGTCAACAGATTCTCGGTTTTTTGGTAATCAAAGCTTTTAAGGAACGTTTTAACTGTTTTTTAGCAATTTGATTTAGTTTTAGGATAAATATTAAGGGTGACGTTTAATTTGTTATATGAAAACTGACCAAATAAGCAAAAGAATAAAAAAAATCATATAGCCTATGTCACTTCGGCGGTCAAGACCAATTGCTTAATACCTAATTTAGTAAAATCCATCAAGCTGTTTAAGCTACAGCGCTTGCCAAATAAATAGACATACAAAAATAGAAATACACATACATACATACACGCAAACATATATACATACAAAAAATACTCACGAAAAACATTACCCTCCTTCTAGGAGAGTCGGGTAAAAAGGTTTTACAATATTTGATACACATTCATTCATGGATTAAATTATTATGTGGAACGATGATAAAATAATACTAATATTCTACTAACAGATATCATCATCATTTTCCTGCCCTTATCGCATGTTAAATGGGGTCGGCGAAACACGTTTTTTTTTTCATTCTGTTCTGTCAGCCGTCATGCTATCACTAACTCCCTTTTCTTTCATATCACTCCTCACACAATCCATCCAACTTTTCATTCTACTAACAGATAGAAAGTACCAATTTGATAGATAAGAACATGGTACTCACATACTTAGAATTAGAAATATTGCAACCATAAGTTGTTAGTAATTTAACGAAAATGGAGCTAAGTGTGAGGTAATTTAATAAAAATAAAGTTTAATGAAGGGCATTAGACAGTGGAGTCAGTTATTTCGTATTTACAAGAGACAAAACTGAGTATTATAGAGAAGAAAAACCTATGAGAATTTCTTTCATACATAATTATAATAAGGCCACCTACTACCATAAGAACCGTTTCATGGCAGAGAATATTTATCGTATAAATAAAATGTACATTACAAGTGTAAGAAGAGTTGGTTCTTCTCAACTTAACTCATTTTTAACCGACTTCCAAAAAGAGGAGGTTCCCAATTTTTTTTTTTTGTATGCTGCCCGATTTCTCTGTCAGTTGTGAACCAATTTTCAAAATTCTTTTTTCAACTGAAAGAATATACTCTCGAGGTGGTCCCATATAAATTTTATCGAAATTGCTTCAGCGCTTTTTGAGAAACTGAACAAAAACGGAAAATACGTGTACGTCGATGACGTTTTGGCGTTCTCCAAATGTTTAAATTCCACGTTCCATTATATTGGGGTTTTTAGTTCTGGGGTATAACAACTAAAAAGTGAAAAATATAAAACTTTTTTACAAAAAAAAACAACCGAATTCCAAAAAAAAAATACACTAAAAATTAATAAACAACTTTAATTTCGGAAGTCGGTGTCAAATAACGAAGAAGTAAAATACAAACACCGACTTCAGAAATTAAAGTTATTTATTAATTTTTAGTGTATTTTTTTTTTGGAAGTCGGTTGTTTTTTTATATTAATAGCTTCTGCTGGTGGCTTTGTCCGCATGAAGTTAGTACCTCCCCATTATAATTTATAGCCCATGTTCTTTCTATTCCAGACTATAATCTATCTCTGTACCAAATTTCTTCCACTTCCGTTCAGGCGTTCTAACAAAACTTTAACATCCTACTAATATTATAAATGTGAAAGCTTGTGAGTGTGTATGTTTGTTACTTCTTCACGCTCAAACGGCTGGACCGATTTGGATGAAATAAGCTACCTTTTATTCCGGTCTACGCGGGTGAAGCCGCGGGGCGCAGCTAGTTTATAATATTGGTGGTATAGGATACAAAATAAGGGATTATTATATTTTTTTTCAGTGTATTAGTTAAACACATTTAGTAAAGTCAAACAATAACATTACACGGGACTGCGGACGGCGAGTAGTGGGTAGCTCGCCGTCCGATCAGCCCGGGGCTGGCAGGCCCGAGAGTTGACGGCGCGTAGTTTTTCAAGCGCGCCTCAAAGAGTTGTCAGCAAATCATGACGGGGCCCGTCCTGGCCGATGCCTGCTCAGGGGTTGTGGATAAACTTGAAACAGAGTTACCGCGCCCTTGGGGACTCAGGGCAGGGATGGAACAGGGGTGGGTCCGCTCCACCCAAAGCGGGAGATGTCATTAGATGATTTTCCACCCCAAAAAAAAAAAACAACCAATAACATTACATACATGACATAATAGCAGTAAATGTGAATGGATGGAGAGGGAGAGGGAGGCCAAAGAAAAGATGGATATGAAAGAAAAAGGAGTTAGTGATAGCGTGACGGCTGACAGGACTGAATGAAAGAAAAAAACGTGTTGCGCCGACCCCAAGTAACATGGGATAAAGACAGGAAGATGATGATATAATAGCAGTACCTACCTACATGATATATCTGTTTTCCCTAGGCAGAGGGTTAAGTCACTTATATGCTACCTCTTGCATTCATCCAGCCAACCGCAGCCGATGGCCAAGTTGATTGCTTTTTATATTTTTTAATGAAATTACAAAATTATGTTTCGCCTAGTAACTGAAAGTTGGCAATTTAGAGATTCCTGTACAGTATTTTGATTTATTTTATTTGAGATGGGTTTGCTCTTGACTCTTGTCGAGATCAAAGGTATATAGATAGAGACAGAGTCGGCGGTGGAGCGAGCTTACGCAGAAGAAGCTTGATCACTCATCACAACTTTGAAGTGAGATTAGGGTTGTATGCGTTCTGAAACACAGACGCTGGGACGCGGATAAATTCGAAACAGAGTTACGGCGCCCCTGGGCACTCAGGCAAGAAAGGAACAGGGGTGGAATTTAGCCAGTACAATTGTGACACGCCTTCCCGCTCCACCCAGAGCGAGAGAAGTCATAGGATGATTACCAAACCCACAAAAAAAAGGTACAGAGTTATACTCCTAATTAATGTTATTATTACAAAACTAGATACCTACTGTGCTTGGTATTTAATGAACTTAGGTTATCATCGTCAACATAAGGAAAATAACAATATTATTTAGAGAAAAATACATGAGGTAAATTAGCATGTGATATTTTTGTATGTGCTTATCAAAATTAGGTATTAAACTTTGATGAATTAGACTATATGACCGCCTTAAACATTAATTTCATAATAATATTTATTTCGTATCCAAGGCCTTGCGCACATGGCCGGGGTATTGTATAGAAACACACTACGTCTGAATTTTATGATTTGACGTGGGACCGTAATTAACAATGAAATATATATTGGTTCACAATAGCGTCACAAAATATTGGCCTCTTTTTTTTTGGGGGGGGGTGGGGAATCGTCCTATGACTTCTCCCGCTCTGGGAGGAGCGGGAGGGCGTGTCAGACTCTTACTGACTAAACCCCACCCCTGTTCCTTTCCTGCCCTCAGTGCCCAGGACTGTGCAGTAACTCTGTTTCGAATTTATCCCCGACCCCTGGGCAGGCATCGGCCATGACGGACCCCGTCATGTATTGCTGACAACTCTTTGAGGCAAGCGTGGAACACTATGCGCCGTCGACTCTCGGGCCTGATCCTGATCGGACGGCGAGCTACCCATAACTCGCCGTCCGCAGACCCGCATCTACGGTGGCCAGAGATCGTCTCGCTAAGTTCTACACCCACGGCGTCTCCTGCAGCGGCTGCTGCTAGGGGCGTGAGGGCGACTCTGTTGAGCCTACCTCACCCGTTCCGCCTCCTCCCTCGCGATTATTACTGCTTAGAAGAAGGAGGAAACTGCTTCCCATTCCCTCTTGCTCCGTTCCATGACCTGGACCAAGGTCGAGCGCGAGAGGTCGCTGCCGCCGATCGCCTCCACGAGGACACGTCGGCGGGGCTCTGCCCAAGCGGGGCAGGCCTCTACCGTTTACTCCACCGTGTCCTCTGGGCTATCTTCACAGTGGTGGCACCCGAGCGTTTTCCTCCGCTTTACCCTACACAGGAACCTCCCGAAACTTCCGTGTCCGGTGAGGACCTGCGTCATGCGGATGGTGAGGACGCCGTGGCGCCTCTCCAGCCACTCCTCATAGAGGGGCCTTATCGCTGCAATTGCGGCGTGCCCAGCACTGGGTTGCGACAATCGCTCTGCCGGAGGTCTGTCCGCCGAGCCACACATTGAGGCGGCGGAGTTACGCCCCGGGATGTCGCCTCCTCGCGCCAGTCATAGAGGTGCACGAGGACGTTTGCCTCCAGACCCCATGGCGAAAGTCCTTTAAGGAGGCGCGCCGCCTCACCGAAGACCTTGCGGTTTCTTCGGATCATTCGGATGGCCATGACCATTTTGGAGGCGTTCAACAGGCGAGCTGGTCGCCGCCTCACACCAGTGGCCCGTAAAGGGCCAAATACCGCACGAACCCCGCGTTGAGCCTCCGGCAGGAGGCGTTTGGGCCTCCCAGATTGGGCAGGAGCCGCTTTAACGCGGTCCCGGCCCTCTACAGTCTGGGAGCCAAACATCGGCAGTGCTCCATGAAGTTCTACCGGCTATCAAGGATGAGTCTCAGGTACTTCGTCGTCCCCTCGACGCCGATGTGAACCCCTCTTACCGTTATCTGTGAACCCGACGGTGGACGTCAAGCCCCTCATTAGCAGACACAATTAAAAACCTATTGTCGCGTCTCCAGAAATATTGAATTGTTTTACAAGGAACGGTGTCACATTTGTCTCAACGGCAACGGCTGCAAAAGCAATTTTTCACGGCAATTAAGATGTCATGGTCTCCACAAATTCTATGACACAACACCGGGCAAAGTGTACCTACATGATTGTAGCAAAAAATAGGGACTTAGCGATATTTGTACGAACTCCTGCTGATTATGAAACGGTTGGGAAGACAAAAGTGTTTTAAAGCATGCGTAGAAAACAAAAACTAGAAGATATCGGGTTGCGTTTACACGATGTAGGGGTGGAGTCTGGAACGGGAGAGCGGGTTTGGTTGGCGGACGAGGACGGGGTGGTGGTCTGGTGAATTCGGAGAGGTGATGAAAGTGTATTGTGAGGAGTAGGACGAACGTGGGAGAAGACGATTGGCAGCGGAGGCTATGTCTGGGACGCGTAAATAATAATAATAATAATCATTTTATTTCAGAAAATTCCATAATTTGTTAGTAAACATTAACCTTAATAACTATGTTAGTATGTATACATGCAGGTTGGACAAATAATGGACGAGCGGGCAATCAAATTTCCCCGCAATGACACTCAGGAGACTGTTCGAGCTGCCACGGACCCTCTGCAGCAGCGAGGCGGCGCGCTTACGTCTGATCGCTGCAAAGCCATCAGTGTGCGCATCAGCAAACATTCCCGAAGCACTGCAGAAGCGTGGCAGCCCCAACATCATCCTGAATGCATTGTTGTATTGAACTCGAAGAGCATTGATGGCTTTCTGCGTACAACCCGTCCAGAGGCTGCACGTGTAAAAAGTCTGACAATATGCTTTAAAAAAATCCCGAAAATTATTTTTGTTGTGATGCGATGCAATCCAATCCATAACTATTTGGTCCTGGTGGTCCTGGCACCATTTCAGGAAAGGTAAAGGAGCTCGTGTAGCGGTAATCGGTAATTGTGTGGTATTCTATAATTCTGCGTTGGAAATCCGGTAAGTGCCAACTTTAAGTCAACTTTTAGTCTCATAGGGATAGTACGTGTACAGTTATTGTCAAAATACTAATATTGTGCACACAGGTTAAGTTTCATAATTCGTAATAGACATGTATCGTTGTAACTTTAGGTACATCAAGTGTTGTTATTAGGTTGATTATAGATAGACTAGACCAATTTAGACTTATTTAGTAGGTACTTAAAGTATGTGTTAGAACCAGTAGAGCAGTCGGCCGCCTGAGGTCAAGCTAATAGATTTAAGAAGAAAAGAAGAAGAAGAAGTTTATGAGATTATGTCTCTGTGAAGCGATTGTTAGCGCAAGAGTTTCAAATTCATATTTGAGTAATATAAGCGTAGTTTAGACTAGTGTAAGTCAAGTGCGCGAATCTAAGTGATTGTATTGGTGACCAAATGGATGAATTTCGAATGTTTTATCCCTCTATGACTGCAACAAGGTGACCTTTACCTGCGTTTGGTTCTAGGGACTCGGGGAAAGCCTTATGGTGTGCGGCTTACACATACCAACAGACTGTATGACAACAATAACAATAAACTGACTTTAGACGCAGCACTGTAGGTAATGTTCACTGTTTCAGGGAGGTTGAACCGAATTGTCACACGTAACATGTTAGGGCCCATTTGAACTATGTCGTCTTGTAATAGTTTGAGACATAAACAACCAAACGTTAGTAATGGTCCCCTCACCCTATGGACCGCCTGACTGCAGGATACTTTAGAGCTGCCTATAATATAGCACACTGCCGGGTTTTGGGGTAGGCTTTGCAAAGTTTCCTTTACTGGAGTGATAAGCGTTCTGAAGAGCACACCTGGCCCCCGTTGACCTCTCACTGACACAAAATAGCTTAAAAATAATATTTAGCGAGACACGTAACTTAGGGTGTGCAGTCGAAACGCTCCACTGCTGCACTGTTAGTCGTAATTCGGAGACAGGAGGTACAGATATCCGTGTGAGATAAGCTTGGTCAATTAGTAGGAAGGTTCAGAGTTTCCGTTGGGTGAGCCGGGTCAGCGAGTAATACAGGTTCAGGTTCAGTTTCAACAGCCAAGGTTTGCCGGCCCTTGGCACAGGCAACTGAAGGAACAAGGGTGGGTTATAGTCAGTTAAAGTCTGACGCGCCCTCCCGATCCACCCAGAGTGAGAGAAGTCACTGGATGATTTAACCAAACTCCAAAAAAAAAAGGCTTCCTTATTCCAGAAACAGCACAATTCCAGTGCAATAGGTCAAAAAACTGACGTCACGGGGAAAGCCTACCCTCTTTGAGGCTTGGCTGGAGAGGCGCCATGGCAACCTCACCTTCCGCCTGACGCAGGTGCTCACCGGACACGGCTGTTTCGGGAGGTACCTGTGTCGTGTCAAGGCGGAGGTGACCCCTGAGTGTTTTCACTGCGAGGATCGCCCAGAGGACACGGTGGAGCATACGGTGGAGGTTTGCCCCGCTTGGGCAGAACACCGCCGTGTCCTCGTGGATGCGATAGGCGACAGCGACCTCTCGCGCCGTGCCCTGGTTCAGGCCATGGTACGGAGCGAGAGGGAATGGGAGGCCGTCTCCTCCTTCTGCGAAGCAGTAATGCTCGCGAAGAGGGAGGCGGCATACGTTAGGGAGACTCAACAACAGCCGAGTCGCCCTAGCGCCCCCAGCCGCGACCGCCGCAGGAGACGCCAGGGGCCGCGAGACGATCTCCGGCCACCGTAGACCCGGGCCTGCGGACGGCGAGTAGTGGGTAACTCGCCGTCCGATCAGCACCAGGCCCGAGAGTCGACGGCGCGTAGTGTTCCACGCGCGCCTCAAAGAGTTGTCAGCCAAGGGAAGGGGCCTGCCACGGCCGATGCCTGCCCGGGGGTGGAGGATAAATTCGAAAGAGTTACCTCGCCCCCGGGCACTCGAGGCAGGGAGGAACAGGGGTGCGTTTTAGTCAGTAAGAGTCTGACACACCCTTCCGCTCCACCCTAGAGCGGAAGAAGTCATAGGATGATTTCCCACCCCCCAAAAAAAAAAAAAAAAACGGGGAAAGCCTAGTCATAAACGAAGCGCTTGACCCGATACAAGCTCTAAAACAACCCTTTACAAGTATCCTAACAAAAGCATAAACGTATCTCTATTTCCGCTCCAGATATTAGACAATAATAGCTCCGTGAATTTCGCCTCAACTGTTCAACAGCAATAAAAAACGGAACGAGCAATATAGGGAGCGTGCACTATAGATGGCGCCACATAAATGTTAATGTCAAGTATTTCTACAGTACAAGTTGCGGATTTCACTCAATAGATGGCAGTCTATGTTACGCGTGTTGCATGTGTGCGTGCGTGTGTGTGCATATATGACACGGAAATGTCAATGACAAGTTTTTAAAGGGTAAAAGTTTTGAATTTACTCCACTAGATGGCACAGACTACGCCGTGCACGTTCCTTAGTGCGCTGGCCACGTCAAGCGAGCCTGTTGACTGTGTAGCGTGCTTGCCACATTGAGCCAGCCTGTTGACTATATTGCTATTGTTTGTGGCAATAAAGAGTTTTCTGTTCGATATAGTTTCCTCTAGACAGTCATTGTACGACGAGGACACATTTACTAGTTAAAAGTAACTAAGCACTCTCTTTTTTTAGGTCGGAATTCTCGGAGCTATTTTTACCAAATTTTTGGCAACAATAGCTCCACGAATTCCGCCTCAACTGTTCAATAGTAATAAAAACCAACCAAGTGCGAGTCGGACCCGCGCACCGAGGGTTCCGTACAAACCTGTTGGTATATATTAAGTAAAAAATATTTTTATTATATGATGTAATTTATGCTTTTCGCAATTTTTCCTTTATCTGTGCTATAAGACGTTGCTTCGTGCCAAAATTTCAAGTTGAGTTCACGGGAAAGTACCCTGTTGGTTTTATTCCCTTGCGAGAGTCGAAAATTTGCACCATAAACGGCTGTATCTTTCGATTGCGTTGGCTTAGAAGTTTGATTTTTTCACAGCTCCAAGGGCCAGTAGACCTCAGTATTTAATATGAATTTCATCTTTATAACTTCATGCGTTTCTGAGGAAAAGGGTTTTGACAGACAGGCAGACGGACAACAAAGTGATCCTATACGGGTTCCGGTTTTTCCTTTTGAGGCACAGAACCCCAAAAAGGGAACAAGCAATATAGCGCGCTAGTTACACCGCGCCAGCCTGTTTTGTAATGCTCCGAACGCCATAACATGCCGTTTTCTTAGCAGAACATTGTTGGAAAACTTGTGGAATGAATGGAACGATAAAGTTGCTGCAACTATGGAATTTCTTTTGTTTTCAAGTTTATGTACAGGGTGGTAACTTCATCTGTGGTAATAAAGAGTTTCCTGTTTGATATTTATAGAACTTACAACTACATTACAGTCTTACTGGGGCCAAATTCTGTAAAATAACTAACTTGTCAATAGTGTGTCAGTGGTGTCTCAATAGAATAGTCATTGACATTTGGTATTCTATAAATTATTTATGGTCATTGACTTGCCACTGTAGTGCCATTGAAACGCCATAATAAGACTATTGTAATAATTGGTAGTCTGGTCAACTATATGTCAATATCATTTTGAAGTTTTTGCATAATACCAAATTTGCAACAGTGGCAAAATAATGTCTGTAGTGTGTCGATAGAGTGTCGATGGCGTGTTGCTTAACTCAAAGTTACAGAATTGGGCCCCTGGTCAAATTCGTCATTCGACACACGAGTTATCCTATAAGGGTTCCACTTTTTCATTCAGACGTTCGGAACCTTAAAATACTTGAATGTTTCCAAGCAACTTAGTGTGATTCTAGCAGTTTAACAAATGCCACCAAAGTCTCCTTAAAACAGCGCAACATATTATTACACATATTGCCAGGCCTTTAACTGCGTTGTAAGAAGACATTATGGTTGTAAACTTAATATGTCGTATGTCTGTTTGTATAAGAACGTCACAAGTTGTTTCTGTACGGGTCATACGCGTTTTAGGGCCAATTTCACCATTCGCTCTATAAACTAATGTTTAACTGAACTAAGCTTAGCGTAAAAATAAAAACCATAAAAAATATTCTAGTGAGTTAACCTTAAAAGATAGACATATGCTGTCGCAAACTTTTTTTTAGAACTTAAAAAGGAGAACAATTCCGTCATACATAATTTTTGCGTAACTTTAACCGTTTACGCAGCGCACGTAATTGAACCTCTCAAAAGGATTTTTTTCCCGTTTTTGCTACATTTTTCATTGATGCTTCACTCCTGTTGGTCGCAGCGCGATGTTATTTAGCCTTTCTAGATAAATGGAATATTCAACACAAAAATATTTTTTCAATTCGATCCAGTAGTTCCTGAGATTAGCGCGTTCAACCAACCAAACAAACAAACTCTTCAGCTTTATGACAGCGGCTAAACGCGTTTAAGTGAGCTTAAACGTCGAAAACTGGGCGTTTAGAATTCGTGAAATCGGCCCTAGCAGACGTTAAAGCGGTGTTGTGTCATATATGTGACATGCTGGTGCAATGAACAGTTTGAAAATTTGTTGGCAGTCATGTTTGTTATTATTAATTTATACATATTGCATAGTGAGTCCATTACCCTGTTCGGGCACAGCTAAAAACTTAATTAATTAAATTAATTTTGCAGTAACAACAATAAAACTAATATCACAGAATTATTATTCTTATGTATTGTAGCTAAAATTGTTTCGGTTTAATACTTAAAAGTATAGGTATCAAATGATAAATGATATTTATTTTGCAAAACAGGTTACCAAAATAACACTTACACGTCATTATTTACTAGTCAGTTTAAGCTGGATGAAGCCAGTATTTCCTAGTTGACTACCCTGAGAAGAAACACCGAAACAAACCCAGGACGTCAAAGTCTCTTTTAAAGTGTTTAAATCCACACAATATGTACTGGTCAAATTGTATGAGAACCATGTACAGACGCCAGCAAAAGTCGATAAGAATTCTCACAACTTATTTAGTTTGACGTTTAGTTTGACTTACGACCTTCTATTTTCAAGTTTTCGCAAACAAATGATTGAAATTCACAATTTTATCAACTTAGCATAAGTCAAGATGGCCCTGTGGTATAGACCACACAGATTGAAGCGCAAATCAGTGTGCCACAAGTTCAAATCCCACGCAATTGTTTTTTGTAAGTTCTTACCCGATTGGAAGTTATGGATTAGCATTACATATATTAAATTTTTCTTTAACTGGTTCGTCACACATTTTTTAGAGTTAAGGTAGATCACAAAAAAACTAAATAAAGAATTAGATTTCTGCGAGGTAGACATGAGTTTTAACTTGACCGAAATGAACTGTCGTTTGGTTGTAGTTGTTGGTTAGTGACGTGTGGTTAACAGTATTGTAATATTCGCAAAATGCAGGCATATATTAGTATTGAAGTGAGGGCGACTATCATTGGGCTGCATAAAAGTGGTCTTAATAAAACACAAATATCTGAAGAAACCGGACTGAATGTGAGTATAATAGCTATTAATGAATTGTAACTTTATTATAAATTAATCTTCTAATAAAAATGTGTGCCATTTATGAATCCATCCATTGTATTTTTATGAAACTTAAAAGAGAAATACATAAATCGTTGGGTTTATTGGATTTGCTATTGGATTTATAAATGCAGTTTTATTTTAAAGTTATATTCAATAATTATGATTATTATTATAATTTCGTTTACTCATTTGATATACATATTATATTATATTTTTAAATAAAAAAGATAAAAAAACATTTGAAAATATAAAAAATAGTATCCCACCAGTATCGAGAACAGGGTCCAAGCTACCGGTGGTCAGGGCTCCAGAGAGAGGAACCGCCTGACAATGCGAACCGTGTGCAGAAGTACTGCTTTCTGAATCAAGCTCTTGATCCAGCCGCCTAACGAGAGCCTCTTGAGGTCTATCGGCACAATGATCGCTGAGTCCACATCCCACATGTCGACAACTTCGCGAGCCAAGTCAATATACTCGATTAGTTTATCGTTCTCGGCTTTCACGAGGTTCTCGTCGTGTGGAACGGTAATGTCAACAACCATTGCACGCCTCTCGATTCGGTCCACCACCACTCTATCAGGCTTATTGGCTACAATAGTCCTGTCAGTGATGATGGACCGATCCCAGTACAATGAGATATGGCCATTATCGAGAACTGGGTCGGGCGCATATCTGTAGTACGGCACTTCCGATTCCACAAGAGAGTACTTTAGAGCAAGTTGCTGACGGATAATACTGGCTACAAGGTTGTGCCTATGCAAGTACTCACCGTTAGCCAGACGAGAACAACCAGAGATTATGTGGCGGATTGATTCTCCCGGACGATGACATGCCCGACATATGTCAACCGTGCCGTCCTTCACAATAAATCTCCGGTAATTTTTCGTCATGATAACTTCGTCCATAGTTGCACAGACAAAACCTTCGGTTTCCCCAAAGAGGTTACCGACACGCAGCCATGCTTCGGACGCTAGATAGTCTACATCGGGCCCATGTAGGGCCCGGAAAAAGTGTCCGTGAAGTTCCTTACTCTGCCATACTTCTCTGCGATCGTTAGTGTCAAGCACTAGAGGTTAGCGCCAGTTCTCGTTAGCCAAGGAGAGTGGAGTAAGGCCCTTGTCCACCGCCACTACATCTCGATGCATACCCACGTCAGCAGCTAGGAAATATTCCCATAGACTGTATACCTCGCGGTTGTGGAGGGTCTTAGCATTTAATAAGCCTCGGCTTCCACACTTCCGCGGGATATACAGTCTCATCACCGATGAACGTAGGTGATGCATTCGAAATGCAGTCAGCAGTGTACGGACACGCCTATCCAGGGCGTCAAGTTCTCTTTGAGTCCATTTGAGTACGCCGAAAAAGTACATCAATACCGGCATGACCCAACCGTTGAAGGCTCGCACCTTGTTTCCACCCGATAAAAGGCTATTAAATACCTTCTTCAGGCGGCCCAAGAAGCGCTCCTTCAACGATTGCTTCATGTCAGTAATATTGATACCTAACGCTTCCGACATACCCAAATACTTATAGGTTTCGGTTGGAGAGAGGGATCTCAGGTTTATGGAATCCGAGAGTTGAGTTATTATAATTATTATTATTAGTTGTGTGGAAATCAGTTGTCGTGGTATGGGCATGACATGTGGAGGAATGAAGAAAATGTCATGAGGAAAGTCTTGTGTATGGATGTGGATGGCTATAAGAGTAGGGGAAGGCCAAAGAAACGATGGTTGGACTGTGTGAAAGAGGATATGGCTAAAAAGGGGGTGACTACAGAGATGACGACTAATAGAGGAGTATGGAAGAAAAAGACATGTTGCGTCGACCCCAAATAAATTGGGATAAGGGCAGGAGAATGATGAATTATGATTATTAACATTTTATATAATGAAAATGAAGTCAAGTAGGTATAGCTGCCTAATATATTTTTTTTTGTTTTAGAAAAATACTGTAAGTCTTTGGATAAAAAGATATGAGGAAGAAGGTAGCCTTGCCAGTCGAAAGAGAAGTGGGAGACCGAAGCTTATTAGCGAGGCGCAGCGACGATATATGGTGGACGTATACGAAACGAATGGTTTCGCACCAACGAGACATTTTGCGGAATTATATGACACCTCGATGGATACGTCACGCTGAAGGCGTGCATCACAGAAAACCTGCTAAAAAGCCGTACTTGACAGAGAGGCACAAACAAGAACGAATACGTTTCGATTATTTAGATTTTGACTGGAATACTGCGGTATTTTCAGATGAAAAAACATTTAAATCCAGTCAAAAGGGCAGGCTTCACTTATGGCGCAAGAATAACACTCGCTGGTGTGATAATAACGTTATTCCTAACACCGAATCAAGTCGAATCACAATTAATATGTAGGGATGGATGAGTGCAGCAGGACCAGGAAAACTGGCTTTCATTCCTCCACGCGCAAACAGTTCAACTTATGTGGAACTGTTAGACTCAATTATGCTGCTTACTGTGCACAACATTTACCCAGCTGATGAGTTAGCAGAATATCCGTTTGTCCAGGACAATTATTGTACTATTCACCGAGCGAGTACTGTGCGTGAGTGGTTTCACAATCACCCGGAAGTAATTGTTATTCCATGGCCAGCGCGATCACCCAACCTCAACCTCATAGAAAATCTATTGGGTTTGATGTTGCAAAGGTGGGACTCGCGGAATGAGAGGTCTACGGAACAATTAAAAACCCATTGCATGGAGGTGTGGGAAAGTTTTAGAGGGAGCGAAATATGCGGTAATATTGTTGGGACCATGCGCAAACGTCTACTTGAGTGTATCGAAAATAATGGGGGCTATACAAAATATTAAGTTTTAGTAAAATCAGTCGGTGTAACTAAATGTTTAGTAGGCCATTTTATTTTAACATATCCGTGATTATTCGTTAACAAACACTGTATTATATTGTGTTTACTTTCATTTAAAACAGCTATATCTTTTAACTTGTGCCATCGCGTTATAATAAGAATGCAGTGAACTCGCTATCAATTTTGTTGACAATATTCATGATTCTATTTTGTTTTTTATTCTTCTACCCGCACTGTTCTAACATAATAGTTCAATTTATTTTTCTCATCTTATTGACGATTATCTTGTGAGAACTAAAGTTCTTTTAACAGAAATTGAGGTTTAGTTGCAATCTTCTTTTCGTTATGAAAATGAACAATTAAGCTATGACCTTAATACATTCATTGTGACGTTTCATAAAAATAAAATGTTTACAAAGTCTAAATCATATATCACTTTTCAATAAATAACTGGATATAAACAATTTCATTTTATTTTATTAAAATTTTAATATCCTTTCATTGTTACGTTATTCATACTATGAATGGTCTAAGTGGGTATACTTCCAACAAACAATCTTACACGTAACATAGATAACGGTTACAAGATAACTTTTTTGTCTAGGTAACAATTCGACGTCACAATTCTCATAAATGTTAAATTTGTAAATATAAAGAATAAACATTTTTATTAAACACGTCTTTTTATTTCCACCTTACAACATCGAAAAGATGTAACAACTAAATAATTGCAAATTACGAATGTGATTTTTCTTGTGGTTAATAGATCATATTCGTAATTTGCAACTATTTAGTGCAAAAAATGCAATAGTATTTTTCATAGAAATATAAAAAAACAACTTTATTAATATAGATTGGGAATTTTCAAAGTAAGAAATAACCGCAACGGACCGACCATGATTTGAACTCGGGCTACGTTATTTGCGAATCCAACACTTAGTTCATACGGCTACCAGCATATGACATATTTGCGCGAATTTTATCAATGCAATGGTAAGAACAAGTCGCCTCTGTGACTGTGTGATGCGTATTCAATGGCACAGAAAAATAATAATGATGTTTTTAAGCTCAGTGCGACGACAGTTCTTTAGTGTGTGTTATCTGTGGAATGTGGATACTCATACGGTTTGACAGACCACGACACAGTCTTAGTTGGTGTATCGATGGATACATCAAAATTACTGTCTTCTACACGCAAAAGCAAATACAAGATTACGATCGACTATGCTAGTGTCATATCGGATGTTGAGGATGCAGACTGGAGTTTAATAATGCAACACCATGATGTGAATGAGGCGACAAATGAACTAACAACAATCCTGCAAGAAATCATAACACGACATACAAAAAAAGAAATAGTGCGTAACTCTAAGTCGATTAGAAGGCCTTGGATGACAGCAAACCTGCTGAAATGTTTAAGGAAAAGAGATGCCCTCCATAGTGAAACAAGGAAAAAAGATAATATTGACAACCACTCCTTACATCAACAGTACAAAGCATATAGAAACACTTGTAACAATATTATACAGAACTTAAAAATCGCTCACGAAAAAGCCCAACTGGAAAGCTCGAAAGGCAACAGTAAAAATACATGGGCTGCAGTAAAATCTATCTGTAACCTGAACAATAAGACATCGTCTAATATGGCCCTCCTAAATGTCAATCCTGATCCAGTGGTTGCGCTGGACATGGCGAATAATTTCTTTGCCAATATAGGAGAACAATTAGCTAAAAACACTTTACTGCGTCTAAAAAAATCGGAAACCGACCTAGCTAAATTGATCAAAACAACTGAGAATACGGATATTTCACCAATTAACTCCTTTTTCATGAACCCTACCAATGAGATGGAAGTGAAATCAGTTCTGTCAAGCCTAAAAAATGACTCATCTCCTGGATGGGATGGCATACCAAATCGGGTCCTCAAACTCACTCAGCACTGTCTTGCAGCTCCCATCGCGCACATTTGTAACTTAAGCATGTTTAATGGAAAAGTCCCACCCCAAATGAAGATAGCAAATGTGTGTCCGATTCATAAGGGAGGTGATGCAACTATGGTGTCAAACTACAGACCAATATCACTGCTCACGTCATTGTCAAAAATACTGGAGAAACTAGTGAATAAGAGGCTGTTGACATATCTGGAAGACAAGAAGTTGCTTTCCACAAAACAGTACGGCTTTCGCAATGGCAGGTCCACGGAGGACGCTGTCACTAATTTAGTAGACTTTGTTGTTGGCCAACTTGACAGAGGGCTAAGATGTGGAGGTGTCTTCCTGGACCTTGCGAAGGCTTTTGATACTGTGTCGAAACCGATCCTTTTCCAGAAAATGGAATACAATGGCATTAGGGGCACTGCACTGGATTGGTTTATTTCGTATTTGACAGAACGCAAACAAAGGATCTGCTTGGGTGATATCCAGAGTTCCCTCGCCAATGTTGGATACGGAGTGCCTCAGGGCAGTGTCCTGGGCCCTACTTTGTTCCTACTATATGTCAACGGTCTCTGTTCATTGAACCTCAACAATGCACAGATCTTTGCGTATGCCGATGATACGGCTGTCATCTTTTACGGAAAGTCCTGGGAAGAAGTCTACAGAGCCGCAGAGTGTGGGATGATGACTATCTCTAATTGGCTACAGTACAACTTGTTGACACTTAACGTTTCAAAAACAAAAATAGTTAATTTCTCAATCAACAAAAAATCATCTGCTCCAGAACCCTCACTCAAATTCCATAGCTGTATCTACTTCCCGGGATGTACCTGCAACTGTCCCACATTTGAACAGATCGAATGCATTAAGTATCTTGGCATTAACATTGATCAAAACTTGACTTGGAGTAGGCATATTGACTCCCTGAACACACGTGTGAGAAAGCTGCTATACATATTCAGAAAACTGAGATCGGTAGTAGACCACAACACTATGAAAACAACCTACTACGCACTGTGTCAGGCAATCCTAGGGTATTGTATAGTAGCTTGGGGCTCTGCAGGCAAAAGCATCTTAATTACTGCTGAACGAGCGCAAAGAGCCATCCTAAAAACATCATATAGCAAAAGGTTACGTTACGCTACAGATGCACTGTATCGAGACACTGGTATGTTAACAGTTCGTCAGCTGTATATCAGGGCAGTCATACTTAGGTTCCATTCCACAGCAACAACCACCATGGTACAAGACAAACGTTCACGTAGACTACCTAAGTGGGGAAAAACGTTTTACCGTAGGGTTTTTGGACATAAAGCGTTCTCTCACATGGGGCCACACTTATACAGC
Organism: Polia nebulosa; assembly: GCA_951329385.1. Lineage (NCBI taxonomy): Eukaryota > Metazoa > Arthropoda > Insecta > Lepidoptera > Noctuidae > Polia > Polia nebulosa. Next base: position 30,828,317 of record OX589598.1, read on the forward strand.
AAAGTAAATAAATTCCTGAACTTAATTTCCTTGACCAAGTTCTCATGCAAAAAACTTGTAACGGAATGGCTTCAAGGTTTAAACTACGATGAAACTGAACATGTGATATCAATCTATTAGCTAACTCAAACCACTTATTCACACATATACCCTCAGAAACTCATAACCCATGCACACACAAACACACTACTACTAACCATCACTTGCACCAACTTCTCATCAAATCAACACTCAAACACACTCACACACATACATGCATACACACATACACGCATACACACATACACGCATACACACATACACGCATACACGCATACACACACTCTCAGGATGCCATAAGCGCTGTCAGCAGCTGTAACATTTTTAGAAACCTTCAGTATTATTATAGTTTTTACTTTTTCATTTTACTTTTTCGCTAAAAAATGTACGGAATCCAGAACCAGTTTAAACACAATACTGTATACTGTTCTTAGACGAAAGAGACTGAACCCCACGACACAGGGTATCCTAGTGTGGGGTTTCAGTGTCATGTAAATGATGGATGTATACTCTTTTTTATGAACAATAAAAATTTATTATTATTATTATTATACACGCGCACACATACGCACGGAAGTATCGTGCTCGCTCGGTTCGTAGCAATGTAATCTTTAGCATTCTTATGGACTTTTGCGGCCTCACTGTACCTATCTATTATAACGGGTGTAAAAAGACAGTTTCCGAAGCCGAAAGCCACATATTCTACCCATTATATGGATATTTTTTTCCACTAGACCATACCTGGGAATCCACTGGTTCTCGAGATATTGAAGGTCAAAGTCACAATTTTTTTCACGTGTCACGGTGGCAAACCTCTTCGAAAATTAGCCAAGTACGCAGATATATTATTGTGCACAAGTGTGTTTGAAAATACATGTGCACTCTCTGGGGCCCAATTCTGTAACTTTGAGCTAAGCAACACGCCATCGGCACTCTATCGGCACACAACAGACATTATTTTGCCACTGTTGCAAATATGGTATTCTGCAAAAACTTCAATATGCTATTGACATAATGTAGTAGAGCAGACTACCAATTATTACAATAGTCTTACTAAGGCATTTTAATGGCACTACAGTGGCCAGTCAATGACCATAAATAATTTATAGAATACCAAATGTCAATGAGACACCACTGACACACTACCGACAAGTTAGTTATTTTACAGAATTGGGCATCTGTTCTTTTACTCTCATAGTACGATGGGACGGCAATTTCCGATACAAGCGGGAAGAGATCCAGCGCAGGACAAACAGCTTTACGCGCTTGCTGAAGCACGGGGTATCACACTACTAACTGCCAATGCTCCGTGGTGTGTCGTTAGTCTAGTGGTCGCAATTCATATAATATAAAAATAATGGATCTAGTGGTAGACCCATTATTTTTTTATGCACCTGCCGTGTTGTTTCTCCATCACCCTTGGTTGACTGGTAGAGAATGCTTAAAGTATTAAGTCAGCCTTTGTTCCTTTGTGTTGAACCCCGCCCTCCTTTTACACCCTCTTAAAGGTTGAATTTCGAAAATCCTTTTCTTAGTGGATACCAACTCTTCACAACATGTGTGTTGAGAAGAGTGGGTATTCCCACCAACCCACCCACCAACCACTGAATAATTATAAATTGTTCAGTATAATTATAATAATATTTAATTACTGCCACAAGCAGATAAAATAAGAAAGCAAAGTCGAACTCGCGCACAAAGGGTTCCGAACAAACCATATTTTTTCAGGTTTAAACTACGTATAGGTACGAGTAGGTACTTCTTATAGGTGTTTCTGTAATATGTAAGTAAAGAACTATATTCCGTAGTTTTTTAAAATTCTGGGATAGTGGTTTCGGAGATAAGGGGAGAATGGTAATTTTTCATCTATTTTCTCAAATAGCTTGCGTTTGGAATTATGAAAAAAATATATTTGAAGTCCTTACAGTAAGTCCTATCATTTGATATGTACCACATAACAGTTAAAAAAACTTTATTTTTGGAACAAAGTTCCTTATCGCGCGTTGTGAAAGGGGGCTAGACGGAAAAAATTCTTACGAAAAGTTGTCACGACACTAATGAGGCTGTCCATCCAAAAAGATTGTGTTGGAAAAACAATCTAATAAAAACTTCTTGTATTTTTGGTGGGTAGGCACAAAGTTTGCAAGCAGATCAAGCATTAATCTAACCAATTTCGTGTGTTAAACTCAGCTGAGCTGAGCTGAGCTGAGCTGAGCTGAGCTGAGCTGAGCTGAGCTTAGCTGATCTGAGCTGAGCTGAGCTGAGCTGAGCTGAGCTGCGATGAGATGATGAAGTATAACTTCTTACGTGCGTGCGTGTGTGCGTAGTTAATAATAAAAAAAATATTATAAATTAAAAAAAAATAAAATTATATTACAATTCCTTCACTAATTAATCGAAAGGAACTTCGTTCCATCCGGGTGTCCCTTGACACCTCTCAAGTTTTGGAACGAAGTTCCTTATCGCGCGTTGCGAAAGGGGGCTAGACGGAAAAAAATCTTACGAAAAGTTGTCACGACACTAATGAGGCTGTCCATCCAAAAAGATTGTGTTGGAAAAACAATCTAATAAAAACTTCTTGTATTTTTGGTGGGTAGGTACAAAGTTTGCAAGCAGATCAAGCATTATCTAACCAATTTCGTGTGTTAAACTCAGCTGAGCTGAGCTGAGCTGAGCTGAGCTGAGCTGAGCTGAGCTGAGCTTAGCTGATCTGAGCTGAGCTGAGCTGAGCTGAGCTGCGATGAGATGAGATGATGAAGTATAACTTCTTACGTGCGTGCGTGTGTGCGTAGTTAATAATAAAAAAAATATTATAAATTCAAAAAAATAAAATTATATTACAATTCCTTCACTAATTAATCGAAAGGAACTTCGTTCCATCCGGGTGTCCCTTGACACCTCTCAAGTTTTATATTTCTGATTTGCACCCCCAAAATGACCCCCATATTCCAAATTCATTTATGTACGTTACACGTTTATGTTTGGGCCACAGATATTCATGTGTACCAAATTTCAACTCAATCGGTCGAGTAAATTGGCTGTGACAGACGGACGGACGAGTGATCCTATAAGAGTTGTGTTTTTACATTCGGATGTTCGGAACCCTAAAAAATGAGACAAGTTATGAAAAACGCTTTCAGAGCGCAATTTTCAACAATAGTATCTTAAGCGTAATCCTTATATTTCTGCTTACACTGTAATTGAATAGGGAAGAAGATAAAAAAACCAATTTAAAAACACACAGGGGAATTTAATCTCTATTGATATAAATTTTATACAAAACAGCCTGGTCACTCAAAATAATGAAACTTCCGTTACGGTGCTCATTTTGTTGTTTTATTTTTTATGAAAAGGTTTTAATAGGAATTCTATCACATATAGGTATAAGAGATAAGAAATTAAGAAAAAATAAAAACCGGCCAAGTGCGTGTCGGACTTCGCACCTTTAGGGTTCCGTACCACATGAGGGAATTATCAAAGAAATAAATTTATTTATCAATGGTTAGGTAACAGTAAAATATACGTAATACCAAACGTTATCACCAAATTTCAAGTTCATAGGTCAATGGGCAGTTAAAAAATTTTTCGGAACAAGATTTTGTGACAGACTACGGACAGACAGACGGACACACGGACAGACTGATAGACGGACAGACGGACAGACGTACAAACGGAAAGACGGACAGACGACACGTGAGTGACAGCAATAGGGCTCCGTTTGGATCCTTCGGGTACGAAACCCTAAAAACACGCTTAGAGTGACATCATATCATTTCTCAGCAAACCGTTTCAGTTGAGAGCCATATCATGGGAATGCTTAAAAAATAACTAGTCGGTCGTGTCTGGGAGTCCGCCATATTAGACTAAGAATAACATTACTAAGTTAACCATGCATTGTCATTCAAACAGAGTTACCGCGGCCCTGGCACAAGCAACTGAAGGAACAGGAGTGGGTTTTAGTCAGTAATAGTCTGACACGCCCTGAGAAGAAGTCATTGACAGCCGACAATATGTGGCAACTAGTTCTCGACTGTATAATAGAATACATAAACTTATGCCCATTTACCACCTGACACAACATGAAGTTAAAATAAAACTTACAGATTGGTTGCAGAAGTTAACGTATGACGAAACCGAGAATCTTATTACCATTGTCTCTTAATAAATCTGATACTGTAATTAATTTAAGGCATGTTTGTTTAACTTATGTTTTGTAATTATAAGTACTTGCACATCAACTAATAATTAGTGTATGCCATTATACCTGGAGGAACTTTGGCTCCTAAAACACAGGCTTTTGGCCTAGTTTAGGAGGCATCAGTTCGCCCTTTAATGTGACTCTATTGTACAATATCTCCACAATCTTTGTATACTTATGTATGTTGTTCTGTGTACAAATAAACATTTTTTATTATTATTCCATTTATTTTATAATATATACATACAATTTACATTTTTAAATATTAAAATATCAAAATATAAAAACATTTAAAAATATAAAAAATAGTACCCCACCGGTATCGGGATAGGGTCCAAGCTACCGGTGGTCAGGGCTCCTGAGAAAGGAATCTCCTAACAATACGCGCCGTGTCCAGGAGTACCGCTTTCTGTATCAAGCCCTTGATCCAGCCGCCTAACGAGAGCCTCCTTAGGTGTTCGTCGAGGCTCTTGGCTATTAAGCCATTGGCCGTCACGACTATCGGCACAATGACAGCTGTATCCACCTCCCACATGTCGACAACCTCGCAAGCCAGATCAAGATATTTTGTTTGTTTATCTTTCTCAGCTTTCACGAGGTTCTCGTCATGAGGGACAGCTATATCAACAATCATTGTGCGACGCTCTAGTCGATCTATCACCACTATGTCAGGCTTATTGGCAACAACAGTCCTGTCAGTGATGATAGATCGATCCCAATATAACGTGATATTGCCATTTTCGAGAACTGGGTTGGGCTCATACCTATAGTACGGTACTTCAGATTCCACAAGATTGTATTTAAGAGCAAGTTGCTGGTGGATAATCCTGGCGACAAGGTTGTGTCTATGCAAATAGTCTCCGTTAGCTAGACGAGAACAACCAGAAATAATGTGTCGGATTGATTCCCCGGGCCGGTGGCATGCCCGACAGATGTCAACCGTACCGTCCTTCACAATGTATTTCCGGTAGTTATTCGTCATCATAACTTCGTCCATAATCGCACAGTCAAATCCTTCGGTTTCCCCGAAGAGGTCACCAAAACGCAGCCAGGATACGGACGCTAAGAGATCTACATCGGGCCCATGTAGGACCCGGTAAAAGCGTCCGTGAAGCTCCTTGCTCTGCCATACTTCCGTGCGGTCATTAGTATCCAGTACTATAGGTTTGCGCCAGTTCTCGTTTGCCAAGGAGAGCGGGGTGAGGCCCTTGTCCACAGCGACCACATCTCGATGCATACCCACGTCAGCTTTGAGGAAGTATTCCCTAAGGCTGCATACCTCGCGGTTGTGTAGGGTCTTAGCGTTTAAGAAGCCACGACCCCCACACTTCCGCGGGATATACAGCCTCATCACCGATGATCGTGGGTGATGCATGCGATTTGCGGTCAGCAGTGTGCGGACCCTCCTATCCAGGGCGTCAAGTTCGGTCTGAGTCCATTTGAGTATGCCGAAAGAGTACATCAATACCGGCATGACCCAACCGTTGAAGGCGCGCACCTTGTTCCCGCCTGATAAAAGACTATTTAGTACTTTATTCAGGCGGCCAAAGAAGCGCTCCCTCAACGACTGTTTCACGTCAGCAGTGCTGATGCCTAACGCTTCCGACATACCCAAATACTTGTAGGTTTCGGTTGAGCAGAGGGATCTAAGGTGTATGGAATCCGAGAGTTGAGTTTCCACGGATTCCATAATCTCCCCTCGCTTTACATGCATGACTGCACATTTGTCCACACCAAATTCCATCCTGATGGCGCTACTGAAGGTTTCTGTTACCTTCAGTAGCTTCATCAGTTGCAAGTTGTTGGGGGCAAAGAGTTTCAGATCATCCATGTAAAGGAGGTGTGATATGACCTGTCCACCTCTTCTCAACCGGTAGCCTTGGCCCGAGCCCTCCAGTAGAGTACTGAGAGGGTTTAGGGCCAGACAAAACCACAGTGGACTCAGACTGTCGCCCTGGAATATGCCACGCTCGATCCTTATCGGTTCGCTGTTCTCCTGGATCTGTCGACATCCTGGATAGTGAAGGACCGTCCTCCACTGCCCCATACACGACATCAGGAAGGTGCGCAAAGTTGCATCCACTTTGTACAGCTCCAGCACCCTCATGAGCCATGTATGTGGCACTGAGTCGTAGGCCTTCTTATAATCTATCCAACATGTCGACAGATCTCTTCGAGAACGACGAACCTGTTGGCTAATGGCAACATCAATAAGGAGCAGCTCCTTAGTACCGCGGGACCCGTTCCTACATCCATTCTGAGAGGCAGACAAAATACAATTTTTGTCAATATGATTGTTAATTTTGGCTCTCAGGATGGACGTAAGAACTTTATAGACCGTCGGTAAACACGTGATCGGCCTATAATTTTTCGGCTCCGCAGTACTACCTGATTTATGGAGCAGGTGGGTTACTCCTGTCGTAAGGAACTGGGGCAGCGACCCTGACTCTAGGGCAGACTGGAACTGAGCTGCTAAGCGAGCGTGCGATCTTTGAAACCATTTTATCCAGAAATTGTGCAGCCCGTCCGGCCCTGGAGATTTCCAGTTAGGCAACGGACGGACTGCACGTGCTACATCTTGGGGGCTGATGGTAATAGCTCCCATTTCTGGTATAAGATCGCACGCGCGCTCAACCACTCGAGTCCAATCACCCTCGGTGTGCCTGACCGGCACCGACCAGATGCTGCGCCAGAATGAACTCATGGCGTCATCATCAGGTAGGTGCAAATCAGACACACCTTGGTCCGGTCGCTCCCAAGCCCTATATACCCACCTTTCGTTGCTTTGGAAAGTGCGATTCTGAGTGAACCGCTCCACTCGCCGCTTGTATCGACGTATACGGTTTGCCCATGCATAGATCTTCTGCTTCAGGAAGTCGATACGCTCTGTGACGCAGGTCAAATAATCTCGAGAACTAATATCAGTCCCCGAGAACGCCCGCCTCACAAAGCGCATCACCCTAGGGCGAGTGTTGCCCTCCCTGAAGCAGATAAGCTTTCCGATGAGTGCTCTAGCCTCACCGATACGACGCTCGATCCTGCACTGCCAAGCTGGTACAGCTGGTCGTGCAGCTCTGTCACTGTTGGAGAACTTGACATGAGCTACACGACACGCCGCTGCAGCCGCGCAGTACAAGATCGAGTGGGTATCGGCAAGGTCTTTGCTGCTATCAAAACAATTTGATAGCTGCGAATCTAGAGCACACACCAGCGCCTTATTTTTTTTATGCATGGGCAAACGAGGTAGTCGAGGTCTAAGCCCAGGTGGTGTGGAGCGGTGCTCTCGGAACGCATCCTCCAAAGCGCTCCTCAATTTCTCGTTACATTGGGTACTCACGGATATAGCCACGTCATCATCATCTTCACCAACATGGTCGGGTCGCAGTGGGGCACTGGGTTCCAGTTGCACCGCGGCCGGTGGTGAAGCAGGTGAGACACGGCTACTCCGTGATTCGAGGCGTAGTCTATCAAGTACGGCATCATCCAGCATACGGTTACGCTGGATGACCCGTACCTGATCCGACAGTCGTTGGGCCGAAACGTTGACAGCTGGTTATTATTATTATTATTTCGTTTATTCATTTTTTAAACATATTAATTACATTTTTAAATATTTAAATATAAAGGATAAAAAAAACATTTATTATTATTATTATTATTGTGGGAAAACGTGTAGTTTTTCTTAGCTCTAGGCTAGTTTTAAGCTACATTAACGGGCCAAGCCAAGTCAATGTAGCGTGAGTTGAGTACAATCTAAGGTGTAGGATTGATGTTATGAGGAAAAATTTCATTTTCTTCTATCTGCATGAACTTCCTCACTATTCTGCAGGTGTTTAGAATTGCTGCTTTCTTTCTTATTATTATTATTATTGGATAGAGCGGGAGAAGTTATTAGATTTCCCAACACCACAAGAAAAAAAGCGCAGCTATCTAAGCAGACAACTTATGTCGGCACGAGAGACGAATTTAATATAATTCTCATTAGGAGTAATTTTAGTAAATAAGGCTACAAGTATCGCTTTACTTAGAAAGTCAAGTTGCAGAGATTTCTTACACAATATACTTTGTTAGTTATATTCAGAGGAAAAGTTTATCCATTTGGGCGGATGGGGAAAGGTAGTTGTAGGGCTGCCACATTGACTCGACTGTTTATGTGGGTCCTGGGGTCCTGTATAGTTGTCGCATAGATTCCTATTGTGTAGACCCCTTTGCACTGACTGGACAGGTCCACTCAAATATGTGTGGTTATTTATTCAAAAGACCATTACAGACACTAATCTGCATGATCCTCAGTATATTGTGAATGTGAGAACTATGTAGGTCGTTATATTCACGAAGATTTCATGATTTTCTGGCAGTTTGAGTACTTTTGTGGCCTACCCAAATGTCCATACTTTGGTATTGTTCGTCGGTTCGTTAAACCCTTAAAGTTCTGAGTTGAGCTACACGATAACTGACAAATGCTTGCACTGTCTGGACAGGTCCACTCAAACCTGCGTGGTGCTTTCCTCAAAAACTCATCTCTGATATTAACGTACATGGTTCTCATATGATTTGATCAGTACCTACATATTGTATGGATTAGAACACTTTAAAAGAGACTGACCTCAGAGTTTGTTTCGGTGTTTCTTCTCAGGGTAGTCAGCTAGGAAACGCCGGCCTCATATAGCTTAAATTGACAAAAAACATTGACGTGTAAAAGTGTTCCTTGTAACCTATTCACTGAATAAACATATTTCATCTCTGATATAAACTACATGGAATCTGAGTATACATCGCATAGCTACTGCGTAGATTTCACGCGAACGATCCAATGGGCAAGCGCGACTGCTGAGCAAGAGCTCCTGGGTTTAATTTCCAGGTCGGGCTAAAAGTGTAAATGGGTTTTACCATTGAGTTTCTCAGTAGCTCGCAGTTTGGCCCACACTCCCGTGCCTCAGACCTACAGCCGTTCGTCCTGCACCTGATCTCTCCCTGGTCGTATCGGATTGGTGTCCCATCGAACTGCGAGAGTAAAGGACTAAAGATAGCACCTGTGTCTGCGCACGCACTTGTACATTTTAATATCTCCTACGTACAGTCACGAGCAAAATATGTACACATGCAAACTTTATTGTAAGCTCGAGTATCTTGAAACCGTCCATCTATGATACTCGAGCTTTCAAGTAAAGTTTGCTTGTAAGTAAGTACTTGTCTAATCTCTGTTGAGATTGAACACCGTGATTGGAAATCGGTTGGGAGAATTTTATATATCCACTCACATTCTCCGATGCCAAAATCTCCAAGAATCTTGCCCTCTCGCAACTGTTGAAGAAAAATCTGTTCTCAATCATAAACCATTCTGACAGCCCTGTATCCAGTTATCCGCTAGGGACGCGCCATCGAGCATGCGTGCAATGTTCTCCGACCTCTATCCCAAAGATATCCGATTGCGCCAATTTGTGCTCGACCACGACTCTACGACCGCACTGGTTTAACTGAACATGATCTATAGTATTTTGACTGCTTTGGTTTTGTTTGGATTTGCACTGATCGTAAATGCTTTTAATTTTTTTTTTGAAGTGAAAACGCTTTGGGCACGTTGGGCACTTTTGAGGTGGGGAAAACGCACTAAACACCTGGGACCGTCACGCTCAGATACATAATATATATTATATATGTATACAGATGTGTGTATACCCATTGAGGTCTATTAATAAAACAATAGTTTGAAAAAGATGTCCAGTATTAGCATCTACTTTTACTTCTAAATGAAGGAATAGTTCAAGAATTAATTACATCTGTAGCGGTTAATTAATACATACTCGTAGGCACGTTAGGGAGTTTTTGGATGGGAAAAAGCACTGAACTCGCGAGACCATCACGCAATCTCGCGCTGTCGCGTGAAGCTAAGAAGTTTTAATTTCTGACATGCAGTCCTTTTTCTTTATTTTTGGGTTAGGGAAAAAAATATATGTATATGCACCAATAACATGTCCCGCTGAATGGAGTGAGAGGGCGTGTCAGACTTTTACATACTAAATCCCATCCCTGTTCCTTGAGTTGTTTGTGCCAAGGCCAAGGTATAACTCTCTTTTGAATTTATCCACAACCCAGACAGGCATCAGTCCAGCGGACCCCGTCCTGACGTGCCTGACAGTTTTTTTCATGTTGAGGTCTATGAAAAGTTTTAGTAACTTTTCTGATAGTCAAAGGATTAGCAATAGATTGCAATCTTATCTAGCATAGCTTAGTATAATCAGCCTGCAATTTTCGCACTGCTGGGACACAAACCTTCTTACTGGTAAAAGGACAGGGACATAATCCACCACTGGAACCCAGTGCGGGTTGGATGGTTTATCAAATGTAACCAGTCTATATTGTCCCACTGTAGAGGAAAGACCTCCCTCTCTTTTTTCACACAATTCTGTTACATATTTATTAATTCTTAAGAATTTCATGGTATGAGTAGTGTTAGCGACGCGCTGAATAGTTAAAAACATACCGTACCGTACCGTATCTAAGTACTGTTGAAAACTCCACTGACTTACATAAAAATATTAAATTATAGGAATAGGAAGTAATCAGTCAAGCTTATACCGCATTTACGCATTCGTGCTCGCTATTCGCCTCGTCGTTCGAGGAAACATTCGTATACCACGCCCGAATTTCGAATTATTGCGCACGCGCCCATCTTGTTCTTAGTTCAAATCTATATAAACATGTACGATATTCAAAGTTCTCCCGTGTTTTCATTGCGTCATACTATCGATCACTAGTAAAAAATAGTGATCGATGCGTCACACACGTTAGCTTTGCAGCACCACCCCTAGCAAGTAGTTAAAAATAAACTACTCATATCTCATGAAATTCTATAAGCATCCCTAATAGCATTTATTGTTGGGCCAACAATTAAATGATAGTATTTATTGTTGGCCCAACCAAATGCCAACAATAAATACTATTAGGTATGAGACTTTTTTTACATTGATCGGCTCGCGCTTGACCACTATCTCACCTAATGGTAAGTGATGATGTGGTCAACGATGGAGCACGCTTGTCTGGAAGTAACTCATTTACTCTTTTCTAAAAGTCCCCCAGATAGTAGCTATTGTGGCGATTGTAGACACAGCCTAAACTCAGCGGGTTTGCACCGGCCTCTAGCTGGCAGTTGAGAATATTGAAGGGTCGTTCGATTGTGAGAATAGTAGTTTTTTTATGTCAGAGATGAGTTTAGCCCTTGGAAGTGGGCACACACGTTTTTAATTTAAAAGGAATGAACGTAATAGTGCCCTGAACCTCATCTTTTACTCCATACACACCGCACTCTCGCCGTAAGCCAGCGAGTCTCCAAGCTATGAGATACCCCTAGAGCCCTTTTTTTTGCAGGCCTTACTGGAGCCCTGGGGCTCTACAAGTGGCGGCGAGCGCCGGGTAACGAGGACGACGTATGTGATGACATACGAGAAGGAGTGTACAGAGGACGATCAAAGCTGAGTGGTTTTATTTATTACTAGTGTCACTTACATAAGGGAGTGAAAAATATTGTTCTTCTCAGGCCACACATATCAAGTGTACCTTGAGGGATTTATCGTATCGTTTCATAGTATCTGGGTGGCCAACTAATTAAGAAATTACCCGGTGATGGTGGGACAGGTGGCAGGATTATGAATGTGGACATATAATAATATTATGTACCTCTTTGTAATTGGAAATACTTATACATCATTTATTTATAAACATTATACACATACACACGCACGCACACATACACAACACTATACCACTGTTTACACGTTTGCAATCTTTACTAGCGTTTACTAGCGTACGTTTGCAGAACAGTGGTGGCTCAGTGGTATTGGCCGCGACTTACAAGTTGTAGGTCGTGAGTGCAGGCGCTTTACTTTGTGTAAATTATTTCTTCACGGATGCTCTAAAAACGGTGAAGGAAAACATCGTGAGGAAACCGGCATGTCCTAGAACAAAAAATTCGAAGACATGTGACATCCACCAATCCGCATTGGGCCCGCGTGGTGGATTACGGCCCACACCCTCTCACAGAGAGGAGGCCTGTGCCCCAGCAGTGGGGACATTAAAAGGTTGAGATGATGATGATGAATCTTTACTATTAAGATGTCATGGGGGCCTGGAGCTCTGAAATACAGGCCGAAATCAGGTTTAGCTCAGACTCCAGATCTCCCATAAATTAAAACTTTTTTGCGAAACTATCTGTCAACTTATAGCTAGTATTATTATGTAATTTTGTGGAGATAAATAAACATTTTTAATTTATTTTATTTTTTATTATTTGTTTATTTATCTTTTTAACATATTAAATACATTTTTAAATATTTCTTAAAAAAGAATATATAAAAAACATTTAAAAATATAAAAATATAAAAAATAGTATCCCACCGGTATCGGGAACAGGGTCCAAGCTACCGGCGGTCAGGGCTCCAGAGAGAGAAACCGCCTGACAATGCGAGCCGTGTCCAGAAGTACTGCTTTCTGAATCAAGCCCTTGATCCAGCCGCCTAACGAGAGCCTCCTGAGGTGTTGGTCGAGGCTCGTGGCTATTAAGCCATTGGCTGACACGACTATCGGTACAATGATCGCTGAGTCCACATCCCACATGTCGACAACCTCGCGAGCCAAGTCAATATACTTGATTTGTTTATCTTTCTCGGCTTTCACGAGGTTCTCGTCATGTGGGACGGTAATGTCAACAATCATTGCACGCCTCTCGATTCGGTCCACCACCACTATATCAGGCTTATTGGCTAAAATAGTCCTGTCAGTGATGATGGACCGATCCCAGTACAATGAGATATGACCATTATCGAGAACTGGGTCGGGCGCATATCTGTAGTACGGCACTTCCGATTCCACAAGAGAGTACTTCAGAGCAAGTTGCTGATGGATAATCCTGGCTACAAGGTTGTGCCTATGCAAGTACTCACCGTTAGCTAGACGAGAACAACCAGAGATTATGTGGCGGATTGATTCTCCCGGACGATGACATGCCCGACATATGTCAACCGTGCCGTCCTTCACAATAAATCTCCGGTAATTTTTCGTCATGATAACTTCGTCCATAATTGCACAGACAAAACCTTCGGTTTCCCCAAAGAGGTCACCGACACGCAGCCAGGCTACGGACGCTAACTGGTCTACATCGGGCCCATGTAGTGCCCGGAAAAAGCGTCCGTGAAGTTCCTTACTCTGCCATACTTCTCTGCGATCGTTAGTGTCAAGCACTAGAGGTTTGCGCCAGTTCTCGTTAGCCAAGGAGAGTGGAGTAAGGCCCTTGTCCACTGCCACTACATCTCGATGCATACCCACGTCAGTAGCTAGGAAATATTCCCTTAGACTGCATACCTCGCGGTTGTGGAGGGTCTTAGCATTTAAAAAGCCTCGGCCTCCACACTTCCGCGGGATATACAGTCTCATCACCGACGAACGTGGGTGATGCATTCGAAATGCAGTCAGCAGTGTACGGACACGCCTATCTAGGGCGTCAAGTTCTGTTTGGGTCCATTTGAGTACGCCGAAAGAGTACATCAATACCGGCATGACCCAACCGTTGAAGGCGCGCACCTTGTTTCCGCCCGATAGAAGGCTATTAAATACCTTCTTCAGGCGGCCAAAGAAGCGCTCCTTCAACGATTGCTTCATGTCAGTAACATTGATACCTAACGCTTCCGACATACCCAAATACTTATAGGTTTCGGTTGGAGAGAGGGATCTCAGGTTGTTTTATTATTATTATTATCGACGAATTCTTCTCGATGGCCATTGCCAACGGTTGGCGAAAGAGCGATTATGCGCTCATTTTAGGAGTTTGGCTCCAGGGCGCAGCCCAACACTTCTTTAGATATACGTACCAGGATGGTATGGCATTTGCATCGCTTTGCGAAAAGCTTGAAAAGGATTTCCCATGCAAATGTGTGACTTGCAAAAAAAAAAAAAAAAGGAGCGGAATAACCGATATTTTTATACTTTTGAGAAGCCGGACGTTGTGTCCGAGGCGTGTGAACAGTCTAATGATAGGAACGAGGATAAAATAGAATAGAAACAAATCAACAAATTGAGTTGAAGGATGATAACCAGAGCTGCGTGGAGGCCAGCCCAGTCGATGATGTGCAAAACTATGGAGAGTGCGGTCTAGGCGATGATGGCCAAAGCTGCGATGATAGCAGCCAAGTTAAGGATGAGGTGAAAAAAGATTACATGGATGAAAAGACAGAAGCGGGTCAGTCCTTTCCGATTAGTCTTATAAATAGCATTTCAGAGAACCAGGAAACAACTTTATTAGACGAAACACATGGTGAGCATGAGTCGAACGAGAAATGTATTCATTTAGATGTTGTTTCGGCTGATGTCTTCGCGATGGAAAAGTGCGAGATGGAGGTTCCATCGGAAATACTTGGTGTTCGTGACGTCGAATCAACCAAAGCAGTAGGCAAAAGTACCAAAAACGGCCGTTTCTGACACTTTTGCCTACTACTTTGGATACGAAACATTTTGAGACCTGTTTTAACAACGTAAAAATACTTTATCCTCTTTGTTACAAACGTGAAGTTGGATTTTTTAATATTTATTTTCTGTGCTATGCTACGATTTTTTATTCAATGAGGACGCCACTGGACCGTTAGTAGAGCCTTAATAAACGAGTTGACGACCAGAAATGCATGGAAGTGCGGATTTAGTAAATCCTACAATCCATGTTACCCAATAAAACTAAAAATAAGCAAATGGAATCATGAGCATACAAATAATTTTAAAGCAGTCCTTTGTAAATAAATATAAATTTTGGAAATATAAAAAGTAAATTTATAAAAATTATCTTTAGAAAATTCACTTGTTTTTTTTTTCAAAAGAAATTGTACAGAATAGATAGCGGTGTCAGATGTGATTTGACATGATAAATTGTCAGACATTTGGTACGTCATGTAGTACGTATACATAAGAATAATATAGATAATCGGTGGAATTTTGTGTAAAATTAATCATTGTTTTTTTGGTTTCATGTAATCGAAATGGACGATATGCACGGACGTGACCGAAGACTAATGGGAGAAGTTATCACATACAATGAGCAATGAATTGATGATGTTAGATTTTTGTTAGGAAGAAATAGGCGTGGAAATTTCTCCGGAGTGCTATTTAAATAAAGATATTACTACAGATAGGAGGCAGAGGGATTGCGATCCTCTCTCCTAGGGAAATGTGTCTGGGTTTGTTGTTGGTTTATACCAGCTTTGTATATGGGGCATAGAGCCTTCGCAAAGTGGGGTCGAGTTGACCACATTTGGTGTAACCGAGCTCATGACATTTTTATAAAATAATCAATTAGAGAGTATCCCTCAGTTTATATGTATGGTGCACTCTGGAAGAAGTTCAGGAAACAGTGAGTAGGTTTTCATAACGGTTGTGGTCTTATAAGCGTCCGATGGATCTAAAACCATTACAGTATTGAATTTTATTTTTGTGAACCCTTTCGGGGTAGATGCTAACTAGGGCATCTTAGGGTAGAGCAGCTTAGCTTAGCAGCGGTTTTTGCCTCATTGAAGCCACAAGTGCATTGCCGGGATATGTGGTGTGCCGTATGACACAAGTTAATAATATAAAAAAACCACACTACTCGGGGTTCATTTTGGGCTATCCATAGACGGACTTCTACTTCTCCGTTTACCTCCCATAGGTAGAGCCTTCTGGTGAGGGTTAGGTAGGATTCGATCGACTCTTCAAAGGTTCAATTGAATAGAAGACTTACTAGCGTTTGCGCTTCTATTCGTAGGGGCGTAGCTTATGTGGCGATTGTAGACACAGCCTAAACTCAGCGGGCCTGCACCGGCCTTTAGCTGGCAGTTGAGAATATTGGAGAATCGTTCGATTGTAAGAAGAGTAATTTTTTTTATGATATAGATGAGTTTAGCCATTGGAAGTGGGCATACATGTAATTATTATAAAAGGAATAAACGTAAGAGTGCCCTGAACCTCATCTTTTACTCCATACACACCGCACTCTCGCAGTAAGCCAGCGAGTCTCCAAGCTACGAGACACCCCTAGAGCCCTGCAGGCCTTTCTGGAGCCCTGGGGCTCTACACTATCATGGGACTGAAAACATTCATAAAATGAAATTCCTTTAGGTATTTCAAAAATATTTTATTTAAAACACAAAACAAAACACACACTTCCATTTAAATATGAGTACACAACAACCACACGTGTTCTGAGATTAAGAACTTAATTACGTTTTTAATTATGAACCAGAGAGGAAATTATTAATTAGTGCGAGTATTAATTATGTAAGCCTAATTATTTCCCTGTTACGCCAGGATAAGGAGGTACTTGTAAATGGTTATGTGTTGGTTAATCATAAAGTTAATTCGGTTTCAAGAATGTATTTCTCTAAAATAATTTTACAATATTCGCCTGACGAGAAACAAAAAAAAATCTTAATAGTTATAGATATAATATCGGGAAGAATGACTATTTTAATTATTTAGATCCAATATCACTAACAATTATAAGATAACAGGCTTTACAAAACTGTTTCTGCTAAAAAACTTTTTAGTTAATCTAAAGACTTAAGATTTTGACTTTTTAATATCACAAACAATGTAATTATACAATTCGGTCTATTTAAATACCTTCGAATAAGAAATACTATTTAACTTTTCATGATGGTGGAGTAACTAAGGGGTTTTTGAGGGATAAAGTCTAAAATGAGGTTATCCGGGAAAAAAACCGAAGTCTGCATGGTTTCCAGATTGAGCATCCGAAATGGCAATTGGCATATTTGTCGGGATCTGTGGTGGCCCTGTGGTAAAGCCTGCGACTTACTACTTAGTTGTAAGTCATGGTTTTGAACCCAGGCTGGCGTTTTTCGTTGTGTAAAGGGAAACATCGTTAGGAAACCAGCATGTTCTAGAAACAAAGTTTCGAAGACATGTGTGACATCTACTAATCCACATTGGGCCAGCGTGGTGGATTACGGCCCACACCCTCTCACAAAGAGGAGGCCTGTGCCCCAGCAGTGGGGACATTAAATGGCTGATAATGATTATCATGATAATTGTCGAAGGACCGGTAGCTGGCGAAGCACCAGCAGTCATAGAATGGAGATCACGAGTGGGCAAGCGTTGCGTGGTGTTTCTCCGACTAGTTAGACCGTCGACCTTCAAGAGGCAGAGACAGAGTGTATGGGAAAGTCAGAGGACCGAGTGTTGTGGCGCCGCTTGGGAGTGGCCTATGTCCAGCAGGGGCCATCCAAACGGAGCCCTATTGTTGTCACTTACATGTCCGTCTGTCTGTCTGTCCGTCCGTCGTCTGTAACAAAATTTTGTTACGAAGAATTTTTTAACTTCCCATTTACCTATAAACTTGAAATTTGGTGATAATGTTTATTATTACGTGTACTTTATTATCAAATACCAATATTTGGTACGGAACCCTTAATGTGTGAAATCCGACACGCATTTGGCCAGTTTTTTATAGGATGTTTCCTGGGTACAAAAATTATAATTCTATTTAGTCGTAGTAGTTAGATTATCAAAAAATATTGGACCCGTATTTTTTGTTTAACCAAATTAGTCTTAAATGACAAGAGAAAACGCATCAAAGCTCAGTAGTGCGAGCTTGTTACATCTCTACTTGGTACATTTATTAGTCAGGTGGCTTGTTTATGAAAAAATACTTGTCCAATATTTTTTGGTTATTTAACTGACTGACTAATTAGATTTTTCCAGTAAAATACTCCATTACATTGCGCAATTCCGACGCACTCGCACGAAATTCAACCGATACAAAACCGACAGGCTACCAACTCGGTGCCGATGATCAAGGCTTTAGAGCTTCGATTCAACGAGTGCATTATTGCCGATGATCCTCTTGACTTGATAACAATTGACTCCAGGACATGAAGCTGGTATCTGATAGATCCGTTACAATGATTGATTGAGCTTTTCATGAACCAAAAGCTCAGAAAGTATCTATCGGAAGGAGCTGCCCGGCTCTCGCATTCATGCACACCAAAATCATAAATTACTCCTCCTCCACTTAAAACAAAAACACACAGAAAGAACGCCCTCGGTTAACCACAACAAACAAAACAAAAATTCACCGCAGAATTCTAACCTGGGAACGTAAATTAAGAATCAGTGTAGGTATGCGAGTAATGACAACGGGCAGGGAATAATTCCATCCATCCGTCCTCGCCTGTGGGTAGAACGATTAATTATCGCCCTGTCGTCTCTCAGAATTCACAATTTGTTTTGCTATGAGCTCGATTAGGACAGAATTTTGTTTATGGGCGTTTTTATTTATTTATTTATTTATTAAGCTTAAATTTCCCTCTACAAGTTTTTGTTAACCTAGTATCTTATTTATATATAATATACAGTATTTATGCATTTGTTAGTATTTTTGTTAGTATTCAAAGTATTTATATTTACGTTAGTATTGTTAGCTGGATTTAATTGTAGGGGCCGCCTTTTGCGGTATAAGCCTCCTCCAAACTTTGCCAGGTAGATCTGTCTTGTGCCAGTCTGGGCCATAAATTTCCTGTGGTCGCCACGATGTCGTCACTCCATCTTTTGAGCGGTCTACCCTTCTTTCTTTTCTTGTCTCGTGGGTACCAATTCGTTACTGTCTGCGACCATCTACCATCGGTTACTCTTTGGATGTGGCCCGACCATTTCCATTTAAGTGTTAATATCTGTTTCACTACGTCTCGAGCTTTGGTTTTCTTCCTTATTACTGAATTTCTGACTCTATCTTTTAATTTAATATTCATGTAACTTCTTTCTAATCCTCGTTGGCAGATTTTCAACTTTTGTAGATGTGACTGCTTTAAAGGCCAGGTTTGGCACGCATAAGTAAGAACCGGAGTGAGACAGCTGTTCATCGCTTTGGTCTTTAGTTTTGTGGGAATGGAGCCTTTGAAGATTTCTTTTAAAGCCCAGTACTTGTTCCATGTATTCTTTACTCTGCGATTTATTTCCTTTTCTGTACAGTATTTAAATGAGATAAGATGTCCTAGGTAGATATAGTCTTCAACATAACTTATAAGTTTCGATTGTATAATTATATTTATTTGATCGCGGTTGGTCATCAGTTTAGTTTTTTCCATATTCATCTGTAACCCGACTATTTCACTTTCCTGGCTAAGTGACTCTATCATGAACTTAATGTTGTACGGATTATCTGACAGTAGGACTATGTCGTCCGCAAACCTGAGATGTGACAGGTATTTGCCATTGATCTTGATCCCTAATTCGTTCCACTCGAGGTTTCGGAAGATAGATTCGAGGACTGCAATAAAAAGTTTCGGAGAGAGCGGGTCTCCCTGCTTTACCCCTCTCTCTACCGGGAATGCTGGTCCTCTCGCCTCCAAGCGTACCCTCGTTGTGCTGTTCTTGTAAATCGCTTTTATCAGTGCTATGTAATCGTCATCTATTCCTTGCTGGTTTAATGCCTGCCATATAGAGTCATGGGAAATAGAGTCGAAAGCTTTCGAGTAGTCAATAAAAGCGATATATAGTGGTAGGTTGTATTCCATAGCCCTTTCGATTATTATCTTTAGCGTGTGAATATGGTCCACCGTTGAGTAATTTCTCATAAAACCAGCTTGCTCCACAGGCTGGTTTTCGTCAATTTTGGGTGTTATACGTCTTAGTAGGGTGGATGCGAAGACTTTGTATAGGCAGGATATGAGACTGATTGGTCTATAGTTCGTTATCAATTTGGGGTCGCCTTTTTTGTATAAAAGAGTTATTTCTGAGCATGTCCATGTCTCTGGAATTTCCTTAGTTGTAAGTATACGGTTGAAAAGCTTGGTAAGTGGTTTTGTTACTTCGTTTTTAGCAGTTTTGATCATTTCGTTTGATATATAATCAGGCCCTGGACTCTTGCCCGGTTTTAGCAATTCTATAGATAACTCTATCTCACTCTCTAAAAAGGGTGGTACTGGTTCTTTTTCTATATTTGACGTCTCAATTGTTAGTTTATTATGGTTTTCGTTTGTGCATTTGTATAGATTTTTGTAGAACTGTGTAGCTATGTCCATGAGTTCCGATCGGTTTGTTACAGTCGCTCCTGAAGCATTCTGAAGTTGTGTCATAAGGGGCTTGCTAGTTTCTAATTTCTTGAATGCTTTTCTTATTCCACCTGTTTCTTCTATCAATTTACTAATTGTATCAAGTCTCTTATCTCGAATGTTTTGTTTGATTTTTTTATGGATTAATTTATAGAGTTTACTCAGGTATAGTTTTTCTTGTTTAGTTTTTCTTTTTTTGTTTTTTAATTTATATTTCTCAGTTTTTAATGACTTTATTTCTTCCGTTATAATATCTTGATTTTTTCCTTTCCTCTTAAAGTACCCTCTCAATAAAAATGATTCTATTTTCTTATTAAACTGTTGCAAGCTATCATTTTCGCAGTCCGATAGGGATGGTGGCTCTATATTTGTTGTGGTGTTATTTATGTCTGGTTTACATGTGTAGTTAGTTCGAGATTTCTTGTTTGTCAATTTTGTTCGAGATTTCTTGTTAGTTCGAGATTTCTTGTTTGTCAACATTTATTGTGATTCTGACCATTCTGTGGTCACTAGGGTGTTCCAATTGGCTTAGTACTTGTACGTTTTGTATGGTTTTGGTGATATTAGTCGCAATGAAGTCGATTTCGTTCTTTGACTTTCCATCTGGTGTCATCCAGGTCCACCGAAGCTTATAAGGTTTTTTGAATAGGGTATTAGCTATTTTTAATTTATATTGCAGACAAAAGTTGATAAATGTTTGCCCTCTACTATTTCTGTCTCCATATCCATATTTTCCCATTACCAGATATTCGTCTTCTTCAGGGTGTCCAATTTTTGCGTTCATATCGCCCATAAAAATTATGTTTTTTTTTGCATTTATGTATAACTTTAGTTAGATCGGAGTAGAAATTTTCTATGTCTCTATCTGTGGCTCTCTTGGTAGGTGCGTATGTTTGTATTATAGAGAAGCAGGTTCCATGTATCTTTACTTGTAGTAGAGCAACTCTCTCGGATATAGCGATGAAATCTTGTACTTCTGTTGCGTGTTGTTTCTTCACTATAAAGCCGACACCTTTCTCACCTTTTGTTTCACCGTAACAGTAGAGCCAGTATCCACCCCTGTCTTCTATATTGTACCCCATTCTTCTTACCTCAGCTATGCCAATAATGTCCCAATTAATTTTGGATATTGCTTATTCTAATTCTGCGACTCTAGCTTCATTTCCTAATGATCTGACATTAAATGTAGAGATATAGTATGTTCTTCTTTTTGTTATGTTTGGAGGGTGATCGACTACAACCCCCGCGGTGACGACCCGTTCTGGGGGAGGTTTGTTTACGTTGTTTTTTCTGAATTTTGTATTTCTTGAGGGTACGGCATTATTAGTTGTTTGGAGAGGCTTTCTTTGTTGCTATTCGTCGAAGGGCAGAGTAGTTTCGGCTAGTTTTAGAGGAGATGATGTGTAGTTATTTTGTTTATTCAGGAAATTTGCCATAGAACTTTGACTGGTGCCTGGTTTGTTTGGCAGTATTTTGTTTTTCTTAAGTGCCTGTTGTTTTGTTAATTCTCCGTAGCGGTTCTCGTTATTTTGTGGTGGTGTTATTTCTAGTAATCTCTTTTTGTTCCTATTTTCGGCTTTTTCACTATCTTTTGTTTTTGTTGGCTCTTGTACTATTAGTTTGTCATAACGGATAAAGGCTATATTTCCAGCTTGTTTCTCTTTTTGTAATTGATCTTGTAACTTTTTCCTCGTTTCTAAAACTTTGGGGGCGAAATCTTCTTTTATGTAGATAGTTTCTGTTTTCATATTCTTTTTGTTTTGTAGTATAGAAATTTTTCTACCATAAGTAGACAGGGTTACGACAATAGGCCTTACTTTATTTTCTTGGTATTTTCCCATGCGTCTAACCATCTGTAGTTCCATTTGGTCACACTCAATATTTAATTCTTCTTTCAATATTTCTAATATTTGCTTTTCTAATTCGCCATACGACTTTTTTCGTTCTTCAATCCCAAAAAATATGATATTTCTCTCTCTGCTTTGTTTTTCTATGTCTGAAATTCTCTTTTCATAATCTTTAGTACATTCTTTTATTTTAATTAGTTCATCTTGCACTAAATTAAATTTTTCGTCTATTTTTTCGTATATTTTTGTTGTTATTCTGTTTTCGAGTCGCTGCAGCGATTCAATAGAATCATTTTTTATATCAGCTCTTAATTCTTTTAGTAATTTCTCTATTTCTGACATTTTAGTATCTTGAGTTTAGGCTAGCGCCCTCTGTGTGTTATTGCTCGTATTAGGACGAGTCTATCATCGATTGATCAATGAGTTTGCTAGGTGGTTCTACAGTAAAGGCACAGATGGCAGTACCAGCGTATGATGTTACGATAATCTTTATTTGTTTACGTAGTTCAGTAGTGAAAGTATAGATGGCGCCACTGGTAGTATGATTTAGCAAAATTGATGTTTCGCGAAGTTATATATATGTATAGTTTTTAGGTTATAATTTTTTCTTCTTATATCAGCCACTAATAATTGCACTAGTATATAGTAATATATATATTTCACTGTAACTGATTGTATTTTAGCACAGTTTTGAAGACTCTCCTCCTGTATTCGATCATCACCAAACGACACAGCACTGTCCGGTATTTGTTATTTTTCACTTTTTGTTCGATGTTTTATATAGTTTTTATCGTTTCCAACCTATTAATCACTGAATACTGTTGATTGCTTAGGTTTTTGGTTGATCTTATATGGTTTTGACACTTTTTAACTTTAAAAAACGGGGAGCCCAAGATAACTTCTTGTTTACTACTATCTTCAAACAATCAATAGTAATTTGCACTTTTTTATTGTAATAATTGAGCACTATAGGTCCCGTATTGAAGTTAATGCCACTGACACACTTGTTATTTGTTCTAAGTTCGTGTTTTTATCCACTATCTATTGGCGGAACTGTATTTAAAAGTCTAATTTTCACTGTTCACATTACTGTTCCATTGTTTAATTAAGCATTTTTCAAGGTCCCACATTAAAGTTTATGTCACTTAACACATATGTATATTATAATAATAATTATTGTTCTTATGTTATATTTTTATCCACTATTTTGGCAGTGAACTGTTCATTAGCAGACCTGTATTTTTTTGGGTCTAATTTTCGCTGTTCACAGTATTGTTCCGTTGTTAACTTCACTTAATATTTGAATGTTCACCATAATCTACTAATAGAATCACTTTTTACTTAGTAAATATTTGTAATTTAATTGATTTCTACTTAAAATCAGAGAGCGATAAGAATTCAATGTTTTCTTTTCAAGCTACCCACTTTTTTTTGCAAAGAAAAGTTATTTAATATTAATTGATTATTATTCTAGTTTTATTGAGGTTGTACAGTTGAGAGGCGTTTTTATAGGGACTTTTTAATTATGTATTTGGTAAATGTGGTTCTACAAATCTCAGTGATACTTAAGGAAAGTATATTCAAGCTAGTATTTACGAGTATATAGATAAGCATTCAAGTTGAGAGGGAGCTCTTGTAAGATATTTTATTTGCTCTCCTGAGTCCTGATAGTTTCAGTTCAATTTCAGTTTAGATATCAGGAAGTAAGAAGGCAAATAATTCATTGTTAATATAATACTGTGGAGCCTCCTTCATGGCTCCAGGGGTGTTTATGTAGCTCGAGGTGCTATCTCACTCGCAGGCAGCCAGGATCGTGTGCCAAGTGTACTACTTATATGTGGAGTGTAAGGAAGGAAAGAAGGATCATCATTCTCCTGCCCTTATTCCAATTTATTTGGGGTCGGCGCAACATGTCTTTTTCTTTCATACTCCTCTATTAGTCGTCATCACTGTAGTCACCCCCTATTTACCCATATCCTCTTTCACACAGTCCAACCATCGTTTCTTTGGCCTTCCTCTACTCTTATAGCCATCCACATCCATACACAAGACTTTTCTCACGACATTTTCTTCATTCCTCCTCATCACATGCCCATACCACGACAACCGATTTCCACACAACTATTCAGTCAGCGGTACCAGTTTCAGACTTCCTCTTATATACTCATTCCTAATTCTATCCATGCACGTAATACCACACATCGCTCTTAGCATTCTCATCTCATTTGCATGCAATTGCTTTTCATTCATTCCTTTTGTGGCCCAACATTCTGAACCAAACAAGACAGCAGGTCTGACATTGTTTTATAAATCTTCCTCTTTAGTTTAAGTGGAATGCGGGAGTCGATAGTCCCGGTGACCTGCCGCCATTGCATCCATCCAGAGTTCATTCTGTGCTTAATGGTTCGATCTATTTAACCATCGCTTTGCACGAGTGGACCGAGATACCGAAAATCTGAGCAGACTGGGAGAAACGCGATTGTGCCCTCTTCCACAGGCTACTCTGGACTCACTCTTTGAACAAAAATCATTCAAAATTACATTCTATGTAATCATTCGAATTACTTTTCGAACATCGAACACTAACCAGCCAGCAGCGCAGAGGACCGAAGCGCAGAGCTAAAATAAATAAAATAAATATGCGTCGCGGAGCAGGCCTCGATCAATCAGGGGCAAGTTTCGCGTCACCAATTTTGTCTTCACCGTCTCCGTCGAATGTTGAGCCTGCAGAGTGCGCACCGAGCGCGCCCTGCAGCCCCGCTCCCACCCCTGCAGCTCCTTCCTGCGCCGCTGCTCGAATTGCCCTGTCAGTCAGCTGACCGTGACAAAATCAGCGAAAAATAACGTCCGCGTGAGCTCTCTCTATGCTCCCTCCATGACGCCCGTGCCTGGAGAGGTATCAAAAGGAACTGACGATGGTTTCGTGATAGTGCAAAGGAGAAAGCACTGTCAGCGAACCAACAGGAACTGCTGCGGTACGGCTCCCACGGAGTCTAATGTAAATATACGTGCCGCCAAGCCGAACACTCCACTATACATCTCTCGCCTACACTACACATCTAAGACGGAGGACATCGTGGAGTACGTGCGCCAAAAGATAAGTTATAAGCCGAGAGTGCAGTTACTGGAATCGCGCCACAACGTTGAAGTTGACGTTGTGGCGCGATTCCAGTAACTGCACTCTCAAGCGTTCGTGGTGCGTGTACCAACATGTTTTCTGCACCTCGTCATGGAAAAGGACTTTTGGCCGCACGACGTGGTGTTCCGTCGCTTCCGCGGACAAGTGCCACCAGAACGCACAATAACGTAGTGCTAAGTGAAGTGATTACTAACATAGGCTTAAGTTTATTAATATTTTAACACAAACTGTATTATAATATAAATGTTATTCTGTAAGGTATATATCTATGGGCCAAAGTAGCCTGAAAATAAAGAGTTTTATTATTATTGGAACGAAGTTCCTTATCGCGCGTTGTGAAAGGGGGCTAGACGGAAAAAATTCTTACGAAAAGTTGTCACGACACTAATGAGGCTGTCCATCCAAAAAGATTGTGTTGGAAAAACAATCTAATAAAAACTTCTTGTATTTTTGGTGGGTAGGTACAAAGTTTGCAAGCAGATCAAGCATTATCAAACATTATTTGTTATAGTTGTTGTTATTGCTAAAGAGTTGAGTTGAGCTGAGCTAAGCTGAGCTGAGCTGAGCTGAGCTGAGCTGAGCTAAGCTAAGCTGAGCTGAGCTGAGCTGAGCTGAGCTGAGCTTAGCTGATCTGAGCTGAGCTGAGCTGCGATGAGATGAGATGAGATGATGAAGTATAACTTCTTACGTGTGTGCGTGTGTGCGTAGTTAATAATAAAAAAAATATTATAAATTTAAAAAAAAAAATTATATTACAATACCTTCACTAATTAATCGAAAGGAACTTCGTTCCATCCGGGTGTCCCTTGACACCTCTCAAGTTTTTTATATTTTTTAAAATAAATTATGGTTTTTGCTGCCCAAATAGATTAATTTGTGAGGTTCTACAATAAGTCGACTCTTTACAGTTACCATCACCATCGTCATTATCATCACGATCACCTTCTTTGTGAGAGAGCGTGAGCCGTAATCCACCACGAGGGCCCAATGCGGGTTGGTGGATGTCACATGTCTACGATTCATTATTGTAATAGGACATGTTGGATTCCTCACAATGTTTTCCTAAACTCTTAATTATTATATTAATGTTATGTTTCATTTTATCAACTCTTTATAGGGTTCCGTACCCGAAGGGTCCAAATGAACCCTACTGCTGTCACCCACGTGTCCGTTTGTCTGTCCGTCTGTCTGTGTGTCGTCTGTCTCAAAATTTTGTTCCGAAGAATGTTTTAACTTTCCATTGACCTAGGTGATAATATTTATTGTATATTAAATCTGATTTTTTCTTTCATAATTTTCTCGTTTGGTACGGAACCCTAAATTTACAATTTCCGACACGCACTTGGCCGGTTTTTTGTTTTAGGCGCAATTAAAATAAATTATTAGGATTTTTAAATATTGTTTTTGCGTCTGTGTTGTTCTTTATTCTTCGTTTTGTTTGAGAATACTTAGGTATCTGTAATATTCTTGACTTGTATATATTTACTATTTAGTATATCTGATTCTTATGAAATGTCAAATGGTTTTATTAACAAACTAAATTAAGAAATGAAGATAATGTTTTGCATTTAAATGAAACAAACTCTTTACTATCACTCTCTGCGTGTTATGATAATATCACAGTACAAACTTAATTGTTAGTTGTTCCAAGAATTCTAAACACAGAGGAACGAGAATGTTTGACGGTAAACGCTGTTTATCTCGGTAAATTTTCTTTTTCAACACAGTTATTCGAAAACCCGATACTCCTACCGCTTTTAAGCTCGCAATGCAATGTATTTCGCACTGGTGTGGAAAAGTGCGGCAGCCAGCCCTCGACACAATTTATTATATTTATTCTATCAGGCTTTTTTTGTGTTGTTAACTTCTACCGCTCTAGATGGAGCGGGAGGGCGTGTCAGACTCTTACCATATAAAACCCACTCGTGATCCTTCAAGTTCACATATGTGCCAGTACAAGGAACGGACGGATAAACGGATGGACAGACGGACAGCGGAGGCTTAGTAAAAGGGTCCTGTTTTTTTTTTTTTTTTATTGCATAACCTATTCTAACATTGTCATTGTCAAAGATAGTTTACTGACAGCTGAGTGGCACAGATTTAAATCAAAGCCGGCGGCGCGTGCGTCATGTTGCAGGAAGCGGAATGTTGCCACTTAAATATTAATATTCTTTACGCTGTATAATATTTAGAAGTTTTATTCATTGTTTTTTGCACCGGTCGACGTCATGACGTTGGCGCCGGCTGTCGCTGAAAACCAGCGCTGGGGCTCTGTCTTGCATAGGGTCATAGCACTTAAGCTGAGCAATGGCCGTTTTGCGTGGATGTGACGCATTTTTTCCCCCAGTTTTTCTTTTTTTTTGTGTTTCTCTGTTTTTTGCGTCATGTTTACCGTAAATAAACGTATTTTCTTTCTTTCTTTCTTTTTCTTTCCTGTTGGTTACAGTTCAGGTACAGAACCCTAAAAAGATACTTATTCGGCGGACAATACAGAGGTATGCGGAACAGGGTTTAAAGTCCCGCAATCCTCCGAGCAGACGGGTGTTGTGTCTGCTCTGGGCAATTGCCCGATTATTGATTTCGGACCATTGTTACATATTATGTTTCAATCGCGCGGAGAACTTTGACTGTGGGATGCAGGATTTGCGTGTTTAGTTCGTAAGTTGTGACATAGATGTCGCTACAACCTTAAGCTATTCAATTTCAACACATTCTACTATCTCTATTGTTTGTTGCCAATTTACTATCTTGCTTGGCCATCTGCCCCTATGTCACAACCCTTTTAGTAGACCGTTTGGCATAGATAGCATATCTTTTGGCACAGAACACAATACTGTAGTTAGGTTTATGAATTTTATTACGTTTTGCGCAGTAATTAACTTTGAATATTGTAACTATGTGTGTGACATTAAATTACTTAAATATACCCGGCGACAGCCGGTAAAATTAAATATCTAATTAGGTGCCTATTTAGGACATATTCGGATATTAAATACACCATAGATGTAGAAGGGGAAACTGAATGCGAGGAGATCAGTATGTGGCGATATTTGGGGGCCATGTCCATCGGTGGATGTCTTTTGTTTAGATGTTGATAAAATAAAGAGCAATGTGTGGGATGCAACATGTATATTTTTGCACTATCCCATCTTCTTAGTACGGCGGGCTGTGCTGAAGCGGCTCCTGTAGGTGCAAAAAAACCTCAAACAGCACAAATTAATATAACAACTTTATAATGGGAGTTACATATTTGAACCGTTTGAGGTTGAAACACTAGAGCCAAGCATGGCTCGGTCCGAGTTCTCATCGAGTTTTTCGAATTATCAGAAAACAGCTAGTCGACTTTTCTTCTAACGAATCAGCATTGCTATTCAACGTGTCTGTGCTGCCGGCGTTCTGGGCACTTATCCCATTGACAGCGATGTTGATGAATTTTTTAAAGCCCAACAAGTTGTTTCTATATGCGTTTGTACATGTTATTATTATCGGTTTGTATATATACCTTTTAAGTTTCTATCTCTATTTAGTTTAGTTGTGAATCAGTGCATTGTAATTTTCTGTAATAAAGAGCTGTTTTGTTTAATGTTGATTAAACAATTTATTAATCAATCTGCCTTGCCTTTTCCCAACTATCTTGGAGTCGAGTTGGCTATACATATATGTATTGATTATGCCTTACATATCTAAATTCACAAAAGGACTTCTGCGTTTGCATTTGTGCAATATAACAATGATTTCCCAAGTTCCACCAGAATTTTTTAACCACCCAGTTTCCGGAATATACCAGTATAGGAAGTATCTGTACAGTCAAGTATACAACAGACTGTTGTACAATACGTGAACTGTTAACTTTATGAATAGTGTCATTCGGTGCTAGTTCAAATTGTGGCAGAAAATTCAAAGGTTCTGTTGTGTTTGCAATCATAGTTTCCGCTTACCCACTAAGGGTAACTGCCTCGTTGGTCTCATGTTGGGTTTTTCCATTAGGAATTACTTTAACAGTCCGGAGTTTGGAAGTCGGTAGTGTGACACCTCCGTGTCTTGGAAAGCATGTAAAGCCCTTAGTCCTGCCCCTGGTCTCTCCCCGGACGTGTCCGATTGCCGTCCTAACGGAATATGAGGCTAAAGGAACAGAGAGTGCACCTGTTTTTGCGCACACGCTTGTGCACTATAAAAAATATCTTCTGCGTACTTGGCTAATCTCTGTTGAGCTTTATCACCGTGATTAAAAATCGGTCAGGAGGATTACTAAGGGTAGCTATTTGCTGTTTTTCGCTCACAGAGAACGGCACAGATGAACCTGAAGAAGTTCAAGTTTCTACTGTCAAAGGCCCATTTTGATGTGCCCAAACAGTGACGCGCACCACTGACACGCTGTTTGGTATGAACAGTGTAGTTAGTGCCATCTCTGCTTTGACGTTGAGGAATCAGCCGCGCACGTCAGCCTGGAATGTTGTGGCTACTCATCGTGCACAAATCCTAGAAACAATGAGATTGCGAAGCCTGTGAAGCTCCCAGGAACTTTTGTAGTTCCGGGCGGAGATAGGCTGGCTATGTTAGCCTGGCACAACGGACTGGATGGAAGTCTGACTGCGGACAACGGAGTCCCTATATTATATTATACTACTTTACTAGTGATATCTCTAACAGCAGCTACCAAAGCGTCTCATTGTTCTGTGCTTATATCATCGCCGTTATTTGAGAATCAAAAGTGCGTAAAATAGTTGTTAGGTAAAGTTGCATTTATAATAAG
Organism: Polia nebulosa; assembly: GCA_951329385.1. Classification (NCBI taxonomy): domain Eukaryota; kingdom Metazoa; phylum Arthropoda; class Insecta; order Lepidoptera; family Noctuidae; genus Polia; species Polia nebulosa. The sequence continues at coordinate 30,858,375 of OX589598.1, forward strand.
AGAATCTAGTAACCTGTTCTTCATTGAAAGTATAGTATTCTACAACAGCGGCCAGCATCAGCATGGCTTTCACGCCATCATGCGCAATCGATGCGCCTCCCTCATGACAGAGCATGCATCAGCCTCAACAGCATCTTGAAAACTATAGCGGACAGATGGGACAGTCCTATTATTAGCCTTCATGCCACTGTCATATAAAATAAAATTATTATTATTAGCCCGTACTGTCCCACTGCTAGGCAAAGACCTCCCTCCATTCCTTTCAACGATCACGATTTTTCGCTTCTTCTTTTCAATTCTGAAGCGTAAGCTGATGGACATGTGTATTCTCCCCAACTTGACCTATGGTGCACAGACTTTGTCTTTAATAAACATCCAAACTCAAGGTTTGTCAACGTGCTATGGAGCGCAGTATACTAGGTGTTAAACTAACAGATCACGTTCGAAACACTATGCTACGCTCTAAAACGCAAATCGTTGATGTCACTCAAAAGGCTGCCCAACTTAAATGGCACTAGGCAGGACATGTCTGCCGCATGCCTGACGAGCTGTGGGCCCGTAAAAAAATATATTAATTTTTTTTCTTCTGGTTGTTAAAAATACTAACACTAGTTTTTAAGTTGCGTGTAGACAGTGTATTAACTCTTTGATAAAGAATGATCACCACTGCTCTCAAAACGGTGAAGGAAAACATTGTGAGGAAACCGGCATGCCCTAGGACCAAAAATTCGAAGACATGTGACATCCACCAATCCGCATTGGGCCCGCGTGGTGGATTACGGTCTACACCCTCTCACAGAGAGGAGGTCCCCAGCAGTGGGACATTAAAAGGCTAATGATGATCAAGAAATTGAGAATTGCTTTTACTGTATAAATATGACGAATTTTGTACGACAAACTGGGTACAAAGTCGCTCATCCTACTTTCAACTTCGAATTATCAGATAGCTTATTTCATAGCAATTTCAATGGACACAGAGCTTTAAGAGCTACGATGCGTAATTTCTGAGATATCGTAGTTTTAGTCAACGCGGAAAAATCGCAGGATGGCCGACTGGGATGACAGTAACACATCCCGGGAGTGACGCAATAGATCCGTAACGGCTGAGGGGTCTCGAATTTGTATATAAGTTTTTGTTTTAATTAGGAATCAGGCGGCACCAAGGCAAACTTCAAAACGCAAACGACAAAAATGGTATATCTACTTGCTGAAATAGGTATAAGTGTAATCTTTGATCTGGAAACGTACAAAGGCATTCTCAAGGTTTCCCAAGCACCGCTGAAGATTTCCTACCAGCCTCGTAACAGAGAAACAAAGACGTTTGATGGCGCGTTTCGGGATTAGCTCGCAGATTATATGTAGATGTAGGCATTACTGTATGTAGGTTACGTTTATGCGAGGTCAAATGGTTCTTAAGGCACAGTTATACGACTTCTAATGGTTTTTAACCTTTATAGTCCCGATGACAATCCGGGCTGTCACCGGGCTTCTTCGACAACCCAAGGTCAACGTGTGCTTGGAAAAAAAATTAACCTCTTAGGATCCGAAACTCAACTGAGTTTGAAAACAAAAAAAAAAACAGCCTTCTACCTCTTAAGATCCGCGGACAAACCCGGGTTGTCGAAGAAGCCCGATGACAACCCCGGTTGTCATCGGGACTATAAGGGTTAATTGAACATCACGTCTAAACGGCTAGTTTTATTTCTTTGAAAAAAATATATGTTACTCTATACAATTTCCGTCTTAATTTGTATATTTGAAATTATTACTATCCTAGGAGGATAGTCGTAAATTTTGTAATTTTCCGTCATACATTATTTAAGCGTCGCGAAAATGTGACAAATGATAAATGATTTTATTTTTGTAAGTAGGTTTTAACAACACTTTAACACGTCAACATTTTTTATTGTCAGGCAGTCAGATGAGGCCGGTGTTTGCTAGCTGACTACCCTGAGAAGAAACACCAAAACAAACTTAACAAAAGTCTCTTTTGAAGTGTTCAAATCCATACAATATGTACTGGTCAAGTCATATGAGAACCATGTACGTTTACGTCCGGGATGAGCTTTTGAGGAAAACAACACACTTGAGTGGACCTGTCCAGACAGTGCAATCATTTGATTTTGTGATTGTCTGGCAGTTTGAGTATTTGGCGGTCTACCCGAATGTCCTTACTTTGGTATTGTTCGACGGTTCGTTGAGCTCGTCAAAGTTATGAGTTGAGCTTCACGATAACTGACAATCATGCCATAATTTCACTAGGTAATTTGTCACATTGTCAGTTTCATTAAACAGGGACTCCTTACTCCCAGATAGCGCCAATAGGCTAGTTTAAAAAACAAGGGTCTTTCGTCCGTCATTTAGATTACCAAAAAAATATAGTGTTGAAATTCTACGTGACGTTACCCTTCGATACACTTTGTACCATTTAATAACGTAACAACCCCCCACTGCCGAACTTTAAAGCGTTTTATTTTAGTAATTTTTTTATTGGTTTGGTAAAGCAAAAAATAAGTGTGCAATATTTTTGATAATTTAACTTACGGATTATACAGTATGTAACAAAAACCCTGTCCGATCCTGAAGGGTTCTACTTGGTATCGTACTGCGTACACATATACGTAATCATTTAATGGATACGAAATAATTATTTTTCCCCAATGAAAATAATTAATTAAAAAAAAAAAACTTATCAAAACCAACACTGAGCGCTTGACAAAGTTTACCTACTGTTTCGTTTGAAAGATGCCGCCTGAACGAGAAAGAGTGCATACAGCGCGGCTAGTGCAGGGCGGTATCGTTTCATATAAAAATAGGTAAAAATGAAAAGATTTCGCCGGCCGGTGGAGTGTTGTCAACTTATGAAAATTTTCCATATTTAGTGTTAAATTTCGCATATTTTATAAAAATAAAAATCTATAACTTATGATTTTTAACTGACGAAAAAAAAGGAGGTTCTCAATTCGAACGTATATATGTTTTTTATGAGTTACATTTCTTTTACAACTTTTCTAGTACGTATGATATACCAGGAATATACTTTTAATGGATCGGACAGGGTTTTTTGTCACATGCTGTATAGAAATATTATTTTTATACACGGGAAACATCCCTGTTCGAATAAGGATGAAAAAAATACACAAAAAAAATGTCTTAGTTGTAAAATATATTAATTTAGATTTATCTAAAGCTACAACATTCAATAAAAATTATACTGACCAGATTTCATTATCATCCAGAAGTTCTAATAACAGTTACAAGTGAAATAGTTAAACATAATTATTCTTTCTTCTAAGATAGTGAAAATAATTGGCTTTAAAAGTATTATACATAGAATAAGGAACTAAATAACAGCTTTAATTGTTTATTTTTAGCTTAAATTATACTTACAATATAACGTCTACAGTTTTATAATACTTATGTAAATTATAGTTTACAATATTATAAAAACAACTACAGAGACTAGCAGAAACAGTAAATAGTAAAGAATATTATTAATACAGTTTAAAAAAAATTAAAATACGGTTTTAGAGTCACAGTATTTTTATTTTTGCATTCTTCTCAGCATTCAAGCCTTACATTTGATACTCATATAAAAAAAAAAACTAAAAAAGCATAAAAAATAACTAGACCGGAGAATAATATTCCGGAGTCCGCAATATTAGATTAAGAATGACATCACTTAGCTAACCATACAATGGTGTGGATTCTCTTGTTCAATAACTAAACTAAAATTAGTGAATTGCTATCTTTTACTAAAAGGTAGTGCGAGAAAAGGACGGCTATAGTTATGCACTAAGTTAGAGATGTCAAACTAGTTTACGCCTTGCGCTTCGCCGTGTTTTTAGACGACATGTTTTTACGTGTACCCTTATTTGTATGGAAATATTAGTTCAAACTAAATTTGACAGCTCTAATTTACGTCCGTCTCTTTCTTGTTTTATTAGAGAGAAAAAGATAGCAATAGCCTAAATTAAGTTTAGTTTGTGCACAACAGAATCAACACCATTGTCATCCAAACTAAACATGTATGCGAAATTTCAGCTCAATCGGAAAACGGAAAGTGGGTCAAATTTAACTTCTAAGATTTTGTTACATACCTTACGTACCTAATTAGTTAGTAACAGGTAAAGTTAATAAAACCATGTTAATAATATATATACGGAAAACCATTCGGTACTTACTTCATTTTAAACTTACTTTGAAGGGGTTAAAATAACTAAAATTAAAACCTATTATCATTTAACTATTAAAATATTGTAATGAACACACTGCCATATTAAGAGTATTATAACTCGGTCGATGTATCAATAATTTTGAAATTTGTTATAGGTACAGGGTCTAACGGAAAGGTGTGGTCATATTTTAAGAACTGCATCTGCCCATCGATATGAACAACTTTCTTCAAGAAAACCTGAGAAAATTCTCAAAAATTTTTTTTACCTCCAATACAAATGTTGATCAGCTGATGATAGCTTTGTATGGAAAGTCCAATATTTTTTTCGGGAATGTACAATTTTTCCTTAGAGGAAGTTGTTCATATCCATGGGCAGAACCGGTTCCTAAAATATGACCACACCTTTCCGTTACAGCCTGTATAAATAATTTTCTGTAGTTTAAAAAAACTAAAAAACACACTTTCTTTTTCATGTTTTTCTCAGAAAAAATTTTCATTTGGTACCCATATCATGGGAATGCCTTGAAAAGCACGTTAAGCCGTTGGTCCCGGCTGTCAATCGTGGATCTTTGACAGTCGTTACACGTCAGAAGTCATTACGAGTCTGACAACCATTCTTACCAAGGGGTATCGTATTACCCAGTAACTGGGTTGTGGAGGTCAGGCAGTAGCTCCATGTAAAATACTGGTATTCAGCTGCATCCGGTTCGACTGAAAGCAGACCCCAATATAGTTGGGAAAAGGCTAGGCAGATGATGATGATCATGGGAATGCATACAAAATAACTATTCCCCCATCTTTGGGAGTCTACCATATTCGATTTAGAATGAAGTCACTTAGCTAAACATGCCTTGTCATCTAAACTAAATATGTATGCGAAATTGCAGCTTAATCGGAAACCGAGAAGTGGGTAAAATTTAACTTCTAAGATTTGTTTATATAGTTAGTTGCAAGTTTTTTTTTTATTATTGAAGTTATACTTCTGACGCGTTATGAAAAAATGATGAGAGTGAAATTTTAAGATGCGCGTGCATCACTGTCACACAAAATTCACAGGTTGAAGTTAGCTAGAACTGACATCACCCTGAAGTTAGTTATGGTCTGTGGTTTATGAAGAATGATTGTTTTCCTTTTGTAAATTTTGTGACGGTTTGGTTTTTTATCTTGTTACGGCAAAGAAGTATAACTTCTTACGTGCGTACATAAGTACACACAAACTTTTTATTTCAGATAAGTTTGCTCTTGACTCTAGTCAAGGTCAAAGGTCACAGAGACAGAGTCGAAGATGGAGCGAGCTTACCCAGAAGAAGCCGGTTCACTCTAACTTCGAAGAGATTAGGGTTGTATGTGTTGGGAATTACAAACGCAGGCAGAGTTCAACTCTGCCTTTTTTTATTTTTTTTTTATTAAGCAGAGTTGCACTCCTTTGCTGTGCGCACGAGTGAAGATAATTCATTAAAAACAGGCCAAGTGCGTGTCGGGCCACACACAGTGTACGTTTCCGAAGTCGCCTGTTATAACATGCGGAGACACTTATAAGGGAACTTTATGTTTATTACTATGAACATTTTGATTAAGTTTACGGCTTAACGGCCAATAAAGTTTAAAAACGGGCCCACCTAAGATGATTATAACTTAAATTGTAGCGACATCTATGACGCTACATACGAACTAGAACAGCAAAATTCCTACATCGCGCAAGCAGAGTTCTCCCCGTGATTTGAACATATACAACAGCCCGAAATCAACTATCGGGCAGTTGCCCGGACCAGACACAACACCCGTCTGGTCGGAGGATCCTCCCTTTACAACGGAGGTTTGTGGGACTTTACACCCTGTTCCACATACCTCTAAAATGGTGACCCTCGACTATGAACGTCAGTGCAGCCTTCGTGCAGCTACTCCAGCGTGACGTCATCATCATCACTTCCTCCAAGCTCTTCAGCAACGAGTCATACAGCCAGCCAGTACAACGACAACGCCGACAACGATACGCCGACAACGATAACGCCCACAACGATACGCCGACAACGATAACGCCGACAACGATACGCCGACAACGATAACGCCGACAACGATACGCCGACAACTTTAACGCCGACAACGAAGCGACGCACCGCTCCGACTCACTGGAGCCCGCAGCAGTACTCCGACTTACTGGAGCCTGCAACATCATCCCGACTCACTGGGATCACACCGCAGACAGTTCCGACTCACTGGAACCAACCATGGGCAGTTGCCCGGATCAGACACAACACCCGTCTGGTCGGAGGATCCTCCTTTTTCAACGGAGGTTTGCGGGACTTTACACCCTGTTCCGCATACCTCTACAAATTATTATAAAATCCGACTTCATTGCATTGAAACTTTCAATGTTTGGAACTTGTTTGGAATTACCAAAGTGCTTATGTTTTTGGCGTCTCTGAGCACCCGATTGAGATAAAGTTCGTTATGATTGTATGTTATGATTTTATTTTGACATAATCTGTGCTACTGATGCGATTGTTAAACTTAATCAACTAAATTAAATGCCTTAACTGAATTCAATAATCTAGTTAATTAATACAACGTTGTTTGGTAAAATCTTAAAACTAATTTACAGTTACTGCTCAGAAGCAGTAAATCAACTTATGCACAAAGTAACCTGATTGTGTCGTAACTGCATACCTTCTGTCCATGGAAATAAACAATTTCTTTCAAGATAAAATAGTAAATTCTGAAAGAAAAAATTTGAGATGCCATACTAATTTTGATCATAATATGATAACTGTGTGTCAAATTAATTTTTTTTGGGAATATTGTCTATGAATTCCTTGAAGTTCATTTTTTTTACCCCGTAGTGAAGGCTATAGTCTTTTGAACATATTGCCTAGTCATACGTAGTGTATTTTTACTTTTTTTCCATGAGAATGCAGATGTAACACATTCTAATGTTTTGTCAGCCTTCTCGGCAAACTTCGCTGAGGTAGTCAATACTACAATAAAGTTCTCAGCCCCATTTTACCGAGATCGCGCCTGTTTCAATGATTCCACATATTGTCCAGTTGCGTAGACACTTGAGACACAAAACTACACCAATGTTACATCATAATATCCACTAGGAGTCAATAAACGAATAAATAAAACAGCCACTGAACTTCACTCGAGAAAAGCCCGCCAAAAACTCGTCCTTGAAGTTCATTTCCATGGACTGAAACAGTATTTTAAATATGACCATCCATTTTCGTTACACCCTATAAATAATTAGTAATCAATCACATAGTACCCATGCAGTTTAAAAAATTAACGAAACATTTCATTGTAAATATCTCATACTTTTACGTTATTTTACGTTTTGGTTTCCGTACATTATGTCTTAGGCGACCACTGCAAATCAGCGCCGTGTTGTGGGTCTCCCACGGCATAGCATTATGCTGAGCCTTCTTGCCACAAATAAGAAATGCATGCTTTGATTTATGACTCACATTTGTTTTTTGTTAAACTTTTCTATACTAACATAATATAAGAACTACTAATACTATTGCCCAGGGGTTGAGGATAAATTCGAAAGAGTTACCTCGCCCCTGGGCACTCAGGGCAGGGAAGGAACAGGGTTGGGTTTACAGTAAGAGTCTGACACGCCCTCCCGCTCCACCCTAGAGCGGGAGATGTCATTGGATGATTTCCTACCTTCAAAAAAAAAAAACTATTATAAGGATTTAGTTTAAGAAAAATCATATCGTTCCACTCCTGTTGTATGTTGTTGATTTGTGGCAAATAAATACTTTTTATTTCTCTCTTCTTTCATACCTTAACATGCTCTATATTATATATGACTGTGAAAAATACCCAGAAATTCACATACAGTTCGTGCAGAGTCTCCAAAGCAAAATGCACGTTCACATTTTCCCCTGACCTCATGATTCGAATCGACAACCAGAGACGGAATCATAAATTCATACTGAATGTTTACAGTGAATAAATCAATGACATTCCGTGCTTCTGAAAATCTTATAAAAGGATTTCTGTCTGAAAATCCCGATGGATTCGCAAATAAAGCATATGTGAATTTAAAAAGTAAAATAAATTCTTCTTTTGGGATTCGTTTTATTAGTGACAAATACTCGTAAATATTGGTGTGTGGGGTTAAATTATTATTGGGTTTTTTACCCAAAAAGCCTTATTTATAAAAAAAAAACATATCATTAGTTAGGACCCGGAAGACGGGTGGCATGGGTGGTCAAATGCTTTTTTTTTGAGGGTGGGAAATCATCTAATGATTTCTCCCGCTCTGGGTGGGGCTGGGCGTGTCAGACGTTTACTCACTAAATCCACCCTTGTTCCTTCAGTTGCCTGTGCCTAGGGCCGCGCTATGTATTGGTTTGATGGATGAGACGTATGATTATAGCCCTTGAGCTTAGAATCCACTAATCAGTGTTTAAACTAAGCTTAAGGTTAGTGAGTTATACTAATACGACTGAAAATTAACTAGGTACTTTTTTCTAACAATAACCTAAATCTAGGTACACCACTGCTTAACCTTTTGAGGAAAATAGTTGTAGTGTTATAATAATAATAATCAAATTTTATTCTAGTTAAATGGGAAAAAAGTAAATACATTTTTGCAAAAATCTATGTCAAGATCACAAGTGTCTTTTGCCTGAACTAGGACATCCAATGATTTACATCTGAGTGTTTCAGGCGAGAGGACGTAAAAACATTATGTGATAATCACTGTAATCACATAAAATAAAACATTATTTTATGTGATTATAACTCGATAAATTAAAAATTTCTAATGTTTTTTGCAATTTGCAGGTCAGTGTCAGGTTGTATCTTGGTCAAAATATGATTCGCGGCCGAAGCAAGTATTTATTTATAGAATTATAATCATTAGAATCTCTCTAAGTTAGAATTGTTGTCGAATGTCATGATTTCATGAAATAGTCATGCCATACAGTAATAAAAAAAAATATAAACAAAAAAATAAAACATAAATTCGAAATAGAGTTACCGCGCCCCTGGGCACTCAGGGCAGGGAAGGAACAGGAGTGGGTTTTAGTCACTAAGAGTCTGACAAGCACTCCTGCTCCACCCAGAGCGGGAGATGTCATTGGATGAGGATTACCCACCCCAAAAAAAAAACAAAGAAATACAGTAATATGAACGTAAGGTTGTACTGTTGATGATTTTTAATGATTAGAGTTCTGTAAATACGTACTTGCTACGGCCGTGAATCATATTTTGATTTTCATACAACCTGACTCTGACCTGCAAGTGGACCTGTGGGAGTCTGGGTCTTACTCTACCCTCCACTACAATAGCAATTATTTATTTTATTTTTTACTAGCGACTCGCCCTGGCTTTGCACGGGAGTAAAATGATTTGAAAGGCACGTAGCGACATCTAGCGTCCTTAATCACAATCATGTATGACTATGTCTACTCAGGAATAATTAGCTTTCTACTGATTAAAGAATTTTCAAAATCGGTTCTGTAGTTCCAGAGATTACTTCCTACGAACAAACTTACAAACTTTACCTCTTTATAATATTAGTTTAGATTAATTCAGAAAATTTTGAACTGATTTAAAAAATATGTAGTTTTGTTTCGTTTCTACTCTTTTTTGCCAAGCGATAGCTGAACACAAATCTTAGCAAAAAAATAAACTTAAGTAATTCCACTTCTGAAAGTTAGAGCAAAAGCTTGGCGATGTTCGTCTTAGGTCTTGGCAGGGTTCCCAAGTTCAGTGTTTATAAAAGTGAATTAAATTATTTTAACGTTTAGAGAAAATATGCGAAAGAATGGTTTAATTAAGAAAAAGTTTATTAACTTGGAAAAGATTGTTAGTTCAGCGGTGCTTTGGGAAAGAAAAATAGTTTTTTTTTACTTGGCTGCGGCGGTACTAAAAATTAGAATTATGTTTTTGATTATTTAATGTATGTATGTAAAGTTATACGCGTCTACGTCTTGTTGCCATTATTAAGATCTAGCAAAAAAAAGCAAAAAAGAACACATTTCTACTATGTGGAAGCCCATTTTAATTTTTAATTTATTTTCATTTCTTGTTATAGCGGCAACAGAAATACACATTCTGTGAAAATTTCTGTTTACGGATACTGAGATACAGCCCGCTGACAGACAGATGGACGGACGGAAGGACAGACAGCGGGTCAGTAATAGGGTCCCGTTGGTTACCCTTCAGGAACGGAACCCTAAAAAAGATACGGATATAAAGTGGTGGCTACTGAGATGATGGTGTACAGAGGAGAGTAGAAGCAAATGTTAAAATGAATTAAAGAAAATTGACATTAGGGCAAAAGAATGGTAATGATAAATTGATTGATGTAGGCAGTCATGAGAAATATTAGAATGATGTACGATTGTGGAGTGTACGTATATTGAGATTAAATAGTTACTAGTAGTACTTTTTGAATGTTTATTAGATTAGTGGAAAACTAAAGACAGAGATTGATGGATTGTATAAAAGGTGTATGAAGGTGAGGTATAGAGCAAAATATTTGTTGGTTGTTTAATATGTAATATTCTCCAAATTATCGTTTGCTAATTATTATAATAGTGATTATTATTATAATTATTTGAGTTTTAGTATTGTGTAAGATTTCGATACAATGTTAAAATTGTTAATGAAATGTTAGACACAAAAGCAAAGATTTAAATTACTACATGTGGGTATATAGCAGAAGCCTCCAAATAAATTATTATGATGTCAGACGGGAATAATGAAGATGATGATGATGATAATTGATTGATTGGTTTTGAAGCTCAGAACTTGGCCAAAGTCGAACTCTACCTACCAAACCCTAATCAATGGTAATCATATTAATTAAACTACAATACGAGTCTCAATAGTTCTCCTGTCAAGACTGTGCATTCCCGTTTTCCACCTTGGCGTCCTCGTAGCCTTTCACCAGGTTTTCTAGAATAAACCTGATCGTCTTCTTGTAAATGGTTTCTATGTTCAGGGTGTATCTTTCGCCAAGAGTCGTTTGTGCAGCTTGCAAGAATGGCTGCTCGATTTTCTGTAAAAACAAAATAAAATTAATTAATTTTCAGTTAGCATAACTTACCCTTCGAGAGCAGTGGAGTCCACTGGGTTTTTTTATTATTGTTGATAGGCACGCGTTTGATCACTATCTCACCTGAAGGTAAGCCATGATGTGGTCGAAGATGGAGCATTTGCATTGCCTAGAAATAACCTATTCACTCTTGACTTAAAGACTCCCAAGTTGTACCTATCAGGAAACACAGACTCCGGTATGTAATTCCACTCCCTAGCTGTACCCACAGTGAATGTTTTCTCAAAATGCTTTGTGCGTATGGATTGGATGTCCACCATGAACCGGTGGCACTCGCCGTACGTCTTGTGGTCCGTTGATGAAACGGGCTTGGCGGAATTAAATTATGCAATTCCGTCGCACACTCCCCAAAATGTAACCGATAGAAAACCAACAGGCTAGCAACTCGGCGTCTATGTTCAAGACTTTGGAGTTTCGACTCAACGAGCCTATCATTGCCGATGATCCTCTTGGGTCACTGTACTGCTAACGCAAGAATGGTAACGGTACTGAGTAACGAGTTGCAGGTCATGGGTTTAAACCCAGGCAGGCGCTTTATTCGTGTAATTTATTTATACACCACTGCTCTCAAAAAGGTGACAGCAAAACGTCCTGAGGAAACCGGCATATCCTAGAACAAAAACTTTGAAGACATTTGTGACATCCACCAACCCGCATTGGGCCCGCGTGGTGGATCACCCTCTCATAGGAAGGAGGCATGTCTCCCAGCAGTTGGAACATTATAAGGCTGATTATGCTATGCTATATAAAATACAAATGACACTTTTCGTATTCAGAAATTGAATCCAGATTTTTATGCTCAAAATTCACCACAAATAGCTTAAAGATTTAAGATTACATGCAAGGATCTGTATACTAATATGACCCTATGCCGACGGTCCTAACGAATTGACCTATGTATGTTAATCGTTTGTTTAATATATTTCTGTGTCGAGAAGAAAGTAGTCATTTAAATTTATTTTAAGGAAAATAGTTTAGTAATACGGAACCTTGTGCACTACCATGATTACCATTCTGGCAGATTTATCATTATTATAACCGAAGTAGAAATGTACATTTATTTTTTGATACAAGGAAGAAAAGCATTGATTTAGGGTGTTGTTTGGATAACAGAACCTCATAAATCACAGCGATCGACGTGTTTGGCCAAATAATTAGCCTCATCCGAGGATCTCGTGTGAAAGGAAGTCAACTTAAAACGATACTGTTTTTTATCAACAAATATTGTACAATAATAATATATACATACAAAACTCTTGAAAAACATTGCCCTCCTTCCAGGGCAGTCGGGTAAAATACCTATTTCACTTTCGTGTATCAAAATAAAGATTTCTAATAAATTTGAAAGTCTGTAAGTACGTTTGTTAATCAATTACGCCTCTCAACAAAAAACAAAAAAAAACAAATTTTGATAAAGTTCGAACACGAGACCCTAAGCCCCCCGTTCAAGAAGAAAATTAAAGAGCACTTCCATCCACATTGATGTATATTGGTATTTATTTAGTATGTATTATATATATTCGGATAATTTTATTATACTTATTTATGTAAGTTTATGTTGTACACTGGATCATACCCTCGAATGTGATCTCTCTTTTTCACTCAAAGGTTTGCTGGGAGAAAACTCAACATTGAGTTAAATTGGCCTTTGTACATTAACTATTTAATCACTGTGTACTATGCTAGTTGTTTGGTTTACAATAAAGAATTATAGAACACGTGAGACATGAACTGAATTAGACATTATGATAGTTTTATTCCTGTAGTACGTTCTTATGGGATCATTTTCGACATTCACGCGGACGAAGTCTCTGGAAAATTCTAGGGTAGAGTAATATCTTTGAGGTTTATCTTGTAATAGGGTCTTATAAGATAAGACATTAATGTATTAGCCAAGAGAATAGCAGCTGCGTCCTCCTTTCTAATAACAAAAAACGATCAATATTCTGTGTGTCCCAAGTGTGTATTATAATATCGCTATCTGTCTACGTTCATTTAACTGAATCCAAGTGAAGAAAAGTTTTTCAACTTTTCTTCACTTGTTTTCAGTCAAAGTGGTATTTTTAAAAAACATGGCGACGGCGAAGTGCCAATAACTCCTAACTGACGAAGTCAAGAATTTACAACATTCGAAAAAAACGATTAATCTCTTGAGACGCTGAAAATTAATTATTTATTTATTTATCAAGGAAAATACGCTAATTATTATGTTGTACTATGATATTTTATGATACTCGTAGTATAGAAGTGTACCATAAAAATAGAGTGGTAATGCCATAAAACGGACACGTTGGTTTAGTTAGGAGGTATTTCCTCATTTTAATTTAGTTCAGTTGCAACTAGAAAAATACACTTAGGTGATTTCACTAATACATGCGTAAAAGCCCTTAAATTCAAAGTGATTAAAAACTGATTATCCCGGAAAATGTCAGTTAAAAGGTATTGGCACTTCACCGTCGATGGTTGCAATTCAATGTTTTTTATTTCCTACATTTAGAGCCGATTTCACAATTCGCTCTATAAACTAAGTTTTACTGAACTAAGCTTAGCGTAAAAAATAAAAACCATAAAAAGATAATAGTGAGTTAACCTTAAAAGATGGTCATATGCTTTTGTGGACTTTTTTTTTTAATTCTAAAAGGAGAACCATGCCGATGTACATAATTTTTGCGTAACTTAACCGTTTACGCTGCGCACTCAACTGAAGCTCTCAAAAGGCTTTTTTTACCCGTTTTTGCCTTATTTTTCATTGATGCTTCGCTTCTGTTGGTTGCAGCGTGATGCTATATAGCCTATAGCTTTTCTCAATAAATGGACTATTCAACACAAAAATAATTTTTCAATTCGATCCAGTAATTCCTGAGATTAGCGCGTTCAACCAAACAAACTCTTCAGCTTTATGACAGCGGCTAAACGCGTTTAAGCAAGCTTAAACGTCAAAAACTGGGCGTTTAAAATTGGTGAAATTGGGCCTTAGTAAGTTACATTTTTGTAATCGCACCCTTTCATATCTCACAAAAAAGAACTTACCTAATGGCGGCCGCCATATTTATTTTTGTTAAAAATATTTGACTTATCATACCTATATCCTATGAACCTCCACATTTAGGAGACTCCAGGGGCTTAGGGACCCTGGAGTCTCGAAAGGAATTATTGACGAGTCACAAACTAAATGCACGATAGGTAGGAACAGTAATCCATAAGCTGTTGAAAATTTATTTAAGTAGGTTATTACGCTCGTTTTAAAATTTGTCACGTTAATTTTGCGATCATTTTCGGTCCAAAAGTTGTATCTAAGTGTGGATTTGAACTTGATGCCGAATTTATGAAGTAACAGATTCAAATAATTCATAAACATTCAGAAAGTTCATCATCATCATCATCATTTCAGCCGAAAGACGTCTACTGCTGGACATAAGCCTCTCCCAAGTGTCGCCACAATGACCGGTCCTGTGCGTCTCGCATCCATCGGCTCCCCGTGACTCTCACCAGGTCATCGGTCCACCTTGTTGGAGGCCTTCCAACGCTGCGTCTTCCGTTACGCAGTCGCCACTCTATGACTTTTCGGCCCCATCGACCATCTGTTCTGCGAGCAATGTGCCTTGCCCACAGCCACTTCAGTAAGTTGCTTTGAGTAATCAATCAGGAAGTCTACATCCAAATAAACATACGTACACCATATTTAAGTTTACCAAGTTCACCGTTACAGAATTCATGTTAGATATTTTACCAGCAAATGCGCCTCTTATGAACACTTAGGGATAGTTCCCCAAGTGTTCGAGCGTCGCTAATGCATGCCACGGAGAAGTTTGAAGCCTCCTCACTTAGACTGAATATATTGGTGCCTTGTAGGTAAATATGGTGTGAAAAATTTGAAAATTTCGTCGTAAAATGTGTGAAGTTAAGGAGAATATCGATATAGCGATGGACGGAGTAAGTGAACGAAAGTTAGAGTGAATAGGCTTTTTCTGGCAGTAGGCTCGCTCCATCGTCGACTCTGTCTCAGTCACCCCTGACCTAGACTAGAGTCAAGAGCAAACCCATCTCTAATAAAAAAAAACGCTAAGTGACGACATTCTAAATCAAATATGGCTGACTCCAAAGGATAGCGGACTAGTTATTTTTTAAGCATTTTTCGATATTGGTGATGATAGAGTTTGCTACGAAAAATTGCAAAAAAAAAATTAAGTGTTTTTAGTTTTTTGAACCATAGTTTTATTTTTTTGATTTGCATCCGAAAGGTGACAGTTACATTCCAAATTTATTCATTTACGCTACACGTATGGATCACAGTCATATTTATGTGTGTACCAAATATCAACTCAAATGGTCCAGTACGTTCTGAGTAAATTAACTGTGACAGACGGACGGACACGACTGATCCTATATGAAAGAAAGAATTTTTTTTTATTTTTTTTATTCTTGTTAGGTACGCGTTTGTCCACTATCTCACCTGATTGTAAGCGATGATGTGGTCGAAGATGGAGCACGCTTGCCTAAAAGTAACTTATTCACTCTTGACTTAAAGAGTCCCAGGTTGTAGCTATCAGGAAGCACAGATTTGCGGTAAACAAGACGCTAAGAAAGACCAAACACAACAAAAAAGAAAAAAACTGTGAGAAAACATGCGTAACATTCACGGAAAACGGAACCCTAAGAACAAGTATAAAATACCTACAGTTTTCAGAATTTACAGTAAACTCAAGACTACACTCAATAAAACGAGATATTTATTGAAAAGAGACACAACTTTAATAGAGAAAACCCAACAGTAACAAAAACAAAGTTTCCAAACGATATTGTTCTTCAATTCAAACTTGCTCTATTCTTGGAAAACTTAATAATACCAACTGCACATTATTACGATGCTACCAACATACCTAAGCAGGCCATTCGAGTGGGGTTTATATCGCGTGCTACTTCATTTCCATAATTATTGAAAACAATTTTACAAAAAAATTGAACCGACTTTTATTTTTTTATTTTTAAAAAATAGAACCGACTGACTACAAAACACAGTGCAAAATAACTGTAATTTTTTTAGATTTAATTTTTTTGTAAAAATATTTTTAGTTTTCACTTGTTAGTTGTGATTCTCCATTATATTGTGCCAACAATGCATATTTATGCGACAGCAGCAATCGCGATTGATTTAATGTCATTTTTTTAAGAGTTCCATTGTCTGTCTCAACTCATCATCAGATCTATAAGAAATTTAAATGGAACCATTTCGAAATAAACTCCTTTCAAACAAAAATTTTGTAAATCCGTCTTTAAATGACGGAAATTATGCCCGAACAAAAAAATTAATATAAACATCCGAATTGGTAACCTAGAATCCTTCTTTTTGAAGTCGATTAAAAACATGTTTGTTGAAAACGACTCGGGAAGACCCAATAGTGCTTGAGTGCATTAAGTCCGCCTTTGTACATTTGTGTTGCTTGAAGTTTTAATAAATAAATCAGCGAGAATTGATAGGGGAACTCGGCACGGGAGAATAGTGTTCTGCGGTGTTTAGGTACTGAGAACGTGTCATAGAATAGGAAATTATATTATACCAGCAAAACTAGGCATTCCCTGTCGAAGTCTGTGTTTTCTGATAGCTACAACCTGAGGGTTTTGTAAGTCATAAGTGAAGAGGTTACTTATGTCGACCACGTCATTGACTCTCGCTTAGCATCAGTTGAGACAGTGGTCAGCGCAAATGTATTAAAAAAAAAAAATCAGATCGACACTGTATTGTAAGCGTGTTTTAATGTCACGGCTTAGATTATGAACGGTTATAGATGGAACGTCATTGGACATTAAATGAAGCAGGTTCGTTAAAATGTGTGAGTGACCTTGACGAACGGAACGATGACGTATCGGCTTCTCATTTTGTCTATGTGAGCTTATTTCGCGTATGCCTAGGGGTAGCGGATAAATTCTCAACATGAGTTACCGCACCCCTGGGCACTCAGGCAGGGAAGGAACAGGGGTGGGTTTTAGTCAGTAAGAGTCTGACACGCCTTCCCGCTCCATCCAGAGCGGGAGATGTCATTGACCGAATTCCCACCCCGCAAAAAAAAATGCTTATTTCGCGTGTACAGATACAAGCCGGCTTCTCTTTCTGGTATTTCAGATTGCTAGATTTTCACACTCCATCTATAACTAGTTTACGCATTGTGCTTTACCGAGTTTTTAGTACACATGTTTTTACGTGTACTCTTAATTTGTATGAAAATATTAGTAATGATCAACTAAATTTGACAGCTCTAATTTACGTCCGTCTCTTTTTTGTTTTATTACAGAGAAAAAGCTAGCAATAGCCTAAATTAAGTTAGGCTCGCATACGAGAGCAAACGCGCATGTCAATAAAATCGCCATAATGATACCATATTATTATATATGTAGGTTTATTATATTAAATATATATGTATGTTTATTTTAACTATATTTATATATACTTTTGTAATTATTTTCGTCTTAGAATTATTTTATTTTTTCAGTTTATGCACCTGCCATGTTATCTCTCCACCACCCTTGGTTGACTGGTAGAGAATTCCTAAGGCATTAAGTCCGCCTTTGTACATTTGTGTTGCATGAAGTTTTAATAAATAAATAAATAATACTCGTACAACTAGGTTAGAGTAAAATGCATACATGTTTAGTTTAGATGACAGTGCAAGTGACGTCATTCTAAATCCAATATGGACTCCCAAAGATGGAGGACTAGTTATTTTTATTTATTCCCATGTTAGGGGTATCAAGTGAAAGGGTTACCAATAAAAATATAGATACGTCACTAAATAGCGTGTTTTTTATATTTTTTTTTTAACTAAAATATTATTCCAACTATTTAAGGGTCGGAGAGTCTTATCGGGAATACTAAAGGTACGCAAACTACCTATCATTATGGCGTAAGTATGTAAATATGTACTTTTTGTAAAATAACTTTTTTTTTGCTATCAGGGGGAATATTTTTTTTTATTTTTGATAGGTAGGTATGCCGCGTTTGACCATATTTTTTTTTTAATTTGGACATGCCCGCCACACTACTCTCAAACCACTAACTTCTGTAAGCCAGAATCAACAATGGAGACCACCTGAAATAAAAAACGCCGAGGAAATGATGCTCGACGAGTCCCAGAGAAACGATTAAACTGTCTTGGGTCCACAACGAAATTAATCAGAAAAAACGTTTGGCCACTATCTCACCTGATGGTAAGCGATGATGTGGTCGAAGATGGAGCACGCTTGCCTAAAAGTAACCTATACACTCTTGACTTAAAGACTCCCAGATGTAACTTCAAAAGGGGCGTCTTTGCATTGGGCATAAGTCTTGGGAATGTGGGATTTTTACCTTACTAGAACTACTCCGTACAACTACTACATACAACTTCCAATTTGGTGGTTTTTTTGAAGTGAGAACTTCTTTAGGAGCGTTGAGCTGTTTTTGTTAGGGGCATAACTTATGGGTTCGCGTCACCGACTTGCAAGTGAATTCTTGAGCCAGACTGGGGACGCAAAGTTTTCACTTCTGTCGGCAGTATCTATGCTACTGTTTTTTGCAGTTCTTTACTTCATATCTTACCTTAGATACTTCACCATCATTAAACGCCGTGTCCAAATGCATCGGAAAAGTAAGAGTATTATAGAAGCATCCTTACGTTCAGTATTTTCCAATTACAGCTTCGCGAGTCGTTCGTCTGAAGTATTATGCTTGTACTAAGTTCTAACTGAGAGGCCTCGCGTTCTACGTAATTAATTAATTAATATTTGTTTCGAAGTAAAACTGTCTTTCTGGTTGTAATTAACTTTTCTGCAATGTTTCGTAGACGAGATTTTCTCCTATCTAGAAAAGGGAACTTTTACAGATGGATGTGTTACTAGCTTCTACCCGCGGATTCGCCCGCGTGGAATTAGTCCTTCCCCCACTACAGCCTATGTGCTATTGCAGACTATTATCTGTCTCTTGCCCAAATTTCATACAGATTCGTTCAGCCATTCTGGCTTAATAGAGTAACTTTCGTATCCTACTAATATTATAAGCTTGCCGCGCCCCGCGGTTTCACTCGCGTAGACCGGGATTAAAATAAAAATTCTATGTGTTAATCCAGGGTATATGCTATATACATACCAAATTTCATCCAAATCGGCCAAGCCGTTTGAGCGTGAAGAAGTAACAAACATACAAATACACACACTCACAAACTTTAGCCTTATAATATTAAGTGTGATGCGAAAGTTTGTATGTTTGTGTTTCAATCATGCCAAACCTATTACCCACCAAATGGCGCCCTCATTGTATAAAAACGGCCGTTTTTGACACTCTTGCTTACTACTTTGGATACGAAACATTTTGAGTCCTGTTTTAACAACGTAAAAATACTTTATTTTCTTTGTAACAAACGCAACGTAGGATTCTTTAATATTTATTTTCTATGCTATGCTACGATTTTTTATTGAATGGGGGCGCCACTTGGCGGGTAAATGAAAATTTGCACACAGATAGAGTACCCGAATTAAAACATAGGCTACTTTTTACCGTGCGGGCGAAGCTGCTGGCAGAGGCTAGTTTATAATTCTATTGGGGTCATGCTATGGGGAAACAGCACTGATTCCCAAACTATATTTATTTTACAAAAGAAGTTAATTCGAATAATAACCAATATTGAACAAACAGAGAGCTGCAAACCATACTTCCAAAAACACAAAATACTCACACTTCCCTGTTTATATATCTTTGAGTTATTTAAATTTGTCAGAAAACACCCAGATTTGTATACCACTTGCGAAGAAACACAAACTAGAGACACTTTACGACACAACAAAAATAAATTAAATATACCTCAATCTCGACTGGAAATGCACTCAACCAGCCCTTTAGTTATGTCCATCAAAATTTATAATAAGTTGCCAGAAAATATTAGAGAAATAAGCAAAATAAATATATTTATTAATAAATTGAAGCGATTTCTCGAATCAAAGTCTTACTACACAGTAAAGGAGTTCTTAGATGATAAATCGATTCCAAAACAATTTCTTTTTCTCTCTCTTTTACACCAAACATTTTGTAGAAAAATAGAAAACCCATTATAAACATAAATAATATAAGAATACGAAGAATAATTTAATACTTATTTATGAATAAGAAGAATACTTTAATAATAATATAAGAATTTCATAATAATTACTTACAATTAATAGCAATTTAATATACCTATATACGCAAAACTTATATAATTATATATATAAAATTATACACCCAATAAACCACAACTAATAATTTATATTGCTTAATTGAATAACTACTTAGCCCTCTTCCTCTCTTCTACTTTGCTGTGCCCGACAGGGTCCATATTGATATTTTATTATGTTATACCACCTATTTAACACAATGCAATAAAGTATTGAGTATTAATTAAGATAATAGTAGGATTGGGAGTTTCTTGTTAGCTTTAGTACAAGGTGTTTGCCGCCACAATTGCTGTAGTAAGGCCCCTCTTTGAGAAGTGGCTGGAGAGGTACCACGGCGTCGTCACCTTCCGCCTGACGCAGGTCCTCACCGGACACGGCTGTTTTGAGAGGTTCCTGCGTCGGATAAGGCGGGAGGAAACGCCCGGGCGTCACTACTGTGCGGATCGCCCAGAGGACACGGTGGAGCATAAGGTGGAGTTCTGTTCTGCCCCGCTTGGGCGGAGCCCCGCTCTGTCCTCGTGGATGCGATCGCTGGCAGCGACCTCTCGCACCCGGCCCTAGTCCAGGCCATGGTATGGAGTGAGAGGGAATGGGAAGCAGTCTCCTCCTTCTGCGAAGCAGTAATGCTCGCGAAGGGGGATGCAGAACGGGCGAGAGACTCAACAGAGTCGCTCTCACGCTCCCAGCAGCAGCAACCGCAGGAGACGCCCTGGGCATCGGGGGTCACGGAACAATCTCCAGCCACCGTAGGCGCGGGCCTACGGACAGCGAGTAATGGGTAGCTCGCCGTCCGATCAGCACCAGGCTCGAGAGTCGACGGCGCCGAGTGTTCCACGCGCGCCTCAAAAAAATGTCAGCAACACGTGACAGGGCTCGTCATGGCCGATGCCTGCCAGGAGTAGCGGATAAATTCGAAACAGAGTTACCACGCCCTGGGCACTCAGGCAACTGAAGGAACAGTGGTGGGTTTTAGTCGGTAAAAGTCTGACACGCCCTTCCGCTCCACACAGAGCGGGAGAAGACATTGGATGATTTCCCACCCCCACAAAAAAAAAGTACAAGAGGTCGGGTCTAACTAGTGCCTATCATGACTTTATTTAGTCTACTAAGAACATTCTTCTAGCTTAGTTTAACAAACCTCTAACATAAAAATTTGCGGAAGTCTCATACAAACTTCCAATCGTTAGTTTAAAGGGTTAGGGAGTAGAAGCTCCAAGTTTTAGATTTTTAACGCTTAGTTGTATGTTACATGTTATAGTTGTTCGTTTTAGCATGGCAGTAACGGTCATTGCCCTATTGTTTTATTGGCTTCATCTGTTACTATGTAAAAAAATCTCTGATGTTAAAGTCACTTCACGGTTTCCGATTGAGATTGACATGTTTAATTTGGATGACAAAGCATAGTTAGCTAAGTGACGTCATTGCAAATACAATATGGAGGAATACCAAAGATGGCGGACTAGTTATTTTTAATGCATTTCATTCACACCCAAAAAGCTTGCTGAGAAAAATAGGACAAGCGTTTTTTTAAGTTTTTTTATAAACTACACATGAAATTATTCTAATATCTCTCTTCGGAGGCGAGCACGAAATGATAAGTACCAGAGTAAATTTCAATTCTGGACATTTTTAACCGACTTCGAGAAAGGAGGAGGTTATCAATTCGGATGTTTGTATTATTTTTATGTATGTTCGGGCATAACTCCGTCATATATTGACGGATTTGCAAAATTCTTGTTTTTTTCGAAAGGGGTTTATTCCAAAATGGTCCCATTTAATTTTCAAAAAGATGTGATGATGAGTTCCGGAGACAGACAACGGAACTCTTCAAAAATTGACAGCAAATCAACCGCGATTGCTGCTATCGTATGTCTATGAATTATTAACACAGTTTAATGGAGAACCACAACTAAAAAGTGAAAAATAAGGAAGTCGGTGTTCCTGTTTTGTGTCTTCGTTTTTTGACACCGACTTCCGAAATTAAAGTTATTTCGCACTTTTTTAACCGACTTCGAAAAAGGAGGAGGTTATCAATTCGGATGTTTTTTTTTTTTTTTTTTTTTTTTTATGTATGCCCGAACGGGCATAACTCTGTCATATATTGACGGATTTGCCAAATTATTTTTTTGTTCGAAAGGGGTGTATTCCGAAATGGTCCCATTTAAATTTCAAAAAGATCTGATGACGGGTTTCGGAGACAGACAACGGAACTCTTCAAAAATTGACAGCAAATCAACCGCGATTGCTGCTATCGTATGTCTATGAATTGTTAACACAGTTTAATGGGGAGCCACAACTAAAAAGTGAAAAATAAAAAACTTTTTTACAAAAAACGTAGACACAAAACAGGAACACCGACTTCCGACATTAAAGTTATTTTGCACTTTTTTTGGAAGTCGGTTCTATTTTTTTGTAAATAAGTTTTTTTGGAAGTCGGTTCTATTTTTTTGTAAAAAAGTTTTTTATAATATATTTATTTCTATTTTTGAAATGAAGAGTTGCAATAAATGTTGGTGGGTCAATGCCCCTATTGTCATTCTAAAACGCAACAGCTATAGTCATCGAAGTCCTAAACTTCAAAAACTGCCAAACTAAAAACGCCTAGGAAAAAGTAGAAAGTCAAAAGCCCATAACTGGACAAAGTCCCACATGATATCCAAGCCACACAATTTATTATCCAACAAAAATAAAAATATAAAGTAAGAAGATATTGCATTTTTCTTATGAAACCCGGCAAGTAGACCCCGCGTAGGTAGATCTTTTATGAGCGTCAAGTACTTTCAGTTAACCTTTCATCCGGGAATTATGAGATGCTTAACGTTCATGCTCTTTTACCTTCAAGGTTGGCAGAGAGCCAGAGACTTACGGTATTCGAATTGCGTAAATATATTGAAGAAACAATTTTGGCATTCAAAATTTTATTATGTTCAGTTATTCAAATGTTTGCGCTGACTATTCGTATGAAATTGTATCATTTCGGTTCATGTTCTTATTTTGTTGCCTTGCAGTTCTTAAGACGCAGTTATACGACTTTTAAAGGTTTTTAATTGAACATCACGTCTAAACTATAACTTTCTTACTCTAGACAATTTCCGTGGTAATTTGATCTGAGAATATTTGAAATAAAATTTTTATAACATAGTGTAATTAATTTGTAAATTTATGTCTAACGCGGATAAAAAATTGAGAATAACGCAAAAACTATAAAGCGTAATTGTATGAAACCTTTACCATTTTAAAGATCATTAAATTATTTATAATTTAGTCTAAGTGTTTTAGTTTAATACCTGTTGTTTTATGTGTAATAAATTAATAATGCGTCTAATTTCGGACAGCGCTCCTTGATGAGCGAGTCCTATTACTGGGTGGATGTACAACGCGTTACGTGAGCTCAGCACAGAACGCGCAAGCTAATCACTCAAGGTCATTGGCAGTTAATAGTGCCTTAAGTTTTCTGAGACGGTAAAACTCGCTTACAGTCGACATTTTGCTCAGTCCTTGAGCGAGTCCTATTACTGGGTGGATGTACAACGCGTTACGTGAGCTCAGCACAGAACGCGCAAGCTAATCACTCAAGGTCATTGGCAGTTAATAGTGCCTTAAGTTTTCTGAGACGGTAAAACTCGCTTACAGTCGACATTTTGCTCAGTCCTAGTGGTTATCGAATAATTTCTTTAAAATAAAGTCGTGTGCGTTTGTCTGTTTGTCCGCTTACTGCTTCTAAACGAATTTCATGAATTTCAACGCAACGAATTTTGATACGGTTTTCACTAATAGTAAGAACAATAAACGAGGAAGGTTTGTGTATATAACTTACACGAGTGCGGAGCCGGGGTGAGTCACTAGTTAACTTATACAACACTGTCTTGTGCACCATTGTGTTGTGTGAAAATGCTCACGATTTTTGTAACAACGCCATTCTTTGCCCTTAGAAGTTTTGGTACTTTGCTATGTTAGGTAACTTCTTGATGCACAAAATATATATTCTAAATAGATAGAATAATCTCTATTGTACACCAAAAAAAAAAACTGGCGAAGTGCGTGTCGGAATTCGCACTAGTTAGTAAAATGTACAGAATACTAAACAATATCACCAAATTTCAAGTTCATAGCAGGTCAGTGAGAAGTTAAAAACTTCTTGGGAACAATTTCTTTTGACAGACGACGGACAGACAGAATTGTTAGTGACAGCAATAGGCCTCAATTTGGGTACGGAACCCTAAAAAACTAACACAAGTTTATACACGAACTGTGAGTACAAAGGCGATCACATTAATCCAGGCTTGATGTTACAACTAAGGGCCGATTTCACCATTCCCTCTATAAATTAAGTTTTACTGAACTAAGCTTAGTGTAAAAAATAAAAACCATAAAAAGTTATAGTGAATTAACCTTAAAATATAGACATATGCTATCGCGGACTTTTTTTAGAACTTTAAAAGGAGGACAATTACGTCATACATAATTTTTGCGTAACTTTAACAGCCCACGCAACTGAGGCTCTCAAAAGGATTCTTTTTCCCTTTTTTTGCCTTATTTTTCATTGATGCTTCGCTCCTGCTGGTCGCAGCGTGATATTTTATAACCTATAGCCTTCCTCGATAAATGGACTATTCAACACAAAAATATTATTTCAATTCGATCCATTAATGCCTGAGATAAGTGGCTGAACGCGCCACGTTCAGCCACTTATTCACCGTCATTATTTCAGCCGAAAGACGTCCAAAGCTGGAAATAGGCCTTTTTCCAGCGTCATCACATCAAACGCTTGACAACAACAAAAAAATTCTCTGTACATACCCAAAAGTTCTCAGCCTTGAACCCAGGCACCT
The DNA here is from genome assembly GCA_951329385.1 of Polia nebulosa. Taxonomy (NCBI): domain Eukaryota; kingdom Metazoa; phylum Arthropoda; class Insecta; order Lepidoptera; family Noctuidae; genus Polia; species Polia nebulosa. The sequence continues at coordinate 30,883,642 of OX589598.1, forward strand.
GATGATGCGTGGCCCCCACATGCCGAATATAAGCGAAGAAGGCGTCAATGTCTCCCAACCCCTTGATGCCCTCGTCCAGAGTATGCATGACCTTGGTGGCGTGTTCTGCTAACTCCTCGGAGCTCATCTGTGCCTCAGCTGTCTTTAGCTCGCCGAATTTTTCGAAAAGATGGAGTAAGTCCTCGTTTTCTTCGAATAATCTGGAATGGAATGCAAAAGGTTTTAAGAACGATAGTACCTATTATATAAGGTTTTGGATATTGTAATGTTAGCGCACTAAATTAGAGGATCTTTCACACCTCACATTTGAAGCTTGATTAGACATTGGTGGGTATCAAATTCAAAGCATTTATTTCAAATAAACCATTAACAGGCACTTTTGAATTGCCAATAAGTCGGTCAGTCAGAAAGATGAAACTAATTGCACATTCCAAGGCGTAGATCTCTATGGAGAAGAACGCGCAAGAAACTCCATGGACACTCTTTTAAACCATGTTACATATGTCTTGTTGCTTCTATTATATGAAAACAGTGTTAACTAAACAATTCATTAACAATAAAAATAAAAAAATAGATTTTTTTATCATTTATCATTTGACCCAACCGACGCGCCACCATCAGCGAGACATTTGAGTGAGATGACAAACTCAACTGCGATGCTCGTTCATGTAAAAAAAATAATAATAACAGATTAATGCCCCATGGTACTCATATTTAGAAAATTAAAAAATGCCTCGTAATTATACGAGTACAACACTATAACTTTTAAAAAGTAAAAAAAATAATTAAACATTTATTCCAAAATTACAAATAACAATAAAATAAACTAAAAAACCATGTCTATAAAAATCTAGGAGGAGCGGGAGGGCGTGTCAGACTCTTATTTACTAAAAACCACCCGTATTCCTTCAGTTGCTTGTACCAGTCACGATAATTCTTTCAACACTCCCGCTATTCAAGGCCCTTAGTCTTAAGTATAGAATAGAATAAAATGTAATAACAGCCGCACGGGTCAATCCATCAGGTTAAGCTACGCTTGCCGGGGTTGGTCCATAGATGGGTGTCCTTCTTTACATATCGAGACTCCTCCGTGCCTCGGAAAACACGTTAAGCCGTTGGTCCCGGCTGTCAATCGTGGATCTTTGACAGTCGTTACGAGTCGTCAGAAGCCCGAAATTCTGACAACCAGTCTTACCAAGGGGTATCAAATAACCCAGTTACTTGGGTTATGGAGGTCAGAGAGGCAGTCACTCCATGTAAAATACTGGTATTCAGCTGCATCCGGTTAGACTGGAAACCTACCCCAAGATAGTTGGGAAAAGGCTAGGCAGGCAGATCTGTTATCTAACTTTGCAGGCCAGTACTTTCGGAAGGTGTTAAGTTCGTCACCCATCTTCATTTACCGCGAACAACGTAAATTCAATAACATAAACGAAACGTAAAATTAATTCAATGTAAAACATTAACACCTCTTTGTTGTCGCGTCGACAGAACGCTTTACATATAGATCAATCATTCATAATGAATTACATATTCATATTTTACCCAAAACTTATTTATCATTCACTCAGTGAACAATACCGTGCATTACTTTCGTTACATTAGGCCGTATTGTTCGCGAAACAAAGCTTCCATTCATTCTCTCATTCAGTGAATGTTTTGACAGTGTAATGTGAGCTTCATGTGAAGAGTAGAGGATGACTCTGAGTGATAACCGCGAGTTTTGTTGCGCTGCTGATTTTAATATTGAATGGTATTCTAGTAGAAATAACTAACGTCGGACCGAAGATTCAGTTTCAGCCAAAAAACTAGTTTCAACTGGAGTTTCGGTCAAAATGTAGCAGTATTTTCGTCTAAACCGAAACTAGTCTCTGAGCTGAAGATTAGGCGCTGTGCTCACAACGTGGCGTCGTCGACGCGGTTCTGATCGGACGGCGAGCTGTCCATTGCTTGCCGTCTGCAAGCCCGCGCCTACGTTGGTCGGGAATTGGCTTGCGACTCTCGACTACGCTCAGGGCGTCTCCTGCGGCGGCTAGGGCCTTGAGGCCACGAGGATCACCTCTCTCTCACGCGTCCCACCTCCTTCTTCGCGAGTATTACTGCTTCGCAGAAGGAGATAACCGCGTTGTGTCTGGTCTGGGCTACTGCCCGATAGTTAATCTCTGACTGTTGTATTTATGTATGTTCAAATCGCGCGGAGAACTTTGATTGTTTAAATTTTGCGTATGTGGCGACATAGATTCCACTACAAGCCAATCGCTTTCCGGTATGGAAGCCGTTACTAGGTATATCTGACCAATTCAGAGATTTTACATTGGCATCAGGCAGTACCAGGCATCGTAGCCTCCTAGTCTTCGTCACTAAATCGTCTGACTCCAGCTTTATAAGTAGTTACGTTCATAGCGCCCAATGCGGATTGGTGAATATCACATGTCTTCAAATTTTGGTTGTAGACATGCCGGTTTCCTCACGATGTTTTCCTTTCCCGTTTTGAGAGCAGTGGAGATGAAATAATTAATACAAAGTAACGCGACTGCCTGGGTTTGAACTCACGACCTACAACTTGTAAGTCGCGGCCAATGCCACTGGGCCACCACTGCGCTCAAAGCAAGCTCAAGGTACGTTAAGTATACCTTACTACTTAACATTTAAGATATTCTGAATATGTTTTCATACATTTAAATTAATTTGTCTGCGGTGAAAGTTTTCTCGAATACAAATGAGTTTTATAACTTGGGCCAACTTCGTAGTTTACTTTTGCCAATGGCTCAACCTGCCATTATAATTTGATTAGAAAGGTCGAAAGAAAAATGGTTTATAGACATAAAAGTAAGTTATTTTGGTCGACGTTTGAGAAAGAAAGAATAAATATATGTAACTCACAAGTGAGGTCAATCAAATCAACTGGTTTGGGGTTCATTTGATTAAAAAAGGTTATAACAGGGTCTGGAGTTTCAATGTTTTTTAATCAAGCTTCATTTTGACTTTTCCAGACAAATTATAAGTACTCTAAGCAAGTAAATCAAAGAGCCGGACAAATTCTTGGAACTGATACCATGTAGCTCTTCAACGGTAGATTATGTTTAAGCCCCAAGTTTCTTGAAGACTTCGGTATAAATGGGGCATCAACAGGCTACACGGCCGGTACCCAAATCCGGCAAGTTTAGGCTCATAAGTTCATTCTTAATTACGGCAAAACCAATTTAACTTTGTGGTGTCTACTTCTGTGCTTTGGATTTGGTTTGTTGATGTGAGGAATTGAGCAGAAGTTTCAGTAAGTACCGAGTTTATTGTGTAAGTAGATAAGTGTAAAGCTTGCTCCATCGTCGACCACATCATCACTTACCATCAGGTGAGATAGTGGTCAAACGCGAGCCTGTCAAGGATAAAAAAACCAAAACTGTTGTGAATGTAAAGGATTTTAAGGTAGGTAACTTGGGTTCTATTCAAAATGTGCTGATTTTGGCCTTCTTCTAAAGAACAGAGTGTTAGGTGCTACAGGGTGAACTTTCAGTGGGTAAAATAACTCATAAATTAAAAAAAAAATAACTGTGGAATCAACTCTGTAGTGTATCTCTCTGTAAGTATAGAACATTAATGTTCGCATAACTAGAAGACGTAGCGTTGGAAGGCCTCCCACAAGAAGAACCGATGACCTGGTGAGGGTTGCGGGAACCCGATGCATACGACCGGTCGTTGTAGCGACACTTGGGAGAGGCATATATCCTACAGCGGACGTCTTCGGACTAAATGATGATGATGATAAACTAGACAAAATGTAGAGAACAGCAGATCTTTTTGTGTTGGTCCTATTGTGAAAGTGGTTCATATTACGTACTTCATCATCAGCCGTTTAATGTCCCCACTGCTGAGGCACAGGCCTACTCTCTGTGAGAGGGTGTGGGCTGTGGGCAGTAATTTACCACGCGGGCCCAATAGGGGTTAGTGGATGTCACATGTCTTCGAATTTTTGGTTCTAAGACATGCCGGTGTCCTCACAAAAACATCGTGACCTTCACCGTTTTGAGAGCAGTGGTGATGAAATAATTTACACAAAGTAAAGCGCCTGCCTGGGTTTGAGCTCACGACCTACAACTTGTAAGTCGCGGCCATTACGATTCTGCCATCTCTGCTCCGCTGCTATTACGTACTTACACCCCCTTGAATATTGTCATCAAAATAAAAGTCACAGTTTGTAAAAGAAAACGATTCCTGAAAGAGTTAACAGAAATAATGGAATGAATAGAAGAGCCACACGCTTTTGGAGCAAACATCCCCGACGCCCGCAAAAGAAATGCGGGCTCACCAACCTTTTTTCGGCAGATGTCCTTTACCATTTGATCTAGGCACCGAGATATTATACTCGTACGTATCCCTTTGAAAGCTTGACAAATGGTTTTTGTATTATATGTTTCTCAACGAAATCCCTCGGTCTAAGTAAGACCGTCTCCGCTTAAGGTGGAAGCTCCAGGGTAGCCCGCGAAATTCAAATTTTCTTACGTTTTTTTTTTCAACTTGCAGATCAGTGTCAGGTTGTATCTTATTCAGAATTTGATTCGCGGCCGTAACGAGTATGTATTTATAGAATTAAAATCATTCAAATCTGCAATATAACTCTCTCAGTTAGAATTGATGCCAAATGTAAGTATTTCATGAAATCATGACATTTGGCATCAATTCTAACTGAAAGAGATATATTGATGATTTTAATGATTATAATTCTATAAATACATACTCGTTACGACCGCGATTCAAATTTTGACCAAGATACAACCTGACACTGACCTGCAAATTGCAAAAAACATAGTAAATTTTAATTTCACGGGCTACCCTGGAGCATTCACCTTAATATCAATCAAAACACTTTCTTTCCTCCTCAGCAGGGTAAAAACTTGAATAATTGAGGGTAGTTGGGAGCTTTGTATAAAAGTGTAGCAAATAAAACCGTTGCTATGTTTTATATCATTGATTGAATGATGGAACAGCGTATCAATCTCACCATTTGTCCAACAACGTTCGCCATCAAAAACTGGCTTAGTTTAATGGTAAAAAATATTGGAAAAATGGCGGATTGCTCACCAAATTGAGATTGGTTAGGGGTGTTTGTGCACTTTACTTGGAGTACCTACATATTCTGATTTCGAAGGGTACAAACGGAGCCCTATTGTTATCACGTGTTCGTCTGTTTATCTGTCCGTCCGTCGTCTGTCACAAAATTTTGTTTCGTAGAATTTTTTAACTTCCCATTGACCTATGTACTTGAAATTTGGTGAAAATATTTATTAATACGTGTATTTTACTAAAAAATACCAACATATTGATAAATCAGACTTTTTAATAGTTCTCTCTGGTATGGAACCCTAAGTGTGCGAAGTCAGACTCGCAACCGGCCGGTTTTATTTACGAATCTTCTAAAAACAGTACAAAATTTATCTGTAAGTACAAACAACCACGAATACGAGCGTGCGCACTAATAATTTTACTGCCGTCTATTATATTGTTAACTATTTCATAATTCTGATGGCTACGACTGATGCTCAATGGGGCCAAACGCTTCTGGAATGGCGACCGTCACTAACCAATAATAATATTTGTTAATATTGGTTTTTTATGGCCATGAAGCTCGTGGCTAAAGTAATAACAGCCGCACGGGTCAATCCATCAGGCTAAGCTACGCTTGCCGGGGTTGGTCCATGGATGGGTAACCCTCTTTACATACTGAGCTCCTCCGTGCCTCGGAAAGCACGTTAAGCTGTTGATCCCGGCTTTCAATCGTGGATCTTTGACAGTCGTTACGGGTCTTTAAAAGCCCGAGAGTCTGACAACCAGTCTTACCAAGTGGTATCGTATTACCCAGTAACTGGGTTGTGGTGGTCAGAAAGGCAGTCGCTTCATGTAAAATACTGGTATTCAGCTGCATCTGGTTAGACTGGAAGCCAACCCCAAAGATAGTTGGGAAAAGGCTAGGGAGATTGATTGGTTTTTATGGCCATCTCCGTTAAAGTGCACGATGTTAGCTAAATAAGGGTACCTGAGGATCCAGACCAAGTCACATTCTAACAGCGATAACGTTTGTCGAAAAGTATCCATAAAACTTAAATTAAATTAAAAAATTTACAGACGTAATATATTTATATGCAATTTTTTTCACAAAATACAGTGAGTAATATAAACTCAAGAAAATTAATTAAAAATAAATTCAAGTACTGCATGTCGTTAAAAAAAAAAATTTAACTTCTACAATTTTCTACTACACTTCAAACGTTCGTAACTGTCAAAGCTGTACTGTGACGTCACTTACCGCGATACACCTTGCTTACATCTGATTTTTTGTCCTTAAATGATGAATTTTATTAATTGTAAGTTTTAGTCAAGCAGAAATTGCAATTTCAATATTGTAATAAAATTTTAGTGAAATTTAAAGTACGTTTTACGAAGCGTTACTTTGACTCATATACTTTTTCGTCACTACCGGCATTATTGAGAACGATACGTTTTGAATTTACGTTTAGTTTCCTAAAACATACAACATAAAATAATGAATTGTAAAATATGTGATGAATTAAAAAATCAAACAAGTGCGCCACATTGTTTCTATGGTCCAATACAATGTATATTTAAAAAATAAAAACTTTTGAATTACTATGGGATAAAATGTTTAAAACCCACACCAAATGTTTAATACCACATGACATTGTTTACATTATGAAGTATTAGTGTGAGGGACGAGCAAATGCGGTTAAATGGGGACAGTCCTTGTCTAGCGAATAAGTTCTCAGAACGGGCGTAAGAGGGCGGATTAACATCACCCATATTATTTAACCTATAGGTGAATGACCTGATAGAGGAGCTGAGCGGAGCAGGGGTCGGCTGTTCAGTTAATAACGTACCTGTAAATAACCTTAGTTACGCTGACGATATGGTGCTGCTCAGCCATTATGTCACTGCAATGCAAAAGTTGATAGAAATATGCGAGGTATATGCGGATAAGCAGATATTTTTATGTAACTCTAAATTGGAGTTTGTCAAACGCTTCTTGGTAGGACATAATTATATTAACAGAGAAGCTTAAAGATGATGAGGGCATAGAAGGACAAAGACGTTCGCTCGCAGCGAAGCGTAATATGTTGGCACGGCGATTTGCGAAATGTTGAAGTCCAGCGAAAATCACCCTGTTTCAATGCATACTGCCGGATCCTGTACACTTGTTCCCTGTGGTACAAATACACGCAGCGTGCGTACAACATGTTACGTGTTCAATATAATAACGCATTCAAATGCATACTGGGTCTGCCTTGGCGGTGTAGTGCGTCCGGTATGTTTGCTGAAAACAGGGTAGAGGACTGTATGAACCGTATACACAAATCTGCCAATGGAATATTGAGGGCCCTAAACGAAGTAAAATATGTCATCATTTTTACATTTTAGTGAGTTATATTTTCGGAATCGCCTCCTCGAACCCTTTATTTTGATACCACACTTAATGAAAAAAAAAAACAAAAATGAAAGTCGATGAACTACGTCGACTTTCATTTTTTTCTTTTTAACAATATGGCGTCTGGTTGTCGCCATATTGTAGTAGCACTCGCAAAATGAAGACGAATCAATTGACGTAAGAATTATCAAAATCGGCCCACGCGTTTGGTTTCTGTAGTGCTACAAAGAAACAAACATACATACATACATACATAGGCTGATAAACACATTACCCTCCCTTGCACCGCGCAGTCAAAAAGGGTAAAAATAATCTACACGCGCCGCCGCAAACATGCAACGCCATGGCAACCCCATTAGTTTTCTGAAAGCGTTATTATAAATTGAACACGAAGGGCGACGCCCGTGAATACTTCTCAGAGGCTGCAAGTATAGAAGGGTGTACAGAATGCTCTAAAGAGCGTCATCTTTACTTCTGCAGCACAACATGCAAACCTGCAGGCTATCATATTTGCACGCATGGACACATTCAAATAGCTTCTCCATTATATTTTCTTATTTATCGAATCAAGAACAAAACAAAAGTTCTCTTCAGCGTAACATATCCTTGGTAAGATCTCATCCTAGCTAGGCTATTTATAGTCTACAACCATGCAGGCAAGTTCGTCACTCAGCCACTTTGCATTATTAAGTTGGTACAACGTCCATTTATCCCGGAGTGTTGGTAATGGAGACATTATCTTACGTTGCTAGGTTACCGACGTGAGACGTGACAGGAAATATGAAGGAGATATCAGCATTTGTGAAGATACATAGGTATACATTATTTTGGAACGGTATTATGTTCCGTTAAAGGTACAAATCACTGGGCACTGAATCTATTGGCAGCTTGAATTAGTTAGAAACTTTGAAAAAAAAATGTCGCCCTATTATTATTCTTTATTGTACACATAATACATTAAAACACAATGGAACAGTTAATTACAAATGCGAGCTTAGCATTTGGGTTTTCTTACAGCAAACCACAAGGTGAAAAATACATAATTGCTTAGGAACATCATATGCACAACTAAACGTAAAATCTAATACTGTTGCTTAACTAAACAAAACAAATATGTGATACATAAACATAATATGTGACTACAATGTAAACAAAGAAGTTCTATTAAAACATTATTATGGGTCATGTTGACAGGAAATTCTCCCTCGTTCCTCTCCTGAACACCTCCAACGAAGGGCTATCCCTTAGACTGTGTGGAAGAGAGTTCCAAAGGCGTACAGCGCGAACAGTTCACTACTTCCGAAGGCCAAAATCTAGCATCCCCTAGAAAGCCCCATTCTAGGAATTACTACTGTATAGTGCGGTATGGTCCAGTGATCGCAACTTACAAGTTGTAGGTCGTGAGTTCAAACACAGGCAGGCGCTTTACTTTGTGTAAGGTAAGTTATTTCATCACCACTGCTATCAAAACGGTGAATGAAAACATCGTGAGGAACCCGGCATGTCCTAGAACCAAAAATTTGGAGATATGTGACATCCACCAATCCGCATTGGGCCCGCGTGGTGGATTACGGGGACATTGAAGGGCTGATGATGATGATGATGATGAGAGGGTGCATTCACAAACATTTATTTTCACATACACAAGACACACACCCGGAACAACTATCTGTAGGCAATTTTACGATAATCGATTCAGTGAATTAGGCGTGAAGGTAAGAAACAAACAAACTTACTCATTTATAATATCAATTAGGACACAGATAATATAATACCTACTAGCATAGTTAGGATTAAGATTAGGCTTACGTATGTACTGAGTAATATAGCCGTCATATTCTCAAAAGTTATTCCAGCGTATCCTATTGATACAAGACAATGTTTAAACGTTTTGAGGACCCTAATGGACCAAGTGGGGCACCCGCAGAATGCCAGCTTTCAAGCCACTTGCATTCCGTATCCGACCGATGAGTTGCAGTTTGAATATTTGTGTGTCCACCCTACATATTGAAGACCAAGTTAAGTGGAGGAAATTGGCCAGCAATGTGGGTACTAGCTAGCAAACACTGAGATAATAAAAGTATATAGCTGTACCTTATAAACAAAAGAAATAGCCTTGCAAGTTAAATAAAGTAGAATAAATCTGTAAAGAAGCTTGTTCCTCATGTTTTTAACTAAAAACCTCTCTAACAACCCTTCAACCCCCGCAGCTAAATCCGGGTTGTCAAATTGAACCCCGACGACAACCCGGGTTGACAGCCGATTTTTTTTTATTTTTTTCTCTTTGATATTTTTTTTTTGTGCGACTCACCAGTGAGTCGCAGGGCTGTAGGTTAAGAAAAAACTTTTTACAAAAATGTACAACCGGCTTCCAAGCAGAAGAAAATACACTTAAAATTAAAAAACCACTTTAATTTTGGTTTTTTATTTTTCACTTTTTAGTTGTTATACCCAGAACTAAACCTAAATAATAAAGTTACGTCCGAATTGATAACCCCAATAACATGGAACATGTAATTTGAACATACTCGTAATTGGAGGAAACCAAAACGTCATCTTCGTATACACATTTTTTGTTTTTGTTGATTTTTTCAAAAAGCGCTAAAGCAATTTCAATAAAATTTATATGGTACCACCTCTGAAGTACCTATGACATTTCAAACAAAAAAAATAATCATCAAAATCTATTCACAAGTGGCGGAGAAATCGCGTATCAAACATACAAAAAAAAATCACACCTACAGACAAATTGAGAACCTCTTCCTTTTTGAAGTCGGTTAATAAGATTTTTAGAGTTGGAAACCATTCTAAACTTTCGGGAGTCATAAATATTTTTAATGAATTTCGGTCTGGGCAATAGTTATTAAGTAGGTATCAATAGATACATTTTATCTCCATCTCGTAATCGGATTTGGTTACTAAATCGATTTCAAAGTGACAGTTCCATTTAAAACCACAACAATAACAGTTTCTCTTCATCTCTAATCAGTATGTTTGAACCCAAAGCCCAGTTTACGTGCGGCATGCATAATTAACGGTCGTGTGCAAACCTCGCATGATTTAATGGTGATTTGTGGGACTTTCATATTAATTTATGGTTATAAATGTCATTTGTGTTGTTTTGGTTAAAATTCCCTTGCAATTTGTGCATAAATTGTAAAAAATATGTTCTTTTTAATTTTAACGAAAAACTCACCTCTGGAGTGTACTCATAGGGATAAATAAAGGAATTTTGAAAATCGGTCCACAACTGACAGAGAAATCGGTGGACATAAAAAAAAACATACATACAGTCGAACATAGAACCTCCTCCTTTTTGCGAAGTCGGTTAAAAACAGTTACAGGGCGGAACGGTTGGCGCAGTAGCTGAGCGATTTGCTGGTGCGCTGCGTGTCGGGGGTTCCATTCCCGCACGGACCAAATATTGTACGGCCTACAGATTTTTAAGAAGATTTTATTTAGACACCATCTATACAATACTCCTAATTAGTACCTAATTACTGGATAACACCATCTGATATAAGCCTTTGTCTCAATCCTATTCATTATATCCAAGACATGTTCAACGTTCATGAGTTAGTCAATGGTCACACACAATATAGAGAATTCGCTTCAGTTGACTGACAATGGCTGACCATGTCGGCAGTGTGATGGTCCCTTTGTGTTCTGGAGATTTGATCCCCAATTGGTCATTAGAATGATACACAGCAATGGTATATAGACGATATCATCTGCAGTAAGGTATGACTGGTTTAATTAGCGAACTAAATTACAAATTAGTAATCTCACATGTGAAAATATGTCACTTACAGCTGGTGTACACAGTTTATACAATTGGACTAAGTAGACTCTTCACGTGACCGGAAGGCTGGACTATTTTTCGGCTGAAGAATTTGACCATTTTTCCCATTGAGAGCGATGTGGACGAATTTTTCTATGCCCAATGAGTTTTACGCCTCTCTGTTTTATAACGCTTGGACTTATATTTTATTTATTTTCTTTTAGCTTTTGTGTATACTTTTACAACTTTTAGTTTTTTTTTGAAATTATTATTATATGACAAACAAATTAAAATGAATAATAACAGGAAAATCTTTTTAAATATTAATTAATAAAAGTTGAATTGATTAGATATCACAAAAAACAAATTACTTGTTGAAAGGGAAAGGAGATTAGGAATTAGGAGATGGGAGGGTAAAAAAAAAGAAAATAGGTACGTTTATTTGACAAAAACACAAAAGCACACGAGAAGTGCATGGAAAAAGAAGATATGCTGTGATGGCCCCAAAACAATTGGGATACGTACAGCAAGATGATGGGTTGAAGACTTTTAAAGGAAGTTTGATCACCTTTCCACTTACTATCAGATGGGACCGTGTATACGATATTTTCTGATATGAAAATTAGCTCGAAATATTTGTAAATATAACATAATTTCCACAGAGTCGAAACCTGAGAAAGTTTGGTTCAGTACCCAGTTCTATTTCAAGAAACCATTTCTTGAAATGATATACTTTCGACTCCAATTTCCGCCCAAAAACATCTTATCCTAGACCGTGAATAAATCTCGAGCTAGGTCTTGTAAATTACGAAGCCGAATTCCCGCCAACTTCATTATGCATGCCCTGAAGTGATGCAGATAAACTGAAGGGCCACACAATAGATGGACACAGAAGTTATATGCAACAAGCGAAAACGCACACACACATAGATACGCTTCGCGTACAGCGAGTGCTAGCGCACCTGCGACTGTAATTTTTTTGAGACCGCCGCTTCTTACGAACTCGTCTATGTGTGCGTGCGCCTCTTTTCGCTCTTGTATAGAGTTGATCTTCTGTGGATTTCTGTACTGTGTTCAGGTATACTGAGACAGTCTTGGCTCCAAATAGTACTTCGTTTTACATTTATAAGTCATGTTGCCAGACGACTGGAAGATATAGCATCCCAAGTTAGTTTGGTAGTGCAGCGGTGACGGGTGAAATGTTTCGTTGGAGATGTGTGGTAAAAATAGGTAAAATGTCGTTAAAAATGTGAAACAACGGGTAAGAAAAGGTGGTGTTAGGCTGCAGTTCTACTAGAGATGTGTAAGGTAGCTAAGCAATGGAGCTAAGCTATGAAACGCTGTACGTGTTCCACTAAAGCTAAGCTGCGTAGCTGTGTAAGTATTATATGCAAAGAAGATCCGCGACGCAAGCTATGCATTCTCCTAGGTTCTTCATTGTGAGATTTAAAGATTGTTTTGCTTCAACCATAGCATGACTACAATCGTGCATATACGCGCACTAACTAAATAGACTGCCAGTTCTGCTCCGTACTTTACATAGCTAGCTACAACACTCGAGAGTCCTTTGCTCACATCCTTAGTACACATACTCAGCGTGCATCTGTAGCTCGAATCCTTAGTACACATTCGTTGCTTCTAGTATAGAAAGAACTTAGATTCGTTAAAGCCTGTTCCACTAGACCTTCACTCAGCTAAGCTTTGTAAACCGAGCAATCATTGGTGGAAATCCATAGCTCCGCAGCTAGCACATTTCTAGGTGCACCGAAGCCTACCTACAGGGGTCAACTAACTGTAGAATAATTATGCTTTTTTAAAATTGACTTTGTAAAACTAAATCTCCTGTTCAATCAATCAATCAACAAGCCATTTATCATGAATTTTTAAGTTTTTTTTCTACGAGTACAATATTGTACCTAATGTTTTATATAATGTCTCTCAGTTCAGTGTTCCTCTTGGCATATGCCTCCTATAACATCTTCCACTGTTTTCGATCTCTAGCAACCCTTCTCCAGTTGGGACTGGCTGTTAATTTTATCACATCAAATCTCCTGTTACTGTCGGTAAAATTAATAACCTAAAATGAGTCGAATCATATTGCAAAACTTGGTTGTTTTGGATTTTTTAATAACTCAACTCATATTTGAATAAATCGATAAAATTTATTTTGCTATACATTGCAAGCATTGTGTCATCATCCATTTCTTTCTTTTCTATGCAGTCCGATAGTGACAGCGCTTTAGGGCATGTCACAGCTTTAATTGTGAATATCGTCTGAAATAATATCTCATAGTTCATAAAATATTCTAATCATACGTATCTAATCTCCCTGAATTATGTCGTCAAATCCTTTAGGTTAATTATGCATGCCATATGGCGGAGACAAAACGACGGAATACCGACTAATGCCCCTATCCAGTGTTGCCAACTGTATAACCTTTATAGCTAAACTTTTTGCAAAAAGTAGCCAGCCAGTAGGTGAACAAAAAAGTAGATATAAGAAAAAAATCGTTTTTAGCCGACTTCAAAAAAGGCAGAGGTTCTAAATTCGACTGTATTCTTTTTGGTTTTTTATTTGTGTTTTTTATATGAACTTTTTTCCACGTGAACCGATTTTGATGATTCTTTTTTTATTTGAAAGCTGGTGCTACCCGTGTCCGTGTTCCCATATAAATTTGGTGAATATCTGATGAAGAACTTCGAAGACAATAGAACTCTTCAATAAATGATAGTAAACCTTCTGGAATTGCTGCAATCTCATGTCTGTTTATTGTTTACACTACTTCATAACATAACATCACACTGATACGCTCTGAATGGGTACACAGATTTGTGCGGTTCACCTTGATACAGCCTTATTTCACCAATTAAGTTCAAATTCCATGTTTTTGGGGCTATCAACTCGGGCATAACTTTACTATTTAGTTTTATTTTTCTCTTTTAAGATGTTGTCGTACTTCTAAAAAGAGAAAAATAAAAAAAACAATTCAAAAAAATACAACCGACTTCCACAGAAAACACAAAAAATGCAAAATAACTTAATTTCGGAAGTCGGTGTCAAATGACGAAGAAACAAAACTAGAAACACCAACTTCCGAAATTAAAGTTATTTTGCAATTTTTTTTGTTTTGTTTTTTACGGGAAGTTAGTAGTATTTTTTTGTAAAAAGTTTTTTAATAATAAATCTTCGTCAAAGGTATAATAGTATGTATGATACATTTGGTATGAGTACAACATGCTTAGTTTATAGCTTAATACATTAAAGCGCTATTAACTGCCAATGACCTTGAGTGGTTACCTTGCGTGTTCTGTACTGAGCTCACGTGACGCGTCTTACGTCCACCCAGTAATAGGACTCGCCTCGTAAATTAAACGCATTATTCATTTATTATACGAGTACATAAAACAACAAGTATTATACTAAAAAACTTAGACGTTTTGCGTGATTCTCAATTTTTTATCCGCGTTTGATATAACTTTACAAATTAATTACATTAGGTCATAAAATATAATTTAAAATATTCACATATCAAATTCGTTGCGCGTTGAAATTTCGCGTGACGTCATGGTGTGTGACAGCCCTCATTCCTGAACTTTGATGCGTTATTGTTTTATCTTTGTCATTTTTTATTGGTTTTGTAAAGCAAAAAATACGTGTATAATATTTTTTGACAATCTAACTTACGGACTACATATTATAATTATAATTGTCTACCCAAGAAACTACCCTATTGTTATATATTTGGCCACATGAAGTAGCTCAATAGTTTATTGATTTATTCTAAGTTATGGCTGATGGGATTTAAAAAAAAAAAATTTTTTACAAAAAAATAGAACCGACTTCCAAAAAAAGTGCAAAATAACTTTAAATTCGGAAGTCGGTGTCAAAAAACGAAGACACATAAAATAAATAGAACCGACTTCCAAAAAAAACAAAAGTGCAAAATAACTTTAATTTTGGAAGTCGGTGTTTCTGGTTTTCTTTCTTCGTTTTTTGATACCGACTGCCGAAATTAAAGTTATTTTGCACTTTTTTGTTTTTTTTGGAAGTCGATTCTATTTTTTTGTAAAAAAGTTTTTAATTTTCACTTTTATGTTGTGTTTCTCCAATAAATTGTGTTAACAATGGATATCTAGGCGAAAGCAGCAATCGCGGTTGATTTGCAGTCATTTTATGAAGAGTTCCGTTGTCTGTCTCCGAAACGCATCATTAAATCTATATGAAATTTAAATGGGATCATTTCGAAACAAACTCCTTTTGAAGAAAAAAAGAATTTTGAAAATCCGTCCATAAATGACGGAGTTATGCCCGAACAAACATGAAAAAAAAAATACAAACATCCGAATTGATAACCTCCTCCTTTTGGAAGTCGGTTAAAAATAGGTATTTTAGCCATAATGTAAATAGCTAAGTTGGCATCACTGACCACGTAACAATTTTCTACATGTTCCAATTCCAACTAGACTGGTTTGGGAACTAACATGTAGGTGTGAGTGTGTGTCTATATGTCAGATAGAGGGTACACTTGTGTATTTTGGAACTCTGATGTCCATGTTTAGTTCGGAACTGACGGCACTGGTTTAAATAATGTGGGTGTGTGTGTGCATTTGAAAGTTAAATATTCTCGGAAACTAGATTGAGTTGCGGAACTATGAACTAGGTATATGGAAATGTGTTTCATCTGTTTGAAATGCAGTTTCAGTGTCGGTGACAATGGTGCGGATTCTGTTGTGCACAAACTAAACTTAACTTAGGCTATTGCTATCTTTTTCTCGCTAATAAAACTAGAAAGAGACGCACATAAATTAGAGCTGTCAATTTTAGTTGACCTCTTATTTCCATATAAATTAAGGGTACAAGTAAAAACATGTCGACTAAAAACACGGTAAAGCGCAAATCGTAAATTAGTTTGACATCTCTAACTTAGATCATAGCTATAGCCGTCCTTTTCTCACACTGCCTTTTAGTAAAAGATAGATTTTTTTTTGGGGGGTGGGAAATCATCCTATGACTTCTTCCGCTCTAGGGTGGAGCGGAAGGTCGTGTCAGACTCTTACTGACTAAAACCCACCCCTGTTCCTTCCTGCCCTGAATGCCCAGGGGCGAGGTAACTCTTTCAAATTTATCCTCCACCCCCGGGCAGATGGTAAATACCCATGTAGCACCTCCTCCAACTCCTATCAAGATCGGGAGTCTCTACACTCGAAGTTTTAGACGGTTACAGTAACTGGAACAAATGGTTCATAGTAGGTCTAGAAACAGGTCAACCGTCAACAGATGGTCGATGGGGCCGAAAAGTTCTGGTGTGGTGAGCACGTAACGGAAAACGCAGCGTTGGATAGCCTTCCATAAGGTGGACCGATGACCTGTTTAGGGCCGCAGATACGGTGCGTGCGAGATGCATAGGACCAGCCTAAGTCTAGCAATGGACTTCTTTCACTTGTAATGATGATGATGATGAAGATGATGGATGTGTGCTAAAGGTTGTAATTTAAATTGGAACTGTGTTCTGCAAAGTCACCAAGTATGAAAAAGTTATTTCCGATCAAACGGTGGGCCTACAAGATCATACTGATCAGTAATATAATACTGTATGAAGTTCACGAGAAAAGCTAAATCAGCCTGGTGCTGCATTATCGTTTTGTAACATCCACATTCTGTGCCTAATTGCTGTCCATTGGAAATGTGCCTAAGTGACTGGCGGCGTTGCCACGTTTTATGGCAATACTTATTTTCTGGTCAAGATAAAGCCAGCCACTAGGTCACGGCAAGTTTCCACCAACAATCACACACAGTTTTCCTTCTCTGTTAAATCCATCCAAAGGTTGGCTGTATGAGATCGCTTCTAGCGATAAGACCGGCCATTGTTACACCTTGTTTATTCTTAAGCTTCTTTTGTATTTTTTTTTATGGTGAAAAGTAAAGAGTCTATCAGTCTATCATTTTATTTTTTCAAATCGATACATATTTTTTACAATTTATACACAAATTGTAAGGGAATTTTAACCAAAACAACACAAATGGCATTTATAACCATAAATTAATATGAAAGTCCCACAAATCACCATTAAATCATGCGAGGTTTGCACATGACCGTTAATTATGCATGCTGTACGTAAACTGGGCTTTGGGTTCAAAGTGACAGGTGACAACATACTGATTAGAGATGAAGAGAAACTGTTATTGTTGTGGTTTTAAATGGAACTGTCACTTTGAAATCGATTTAGTAACCGAATCCGATTACGAGATGAAGATAAAATGTATCTATTGATACCTACTTAATAACTATTGCCCAGACCGAAATTTATTAAAAATATTTATGACTCACGAAAGTTTAGAATTGTTTCCAGCTCTAACAATCTTATTAACCGACTTCAAAAAGGGAGAGGTTCTCAATTTATCTGAAGGTGTGATTTTTTTTTTGTATGGTTGCTACGCGATTTCTCCTCCACTTGTGAATAGATTTTGATGATTCTTTTTTTTGTTTGGTAGGTCATATGTACTTCAGAGGTGGTCCCATATAAATTTTATCGAAATTTATTCAGCGCTTTTTGAAATAATCAACGAAAACAAAAAATATGTAAACACAGATGACGTTTTGACTTTCTCGAATCATGTTATTTCATGTAATTGTCTGTTGGGTTGGATTTATTATCGTTTGGCAGGAGTTGGGGGGTAAATGGGCCTAAAGCTGATAGGGGTAGGGTCCCTGATCATAAAGCTACCACTTTGATTAAAAGGTAATGCATATTTTTCAAGAAATTCATAAAAATGTTCCAAACCTCAAATCAAATAAAAGCAAAAACGAAACGTTATATTCAAAAACCAAAAATTACAGACAAATAACGTTTACTAATTAACTTCATAATAAACTTTGTCATCGAAATTCAAGTTCATAGGTCAATCATTCTGCCTAGCCTTTTCCCAACAATCTTGGGGTCAGCTTCCAGTCTAACTGGATGCAGCTGAATACCAGTATTTTAAATGGAGCGACTGCATATCTAACCTCCACAACCCAGTTACTGGGTA
This sequence comes from Polia nebulosa, assembly GCA_951329385.1. NCBI lineage: Eukaryota > Metazoa > Arthropoda > Insecta > Lepidoptera > Noctuidae > Polia > Polia nebulosa. The sequence goes on from OX589598.1 coordinate 30,901,888, forward strand.
ATACGATACCTCTTGGTGAGAATATTCAAATCCATAGGTCAATGGGAAGTTAAAAAAAATCCGAACAAAATTTTGTGACAGACGACGGACAGACCGACAGACGGACACGTGAGTAATAGCAATAGCGCTCCGTTTAGTCCCTTCGGGTACGGAACCCTAAAAAAGAGTAGGTAACTGCTTTAGTTATCTAATTAAATTCTTACTAAAGCTTTGTTCATTCGGGAATAGTTCTATTTTGCAGAACATCCTCATACATAATGCATGCCATCCGTGCAGCAGACTGGACTGTCTGCCAGACATCAGGCAGTGATTCATTAATGAAGTGCAGCTGTGTTCAAGTCGTGGTGGATCCAAAATAGAGGCGGGTCTCAAACTACAGGAGAGCAGGGTTCAAGTTATAAATGTTTTAGTTTTAGAAAAAATCAGAAATGCACATGACGTCTTGCCAGTTAGTCTTGAATGTCTGAGCAAGTGAGGGTTGAAACAAGGATTAGAGCTATTTTAACACGCTTTTATTTGTATAGCTTCACCTGTAAATATGGTAAAAAAAAACAACGGGTTGCACTCCGGGAGTGCCGGCAGAAGTGAAAACTTGAACATTAACGTTGTGCATTTTTGAATATTTTGGAGTCGTCTTACGAATTTTCGATCAAGTCAGGTGTCCTGACGCGAGTTTAACATTTTATACCCATCCATGTCCAGGAGTGAACGTCTTATGCCTGGTAAGCCTATGTCCAGGAGTGGACGTCTTATGCCTGGTAAGCCTATGTCAAGGACTAGAAGTCTTATGCCTAGTAAGCCTATGTCCAGGAGTGGACGTCTTATGCCTGGTAAGCCTATGTCCAGGACTGGACGTCTTATGCATGGTAAGCCTATGTCCAGGAGTGGACGTCTTATGCCTGGTAAGCCTATGTCCAGGACTGGACGTCTTATGCCTGGTAAGCTTATGTCCAGGAGTGGACGTCTTATGCCTGGTAAGCCTATGTCCAGGAGTGGACGTCTTATGCCTGGTAAGCCTATGTCCAGGACTGGACGTCTTATGCCTGGTAAACCTATGTCCAGGAGTGGACGTCTTATGCCTGGTAAGCCTATGTCCAGGACTGGACGTCTTATGCCTGGTAAGCCTATGTCCAGGAGTGGACGTCTTATGCATGGTAAGCCTATGTCCAGGACTGGACGTCTTTCGCCTGAAATAATAATGATGATGTAACTTATTAAATAGCTGAAGAAGCATTTCTTTATGAGTTTATAACATTACCAGCTTCTGCCAGCGGCTTCGCCCGCGTAGATCGACGAAGTTTCATACAAACAAAATGTCCCCTTTTCACCCCCTTAAAGGTCAAATTTCCAAAAACCCATTCTTAGTGCTCCCCTACAATATAAAAGAACGCTGTGTGCAAAATTTCACGTTCCTAGTCCCAGTAGTTTGGGCTATGCGTTGGTATGTCAGTCAGTCAGGCAGTTTATCCTTTTATATACTAGCACTTGCCCGTGTCTTCGTCTTGGTGGGTTTAAAAAATTTATAGCCTATGACATTCACAAATAACGTGGCTTTCTATCGGTAAAAGAATTTATGAAATTGGTTCAGTAGATCCAGAGATTACCCCCTAAAACTTTACTTCTTTATAATATTAGTACAGACAGATTTCTTAAAGTGCTTTCAGCTAATCTTCTTACAGTCCAACCAAAAAACAGGTTACTTTACCCAGTTATTTTTAGAATCTGTTCAAAATAACGGTTCCAATTGCTTCCCAAATACGTCAATATAATACCTTAGCTGTACAAACACTCGATAGGGCACCACCTGGGCAGCGTGGGGTGCTAAACCACCCGGTGGAGGTTGAAAGGGGTGGAAATATAATATCGTTTGACCCCTTGTCCGTTTGCGGTGATCGTACGGTAATTATTTTTGGTATACGTCGTGCATTATATTTGTGTTATTTAAATGTCGCTCATAAATGTTGTGTGAATTTCTATGGAAAAGTGCTCTACGTGAAAGAGCTTTTAATAATGAGTAAATCTTCTCTATCTCTACATATTGTAAGTTATCCGTCTGTATCTCCATTAACTCTCTCTTATTTATCTATTATGTATTAATTGTATACATTTATCTATTATGTATTTTTTGTATATATTATTATAAATAGTACACCTAAGACTATGACTGTTTTCTTCATTTATATTTTCTGTACTTTATATGTTGCACCTAATAAAGACTATTCTATTCTATTCCATTCTCTTCCTACATCACGCAATCAATTTTACGATTTTCACTAGTAAGAAACAGCAATAAACGAAGGAGGTTTATAATTTGTACCCGTACCAGAGCGGGTCGCTAGTAATTAATATTTTAAAGAAGTAAAATTTTTTGTGCATGTGTTTGCGAATGTTGATTTGTGGAAGTACCTACGATCTCATCATGTTCTTTTTAACTGACTTCGAAAAAGGAGGAGGTTCTATGTTCAACTGTATGTACGTTTTTTTTGTGTCTGTATGTATGTCCATCGATTTCTCTTTCAATTGAAAATCGATTTTCAAAATACTTTTTTTATCCGAAAGAATATACAGAAATATATAGGAAATCACTGTCAGAGTCTGTGTTTCCTGATAGCTACCACCTCCATAATAGCATTTAGTGTTGGCATTTGGTTGGGCTAACAATCAATGCTATAATTTTATTTTTGGCCCAACACTGTTTTTTTTCTGTATGTCCACCGTTTTCTCTGTCAGTAATTGTGGACTGATTTTCAAAATTCTTTTTTTATCCCGAGGTGGTCCCATATTTTATCGAAATTGCTTCAGCGCTTTTTGAAAAACTGAACAAAAACGAATAATACGTTTATCTAGATGACGTTTTGGTGTTCTCCAATTACGAATATGTTTAAATTCCACGTTCCATGTTATTGGGGTTTTTAGTTCTAGGTATAACAACTGAAAAGTGAAAAATGAAAAACGGAAAAGTTAATTTTTAAATTTTAGTGTTTTTTTTTTTTTAAGTCGGTTGTTTTTTTTTTGTAAAAAAGTTTTTTTTTTCGTTATTTTCGTCAGCTTCCGAAATTAAAGTTTTTTGCAATTTTTAGAAGTCGGTTGCATTTTTTGTAAAAAGTTTTTTATTTTGTTTATGTGTTCGCGAATTTTGGTCTCAGGAAGTATCTACGATCTCATCATGTACCTACTGTTTTGTTTATTTTTTTTCGAATGTTGATCTGTGGAACTATCTACGATCTCATCATGTTCTTTTTACACTGATGGTAAATTGCTGTGTCATGAGTTACTTTTTATATCGGAAAATGCGGTAGTTGCAGATAGTGGATAGATAAAGTGTATTAATATTATATAATGTATTGCTGTTGTCCATATTTTGGTCTCAGACGAAAGCGGAGAAAAGATTTCAGTAACAAATTGGCGATGTACATGTACGTACATCGCCAATCGTGTTTCACTTCAGTACGTAGGTACATTATGTTGAGTGACGCAATTATATAGGTTGAGGACATGGGATTTACTCATAATATAGTACATACGTAAATACGAGAATTCGTTTTTATTTTTAGAATATATTGGCAATAGGAAAGAATATGAGAACACATGCAAAGGTGAATTGACAACCACTTAAGTTTCACACGAAATTCGGAAAAATGGTAATTTTTTCGCAAACCAAAAATGAATCTTATACAAAAATTTTGAAGCCTTTCGTCTCCTAGTTTATCGTAAGGTCAAGATAGTTGGCATCAATTTTCCGACTGCCACCAAGATTGTACAAGCGCAATCTTGGTGGTGGTCGGAAGAAAATTACGTAATCTACTTAAAGATGCAGCTGATGCAAATAACTTGCGGCTAACTGCAATGCGATATATGTTTCATTGTAATTAATTTTTTAGGGGTTGAATCGTGTGTAAAATCGCTTAAAATCCATAAACCTAAAACGCCTAGATATGACGAGTTAACGACCTGTCACTCCTTACTACTTGAACATTCAAGCGTAGTGTTGTAGGGGGTGAAAACCCACGCTTAATCGCTCCATTTCGTTTAGAAAGGGGGCGAAATTTGACAGCGAAATAATGGAGCCAGTCACGTCAACCGAGTGAATGAATGAAAATTAAATTTTATTCATTCATTCAATCGAATCATGAGTTTGTAGCAATGTCTCGGTAGCGTTTTATTTTGTTGTTCCTTTTTAACAATGTTATTAACATTTGTGATCCTTTTATAACTGTTAAAAGTGCAGTGAACAAGAATAATGAAAGGCTCTTGTTAACAAAAACTACAATAATAACAAACAACAACAAACAACGACAACAACTTATTTTTTTTTTAAGACACACCGTATTTAAAAAAACACTCGTAGTAATTCAGTTACAATCATTTTATTATTCTTTATTGTACACATATAACATAGAAATAAAACACAAATTAACAATTAGTTACAAAAGCGAGCTTAACCCAGCATTTGGGTTTTCTTACAGCAAACCTCATTGCAAAGCGTGCAAAGCATTTTAAAATATACTAATAATATTGATTTTTAATGAATCGGTCTAGCGTTCATCTTGATGTTCCGACGGTTACGTGCTAGAATCTTACTTTTTAACTAACATTAATAAAGGAGGTGGAGGTTCTGCGCAGCGTTATGTACGACGACATTTTTACTAATGGTTAACAGATTTTGATGATCATTTTTGTACCTAGTTCATTAAGCAATAGTGCTGTGGTGGCCCAGTGGTAACAACCGCGACTTACAATAGTTGCAGGTCGTGTGTTCGAACCCTGGCTGGCGCTTAATTTGTGTAATTATTTTATCACCACTGCTCTCAAAACGGTGGAGGAAAACATCGTGAGGAAACCGGCATGTCCTAGAACCAAAAAAATCGAAGACGCCTTGGGTTCGCGTTTTGCATTAGATTAGATTTAGAGGCCTGTGTCTCATATAGTTTATTTGAATTGCTCGTTTTGTTGTATCTGGATCTCGGAAACGGCTTCAAAGATTTGCATGAAATTTAGTATGCAGGGGGTTTCGGGTGCGATAAATCGATCTATTTTTTAGGTTCCATTTCCGAAAAACACGATTTAACAAAAAAAAAACCACTTATCCAGGTACTGACGCTTTATACAAGGAATCATATTACCTTATATCTATGTTCCCCTTACTGTCTTAAGCAAAAAATAACGCATCATCAAAAAGCCACTCAATTTCATGAAAGAAAATCACATTTTCAAAAAGGAACTCTTAAAAGAATGGCGTATAATGAAACAAACAGTCCCTCGCAAAGCAGATTACACATTACACAGAATAAAGCCAAGTCGTGCCCTTTACTACGAGCCAAAGATTAAAGGCACATGGATGGAGGGTAGGTAAATACGACGCCATGATGACTCATATTCGTTTCATAGAGGTTTTATTATGATTAGTGGAGACTTTAATCGTGAGAGTGCTTATGGAGTTAGGTTTTTTATTGAGCTTCAGTTTTAAGAGAATTTTCGGGAACTTGGCTCCTACCGGAAGGTAGACCGTAATAGGAAAGAGTTACTAGTGTGTGGAAAGGAGTTTTTTTCCAAACAGTGAGTGAGACATATTAGGCTAGTTAGAACATTATACTTCTAGTCTAAGATACTGTAATAGATCTATATTAGGTACTTCATCTGTAATATTCTTTCGACTCATGCTTAATTTCCATTGTAGCGACATCTATGACGGCGCACACGAACTAGAATATATAGAAGATATATAGCAGAGTTCGCCGCGCGATTTGAACATATACAACAGTCCGAAATCAACAATCGGGCAGTTGCCCGGACCAGACACAACATCCGTCTGGTCGGAGGATCCTCCCTTTTCAATGGAGGTTTGCGGGACTTTACACCCTGTTCTGCATGCCTCCACACTGGTGACCCCGGCTATGAACGTAAGCGCAGCCTTCGTCATGACGTCATCACCTCCAAACTGGTGACCTCGAGCATGAACGTCAGCGCAGCCTACGTGCAGCTACTTCAGCGTGACGTCATTATCATCGCTTCCTTCAAGCTCTTGAGCAACGAGTCAAACAGCTAGCCAGTACCAACGGCTTCTACGGGTATCCTGACCACCAGCATGCAGCGGACGCGCATTCCTGGTCAGCATCCTCAGCCTCTTTCATCACCATCAACCTCATCAGCGATCTTGGCGTGGCGAACAGCACCTTCGGCCGGTCGAAGAACCACTTCTGGTCGACGCCAGCTGTCAAGCTACTACGTCGCGCAGCACCACTCCGACTCACTGGAGCCTGCAGCATCATCCCGACTCACTGGAACATCATCACCCCGACTCACTGGGGCATCATCCCGACTCACTGGGACATCATCACCCCAACTCACAGGGGCATCATCCCGACTCACTGGGACATCATCACCCCGACTCACTGGGGTATCATCCTGACTCACTGGGACATCATAACCCCGACTCACTGGGGCATCATCTCGACTCACTGGGACATTATCACTCCGATTCACTGGGACAGCAACACCCCGACTCACTGGGGCATCACCGAAGACAGTTCCGACTCACCGTGAACTATGCGGCTCGTCCGGTTCCGACTCACTGGAACCAACCTTCCACTGGCCCGGCAAGCATCACAAGATTCCCCGTTCAGCTTGGGTAGTGGTGAAGTTGAGAGTGAATCCCTTTCGTCCGGCTGAGGACAGCCCGAGAAAAGTAGTATGATTTCAGTCTACTCGGAAACGTCTGACACAACTACAATGAGCGCCCTAGACAGAGAATATCCTGCCAGGGATGCGGGTGTGTCTGCGCAGGGGTTGTGGATAAATTCGAAATAGACTGCGCCCCTGGGCACTCAGGGTAGGGAAGGAAGAGGGATGGGTTTTTTGTCAGTAAGAGTCTGAGACGCCCTCGGAGCTCCACCCAGAGCGGGCGATATCATCGGATGATTTCCAAACCAAAAAAAAAAAAGGGATGCGGGTGTGTTTGAAAGTCACCGCGGCCCCTGGCACCGGCAACTGAAGAAACACGGGTGGGTTTAGTTAGTTATAGTCTGACATGCTCCATCCAGAACGGGAGAAGTTATTTGATGAGTTCCCACCCAAAAATCAAAAAGACAGAGAACACCCGAAACGTTGAAACACTTAGATCTAAAGTTACGTAATTGTTTTAAGCGGAATCTCAATGAGCTTATCTTCATCATCACTATTTTAACCGAATGAAGTCCACTGCTGGAGATAGGCCTCCCCTAAGTGTCCCCACATCGACCGGTCCTGTGCGTCTCGCCGTTAGATTCCAGTGACCCTCACCAGGTCACCGGTCCACCTTGTAGGTGGCCTCCCAACGCTACGTCTTCCAGATAAGTGTGTAATCTTTGTTAGCAAACAACAAGGCCCTTGCTACGTATTTTACATAAGTCATGGGAAAAAATAACACGATTTGGTTTTTGAAACATCTTCCAGTCTAACTACAAATTAAAGTATTCACAAAAATCTTAAAATAATATTAAAACATCACCCAAATTTCAAAAATTTATTAAAAATTAATTTTAAAAATAAAGCCTTTTATTAAAATAATCCGTTGGCGGCCATACTGGGATGTGACGTTACAAGCCAGTTCGCTCGAATTGCCTCTGTCGCCATTGTACGCCGAGGCTTGATGATCGCTCGCTCAATGAATTTTGTGGCATTCGCGAAAATTAAAAGCCTGTATAATTAATTTAGGAAGCTATTATGTTAATGTGTGGCATACATTCGTTGGAAAATATTAACAGTTATTTTGGTGACTGTGTAATACTAATGCATTGTTTTCAGAAGTCACCAAAATTACTGAAAAGCTCTTTCCATAGATATTAATATTATTTTATGTTAGGCTTTGCTTTCGGATTCAGTAATTACAAAGCACCTAGCCAGCGATTAATAATCTGGATTTAAAAGTTGGGAAACCTTCAAAAGGCACCAGGACTTTCTTTTGGGGAAAAGACCAGGGATTAGGGGACTCACTAAAACCGCCCTGGTGTTCACCATCAGCACATGGAAGGTCCGCTGTTACCTCTTAAAAGAACACGCCGGGACCTCCTCTGTGCAACGCCTGTTAGTGCACTTCCCTGAGGAGACTGTTAAGGGATCTCCACTAAGCCTCGCTGTGCAGGGCAGCACGTGACCACAGTGCCGCTGTATTCCCTGGAAACACTCGGTAGGCAATTAGAGTCCCCAATCTGAGCGCCCGATATTCCGAAGTCCCACCTGCATTAAATTATGCAGACCCCACCTGCGGCACCTTTGTTGTTGCATGTTTGGCGTCGAGGCGCTCGCCTCCTTACTACATGGGATCGGCGAACCACTAATATTAAAGTCTTAGATACTACATGAGGTCGGCGAACCATTAATATTTAAGTCTTAGATACTACATGAGGTCGGCGAACCATTAATATTTAAGTCTTAGATGCTACATGGGGTCGGCGAACCACTAATATTTAAGTCTTAGATACTACATGAGGTCGGTAAACCATTAATATTTAAGTCTTAGATACTATATGAGGTCGGTGAACCACTCATATTTAAGTCTTAGATACTACATGAAGTCGTCGTACCATTAATATTTAAGTCTTAGATACTACATGAAGTCGTCGTACCATTAATATTTAAGTCTTAGATACTACATGAGGTCGGCAAACCATTAATATTTAAGTCTTATATACTACATATGGTCGGCAAACCACTGATATCTAAGTCTTAGATTCTACACAGGGTAGGCGAACCACTAATATCTAAGTCTTAGATACTACATGGGCTTGGCGAACCACTAATATCTAAGTCATAGATTCTACACGGGGTAGGCGAACCACTGATATCTAAGTCTTAGATACTACATGGGCTTGGCGAACCACTAATATCTAAGTTTTAGATACTACATGAGGTCGGTGAACCACTAATATTTAAGTCTTAGATACTACATGGGCTTGGCGAACCACTAATATCTAAGTTTTAGATACTACATGAGGTCGGTGAACCACTAATATTTAAGTCTTAGACACTACATGGGGTCGGTGAACCACTAATATCTAAGTCTTAAATACTACATAAGGTCGGTGAACCACTAATATTTAAGTCTTAGATACTACATGGAGTCGGCGAACCACTAATACCTAAGTCTTAGATACTACACGGTGTCGGCCAACTACAAATAGTAAAGTCTTATATACTACAACATGGGGTCGGCGAACCACGTTCACTTCGTCCATTCTCTCCAGTAATAAAATTAATAACCTTATTTATTCATCTCTACAGCTCGAAAATCTAACTTTCATATTTCTATCTTCATTACCTACTACACATTGTTAGTCAGTCGGTCAGTCACAGAACTGTTTCATATGCACAGTTTAGTGTGTAAACGTGTGCTGACGTCAACCCATCAAATTCGTACCGCAATAAAATTATTGTCACCGCGATCGAAACGCGATATTGTGGTTAGGTGGTTATAGTCAAACTTGTTAACTGGTCAAAACCAGGGTTGACTGGTTCCAATCAAAACATGTTTTTAAAGTATAACGTTTTTTTTATCTATCATTTATTATGAAAAGCCTTTGTTACTTAAATCTAGGATTACTTCAAAATAAAGGATACTAAGGACTGCCAGAAACATCTCATAGCATAGCATAATCAGCCTTTTAATGTAACCACTGCTGGGACACAGGCCTCTTCCCTATAAAAGGGTATGGGCCGTAATCCACCACGCGGGCCTACTGCAGTTTGGCTTATGTCACATGTCTTCGAAGTTTTGGTTTCATCACGATGTTTTCCTTCACCATTTTGAGAGCAGTGGTGATGAAATAACTTACACAAAGTGAAGCACCTGCCTGGGTTCGAATGCATGACTTACAATTTGTATTTCGTCGGTATAAACCTCTAGTTACTCTAAATTCTGATATGTTTTTGTCATTTCCATCACTAACATGGGCTAATTTGAACGTTATTTGAAGTAAGGGAATTGGCCTTCTAATCTTCCCTCGTTAAAAGTAGTTTTGTCTAACTTCTGCAGTTAAAAGTGGTTTTGACCGATCAACAGTTTTGACTGTGACATTGTATCTGACAATGCCAGTTCAATGAATTGGATCGCGAGTTGCGTGCATGTTTGGGGATTAAAGCTTGATTAAATTCTGCCACTGTTTTGGTCGGGTATTTTATAATTCTTCGATGTAGATAGAGATATAGTCGACGTGTAAGTATCGTGTATCGTGGTATCTTTATTGACACGTTGGTAACATTTTTTGCTGGCTGTCAATCGTGGATCTTTGATAGTCGTTACGGGTCGTCAGAAGCCCGACATTCTGACACACACACAGACACACCAGTCTTACCAAGGGGAATCGTATTACCCAGTAACTAGGTTGTGGAGGTTAGATAGGCAGTCGCTTCATGTAAAATACTGGTATTCAGCTGCATCCGGTTATACTGGAAGCCGACCCCAAGATAGTGGGAAAAGGGGCAGATCTCAAGACATCGGATAAATGCAAACACTTTTAAGACTAATAAATCTTGCGAAAGTCTATGCTCTCGACATATTATGAATAAATGATTTCAAATACCAAACCATTTCAATACATAAACCTCATCCAAATTCTATAATTTACATTGTGTCGGAGTTTGTAATTTTAGGGTAACATATTGATACGTACATACATCAACAATCAATAAATAGATTACAATAAATAATATATTGGACTGGCTGCGGTTTAACCGGATGTTTCAAGGATATTTCTCGCCGACTGATCGATACTTTACGTGACTAGAGGGCTGGTTCGTACTTTGCTCAAAGAATTAGCATTGCCATTCAACGTGGCAATGCTGCTGTTCTTCTGGGCACGTTTCCAGTTGACAGCGATGTGGAGGAGTACTTCGACGCCTGAACGTATTTTGTTTTTGTATATGTATGTGGTTAGGTAAGGTTTTTTTTTGGTTTTAGTGTAAATATAGTTAGTGAAGTATGTTATAAATATGTAAATCTAGTTTCCAAATAAATAAGTACTTACCATTTATAATATTTGACGGCACGGTTGGCGCAGTGGTTGAGTGATCGGCTGCTGCGCTGCGTGTCGCGGGTCCGATTCCCGCACAGAACAAACATTTGTATGATCTACAGATAGTTGTTCAAGGTATGAGTGTCTTGTGTATGTGAGTTTGCATATTTGTGACCGTACCCACGATACAGGAGTAATTCCTAGTGTGGGGCAACGTTTAAAAAAAAAAAATTTAAAAAAAATATTATTTGTATTAGACATTTTAGCTTCACAATATATTAGAAAATTGACTGTGTACACTTGTTGTCGTCTCCGGCTATGTACTTTACGGGCGCTACTGACTTGGGGGCTGGCCCACACACACACACACAGCACAGTGTTAATTCCTTGATGGTGTACCGGCTGATCGATTCTGTTAACAGCTCACCGTGAAAACTTAGGTGGAGTGAGCATGAAGTGAACTGTCTTTCCACCTTGATTGTATAGATTGACAGCCCATTTCCTGTTCACTTCACCTAAGTTTTCACGGCGAGATTTTACAGAACAGCACTACTGGTCTGACGCCCGTGCGGACTTTTTCTGTCCACTTTTCCCACATCATTTACAACCAGTTTTTCTGAGTTTTCTGGTTGTTTCCGGCCGCATAATTAACTTAGGACGCGTTAGTAGCAAATCGTGGAGAGTTTTAATGTTGAACTGGTCGAGAATGGAAAAACAATGGAAAGCAAAACCTTACAAGTGGTCCAAACTCAGCAGGAAGAAATTATTTCGTATAATCTCCGGGTTAAACCGCAGCCAGTCCTTTCCAAAGTTGAAATAGAAATTCCAAAGATATAATCTATCCATCTACCGAATAACATTTGGTTCAAGAGGAGGACTATAAAAGCATCCTGTTTGTCCCCTAATATCATTTGTCATCTCACAAAACGTCCCTTTGTCATTAATAACTCCGCGGTTTTCAGCCCTTTCAGATAACTCGCAGGGTGAATGTACCAATTATCGGCACACCCATTGTTTAAATTATTTTCTGCGTACATTTAAACAACGCAAATTTCTGTATACACAAAGAGGATCGAGATTGTATAAACAGACTTAGTTATTTTGAATCAAAAGTAGCCAGACGCCAATGTTTTGAACGGAGTTTTAACAGTAATGTTTATGATGTTATTTATTGAAGTTTATTTTCGAACAATGAAGGAGGTAAATAAATAAATGTTGGATGGTAAGGTAAGTAAAATATCGAGTTTGTTTTGTTAATACAATTAGCGAGAGTGCGCAGAGGTTGAGGTGTGGTTGCCATTTTGTAACACTGAATAAGTAATTTAAATAATATTAGACTTTGGAAGAAAGAAAAAAGTTAATTTTAGGCAAGTATTACAAAAAGGTAACACAAAAAAAAATTAAAAACGTAAGAATTAAAATAAAAATTATTAATAAATGAACAAAAGTAAAACAATAAAACCAATCAATCTGCCCGCGCCTTTTCCCAACTATCTTGGAGCCGGCTTCCAGTCTAACCAGATGCAGCTGAATACCAATATTTTACATGAAGTGACTGCCTATCTGACCTCCACAACCCAGTTACTGGCTAACACGATACCCCTTGGTAAGGCTGTTGTCACAGTTTCGGGCTTCTGATGACCCGTAACGACTGTCAAAGATCCACAATTGACAGCTGGGACCAACGGCTTTTTTTTTTGGCAGGGTTGGAAATCATCCAATGACATCTGCCGCTCTGGGTGAAGCGGGATGGTGTGTCAGACTCTGACTAAAACCCACCCCTGTTCCTTCCCTGCCTAAATTCCCGGGGATACGGTAACTCTGATTTTTGAAATATTTTGAATTTTTATTAAGAATTTATCTGCTACCCCTAGGCATACCAACGGCTTAACGTGCTTTCTGAGGCACGGAGGAGTCTCGGTATGTAAATATGGCCACCCATTCATGGACTAACCCCGGCAAGCGAAGCATAACCTGATGAATCGACCCGTGCGGCTGTTATTAAATTAGCCACGAGCTCCCCAAAAAATAATAAGAACCAATCTTATTTAATTTTCGTTATATACTTACTACTATCTATACCTAGTGTATCATAAGCGTAATCAGTCTTTATAATGTCCCCACTATTGGGACTCAGGCCTCCACTCTGGGAGTGGGAGTGGGCCGCAATCCACCACGCGGGCCCTGTGCTGGTCGCTAGATGTCACATGTCTTCGTTTTTTGATTCTAAGACATGCGGGTTTCCTCGCGATGTTTTCCTTCACCGTTTTGAGAGCAGTTATGATGAAATAAATAACAGAAGTAAAGTGAGTGCTTGGGTTTGAATCCACGACCTACAAGTCGTAACTCGGGATCGTCACGACTGCGCTAGTAGTACCCATAGCTATCTTGAGAAAATGCGAAATATTCCTAAGCAAAATATTATTAGTGAGGAACAAAAGCAAATGTGGCATTCATAAATATATTTTTGTTTAAGTCTGGCGCAGTTAAAACCACAAACTCACCTAAATTACGTTGATAAAAAAAAAAAAAAAAAAAAAAATACAGCCGAATTGAGAACCTCCTCCTTTTTTGAAGTCGGTTAAAAATAACTTTTGCAGTATTTTCAAGAGCTGAAAATAAAGTGAATGGTCTGTGTTGTGAACTTCTGCTCCATAAACGAACATCAAGGACTTACTAGCGACATCTCAAGGTACGATAGATAAACTACGTTATTCTAATCTCTCGATCGTGATTGGTTTTTATTTAAATATTGTTCCCATACCCCTTTCCTTGATGGTTGTATGTAAGATGGCGAATACATCTGTTTCTCGTTAAAACTTACACATCGTTTTTCATTGTAAAATCCTCAAAACAATCTATATAACACCTAAGTTTTTACCAAAACTGTAGGTATCAGAAAAGCCCTTCGGTACACATTCTTGACATCATCGGAGATCCTCGGAGAATTTGATACTTTTAATGATAAAAATAGTAGGATTTCGTGTAGATGGAGGTCGTTGCTTAAGTAATAACAGCCGCACGGGTCGATCCATAAGCTTAAGCTACGCTTTCCGGGGTTAGTCCATGGATGGGTGACCATCTTTACATACCGAGACTCCTCCGTGCTTCGACAAACACGTTAAGCTGTTGGTCCCGGCTGTCAATCGTTGATCTTTGACAGTCGTTACGAGTCGTCAGAAGCCCGAAAGTCGAACAACCAGTCTTACGAAGGGGTATCGTATTACCCAGTAACTGGGTTGTGGAGGTCAGATAGGCAGTCGCTCCATGTAAAATACTGGTATTCAGTTGCATCCGGTTAGACTGGAAGCCTACCCAAAGATAGTAGGGAAAAGGCTAGGCAGATTGATTGAAGTAAGATGTGTCTTGAAATGGGTCATAATTAACTACGAGGGCCCAGTGCGGGTTGGTGTCTCTTCTACAGAGGAGGCCTAAGTCCTAGTCCTAGTGGGAACATTAAGGCTGATATAGGACACCCTCATGACGAGAACCGCGTGAAAGCTGAGAAAGATAATCAGACAAAGTATCATGATCTTGCTCGCGAGGTTGTCGACATGTAGATACAGTCAGTCATTGTGCCGATAGTCATGACGGTCAATGGCTTAATAGCCAAGAACAACGACCAACATCTGAGGAGGCTCTCGTTGGGCAGTTGGATAAAGGGCTTGATCCAGAAAGCAGTACTCCTCGAAACGGCACTTATGGTTAGGAGATTCCTATCTCAAGAGGTCACCACCAGTGACTTGGACTGTATTATACAGGGTGTAAAAAGACACATCACATAGCCATCAACTAGGATACTGTACATCTAACAAAGTAGTTTTGCGCAAAAATTATTGCTGGGAAACGACTTTTATTTTTAGATATGAAAAAAAAAACCTACTCTGTATTGCGTGCAATGTAGCACGAACACAGGCGTATGTTAAACCCCGCCCCTTGCCTCTAAGCCACGAAGGTACTTGTCGGATACGTTTGATATTCATTGCATTTTTATAACTGCAAATTAAATCGAAAAGTCAGGTAATGTTTGTTTAAAAAAAAAGTTTAGTAATAACACTTGGAATTAATTTTCTTAAAAAAGTAAAAAAAAAATTGTGACTTTGACACTCAATATTTCCAGTAGATGCCCAAGTATGGTGTAGTGGAAAAAATTGATCCAAATAATGGGTAGAATGTGGCTTTCGGCTTCGGCAACTGTCTTTTTACACCCGATATATACCGGTGGGCTTAGGTACTTACTATTTTTTGTATTTTTAAATATAATTATTTAAAAGAATAAAGGAATTAATAATCATTTATTTTCTTCGAAACACGGCATTACAAGAACATATTCAATATTAAACCATCCGTAAAATATCTAGAATGTCACCAAAAATATTGTAACCGCCACCAATATCGTACAAAATGAACGTCGTAATCCGAATTTTATGCTTTTAACGAGCCTGTTCGATGCCCAATAAAATTCGTAGTAACAAACGAATATGCTCTATAGCTGGTGGAAAATATACATTTTTATTATTTATTATTAATGCTTTTTTTTAGTAAACTATGCTTGAATTGGAAAGCTGCCCAATGGCGATAGCTGTGGGTACAGAGTAAGGAACCGTAGTGCTAACTAGAGATGGGTCTAAAATTAATAAACTGCTAAATTAACACTGTTATTTTTTTTTATGTCAGCACCTGTTAAATAATTTCTGAGTTAACTGTTAAATTTAACAGTCACAACTCACAGTCACAAACACTAATAAATAACAGACAGTGGCGTGTTAGTGTCAACACTTGTTAAATAAATTCTGAGTTAGCTGTTATATTTAACAGTTAACTGAGAAATTATTTAACAGGTGCTGACACAAAAAAAAAAATAACAGTGTTAATTTACACTAATAAAAAATTAACACTAATAAACAATAGATTGTGGAGGTGGCCGGCGGCGGTGTCAGGTACTCTGCGCGGTGCTACCCCACACTTAGGCCTGTGTAAATTTTATAGGAAATGAGAATTAATTATGTTAACAATTATCTGTCTGTGTATAAATTTAGCAGTTGCTAAAAATAACTGCTCATTTTATCTGTTAATTATTTTTAGCATTAGCATTTAACAGTGTTATTATTTTTTAACGTTGAAGCCCATCTCTAGTGCTAACAGTGACTAGAAATTACTATATACTGAGCATTATCGTCATCACAGATAATACGTGGGTACTAAAATTTTCGGGATCTGGCCACTTACAGTAAAATAATGAAAAAAACAATTATGGAATTCGAAAATGGAACTCTTTGGGAACATATTTATTCTCTCACTCATATGTATAGTCAATGTAAACTGAAAGAGTGGAACCACCTAATATTGGGTCCTTACATATGAAATTGGTGTTTTGACGTGACAACGTCTTATAAATTGGTTTGCCGGGTGACACTTCAAGAAACTGCGTTACGCTCCGCTCACGTTATGCGCTCACAATGAGAGCGAGTGAGAGGCACGCGTCCCTTCCACTCGGGCAACATTAAAATTATTTTACCACTCAAAGTCGTTGTCACGTAAAACTTTCGCCCGTATACCGACTTTACAGGCAACCAATTTTTTTTTTTCTTACAAATAGAGAACCTCGTCACTTCTATGAATTAAAATATTCATCAATTTCTTGATATAATATCGAATAACGACCGTCATAAATAACTGCCAATAGTTAAAAAAACCTTATTACGTACAGTTTTATAAACAAAAACAATACCTTAAAAATGACTCCTCTTTTTAACCGACTTCAAAAAAAGGAGGAGGTTCTCAATTCGACTGTATTTTTTTTTTTTTTTTATGTGTGTTACCTCATAACTTCTTACAACGTGAACCGATTTTGAAGATTTTTTTTTTTTATTTGAAAGCTGTTGCTTCACATTTGGTCCCATTATAATTTGGTGAAGATCTGACGAAGGACTTCGGAGATACACAATGGAACTCTTCAATAAATGATAGCAAACCTTCCAGAATTGCTGCAATCGCATGTCTGTACATTGTTTTCACCACTTCACAACATTACATCACGCTGATGCGCTCTGAAGGGGTATACAGATTTGTACAGTTCACCCTGATACACCCTAATTTCACCAACTACGTTCAAATTCCCTATTTTTGAGGCTATCAATTCGGGCATAACTTTACTATTAATTTAGTTTTAGAATGGGGTAAAACAACTAAAAAGTGAAAAATAAAAACTTTTTACAAAAAAAATACAACCGACTTCCTTAACTAATACTAAAAAATGTAAAATAACTTTAATTTCGGAAGTCGGTGTCAAATAACGAAGAAACCAAACTAGAAACACCGACTTCCGAAATTAAAGTTATTTTACATTTTTTAGTATTAGTTAAGGAAGTCGGTTGTATTTTTTTTGTAAAAAGTTTTTATTGTTAGCAGAAATTACCACTATATTTGTTTTAACTTAGCCAAAACTTATTTTTGTTGCTGGTGGCATACGTTATCATAGTTTTTAAACATTATTGCATAAAAGTTTTAAAACATTAGTGTTCATAGTTTTTAAAAAAATTAAGAAATTGTTAGTACGTCGCTTTCATAGGTGCGGACCTAAAACAAGCAAATTTTTGCTTAACAGGTGATTCCAAACTTAGCGATGTAATTTACATAAGTGGAACAAATTTTTTTTTTTTTATGTTACTTTTTTATTTGCAAGACTGTTTTTGCTTTTTCACTGTGGCGTCCTTTCGAAAAGTGTGTGTCGCTATCAAAATGAATTTAACTCGTGAACATTTTCATTCAATGATTATTTATGATTTTCATTGTGACTTAAGTCATCAAAAGATTTGCCAGAGACTTCAATTGTCATTTGGTGATGAAGCACCATGTCGCAGCTCTGTGTATTCGTGGTTAGGAGAATTTGGACGTGGACGTGGTCATCTCCATGACGAGGTACGAGAAGGTCGGCCGGCGACTGCGGTTACAGAATCTAATATTGATACCGTACGACAACTTGTTGAAACTGACGAAAAAACTATTTGTCAGCAAAATCGTACTTTATTAGGCATTGGAATGAGCAAAGTGCAAAATATTTTACATGTGCATTTGAAGGTTCAAAAGCTTTCCACTCGATGGATACCGCATGACTTAATGGAGGACCAGAAACGACTGCGTGTCTAGTGGTGCCGTAAAATGATAAAAACGTTTAACGGAGGACAGTCATTGGCTGTCTATAATATCATGACTGGTGACGAAACCTGCTCCCCTAGACATATAACTGCCATGTTACTTTTCTATTATCGCTTACGCTAACGCTTAGTACAAAATGTATGGCAATTACATTACCTGTGGCGAGAATTGTCACGTGACTTATCGGTTATCAAAAGAAAACATATTGATCCATATTTTTTGGTAATCTAACTGCCGAACTAAATAGATTTTTTTAGTCTATTCTGCCCTATTTTCACTGGTTATCGATCTCTAAATACTCGTCAGAAACGGTGACATTACCGGCACGCTCGGTTCGTATGGAAAGGGAATTGAATCAAATCGGCCTAGTCACCCAGCGTCATTTAGATTTTTCCCCAAAATTGCGGCGCACAATGACACTGCATTGTGTGGAGAGAGGCCATTAAAAATTAAAACGAACTAAATAATATTATACATAGTTTAAAAAACCTTTTTTTTAAAAATACAACCG
The DNA here is from genome assembly GCA_951329385.1 of Polia nebulosa. NCBI lineage: Eukaryota > Metazoa > Arthropoda > Insecta > Lepidoptera > Noctuidae > Polia > Polia nebulosa. Next base: position 30,920,545 of record OX589598.1, read on the forward strand.
ACTTCTAAAAATTGCAAAATAACATTAATTTCTATATGTATTTTTTGTTTCTTCGTTATTTGACACCGACTTCCGAAATTAAAGTTATTTTGCAATTTTTAGAAGTCGGTTGTATTTTTTGAAAAGAGTTTTTTATTTTTTTTTTATTGTTGTTGTACACCAGAAGTGAAACTAAATATTGAAGTTATGCCCGAATCGATAACACTAATAACATGGAATTTGAACATTTGGAAACAACCAAAACGTCATCTGTGTATACAATATGTTTTGTTTACGAGTATGTTGATTTTTTCAAAAAGTGCTGAATTAATGGGAATGCATCAAAATAACTAGTCCGCCATCTTTGGGCGTCCGCCATATTGGATTTGGAATGACGTCACTTAGCTAACCATGTCATTCAAACTAAACATGTATGCAAAATTTCAGCTCAATCGGAAAACGGGACATGGGACAAATTTAACTTCAAAGGTTTCTTTACATAGTTACAAGATAATCTAATACAAGCGTGTTAAAAAGGTCTGCAATATAATAATAATCTTTATTGTTCACACACAGGTCCATTAGGTAAAACAACTTAAAATTAAATACAAACACACACAAAAAAAATTGTTAATAGGTTGTTAGTAACAAAAACACACACTAAATTCAAGACACAGTGAGTAGTAGTTGAGTAAGTGGTGTTAGTAGTTTGTTAATTTTTAAAATTAACAATAACATCAGAATCTACCTATCTAAACAGCCTTTACTCTGATGCAGATATACGCCCGCCCAGTATTTAATGAAAGGGCTCTCGATCTTGGCAGCCCTGAGGATATTGTTGGGGCCTGAACGGAGCCTGCTCATCACAGACGCCTTCCTCTTCCTCATCATCATCTTCCTGCCCTTATCCCATGTTACTTGGGGTCGGCACAACACGTTTTTTTCTTCCATTCTGTCCTGTCAGCCGTCACGCTATCACTAGCTCCCTTTTCTTTCATATCACTCCTCACACAATTCATCCATCCTTTCTTTGGCCTCCCTCTCCCTCTCCATCCATCCACATTTATATTCATAACTCTTTTAGTTACATGTATTTCATCCCTCCTCTTTACATACGCCTTCCTCTTCCTAATAGGGGCAAAGAAATCATCTGTGAGCGCCTTGGCAAACATTGCAATATGGAGGCAGAGATCGCTAATGTAAGAAAATCTAAATATCTTGGTAAGGCGATACCTATTTTAGAGTATCATGTCTCGGGACAGTTCACCACCAGATCACTGGACCAGTCTCACTCGGTTCGTTGATTCTGTTTATAGCAGTTGCCACTGAGGAGTCTCGGTACTCTGTGGTCTTGCCACTTATCGCAATGGAAATTAGCCGTGATTGGTTGCCGGTACAACATGGTATTTTTAAATTGTCAACTGAAATGGAATCGAAATGCAATTCTGCTTGATTTTTAGTACTTTTCGGTGTTAATGACGACTGTGTTATTGGGCTGGGGATTGTGATGCAGCACCCCCTTTAGGTTTTTTTTTTCCTTTAGGTTCGTTAACTAGTTTCGGCTCAGTTCAATTGTGTTGTTTTGTTAGAACATTTTCAGTTATCAAAGCTCTGATGTGATAATTCCATTTTCGAATTGTTTTTTTAACTTGATCTAGGATTTACTATTTATTTTTTAGGGTTACAAATGGAGTCCTATTGCTGTCACTCACGTGTACACGGAGCCCTATTGCTGTCACTCACGTGTCCACGGAGCCCTATTGCTGTCACTCACGTGTCCACGGAGCCCTATTGCTGTCACTCACGGGTCCACGGAGTCCTATTACTGTCACTCACGTGTCCGTCTGTCTGTTTGTCCGTTGTCTGTCACACATGTTTCACAGCCAATCGGTTGGAGCTACAGTCTTCAAAATTTCACAGTCCGGGCATTTTGTTGACCCAAAGCCATGTGCGTAGACTGACACGCATTTGGCGGATTTTTTAACTTGAAATTTTCCAAAAATATTTATGATGAAAGTTGCACTTTGTTGCAGTCTCTTTGATCAATACAACTATTACTGATAAGATGTTATAAACATTGGCTTACTTTAAAGACCCGTCACCGCTCCAGTGAGGCAGGGCGAAAACAAATTATTATTACTAATATTAATTAGTATTATTAAAAACGCAAAAAAATATTAAGTATTAAACGCCGCGGTAACTGACAAGTAAGATTTTTTATGTACAACCCACATTGGTAGGTAATCTGCCTATCCTTTTCCCAACTATGTTGGCGTCGGTTCCAGTTTAATTGGATGCAGCTAATTTTCAGTATTTTACATGAAGCGACTGTTTAGCTAAACCCAGAAACTGGGTACCACGATACTTCTAGGAAAGACTGGTATCCACATCGGTAGCAAATGATATCTATAAAAACTTTTTTAGTGTATTTTCTTTTTTGGAATTCGGTTGTTTTTTTTGTAAAAAAGTTTTTTATTTTTCACTTTTTAGTTGTTATACCTACCCCAGAACTAAACACCCCTATAACATGGAACGTAGAATTTAATGCAATTACGAGTATGTACTCGTAATTGGAGAAAACCAAAACGTCATCGCCGCGATGTATAAGTACGCATTTTTCGTTTTTGTTCAGTTTTTCAAAAAGTGCTATATTAATTTCGATAAAATCTAGGTGGTCCCTTCGAAATTTTATCGAAATTACTCCCGAAGTGGTCTCCGGGAGTTCTTTCGGATAAAAAATGAATTTTGAAAATCGGTCCACAACTGTCAGAGAAATCGGTGGACATAAAAAAAAACATACATGCAGTCGAATATAGAATCTCCTCCTTTTTCGAAGTCGGTTAAAAAACAAGCAAGCCTTACAGCAGTCGTATATGATGTGTTACATTTAACATCATTCAACACACATTGATAATAAGCAAAATAACATTCTAACTATCCTGAAAAATAAAATTAAAACGTTTAGTTCCGATTTTGACCACACGCAGACTTATCGTGCGTGCGCTCTACCATCTGACGGCCAACTTTACTACCGCGTGCGCTCATTGGCCAAATCAAATAGCGCGCGCTTCTTGTTACACACTTATGTACCATTTCACGAAATCACTTCCACCAAATTGCAGGAAAGCAAGTGGACATACAAAAAACACACCCACACACAAAAATGAAATGGCTTTGACAAAAATGTTACTCTCCTTTTAAAGTCACAGTCAAACGACACATTCCAGCAATCAAAGAGATACCAAACTCCACACGTCAAACTCCCCTTAAAAATAAAACATGGCGGCTCAAAGCTTTGCCCGCAAACCCGATGTTCTTTTATTCGAATATATTTTTGTATCGCTCGACTCGTGCCCCCACCTCGTGGAACAAAGAGGGTTTGTCTGAAGCGCACTGTCAGAGACAATAGAGGCATGATAATGATGGCGACTTTAAACCTAGCGGTGTGGTAGCACTGTACGGATGGAAATTAGTTTTTGAATCATTTTTTTGGGAGGAATATTAGTTTGTTGTGTCCATTTTTTCTTGCTGATGTAATGGGAATAGGTCAGTTCACTAAATATTTAGGGTTACCTAAAAGGTAAAACGGGACCCTATTATTAAGACTCCGCTGTCCGTCCGTCTATCTGTCTGTCTGTCCGTCTGTTACCAGGCTGTATCTCATAAACCGTGATAGTTAGACAGTTGAAAATTTTACAGATGATGTATTTCTATTGCCGCTATAACAACAAATACTAAAAAACAAAATAAAAAAATATTTAAGGCAAAAAAATCACGTCTATTGTATGGGAGCCATACAACAGACATGATGTTTTTGCCGTTTTTATTGATAATGGTACGGAACCTTTCGTGCGCGAGTCCGACTCGCACTTGGCCGGTTTTTTATTAAATCTATCAAAAAGTAACTTTACCCAAAATCGAAAATATTAAGATTTTTTCAAATCCATTCAAAATTAAGTACTGAAGTTAATCAAGAAAACTCGTTTGTCTATCCGTCCGTCGTCTGCCACAAAAATTTGTTACGAAGAATTTTTTAAATTCCTATTGACCTATGAACTTGTAATAATGTTTATTATTACGTATAATTTACTAACAAATACCAATATTTGGTACGGAACCCTTAATGTGCGAAATCCGACACGCACTTGGCCGGTTTTTTCCGTTAGTGTATAATTCGGTCTCAGTCATCTAATCAAGCGATCGATTGAAATAGAACGATGATTTAAATTCGTAAAGCGCGAAATGCATTTAGTGATTTATGGTGTAACCGTGTAAGTAGACTTTAATAGGATAGTTTCTGTATTAAATACTAGCATCTACCAGCGGCTTCGCCCGCATGGAATTAATATTTATTCCCTCATTATAAATTGTAGCGTGCTATTTCAGACTATAATCTATTTCTGTGACAAAGTTCATTTAGATCCGGCCGGCCTGGCATGATTGAGTAACATCCATCCATCCATCCATCCATCCATTTTTTCGTATTTATTTATAACTAGCACTAAGCCCGCGACTTCGTCCGCGTGGATTTCAAAATTTATAGCCTACGAAACTCACAAATAACGGCTCTATTGGTAAAATAATTTTCAAAATCGATTACAACCTCACAAACTCACAAACTTTACATATATTATAGATGTTATAAAATAAATAAATACATTATATTATTATTATATTATACCACAGTAGGCTCGTTTTTAATTTCACTTTTAAGAGGTACTTCGTGATAAAAATCGTTGTGTAATGAAAGTATTGTGTAGTATAGCCAATATTTTCTGGGCTAAAATAATAATGATACGTTTATTTTCAGGAAAAGCTTTTTATCATAAACCCACTAGACGCACTGCCGGATGCGCTACCGGTAGATGTTGGACATCTCACCCACACGCACTAAACGTTTTAGGGAACACATTTATTGTGCGTACAAACATGGGGGCTCATCTCGAACAAAGAAAATTTAGTTCAAACAAAAAAACAATAGATGGCGTAATATGCATCGATTTCTTAATGAAATTTATGTAACATTCATATTTTGAAAAAAAATATGGTAAAAACTGTATTTTCTTATTTAGTAAACTACCCTAAGCATAAAATTGTTAAATAATTGGCTCCTAAATCCTCAGGTAAATGCCTGAGGATTTAGGAGCCAATTATTTCTGGTACCAATAAATGGAGCTGTTTGAAGTTTTAGAGTTTATCCATTCAACTCTTTAAAATTTGTATAGTGAAACCTTTTAAAACTGTAAAACTGTTATGAAGTGCCAAAAATACTATATAGTGATCCTCAATGTGTGAGAAAATATTGGTAAGACTTTATGTAAATTCATTCAACTTGCAAGCCGTCGCTGCTAACACCATCTAGCGAGGTGTAGAGGACGGACCCGAACGAAGAACAAAAGTTGCTTTTGCAAGTCGAAAACCCGTAGTTACGGCGGTACCGTTTCTTTGTATGCGATGAAGCATCTGTACGCTAGTATTATAGTACAACTAAAGAGCGGAATTCGGTGTCTGTGTTTCCTGATAGCTACAACCTGGGAGTCTTCAAGTTAAAAGTGAATAGATTACTTCTAGGCAAGCTTCACATCATCGCTTACCATTAGGTGAGATAGTAATATCGGAATAATAATAATCTTTATTGCATGAATATGAGATAACCATGCAGAGTAACTTCACAAGATAGACAATAATCGCATCGATGGATGCGAGACGCAGAGGACCGGTCATTGTGGCGACACTTGGGGGAGGCCTATGTCCAGCAGTGGACGTCTTTCGGCTTTTTTTTTTTGTAGGGTGGGAAATCATCCAATGACTTCTCCCGCTCTAGGTGGAGTGGGAGACTCTTACTGACTAAAACCCACCCCTGTTCCTTCCTGCCTTAGTGCCCAAGGGTGCGGTAACTCATTTTCAGAATTTATCCGCTACCCCTAGGCATGTAGGCACCGGCCACGATGGGCCCCGTCAGTGGTGGCTGACTACATGTCTTTGAGGCGTGCGTGGAACACTACGCGCCGTCGACTCACGGGCCTGGTGCTGATCGGACGGCGAGCTACCCACTGCTCGCCGTCCACAGGCCCGGGTCTACGATGGCCGGAAATCGTCTCGCGACGTCCTACGCCCAGTACGCCCAGTACCTCTCCTGCGGTGGTAGCGGCCGGGGCCATGAGGGCCACTCCGTTGAGCTTCCCTCACGCGTCTCGCCTCCGCCTTCACGAGCATTACTGCTTCGCAGAAGGCGGAGACTGCCTCCCATTCCCTCTCGCTCCGTACCATGGCCTGAACCAGGGCCGGGCGCGACAGGTCGCCGCCACCTATCGCATCCACGAGGACACGGCGGTGCTCCGCCCAAGCGGGGCAGACCTCCACCGTATGCTCCACCGTGTACGTCTTTCGGCTGAAATGATGATGATGATGAGGCAAAAATCGTTTAAAGTTATTTTTAAACGACTTCGAAAAAGGAGGAGGTTCTATGTTTGACTGTATGTATGTATGTTTTTTTTTATGTATGTCCACCGATTTCTCTGTCAGTTGTGGACCGATTTCAAAATTATTTTTTTATCCGAAAGAATATTCTTCCCATATAAATTTTATCGAAATTGCTTCAGCGCTTTTTGAAAAACTAAACAAAAACGAAAAATACGTATAAATGGATGACGTTTTGGTTTTCTCCAATTACGAGTATGTTTAAATACCTCGTTCCATGTTTTTGGGGGTTTTAGTTCTGGAGTGTAACAACTAAAAAGTGAAAAATGAAAAACTTTTTTACAAAAAAAAAACAACCGACTTCCAAAAAAGAAAATACACTAAAAATTAAAAAATAACTTTAAATCGGTGTCAAATAAGGAAGAAATAAAATACAAACACCGACTTCCGAAATTCAAGTTATTTTTTAATTAATAGTGTATTTTCTTTTTTGAAAGTCGGTTGTTTTTTTTTTTGTAAAAAAGTTTTTACAATAATATTTAAGTAGGTCAAGTTGGAGAATGTGAAATAGTAAATTGTAAAAACGGTTTGGTTGTCTTAAGACTGATTCGCCCTATCCCCTCGTACTAATATAAAACTGTATCATGAGCGGATAGTCTTTCTCAACCTTAGAAACAACGGATTCCCACAAGGTTTCAGTTACAGGTCACATAGATAAGGCGTTTATAGCCGACAAGTGGCGCCCTCATTGAATAAAATATCGTAGCAAGGCATAGAAAATAAAGATTAAAGAATCTTTTGTTGCGTTTGTTACAAATAGGATAAGGTATTTTTACGTTGTTAAAACAGGACTCAAAATGTTTCGTATCCAAAGTAGTAGTAAACAAAAGTGTTAAAAACGGCCGTTTTTGGTAATCATAATTAAAAAATAAAAATCTTATTATACTCTACTCTATGATAAGATTTTTTATTCAATGAGGGCGCCACTTAAACTAAAGCGGAGGTAGGCCCTTAAACAGATTGATTACATACAGTGTAGTGGTCAAACACGACCTAACTACTACTATAAAGATAAAAAACTTTGCAAACTTTCTCAAAAAAAAAAACACCTATAACCCTCCAACAGCTTTTAATTATTAAACAAGAATGCTAACATTTTTGAAACATTACTGAATTATATTGCCCAATAGTACCTATCACCATGATTTTGGTGAAACACCTCATAATAATAATTCGCTATTAAACTTAATGCTGTTAGGAGCAAAACAAAGACTAAAAGAAACACGGGAATATCTCCTGGAAAGAACAGCAGACAATACCGTTTCCATCAGATTTACCTCGTCGCAGTTATTAATGTCAGGTACGTTAAAATAAAAACAAGGCAACTCAATTGCATTTGTGTTCGTTGAACAGAGAAAACGTGGGAGACGTTGGATAAAATATTAAAAAGAAAATGTTAAAGAGCTTAAGCAATGCAATCTCTTTACATTTGCATTGTTTTCAACAAGTAATTTAATGAATGTAAAAGGTGTTTACGTCGCAGACTGAATAATTTTATTTACACTAAAACATTACAGTTTGTATTATTACATCTATGTTTGATAGTTAATGTATAAGTAGCTATGGCATAAACGAACTTAGGATAACCCCACATTGGTGCGGATTCTGTTGTGCACAAACTAAACTTAATTTAGGCGTTGCCTGTCTTTTTCTCTATAATAAAACAAGAACGAGACGGATGTAAATTAGAGCCGTCAAATTTAGTTGAACTAATATTTCCATGCAAACTTAGGGTACTCGTAAAAACATGTCGATTAAAAAGACAATGAAGCGCAAGGCGTAAACAAGAATGACATCTCTAATAAAAAAAATATCCTTTTCTCGCACTGCCTTTTAGTAAAAGATCTCTAATTTTAGTTTAGTTATTGAACAAGAGAATCACAATTGTTCTATAGGAACCACCCACGTTGGGAGAGGTTATCTGATGATTTGCCACGATAAAAATGCGCGTCACCGGCCACGTGCCTGTTGCACATTTTATTTTTTAGTAATTTATTATTTACTTATTTTAAATACTGATATTTGTTAGTAAAACATACGTAATTAATAATAAACATTATCACCAAATTCCAAGTTCATAGGTCAATGGGAAGTTAAAAAATTCTTCAGAACAAAATTTTGTGACAGACGTTATATTTTTTACACTGACAATCCAAAATCTATCTCCTCTATTTTTGCCCATCTCTACAAGCTTGTCTGTGCGATAAAACTATCTACGAGTATTATTGTACATCAAACTCAACTACGTACTAAAACGCGTTCACTTTTGAAGCCATAAAAATTCCTTAGCGTAAAAACTTGGTCAGAATTTACGATGTTTATTATAAATTACTTCTATAGTATATTTTGTTTTATATAGCCACTGATTTTATAATCTACAATAACTCATCGCTGAACTGAATTCGATTAATCCATTCGGATAATCCGATTTATTTTACGAGCACATCACTGCTCTACGTTTTCCACATTCGTATAAATAAATTGAGTAATAAATCATCTGAATTAATTTAAATGAGTGAAAGAGAATGGTAATCGGCGGTAGTGTTTGTGCAGATTGAGTTATTAATTACTTTCGTTTGAGTGAAAGCCAGTAAAAGTTTCGTTTACCCTATTATGATATCTAGCGGGCAGGCTGGGAGACATTATTTATAGTGTTTTAGTCGTAAAACGACCGGCCCCGGCTGCAACTTATATACACAAAAATGGGTGCCTACAATTTAAAGTTGTAGAATGAATTGATAGCTCGAATTTTCGCGAAAACCCTAGGGATATTGCGAAAACAAGGATAATTAGACAATGGTGACAGTGGTAGTTCCGGGTAGCGTATTAAAAATAAAATCTAGTAGAGATGGGCTTAGTGATGATTTTACTGTATCAATGACTGCATGACAATGACAAAAAATATCGATGACGGGAACAATGACAAAACCATCAATGATTTTTATTTGAGTATCACTTAACTTCAATATTTATGAGTAGAAATGGATAGACTGAAATGATCGCGGAACGGCTTTAATGGCTTAGTGAAATTAACATTAGTTAAGTATTTAGTAGTATGTGTCGACTTTGTCAGTTAGCCCGCGTAATTATTTTTTTCTTAGTTTGCTACATTCATGGCAGTGTGTTTAGGTATTGATTAATAATCATGGAAATAGTCAATATGTTTTCATTAGCGATATTTTCTGCATAATAATTATGACATTTTGGCGTTCGTGCAAGTACAATACCTGTGTAAAAACTTGGTCGCGTAAATACGCACCTTCTCTAAAAGTAATATTCCAATTTTACCTTCATGCTTTTTCCAGGCTTAGCGATATTTGAGTAACGATTTAAAAGCATTGATGATTTTCTTTATGTCATTGCATGATGAAATGATTTTAAAATATTGATGATTTTAACATGTGACATGATATCGGACTCTTCTCTAAAATCTAGTCGTTTCTGGCACTGCCGCGGCACCGCTCGCTTCGCTCGCTCGGCTCGTGCGTCAAAGTTTAAACCTAACCTTACCTAATTGAGGAATGTTTTCAACACTGTCTAATTATCCGTGTTTTTGCAATATCCCTAGGGTTTGACTAGGGTATTCGTGAAAATTCGAATGATGAAATCATCTTAATTCTTTATTGTACACCAAAATTTCATTTACATAGTAGTATTATAGTGGTTATACAATTCATGTACAGAGGCGGTCTCAATTCGTCTGTATGTTTTTTTTATGTTTGTTTTGCGATAACTCCGCCACTTGTGAATAGATTTTGATGATTCTTTTTTTGTTTGGTAGGTCATACTTGGTAGTTACAGAGGTGGTCCCATATACATTTATATCGAAATTGAAAACAAAAAAATATGTATATAGAGATGACTTTTTTGTTTGCTTCAATAAATTATTATGCTCAAATTACTCATGTTATTGCGATTGTGATAGATGAAGAAGGTTTGTGTGTATAATTTGTATTCGCGCAGGAGCGGGTCGCAAGTAATTAAAAAACAACCGACTTCCAAAAAAGAAAATACACTAAAAATTAAAAATAACTTCAGTTTCGGAAGTCGGTGTTTGTATTTTATTTCTTTGTTTTTTGACACCGACTTCAGAAATTAAAGTTATTTTTTCATTTTTATTGTAATTTGTTTTTTGGAAATCCGGTTGTTGTTTTGTAATTTTTGTTTTTTATTTTTCGCATTTTAGTTGTTATACCCCAGAACTAAAAACCCCAATTAAATTGGAACGTGGAATTTAAACATACCTACTCGTAATTGGAGAAAACCAAAACGTTATCTTTGTATACGTATTTTTCGTTTTTGTTCAGTTTTCAAAAAGCGCTCAAGCAATTTCGATAAAATTTATCTGGGACCACCTCGGGAGTATACGGATAAAAAAAGAATTTTGAAAATCGGTCTACAACTGACAGAGATATCGGTGGACATACATAAAAAAAAAATTCATCACAGTCGAACATAGAACCTCTTCCTTTTTCGAAGTCGGTTAATGAAAAACTTTTTTACAAAAAAATAGAACCGACTTCCAAAAAAGTGCAAAATAACTTTAATTTCGGAAGTCGGTGTCAAAAAACGAAAACACAAAACGGGAACACCGACTTTCGAAATTAAAGTTATTTTGCACTTTTTTCGAAGTCGGTTCTATTTTTTTGTAAAAAAGTTTTTTATTTTTCACTTTTTAGTTGTGGTTCCCCATTAAACTGTGTTAACAATTCATAGACATACTATAGCAGCAATCGCGGTTGATTTGCTGTCAATTTTTGAAGCGTTCCGTTGTGTGTCTCCGAAACCACAACAACAGATCTTTTTGAAATTTAAATGGGACCATTTCGAAATAAACTTCTTTCAAAGAAAAAAAGAATTTTGCAAATCCGTCAATATATGACGGAGTTATGCCCGAATATACATAAAAAAAAAAAAAATACAAACATCCGAATTGATAACCTCCTCCTTTTTCGAAGTCGGTTAAAAACAAGTGTTGTCGCCTTGGAAAACTTGGAGGTCTACAGATTCGTCTAGTCTTGGCGAGTTTTTCAATACTTAGCAGCTGCCAGAACTTGCCACTAAAACTTGTTCAATAACCGTTCGGACCAAGTTTAAAGCGGTATTCGGATAGGAATTCAGATTCTACTAATTGGAACTAAACTCTGAGATTCAGCAAGGCGATGCGGTGTAAGCTCTGTACTATGAGGAAAACAAATTATGGCCTGTATAGGCTACTAAGTAGCTGTAGTATCGTTAGGTATAATATTGTACTAAATCATAAGAACTCTAATTCCCCGAGCAAGGAAAAAAATAAAAAAAGACAGTATATTATGTGAAGGTAATATTTAAGGGATAAGGTGAAGGAAAACATCGTGAGGAAACCGGCATGCCCTAGTTTTTTTTTAATTTTAATTTTAAGTAAGTATCAAATTTTTATTTTTTTCTTTTGTTCTCAAACCCACAGTTGTTTTTATTTTGTTTATTTCTTTTTTGTTGTGTGTCTTTAACTGTCAATAAATGTATTTTCTATATTTTCTTTCTTTCTTTCTTTCTAGTACCAAAAATTCGAAGACATGTCACCTATTAATCCGCATTGGACACGCGTGGTGGATTACAACCCTCTCCCTCTCGCAGAGTCCTCTATGTTCTCCAAAAGTGGGAACATTGAAAGACTGAATATATGTATAGGTATAAGTCGTAATAACTAAGTACATGAAATAATTATTTTTCTTGAAAGGAACAGAATCCTTAGTAAGTCCATGTTACATGAGTAACATCAAAATGATTGTTGCTATCGAAATAATTATTTCTATACATAAGGAACCCGCCTCAATTTGTTATTTAATAATAACTTATTCCATCTAATTGACCTTAACAATTATATTGGTAATCGTTTTTATTTGACAAAAGATAGGAATCATATAGATAAATACTATCTTTCAAATTATTGTAGGAGACAGATAGCTGTGTCGCTATCATATTTATTTTGTATAACAGCCAAGAATTTGGCTAAACAAATTGCTTCTATTGAGCAATGCAATGACATTTTTCATAATTCTGCCAATGTCTTGGCATCAAATTTTGACATTAGTAATAATTTAAATTAGAAATTAAGACAACAGAGACAATCTCTAGCAATTATTTAAAGAATGGTGAAAACAATGTTTTAAAATCAACAAATAGTATCAACCTGGTGCACCAAAATATTTATGGTTGTATGGGCAAGGATTTAGAAATAGAATTATTCCTTAAATTTAACAATGTAGATATTCTTTGTATAACTGAACATTGGCTTAAAAGCCATCAGATTATGTTTAATTATAGTAATCACCAGGTTGGTAGTTCGTTCAGCAGAGTAAACGCTATACATGGTGGCTCATTAATTTTCATAAATAATATACTTAAGTTTAAAGACCGCAAGGATATTGTGAGCCTCTCTGTTGAACAGACAGTTGAAATTGCCTGTATTGAATTGGAGCAGTTTGTTATATTAAGTGTGTACAGACCACCTAAAGGATTGTATGATTGTTTTGAAAAAGTAATGGATGAAGTGTTGCAAAAAATTTGTAACTCTAGTAAGTCTGTCATCGTTTGTGGCGACTTCAACGTTAATTTGTTAGAAACTTCTAGCCTAAGCACTAAAATTATAAGTTTGTTTCAGTCATACAATCTTGTAAATCTATTTATGGAGCCTACTAGAATAACCCCCACTACTGCATCTTGCCTAGATAATATTTATGCAGATATTTTACCTACCCACAAAAAAATTATTAATTTATTAGACTCTGATCATAGTGGACTATTGATCACTATACCAAATATAAACAAATATAAACGAAAAAAAGATATCACTGTTAACCCAAAATCTAAAGGTCGCTTGGAAACATTTAAAACTAAACTCTCAAATAAAATCCCACTTTTGTCAACTAATGATGACCCTAATCAACATTATAATGATTTTTTCAAAATGTATTGCACGCAATTTGATACTACTTTTATTCCTAAGACGATTTCGGTAAATGGCAATACTTCCTTCAGTGACTGGGCCACCATTGGTATTAATAAAAGTAGAAAACGGCTGTATGAGCTGTATGAAGAACGGACTTATATTAACACTGTAGAATTTAATTTATATGTTAAGAATTATTCTAAATTATTTAAAAAAGTATGTTATTTGGCGAAATCTCGCTACTTAAGTTCAAAAATTAAAAATAGTAGTAATGTAATTAAAATGACTTGGGATATTATTAATAGCGAAACGGGAAGGTCTTGCAACCGAAGTAGTGATTACAGCCTTGCTATTGATGACAGTATCATTAAATCAGATTCGCAAGTCGCCGCGGCATTTGAAAATTTCTTTGCAGAGATTCCCGTATCGACTACAAAATCTCTAAATTCATCACCAACTGCTGCAGAAATTTTACTTAAAGAAAACGTTCCAGTTTGTGAATCCCAATTTTATTTCCAATATGTCACTTGTAATGATGTAATCAAAACTTTTAATACTTTAAATGTTAAAAAGACTGCAGATCTATGGGGTAATTCTGTTGACGTTGCTAGGTCTATTATAGACATTGTAGCACCTACTTTAGCAGTAATCTTTAATAATTGTATAGATTGTGGTGAGTTTCCTGATCTAATGAAATATAGTAAAATTATACCATTATTTAAATCGGGTAGTACATCAGACCCTACTAATTATAGACCTATATCAGTGCTACCTACTTTTAGTAAAATTTTTGAGAAAATTATTTTAGATCAAATTCAAAGATATTTTAATAAACACAAATTATTACACAACAAACAGTTTGGTTTCACAAAGGGTCGTTCAACAACTGATGCTGGTGTTGAACTCTTGGGACACATCTATAATGCATGGGAAGATAAATGCGATGCGTTGGGCATTTTTTGCGATTTGTCTAAGGCTTTCGATTGCGTTCTCCATGATACATTGATCAGGAAGCTGCACTACTACGGAGTCCGGGGCGCCTCTCTGGATCTTCTTACTTCATACTTGGGTAATAGGATTCAGAGAGTTGATGTGAACGGCAGAAGGTCTTCCGGGTCTGTAGTCAGAATGGGGGTTCCTCAGGGCTCAATTCTGGGTCCTTTTTGTTTCTAATCTATATCAACGACTTGCCTTACCTCATAAAGGATAAACATGATATAGTGCTGTTTGCAGATGACACTTCACTTTTATTTAAACTCAAACGTCAGCAGGTGGTTGTTGATAATGTAAATAATGCTCTTTCAACTGTAGTTAACTGGTTTAATGTCAATAATCTTCTCCTTAACGAGAAAAAAACAAAATGCATAAAGTTCACATTACCCAATGTAATACAAGTGAACACTAGTGTGTCAATAAAGGGTGAAGAGTTGAAACCCGAGGATTCCACAGTGTTCTTAGGTTTAACTTTGGATGCGCAGCTTCAGTGGAGCCCCCATATAGATAAACTGTCCAAAAAACTTAGCTCTGCAGCATACGCCGTAAGGAAAATTCGTGGTTTAACTGATTTAGAGACGGCTCGTTTAGTATACTTTAGTTATTTTCATAGTGTGATGTCGTACGGCATTCTGTTGTGGGGAAATGCCGCCGATATTCAGACAATTTTTGTTTTACAGAAAAGGGCTATTCGTGCAATTTATAAATTAAGTCCCAGACACTCCCTCAGAGACAAATTTGAAAAGATTAATATTATGACTGTTCCCTCTCAATATATTTATGAGAATCTCATGTATGCACATAAAAATATTAATCTGTTTAAAAGATACAGTGATATCCATAGCATAAATACTAGGAACAAACACAAATTTATTGTACCAAAAACCAGGCTCAAGAAAAAAATAGGTGGTTCGTTTAGATGTCAATGTATACGTTTCTATAATAAACTTCCTAGCCAAATTCAAGAACTAAGCATAAATAAATTTAAATCATTTATTAAACGTAAGCTATGCCAGAAAGCTTTTTACACAATTAATGACTTTCTTGAGGACAAAAAGGCGTGGGATTGAGCTGCTTCAATGATATACATGAGCCATTGTTTTCATATGTACTACTTACTGATGAAAAATTTTTTATATATATATTTTTTTTAATATTCGTTTTTGACATGAATACTTGTATAGTATTGCATTATATTTTTTATTTTATTTTTTTATTGACATTTTATTATTATTATTTTTGTTTTTGACTTGAATACTTTGTTAAGTATTATATTTATTTTTATTTTTTGATTGACATATTATGATTACTATTTTGTTTGACACAAATATTTACTTTGTAAAGTATTATATTTTTATTTTTATTTTTTTTTGATTACTTAATTATTGTAAATGTGAGGACTATGTGGGTTATTATTATTATTTTCTCCTCCTTTTTACAGTAATTTTCAACGTTGTCTGACAGTTTGAGTACTTTTGCGGCCTACCCAAATGTCTTTTCTTTGGTATTGTTCGTCATGTCATTGAGCTCCTTAGTGGTTTTTAAGTTGAGCTATTCGACTATTGACAAATGCTTGCACTGACTGGACAGGTCCACTCAAATATGTTTGGTTCTTTCTTCAAAAGACCACTACAGACACTAAGCTGCATGGTCCTCATATAGAATAATGTGAATGCGAGAACTATGTATGTCGTTATATTCATGTAGATTTTATGATTGTCTGGCAGTTTGAGTATTTTTTGCGGCCTACTCAAATGTCCTTACTTTGGTATTGTTCGTCGGTTCGTTGAGCACCTCAGAGTTCTGAGTTGAGCTTCGCGATGACTGACAAATGCTTGCACTGTCTGGACAGGTCCACTCGAATTCGTGTGTTGCTTTCTTCATAAAGCTCATCCCAGACATAAACGTACATGGTTCTCATAGGATCTAACCAGTCCACATTGTATGGATTTGAACACTAAAAGAGACTTTGACCTCTGAGTTTGTTTCGGTGTTTCTTCTCAGGGTAGTCAGCTAGGAAACACCGGCCTCATCTAGCTTAAACTGACAAAAAAACATTGACGTGTAAAAGTGTTCCTTGTAACCTATTTACTGAATAAACATCATTTATCATTTATCATTTGTCCATCCAATTCACAGGACCATTATAATTTATTTACAATAGGTTTTCCGGAAAATTGATTTGTGGTTTGATCATTTACTTTTCCATTTCAGTCGTATTGAGTTTTTTTTTTATAATTTGGGACAAGGCCGCCACACTATTCCCTAAACTCCTGTAAGCCAGAATCAATAATAGCGACCACCAGAAAAAACGCCGAGGCAATGAAGCTCGTCGAGTTCGGAGAAACGTCTTGGGTCCTGCAACGAAATTAATCAGAAAAGTACAGCGGAGGAGTAAGAAAATCATAATTTCCAATTCTCTCCTAATCAAGCAGGATACAGAACAAGACTGGGCCATTAAGCACAATGATATATTTACAACTGGGGTTTTTTTTTTTTTTTTTGTGGGGTGGGAAATCATCCTATGACTTCTCCCGCTCTGGGCGGAGCGGGAGGGCGTGTCAGACTCTTACTGACTAAAACCCACCCCTGTTCCTTCCTGCCTTTGAGTGCCCAGGGGCGAGGTAACTCTGTTTCGAATTTATCCTCAACCCCCGGGCAGGCATCGGCCATGACGGGCCCCGTCTCTTGCTGACAACTCTTTGAGGCGCGCGTGGAACACTACGCGCCGTCGACTCTCGGGCAACTGGGGTAAGCCCAGTTGCCAAGCAACACTAATATTGATAGGTGCTAAATTGTGAGCTGAATTACTTTTGATTTCAATAATAGGTATGGCAAAAACTCTTGAACGCACGAATTGTTTTTCTATTTTCCACAAGGTCCGTGTAATAGAGAACTCCAGACGTAGGCTGAATATATATAATATTGCTTTCAGTTTGACAAAGAGTGCACTTCGATAGGATATATTATGATGTGCGGATTGTTCGTATTGAGTTATTTAGATTAGGTATTCTTTAATATTTAGTGAAATATTAGATTAGGAATTGGTTTTTTCTTTCTTTAATATCTAATAGAAACACGCCGCACGGGTACATATTATACACACAAATTACACCTCGTTTATCTTTATTTCTGTTAGTGTAAACCGCATTAAAATCCGTTGCGTAGTTTAGGAGGACTTTGTGGAGAAACAGATAGATGTGGAAAGCAACTTTGATTTTATACTTAAGTAGTGAGTAGTGATAATAGTGATAGTGATGATAGTGATAGTGATGATGTAACACTTAAAAATAATTAAATTCGTGTAATGGAGCGTTATTTTTGAAAGATGACAGATAGTAGTTTGACGTTTCTTTTTCCAATTTGATCTGGAGCGAGTCTGTCTCAATAATCTAAATTGGAAAAAGAAATTTCAAACCACAATGATAGTGATATTAGTGATACTGATGATAGTGGTAGTGATGATAGTGATAGTGATGATAGTGATAATAGTGATAATGATTATAGTAAAATTGTCAAAACCTAATGAAACCATTATTTGTGCTCTTCTATTTGTATTTGTTCTTTTCTCTAATAAATGTTTTGTGTGTACATTATTAAATAAATAAATATAGCCTGTAAACATAGCTACATAAAAATAAATCTAGATTGAACGTTTGCTAACAACTCGGCCACGAAGATGAATGATATAACTGCTCAAATATTGTACGATTTTTATCTCCGAGTTGAATGCAGACGGATGATAGGTAACCCGGTTAGAGATGAATCATATTTTGTATAAATATTTATGAATAGGTCTGTTTGTATGGCATACGTATGAAAGTTGAGCAGGGCGGAAGGTGGACCTTGAAATGTTGGGATAAATGACGATTTTAAACATAACATTATAATTATGATAGATGAAAAGACGGAGACGAGACTTACCCTCGATTTCTGAACTAAGAATTTGAAGTTGAGCATTGATAAAGTTCTAGTATAAAATTCTGTACTCCAAGTTCTCAATTCAGAAACTGGCCGTTGCATTTAATCTGATTATTTTCAGTTAACAATATTTAAGTATGGTCGTATTCTCTGGTATGCTCTTTAGCTTAAATAATAGGCCATACACATAAATTTTGAAAAAAAAGGCGGCTGCCATTAGGTTGGTCGCATTTCTTTGTGACATCGTCAAGTGGGATACCAAAGAAGAGCTCGAAGAGACGAATTCAAAAACATAACTTACGTAAAAGAATGTACTGTCACAAAACAGCTAAAAGCACACGCTAAAACAAGAATTGTATGATTGAACTAAAATAACTGCATCAGACTGCTTGCAAAGTGGCTTGTAGGAACTTTATAGTTGTTTTCAGGGTTCCGAAAGTCCTAATGAAAAAACGGAACCCGTAAAGGATCACTCGTGTGTCAGTCTGTCTGTCCGTCCGTCTGTCACAGCCACTTTGCTCCGAGTCTGCTGTAGCGATAGAGTTGAAATTTGGTACACACATCTGTGACCCAAACATGAACGTGGAAATTACTTAAATAAATTAATTTGGAATATGGGATTTTTTTTTTTTTAATTTTCCGATTTTCACCCCAAAGTGTGGGGTGAAAATCGGAAAATTAAAAAAAAAAATTGTCAAACTCTGCTGTGAGATATACGAGTATCAAATGAAAGTGAATATTGTGAGGGTCTCGAATGTATTTTTGTCATAATTTTAAATATAATATAATTTAATTTTATAATGTAATAATGTAATTTTTCATGTATTTTTTTAGTGTTTATGTATTTTATAATGTAATTTTTAATATATATTTTTTTTTAAGTATTTTAGAAAATAGATGAAACATGCCCATTTCCCTCCCCTTATCTCCGAAACCTCTGGGACTAAAATTTTAAAAAAAAAATACAGAAAGTAGTTCTTTAATTATAAATTACAGGAAAACCTGTAGGGAGGAAGCAGTTTATAAAAACCTGAAAAAAATATGATTTGTTCGGAACCCATTGCGTGCGAGTCTGACTCGCCTTGGCCGGTTTTTTATTAGTAGTGTTTTTTTTGAATTATTAACTTCCATCAGATTAATGTTCTATCAAATGTAACTGTTGATCCTGATCCAAAGTGTTGAAACTGGCATCTTTCGTGAATGATAACTAAACTTTCTAAATCAAGAAAACATTAAAAATCCCTGCATTCGTTTTAAAACCTTTTAACCATCTTACTCAGAAACTAATTAAAACTCAGATCCATAACTGACTAGCTTAATTGCTTTAACATTTCAGCACTAAAACTGTTCCCGTATATTCAATCTAGGCCTCCAATTTCCTGCACCATACACTCACACGTCGGTTTCTGATGGGTGACGTATCCAGGTCAAGTCTGATGGTATCACGTATGTAATGGTGCGTTCGGTTTGTACAGTTGTATTGAATAATATCCTAGCGACTGTGATGTACGTGGTATGGTGTAACTTGTATTTGTGTTTTATTGTTTTAAGTCATAACTCATAAGTCATTTATTCATTTGTTTAACATAAATAATACGTACCTATGTTAAACAAATGAATAAATGCAATAAATAATAATAATGGCATATCATACAATGTAATAAAGAGTGCGCTATGTTATGCCAGAGGGCGTACTAATTTTTGTAAGTTATTAATAAATCAAGCCGTCTCAATAATCAAGTAAAAAAAGCCTGAACATTTGCACAGTACAAATTAATTAATAATACGTAACAATAGAAATCAATGTCAAGAATAATTTAAAAATAAAATGCCAATACAGTACCTACCTACATCAATGCATATACTAAAAACAAATAATAAGAAATTGTCAATATATTATAATACCAATGTCAATACTCGTATATAATACTTCTTCTTTTCGTGTCGTGGTACATTTAAATAATTATGTAGTTATACTGTTTGGGCCCAGTAAGTGGCCACGTATATAGCGGCATCGGAGGCCCTGTTCAGATCATCGAGAGTGCAAACTGATGTTATTGAGAAAGTGCCTAAATTCACTGTTAGAATTTCTATTGAGTGTTCATTGATTTAGGTTGCAGACAGAACAATTACACCGGTTTCAATATACAATACTAATGTCAATTTATAAATTTGTTTATAAGGACACATGTATTTTATTAGCATGTCAACATTCCATCACTAGATTTGTGTCTGTTAAAAATTCCGAAATACTGTAATATGCTTTGTTTACAAGTTAAGGATTTTAGGCGTATCTTAAATAAGCTCACATTCAATTCTTTAATTGACCGTGGTAATTGGCTAAATGTTCGATTTGGTAAATAAATATGGCGTATATCATAGAGCATCGGAGAGAATAAGTATCGAATCTAAGCGCGGTGGTGGCCCAGTGGTAATAATCGAGATTTACGAGTAGTAGGTCGTGGGGTCGAGCCCAGGCAGGCTTTACTTTGTGTAAATTATTTCATCATTATTGAACTCTAAACGGTGAAAGAAAACATCGTGAGGAAACCATCTCTTAGAAAGAATCATTCGAAGTCATCTAACAATCCGCACTGGGCCCACGTGGTGGAGTACAGGCCACTTGCTCTCAGAGAGGAGAACTGTGCCCCAGCAGTGAAATTTATGCTAAGTATCATAATTTAGGCCCATATTTCAAGACAGTTTGAAGGACCTCTACTTAACTCAGTCGCCATAACACTGAAAAACCCCTCGATTCATGTCAATAAAAAACAAGCTATACCTAACTAAAATTTGAAGATTCGAGGTGGAGTCGAGGTTGAGTCGAGGTGGAGTCGAGGTTAAGTTGAGGTGGAGTTGAGACGGAGTCGAGGCGGAGTTGAGGCGGAGTCGACTTGAAGGACATGACTTGGTATTATTAGGATTAGATTACATAAATGAATGAGTGTAATTCATACCGCCGGTATGTGTTTCTCACAAAGATTAAGGTTCTTGTATAATTAACAGAGGTCGGAATTAGGTAGAGTTATTTATGTACTTACATTGATTTCACACAGCGAAAGAATAAAGTGGATATGCCTCAAATCCCGAGATTAATTTTAAAGAGCAGAAAAATCCCGTTATTTATTAAATAATAAAGCTATTTACTTTTACTCAATTTCAACCACTGCACGCGCGACGTTGCCAAATTAACATTGACATCGGATGACCGAAGTTGCAAAATTCCAATGAGCACACGCGCGATGTAGCCACATTTGTAGTTCACACAACATAGCTTGTGAGAACAAAAGAAAACAATAGAGGTTTTTATTATTATTTATTTGTACTATTGTTGGCCACAAGGGATTGCCCATTAGAAATCCCAGGAAGATCCATATTAATACCAATATTTCGATGCAAGTACAAAATAACTTCACCTAATTCCGACCTCTGATTATTAATCAGAAGTTTTTGATTAATGTGTAAACTTGAGGTTTTGTGAATGTTTACCAAATGTATTATGTTTGGAAAAATACACTGTAATGTTTTGAACATACCTAAAAATCTAAGCAGCCATATGTATTAAACTCGTTAATCGTATTAAGGATGATTCACGTTACACCGTGTCGCTACCGGGCCGTGCCCCGGCCGTGGCACGGCCGCGGAACGGTCAAAGATTGTTGCATACATTTTGTATGAAGTGACTCATGCTAGACCGGGCCGCGGCCGTGCCCCGGCCGGGGCACGGCCGAGGCACGGACGGGGCACGGCCAGGGCTCGGCCCAGTGGCGACACGGTGTAACATGAACGTGTGCACCGGACTCGGACGTGCCCCCGCCGGGAAACAATTGCCGGTCAAACAATTGCACGGTCAAATATCTATAGTATAATCATAATCATAATCATTTATTTATTTGCACAAACATGAGTACAATACATACAACACAAATGTCAGCATGCAAGAGATGTTAGTCTAAATATAAAAACAGATCATCACGTTTGCCTTAAACAATGGCATGCAAATATTAATACAATAATCAAACTATAATGTCACTCCGATTCAAATTATTCAAAAATGTCAAGATAAAATAAAAAATAATAGATATGTGAACTATAATCAAAATTTCTCTTCCAAAAACTCATTCAAATTATAATAAGCCTTATCTGCTAGAAAATTAATAACTTTCTTTTTGAATGCTACATCATTTAACTGCTTCCAGATTTTCGGAAGTAAATTATAAATTTTTGGAGCCATGCAAAAGACACTTTTTCGCAAAAGTGCCGTATTATATTGTTGTTGACAAATTTGGGTATTGTCACGTCTATTACGCGGAAATCGATCTGCCATATATGCGAGTAAATAGGAGAGGGTTGGATCTTAAGAACATTACATTTTCTAATATATAAAGTGAAGGTAGGGTCAAGATTTCGTATTTTTGAAAATAAGGCTTGCAACTCTGAGTGGTTTCAAGTTTAAACATCGACCTAATGCAACGCTTTTGAGAACTATATACTTTTTGTATGAACTGATCCATGCTTGGCCGTGCCCCGGACGTGCCCCGGCCGGGGCCCGGTGGCGGCACGGTGACAGCCCGGTGTAGCATGAATGACTAGCCCGGTGGACGTGCCCCCGCCGTGGGCCCCGGGGCACGGCCGAGGCTCGGTGGCCGCACGGTGTAACGTGAATCATCCTTAATTCTTTGTTTAAATACTGAACAGCGGATTCTAAATTCAAATTCGCCATAGAAAAGTTTGAATTAAGTGCCAAATCAGGGCCTTATTTATAAGAAAAATAATCATGTGAATAGCTTAAACACTACTTAGCAAGTTTTTTTTTTAATTTTGACTTCGCACGGTTTGTGCATTTAGCCAGTGTCAAGATATGAAAGTATTTAGTTTTAGATACAGATTACTATATTTTTTTTCCATTAGAATGTTGATGTAACAGATTCTAATGTTTTTGCAGTATTTGACAGCAAATCGAGTCAGCCTTCTCGGCAAGCTTCGGTGAGGTAGCAATGCTACGACAAAATTCTCAGCTTTATTTTACCGAGATCGCGCCTGTTTCAATGATTCCACAAATTTTCCAGTTGCGTAGACACTTGAGACACAAAATTACACAATTTCACGTCACAATATCCAGTAGGAATCAATTTGCGAATAATTAAAGCAGCCACTGAACAAAAATACCCCTAGGTTTTTATATGCTTAGTGAGTCTTATAAACAAGGCTGCAGTGTTTAAAGAATCACATAGTTTTTTTAGGATTCCTTACCCTATGGGTCCACACGGAGCCCTATTGTCGTCACTCACGTGTCCATCTGTCTGTCTGTCCATCGTATATCACAAAATTTTGTTCCCATGATTTTTTTAACTTCCCACTGACTTTTAAACTTGAAATTTGGTGATAAATAATGTTTATTACTACGTATATTAATATATTGATAAAGCAGATTAGGGAATATAAAAGTAATTAATTAACTTTTTATTTTTTAAATATACATTGTATTGGACCATAGAAACAATGTGGTGCACTTGTTTGATTTTTTAATTCATCACATATTTTACAATTCATTTTTTATGTTGCATATGTTTTTGATGAAACTTAATGTAAACTCGAAACGTTCTCGCTTGACTGAAGCACCTACAATTAGCAAAATTATTCATTTACGGACAAAAAAATAAGATGTCAATAAGGCGTATCGAGGTAAGTGACGTCACAGTACAGCTTTGACGAACGTTTGAAGTGTAGTAGAAAATTGTAGGAGTTAAATAATTGTTTTGAGCGATATGCAGTACTTGAATTTATTTTTAAATAATTTTCTTGAGTTTATAGTTCTGTATAATATTTGCTATAAATGAAAAAAAAAAACTTATATATTCCCTATTCCCTCAGGTACAGAATCCTAAATTTGCGAAGTCCGACACGCACCTGGCAGGTTTTTTTTTTATAGGTTTGTCCATGGTGTTCATGATTGGGTAATTTTAACATTCGTTTTAGGTGTAGCACGAGGTGAGTTAGATTCCAATGTTAATACGTTACTATTACCAAATATTGTTGCTTTTGTTGTTTTTTTACGACTTATCATATTAGTAAATCAAACTGTTCTATCAACATCAATATACAGGGTGTAATGGAACGGTGTGGTCATATTTTAGGAACTGCATCTGCCCATCGATATGAGCAACTTTATTCAAGAAAGTCTGAGGAACTTCTCAAAAAAAAAAATTTACCTCCCATACAAAAAATATTGATCAGCTGATGTTTTTTTTTTTGGGATTTTTCTATTTTTTCTTAGAGAAAGATTTTCATTTCCATGGATAAAACCGGTTCTTAAAATATGACCACACCTTTCCGTTACACCCTGTATATAGATTAAAAGCAAGCTTAAAAAAATGTAGAAATACTGTTTTTCTTTTCTATTTTCCTGCCGGAGTGTGTGTTTCCTGATAGCTGCCACCTGGAGGTCTTTAAGTCAAGGGCGAACTTACTTCTAGGTAAGCGTGATCCAACGTCGACCTCGTCATCGCATACCATCAGGTTTCATCAGGTTTCATCACGATTAGAAAAGAAAAAAGTATTCTGGGCCGCTCAATCAATCAACTCAGCCTATCGCAGTCCACTGCTGGACATAGGCCTCTCCCAGGCTGCGCCACAATACCCTGTCCTCCACCTTCCGCATCCAGTCTATCCCAGCCACCTTCTTAAGGTCGTCGGTTCATCTAGCTGGGGGCGTCCCACACTACGCTTGCCGATACGCGGTCTCCACTCCAGGACTCGTCTGCTCCATCGGCCATCGGTCCTTCGACAAACATGACCAGCCCACTGCCACTTCTGTTTGCTTATTCTGCAAGCTACGTCGGTTACTCCGGTTCTTTTCCGGACAACTTCATTCCTGATTTTCTCCTTCAAAGAAACTCCTAACATAGCCCGCTCCATAGCGCGCTGAGCGACCAGGCCCTTCTGGGCCACTCACTGCCACCTTATTTAACGTTGTTTATATAACTGGAAGTTCTACTCCAAAATATACAAGTTTCCCTCACTTTTCTTGTCATATCTTGCCGTAGATACTTATGTCTAGTTTATTTAAACTAAAAGATACACGAGATTGTCCGTGAAGATTTGTGGGATTTGTGGCCAATTGTTCGGTTATAAATTTTATGTACCACCACTCGCACTGAGAGCGTCTTTTACAGATGTTTTTACATTTATTTTTTTTTTTTTTTAAAAACGTTGCCCCACACTAGGAATTACTCCTGTATCGTGGGTGCGTTTACAAACATATAAACTCACATACACATGACACCCAGACCCGGAACAACTATCTGTAGGCCGTACAAATATTTGACATTCATTTTGGTACTGGTGTGACTATAGGACTAAAAGAAGGATGGTGGTCTGTAAATACATAATTATAACAGTGATAATGAGGATATTAGTAAACAATGCAATGCAATGTTATACACACGGACCTTACCATCCTTTCGCATTTTTCTCAGCAATCCTTTTCATTTGATATACCTACCCTAAATAACATTGGAATGCATAAAAAATAACTAGGCCGCCATCTTTGGAAGTCTACCATATTAGATTTATAATGACGTCACTTAGATAACCATGCATTGTCATCCAAGCTAAACATGTATGCGAAATTTCAGCTCAATCGAAAATCGGGAAGTGGGTCAAATTTAACTTCTGATATTTTTTACATAGCCACTGGCGCGTCCAGTGGCGGCCGTTGTACATACCTACAAAGTCCAACCGCGCGCACAGGCTATTCTCCGCGGAAGCACCCGGCGCCCGTTCCAAATTCAAAGCTTAAGATCTAGTAATTACTGCAGATGATCTTAGTAAATTACTGCAGATAGAAAAAAAAAAAGTGTGTATAGCTAAAACTATAGAGAATCGACATATGTGAAAACTAAAGTACGATAACGTAGTCTAAGTACTTCAAAAGAAATTTAAACGTTAACTTTAGCGCTAAACGTTAATATTTGTTTAACCTATGTTTTTACCAATAATTTTGTAGTTTGTGTTTAAAACCTACTTATCATTAAACTAGACTATATAACCTTTTTTTTTGATACCCTTGAGTCACTACATGAAATGTTCTAAGTACCACATTAAACCCAAACCAACACCCCATTCTGTAATTTTTTTTTTTTCCGCCAAAATCAAGTCAAGTTAGACATTTGTCCTCACGGTTGTTTCGGGAGGTTGGAAATGCCCGGGTGTTACCACTGCGCGGATCGCGCATAGGACACGGTGGAGCATACGGTGGAGGTCTGCCCCGCTTGGGTGGAGCACCGCCATGCCCTCGTGGATGCGATAGGTGGCGGCGACCGCTCGCGCCCGGCCCTGGTTCAGGCCATGGTACGGAGCGAGAGGGAATGGGAGGCAGTCTCCGCCTTCTGCGAAGCAGTAATGCTCGTGAAGGCGGAGGCGGGACGCGTGAGGGAAGTTCAACAGAGTGGCTCTCACTGCCCCGGGCGCTACTACCGCAGGAGAGGTACTGGGCGTACTGTGCGTAGGACGTCGCGAGACGATTTCTGGCCACCGTAGACCCGGGCCTGCGGACGGCGAGCAGAAGTCATTGGATGATTTCCCCCCCCCCCTCCCCCCCTTCCCAAAAAAAAACAAAGGCATTTGTCCTGGAACCAAAAATTCGAAGCCATCTAACATCCACCAACCCACATTGGCCCGCGTGGCAGATTACGAGTGATGGCCTGTGCCTCAGTAGTGGGGACATTAAAAGGATGATGAATCTGAAATGAGGATACAAGAAATTGGAGTGAAACAAAACTTCTACGACAGCTTTTAGTCCACAATCACATATCCCTTCGATCAAACAACACATTACCCCTGGAGTTGCCCAAGCGTGTAAATAGCCGTGGGACTCTGCGGATGTAGAACAGTAAGTACGACCAAGCACTTGGAGGGAATGCTGGCCCAAAATTGCCTATATTTGTCTGTATAACTTCAAGTTAGGAGTGGTCGGCAGCAGTCGGCGAATGTGGCCCTACTCACAATTTGCAAAACAAGTGGTACCTTACTTTCCGGGCTGTTCTCGATGGTTGCACGTCGACTTGTCGAGTGGCCACTCGTTCTCTTCACATCAACACTCCTGATTATTCTTGTTCAGTAGTTAACGGACGCGGTAAATATGGGTTATTTATTATTCCCGGAGGATCCCCAACGTTTACGGGATTTACTCGGGATTTTAGCGTATTTGCGGGGACGATATTAATTTAAGACATTAATTTAGTCTGCGGTGAGATGCGCGCTGTGCCTCGCGGCGTTAGACACACACACACTGACGTCAAACTGACGTGACGTCGATTGTTGCATTTTAAATTGTCTATAGCTCGCGTAAAGCCGGCCACTCACGTCTGTCTGACAAATTAAAGCGAGACACACACGCGACGTGATACCAACCCCACCCAACTTGCAGAGTGGCGGCAACTCGCCACACCATGCTCCCCGCCTTGAAAGGTCCAGGAGCTTTCAAAAGCTGCTAATCTATGCGGAGCGAGTGAGGTTCAAGAAGCGGTGATGATATGTAAGCATTAACTTGTTGAAGAGCTTTGAGGGAAATCCAAGCAGCAGTCCGAAACACCATCGCATTGATATAATGCTCGGGAAAAATAATTATCAGTGTCCTAAGAATGAATTGCGGTTCGACTTGACTATGGTAAGTCGAATAAACTAAATTACAACTATGTAATGGCGTACCATTGGAACGTATAATATGAACCCTAAACTAAATTAAACTAAATTACGTAGTAATAATAATCTATTGAGTTGGCAAAGGATACAACTTAGTGACAGGACGTTTATACGTGCCTGACGCGGTTTTTATTGAAGCGACTCGAATTACACCATCCGATCCCGGAAAAACTTCCTCTATGATACCTAATGGCCAAGTCAATGGAGGTACGTTATCTTGACCCAAGAGAACGACAGTACCTATCTCTATAGGGCGATCGGGAGTGCACCACTTCTGGCGAACTTGCAGCGTGTGCAAGTACTCAATTCGCCATTTATTCCAGTAGGATAACACAAGTTGATCCAAGAGCCTTTTGCGGTTGTTTAGGTTTATGTTTTCTTCTGTCAATTCAGAAGAAGGCAAATACGTGAGTGGACTGGACATTAAAAAATGCGCGGGCGTGAGTACCTCCGGAAGCGGGTCTGACGAAATGACACTAAGTGGTCGAGAGTTCAAAAGGCACTCAATTTGCACCAATACGGTCGAGAGTTCCTCGTAAGTGAGAAGTTGTTTACCTACGACTCTAAACAAGTGAGTTTTAACACTCTTAATATTCGACTCCCAAATACCTCCGAAGTGTGGAGCTCGCGGCGGTATTCTTGTCCACTCGATGCGTGATTTAAGAAGCTCATTTTTAATATCCGTTTGAACAGTTGAATTTAATAAAAAAGAATAAATATCATCCAATTGCGCCTTAGCGCCAACAAAATTGGTACCATTGTCTGAGTACATAACAGACACTGGACCGCGGTGAGAAATGAATCTCTTAAATGCGGATAGGAAAGCCTCAGATGTGAGATCCGAAACAAGCTCGATATGTATGGCTTTAGTCACCATGCATACGAACAAACATAAGTAAAGTTTCTGCGAACGTTGACCTCTACGTCGAATAGGTATATAAGCAAGCGGCCCGGCGAAATCTACACCGGTGTGTACAAAGGCTTTAGCATCACGGACGCGGTATCCAGGAAGTTCAGCCATTTTGGGTACTGGATGCTTAGGATTTAGACGGAAACAAGTATTACATTTCCGACAACGAGAACGTATAACCGTTCGGCCATCCAATATCCAAAACCGCTGCCTTATAATGGACATCAATAACCCTGGGCCCGTATGGCAGTACGTATTGTGATAGTGATCGATAATTAGATCGACTACGCGGTCGCGTTTAGGTAAAAGCGCGGGATGCTTGGCTTCATACGGTAAGTCAGATTTAGACAATCTGCCCCCAATACGTAAGATTCCGAAGCTATCAATGAAGACAGATAAACAGCGCAACTTTTTAGCTGGAAGTTCACCTGCTTTAATTAAATTTAAATCGCTCGCAAAATGTAAACTTTGAACTAATCGAACAATGAAATTTTCGGCGGTTTGAATGTTTTCAACAGAACTATGACTATGTAGTCTGTTTGTAAATTTAAGAATGTACATAAATACACGTAACAATTTATTCCATGAGCAAACACGGTCAGCTATAGTATCTAAAATACGCGGTTCAGTATTCGAAGTTTCTACAAGAAAAACCTTTGATTTAAACTCCGGCAATGTTTCACATTGAGCAGGAGCGAACTTTAAAGGCCACTCGCTCATGGGCTGATGGAGCCATGTGGGGCCGTTCCACCACAACGAGTGTCTTATTAAATCCGACGGCAGCATGCCGCGAGACAGACAATCGCTAGGATTCTCTTTCCCGGACACGTGACGGAAACAAGCGGCAGGTAAGTTTTCCTGTATTTGAGCAATGCGGTTGCTGACAAAAATAGACCATCTATGGGGAGATGAGTGGATCCACGAGAGAGCTATGGTGGAGTCCGAGAAAGCGTGGACACCTGTAATAGGTACACGAGCGGAAAGTTTTTCCTTGACTACGCGAACAAGTTTAGACAGAAGTAAAGCGGCGACAAGTTCTAATCGAGCTAGCGTTGTTATTTTAGCGGGGGAGACTTTGGACTTTGCACATAAGAGTCGGACAGTGATATCACCAGTAGGGTTGGTAATGTGTAAATAAATACAACAGCCATAACCAGTAAAGCTGGCGTCGCAAAAGGCTACGATGTTCACTACAGCTTCTCTAAAGACGCCAATGTGGCGAGGAACCTTTAGAGAAGAGAGTGAAGGAAAATCGCGCGTAAAAGCGGCAAACCGATTTGTGATAGATTCCGGTGGAACCTCATCCCATCCTACTTTAGCTAACCAAAGTTCCTTGATTAATACCTTCGCGTACAGCACAACGGGTCCTACAAGGCCCAGTACGTCGAACAAGCGGGCAACTAGCGATAGAATCGCGCGCTTCGTGCATTTATCATCCACGGCGATTGTTGTAAAAGAAAAATAATCATCAGCGGGTTCCCAGGTTAATCCAAGGATTTTGAAATTATGGACATCATTATCCATGCCAGAAAAATTAACTGGTAAGCGGTGAGACTCTGGGAGAATCTCTAATAAAGCGGGTGAATTGGTAGCCCATTTGACTAAGTCAGAGGAACCTACCTTCATTAAATCAATTAAATCGCGGGATAGACGCATAGCTGTCTGTTCGTCCGAAACAGAGTAGACGTAGTCGTCCATGTAAAACTGAGTTTCTACCAATTTAGAAGCCTCAGGAAAGCGGTCGCTTTGCTCACACGCCAAGTTACGCAATGTGCGCATCGCTAAATAAGGACTAGGTTTTAGTCCGAAGGGAACGCGGTTAAAATGAAAGGTGCGAATAGGCTCACCTTTGCTAAAACGATACAAGATTCGTAAATATTTGCGGTGGTGCTCTCTTACACCGATACGTAAGAACATTTGTTTTATATCCGCTGTCATCGCGACAGGGAATGTACGAAAATCAAGCAATAACAAAAACAAGTCTGCTTGCAAATTAGGTCCGACATGCAAAATGTCATTGAGCGACAACCTCGAGTGAGTTATATAATCCGCGATAGTTTTATTATAATTCTCGCGTAGGGTCATTAACTTACGCTCGAGCGCAAGCAAGCGCCTAGGGGCGTAGCCGTGCGAGCTACCTAGCCCGCCGGGTGAGCGCGCAAAAGGCAGATCGACAAAGTATCTGCCGTCTTCAAATAAGACTGAAGAATTAAAATTATTTTCACTCTCTAATTCGTGCGGACCAATAACGGAACGCGGCGCGGCGCGGCGCGGCGCGGCGGTGGCGGCGGGTGGAATTTCCTCTAACTCAAACTTATGCAAACTTGACCCGACCTCAATGTCGGCCTGCGCGGTAAACGAAGATGTAATGTGTGTCACATCACTACTACAACAATCAATATCACCCATAAGTACATAACCGAAGCTAGTCAGTACAGCAGGGGGTGCGCGGGTACCTGTTTCGACCCTGTCTCCCAGGTAAATAAAGGGGAACAATTGTGCTCCAAGCACGACGTCTACCGTGCCCGGCACGTTCCAAAGCGGATCAGCGAGCTGCAAGTTACTTAAGTATGACATGTTATCATTGTTATGTAATCTAATTAATTTCGCGGGAAGTCTATCTGTAATACAATCAACAACTAACGCTTGTATCGAAAACTTCGTATGAGGATCAAACCGAGATTCTATGTTGAGATGAATAAAACCGTGTATTGGTTTCGATGACATTCCAACACCTTGTAAAAATGAATTACGTAATTTAATTATGGGTAAGTTCAAACGTTTACAACAGTCCACAGTAATTAAATTATTTTGCGATCCGTTATCTAGTAGGCACCGAACCACCTCCTTATCTCTGATGTCGCTATAGTATGCATATAACTGCGCGGTCGCTAGCAAAATGGTTGACCCAGTTTTAACAGCTGTAGTGAGCGAAACAGATGTATCCTTAGTAGGCGCTTGTGGCTCGGGCGATAATGACTCATGTTTTTCTCGGAAATGTAAGAGAGAATGGTGGTTCTTCTTACAAATTTTACAAACGTTACGTGACTTACATTTAACCAAAGAATGGGATAGACTTAAACAGTTTATACAGCCACGTTTAGCTTTAATAAATTCAAAACGTGCAAGCGGTGTTCTAATATTTTTAAACTGCGGGCAATAGAACAGCTGATGTCGTACGTCATCCTTATCGCAAAGCGTACATTTGCCATTCGAAACCGGTTCATTACGCGATACGAACGACTTAGCGGTGTTATTTTTTGTTTGATGATTAACTGAACTGGACTTAGCGCGCGGTTCTGTCTGTAAATTATTACCGTATGAGCGCTGCAGCACTTTAACATATGCTTGCATGAATGTTATAAACTCCGCATAGGAAGGTAATTCTTTTTCACTCACACGTGATTCAAACTGTAAGACAGTTTGCGCGTCAACCTTTCTTAAACCACAGTGTAATAAAACAAAATCCAGTAAGTCTGGAATGTCTAACTGCTTCAAGGCTGCGACGGACGCTGAATATCGTTCCACAAAAGTATTGAGGCTCGCGGCATTTCCGGCGCATTGTTTAATGTCCAGTATATTATTGAGATAATGAATCCCTAAACTACGCTTATCTTGATACCTTTTTACGAGACTGTTCCACATAACGTTGTATGTATCACCTGTAGGAACAATGCCCGCGGTCAGCTTCAAGGCATCATGAGTCAATTTACTGATCAAGTACTGGACACGCTGCGAGTCAACCAGATCGGTATTTAAATGAACATTGCTTCGAAACATTTCATAAAATATGGGCCAATTTTCCGCTTTACCATCAAACGTTGGCAAATCTATGGGCGGTAATTTTATCCGAGTACCCACTTTGTGTTCCGATGTTTCGTTTTTCGAAAGTATGAGATTACGTTTATATTTAATATTAGAATATAAGTCTTCAATAGAATATAGACTCGAATAGTCTGGTGCGGTTTGGTCAATTTCGAATTGCAATTCATTAATTTGTTCTACTATTTCCTCAAATTTGTTATATTGCTCAGTAATTGTTTCTGACTGCGCTAAGAATGTCTCATTTGAACGTGAATCATAGTTCGAGATGTTTCTGGAATCATTATATATGCGATTAACTCGCTCGAAAATCATTTGTTTTTTAGCGGTAAGCTGAGCCAATTTAGCTTCTTGCTTGCGGGACGCCATTTTGGGGCACTAATAAAGTTATGTGCCTACCGTAATGACTTGTACTTAATTTGTACTGAATTTTACTGATGCCTATCCAGGCTCGAAAGGACCATCTAATGGAGTTGCCCAAGCGTGTAAATAGCCGTGGGACTCTGCGGATGTAGAACAGTAAGTACGACCAAGCACTTGGAGGGAATGCTGGCCCAAAATTGCCTATATTTGTCTGTATAACTTCAAGTTAGGAGTGGTCGGCAGCAGTCGGCGAATGTGGCCCTACTCACAATTTGCAAAACAAGTGGTACCTTACTTTCCGGGCTGTTCTCGATGGTTGCACGTCGACTTGTCGAGTGGCCACTCGTTCTCTTCACATCAACACTCCTGATTATTCTTGTTCAGTAGTTAACGGACGCGGTAAATATGGGTTATTTATTATTCCCGGAGGATCCCCAACGTTTACGGGATTTACTCGGGATTTTAGCGTATTTGCGGGGACGATATTAATTTAAGACATTAATTTAGTCTGCGGTGAGATGCGCGCTGTGCCTCGCGGCGTTAGACACACACACACTGACGTCAAACTGACGTGACGTCGATTGTTGCATTTTAAATTGTCTATAGCTCGCGTAAAGCCGGCCACTCACGTCTGTCTGACAAATTAAAGCGAGACACACACGCGACGTGATACCAACCCCACCCAACTTGCAGAGTGGCGGCAACTCGCCACACCAACCCCCTTATTTGAAATATATAGGTCAATCGAATTCCAACTTCCAAA
The DNA here is from genome assembly GCA_951329385.1 of Polia nebulosa. Taxonomy (NCBI): domain Eukaryota; kingdom Metazoa; phylum Arthropoda; class Insecta; order Lepidoptera; family Noctuidae; genus Polia; species Polia nebulosa. The sequence goes on from OX589598.1 coordinate 30,954,412, forward strand.
CAACATGTTCTTACTACTTACGAACTAATGGCTGACTTTTATGAACTTTCCATGTCCCTCTGTATTTTTCGATAACCGGAACATATTTTACGTCCCCCCTCATACACGTGGATGATTACAATATTCTATCCCCCTTATCCCCCAGTTGGATAAGTTTTCAAGCACTTGTGTGAGTACCTAATAGACGTTTTATTCTATTTGTTCGCAAGTCTGTGTCTACAAAACTTTGAGAAGGACGCAAGAATGTTTGCTGTCTGACTCGGTATAACGTTCGATATTGAGGATCTAGTTTTAGAGAGAGAGAGAGATCTATTTTAAATGGTAAAGTAAATGTGTGGATCTGTTTCGTACGCTCAGGTACTGAACCGCCTCGACTTGATGAAGTACAGAATGGTAACCTGAGATCTATGAGTTTGTTTAACTGTATCTTGTCACAGTCAATACTCTAACAAAAATCAGGGCCTTATACCAGTGTATAAGGCCGCGTTTCTACATGCAAGCAAATTGCATGCAAGTTGCATTACATTGCGGGCTACCGAGGTACAACGTGATGAATCGGTTCTTCGTATTTCACAATGTAATTCAACTTACTTGCAATTTACATGCAGGTGGAAACGTGGCCTAGAAACACCGCCTTTATCTAGGTTTGCGTTTAGTGTTTGTCCAAACCAATTTACAGAAAAAAAAATACCACAAATAATGTGGAATGTATGATGAGCGTGTTAGGCGCATGGATAGAATTAGGAATGAGTAAAATAGGTATAAGAGGAAGTCTGATAGTGGGACCGCTAACTGAAAAGTTGTATGGAAATCGGTTGTCGTGGTACGTGCGTGTGATGCGGAAAATGTCGAATGAAGAATAAAGAAAATGTCGTGAGGAAAGCCTTGTTTATAGATGTGTGATATCTATAAGAGTATGGGAAGAAATAAACAATGGATGGACTGTGTGAAAGAGGATATGGGTAAAAAGGGGGTTATTAAAAAGATGACGACTAATAGAGAAGTATGGAAGATAAAGACATGTTGCGCCGATCGCAAATAAATTGGGTTATGTATGGGCAGGCGAATGATGATGATTCGAATGGAATAATTTGAACATAAATATACCTATGCTATTATGGTATTAATATTCATTAGTTATATTGTTAGAAGTAAATAAAGTTACTTTTAAATACGCAAAGCGAATATCGAAAGTATCCATTTTAACTTGCAACAACATCCATGTGAATAACGAGTAGTAGGTATCCGTCAAAATAACAAGCAGATTGATTTACCACTATCTTCTAAAATTGAGTTCTTGATGTAAAATCATGCACTTGCCAATCATACGAACAGTGATCTATCGACAGACAAGAATTTTTGAAATTAGCAAAGATTTTGCTGGTTTAACACATCCGTCAGCCATGTAAGTATTCTTCTTCAAAAATAATATTCTAGATTTATTAATCGACACTTTACGTGACCAGACTGCCTGGCTCATCTATGTCCAAAGGATTAGCATTGCCATTCAACGTGGCAAAGCTGCCAGTCTTCTGGGCACGTTTCCAAATGACAGCGATGTGGAGGTGTACTTCGACGCTTGAACATTGTTTTTGTATTATACACTTCTGGACACATCTATTGGCCCACCTTAGAGTTTAAGTTTCGATGGCCCCTACCGAAATATGATTGCTAGATTGAACAAAAACTGTTGATGCAGTTTTAAACCTGATACAATTTACCATCTTTTTCGATCGTATTGTTTTAAATTTGAATTCAGAATACCATACGACATGGAGCTACGCCTAACAAGTCGGATATGCGCCTTGTTAAAGGCAATTGATTTTTGAATAAAAAACATGTTTTATCAAATAAAGGTTTAATTTAATAACGCGTGTTGCCTCCATGGGCATCTACCACAGCTCTCATACGATTAGGCATAGAGTTTATCAACCGCTCTATGAAATTTTGAGGGATCATCTCCCATTCCTCTTCTATGGCAGTTTTCAACTCCTCGTCTCCTCGTCAGCCAGTTGCATCGTCTGGGCAACTGGCTGACGAGCCCTAACACGTCTTTTTAGCTCGTCCTACATGTGCTCAATGGGGTTCATGTCTGGGCTTCTGGCTGGCCAGTCCATAACTGTGATGTTCACATCCCGAAGATATTCCCTGACGATGCCGGCCGCATGGGCTCTTGCATTATCATGCATAAAAAGGAAATTTGGGCCCACATAGTCCGCGTATGGTATCACGTGAGGTTCTAAGCACTCACGAATGTACCTTTCAGCATTTAATGTTGGCAGCCGTGGTCCTGTAACAACCTTAAGTTGAGTTTTGCCGCTCGCGGATATACCGCCCCAGACAGTCCATGAGCCACCGCCATAAGCAACCCTCTCTTCAAAGCAGCATTGTGCGAAACGCTCTCCCTTACGTCGGTAGACCTTCTTCCTTCCATCATTGCCATGTAACACAATTTTAGACTCATCAGAAAAGAGTACACGGCTCCAATCTTGCTGTGTCCAATTTAAATGACTGCGTGCGAAATGAAGGCGCGCTGTTCGGTGGGCTCGCGTTAGTTTGGGCCCATTAGCTGGCTTGTGTGGTACCATATCGCGTTCTTTTAACCTTCTCCAAACAGTTCGAGCGCTCACAGATACTCCGTGGAAGTCGCGAAGTTGGTTTTGTATCTCAATGGAGGTAAGGTGACGATTTCTCAAGCTGGTCGTCACGATGAATCGATCCTGCCTTTCAGTTGTGACCCGAGATCGTGGCCTTCCTTGGCGACGAACAAAGCCGCCAGTCTCTAGGTACCTCGGATAAACATTTCGGACCGCAGATCGACTTAAATTAAGTTGAGCATTCACGTTTCTTTGGCTGTGTCCGGCCTGAATAAGTGCCACAGCTTGGGCAGCGACTTCAGGTGAAGTATCCATAGATTATTGATAGAACCTCACCTTAATGTTAAGAATAAGTAATGTTTGTTGCAAAACCAAAGATATCAATCACTTTTTCAAGAATTAAATCCAAGTAAACCAATAAAACCAAGTTTTCTTAGTATTCGATTGTTTGATATCAACAAACAGGCTCCAAATTGTCTTTTGTTTCTTTAAATTCTGTGTTCGAAATTCAAAAAAAGACTATTAAATGAAATTGTGAATGTGCCAGGTTCAAAACTGCATAAAAACTTTTTGCTCGACCTAATATAAAATTTTAGCTAGGACCAAACGAAACTGAAAATACAAGGTGGGCCAATAGATGTGTCCAGAAGTGTATATTTATGTACGTAGTTATGTAAACATTTAAGGTTTTAGTGTAGATATAGTTAGTTAAGTATTATACAAAAATGAATCATGATGAAGAAAAAAACATTTGCGTTCAGAGGACCTCCATCAGGAACGAAGTTCCTCATGCACTTTTTGACTCCAAATGGTATTCGAACACTTGAAGGAAAAAGAAAGATAGAGCGCGCGATGTGCGTATATGCCTGCTCATAGAAAGATAGAGCGCGCGATGTGCGTATATGCTCATAGAAAGATACACTGAGAGTAAGAAAAAGGCTGGAGGGGTATATAGCTCAAAAACCTAACGTGACGTTATATATGTATACCCAAATCACGCTTACCGCAAGCCGCCGCCCCTCCAGAGTCTGGACAGCTGAGCCATCGAGGCCCATCGTGTCGATCTAGTTCAGAGTTTTTATTTATTTATTTTTTTGTCCAGTGTCAGCTGTGATGATGACGTAGCTTACGCATGGTGTCCGCTTGACATTTCGAGCACTTTCTCTTACACCCACTTGGTGTCTGCTTGACACGCAAGGGTCTAAGGAACTTCGTTCCAAAAAGTTTGTATTGATGAGGTAGCGATGCAGATAGACACACACACCATCACATACACACCCACACACGCACTACCACATAGGCTATTAATTTGAAATAGGGGAATTACTAATTCCATGCGGGCGAAGTCGCTGGTAAAAGCTAGTTTTCAAACAAATGCCTTAAAATATTCCCTACCATTATTTTTCCTAACTCCCACCTGATTACACAAACATCTCAATAGCCAGTATCCATGTACTATGAGTGGGTAGATTTGTTTGCAAGTCCGTCATTCAGCCCATTGTTCATAATTCGTCCGCCCACGACCTACGTCATGACATTCTTTGCGGTAGGAAATTGGTTTTGAATGAAAGGGCTATTATTGTACCGTAATAAGATTGAGGGATGTTGGCTATTTTGGGAATATAGACAGTAATTTTATTGTGAAAAATTCTAAACTAAGATTTTGATTCTTTGTTGAATTCGTTGTCCGGACTTTTACTAAAAATCAATAAGCCACCGCTCAACGCCGCACCAGTGAGGCTGGACGAAAAAAAAATATTATTAAAAATTATAATTATTAATATTAATAACAAAATGATTAAATATTAATTGCTGCGGTACCTGACAGGTTCAGGGTTTATAATTTTCCCACTGCTGGGACTGAGGCCCCCTTTAGGCACTTCTAAAGGGAGCCTCAGTTCCAGCAGTGATGGGATTACGGCCCATTCCCACTGGAATGCGCCGTAATCCACGCGGGCCCAGTGCGGGTTGGTGGATGTCACATACCTTCGAATTTTTGGCTCTAGGACATGCCGGTTTTTTCACGAAGTGTTCTTTGACCGTTTTGAGAGCAGTGGTGATGAAATAAATTACACAAAGTAAAGCGCCTGCCTGGGTTTAAAATCCTTTTTTTGGGTGGGAAATCTTCAAATAACTTCTCCTGCTCGCAGAGGCGTGTCACTATTTCTGACTAAAACCCACCCATGTTCCTTCACTTACCTATGCCACGGGGTCTCATCTCGAACAAAGAAAATTTAGTTCAAATAAATCTCAATAGATGGCGTAATATGCATCGATTTCTTATTGCAGTCTAAGTAATATTAATATTTTGAAACTACATATTGTAAAAACTGTATTTTCTTATTTAATAAACTGCCCTAAGCATAAAATTGTGGAGTAATTGGCTTCTAATTCAAATTTTGACGATTATTGGAACGAATCTTTAGACATCTATATTTCTTGTACCAATAGATGGCGCTGTTTGAAGTTTTAGAGTTTATCAGTTCGCTTCTTGCAAATTTGTATAGTGACACATTTTGATATAGTAAAACTACTATGAATTGTCAAAAATACTATAAAATAATTCCTCAACGTGTGAGAAAATATTGTTACCAATATTTTCTCACACGTTGAGGACTTTACATAAAATTCATTCAGCTTGCAAGACGTCGCTGCTAACACCATCTAGCGAGGTGTAGAGGACGGGCCTGAAAGATGAACAAAAGTTGCTTGTGCCAGTCGAAAACCCGTATTACGGCGGTACCGTTTCTTTGTATGGGATGAGGCATCTGTACGCTAGTATTATATTATCTGTGCCTATGCCAAGGGCCTCGATAACTCTCTTATGAATTTATCCGCGACATAAGATTGTAATATTTGTAATTTCACTACTTATATGCATGCCAGATGAAGAATAGAGTGGCCCAAGATAGACAGGAATGGAAAAGGTTGGAGGAGGCCTTTGCCGACTGGCAAACAGACCTGCACAAAATAATCAAATATTAGAATAGAATAGATTAAGATTAGTTAAGCTACAAAAAAAAAAAGAAATATTGATATATTCGTACTCATAGTTTTTAATACTTTGTAAATAGATGCTAAGGTCTGAATAAAGGGCTTTATTATTATTATTATTATGCATGCCAGATTTTAAGATCACAAAACTTTGACACATGTATCTAATATAAAATTAATTAACATTACTCTATCAACACCTAAGAGAAACTTCAAAGCTCCAGTAACTGGCTATTTTAAAATAGCCGCAACCACCTAAATGCTACATTTAACGTGGAATCTATCTATTTTAGTCAATATTAATTAGCCACTCGATCTTGAAACCATTGAGAAAGATTACAGAAAACCAACTCTTTACAAGGCTCGATGTGGATAAAGAGACAGAGAAACAAGATATTCTCATTTTCAGGGTTCCGTACCCGAATGGTCCAAACGGAGCCCTATTGTTGTCACTCACGTGTCCGTCTGTCTGTCGGTACGTCGTCTGTCACAAAATTTTATTACGAAGAAATTTTTCAACTTACCATTGACCTATGATCTTGAATTTTGGTGATAATGTTTAAGGCCCCTCTCGCGGTCCAGTGGCGCCCTCATTGAATAAAAAATCGTAGCATAGCACAGAAAATAAATATTAAAAAATCCAACTTGACGTTTGTTACAAAGAGGATAAAGAATTTTTATGTTGTTAAAACAGGTCTCGAAATGTTTCGTATCCAAAGTAGTAGGCAAAAGTGTCAGAAACGGCCAATTCACCTAAATATTTACTGTTTGTAGGCAAATTTTTTATTAACTGGTGTAACAGATGTGCTTGGTCATATTTTAAATTCATCTTCTGCCATAAAAAAGAACAAATTTCTTCTAGAAAATAATAGCATATTCTGAAAAATAATATATTATGGACGTTCCATACTAATTTTGATCAGCCAATGGTAGCTTTATGCGGATTCTTTTTTTGGAATAGACTATTAATTTATTTAACAATTTATGTACACACAAATAGGTAACAATCTGACAAGAAGAAGGAAACAGAAATAACTGGTTAAGTGTGAATTGAACACCTAATATGTTCTATCATCATCATCATCAGCCTTTTAATGTCTCCATTGCTGGGGCACAGTCCTCTTCTCTGTGAAAGGGTGTGGACCGTAATCCACCACGCGGGCCCAATGCGGGTTGGTGGATGTCACATGTCTCTGTCTTCCAATTTTCGGTTCTAGAAGATGCCGGTTTCCTCACGATGTTTTCCTTCAACGTTTTGAGAGCAGTGGTGATGAAATAATTTACACAAAGTAAAGGGCCTGCCTTGGTTTGAACTCACGACCTACAACTTGTAAGTCGCAGCTGTTGCCACTTGGCCACCACTGCTTCATATTCTATCGTACAGTGCAAATGAGCCTTCTCTATCCATTAGATACTATATGGAAGTCGTTACAGTTAAATTTATGATGGCAACCATTAATATCGTATCAATCAACTGCTTTATAACGTCTTATGCTATTTAAGATGCTTCTGAAGTGATCGATTTGATTCTCATAAGCCACTATTTACAAGCCTTGAAATATAATTATAGATAGGTATTTAAACATTTTCAGTATTCGCAAAATGTAGTACTGAGTAATTAATAAAAAGGAATTGGTGCGGCTCCAAAGGCGATCATCATAATTATAACCCACAAAAAAAAACAATACTTTAGAATTTTTCAAGTCTCACAATTAACTTGAAAAAATTTAATTACTTCAAGTCAAAATTTTGAATTGAACTGGTTGGTTATAAGGGTAGAAAAACACCAAAGAAAAGATGGATGAATTGACTGTGTGAAAGATGATATGCCTAGAAAGACATTCACGTAAGACGATAAGACGATGTGCAGACCCAAAATAAATTCGTATAAGAGCATGAGGATGATGAAAAGGATTTTTTAACCGACTTCAAAAAAGAGGAGGTTATCGAATTCGGATGTTTATACACATATTTTTTTTTGTTAATGTATGTTCGGGCATAACTTCGTCTTATAGAGACGGATTTTCAAAATTCTTTTTTTGTTCGAAGGGGATTTATTCCGAAATGGTGCCGTTTAAATTTCATATATGTAGATCTGTTGATGAGTTTCGGAGACAGACAACGGAACTCTTTAAAAAATGACAGTAAATCAACCGCGATTGCTGCTATTGCATAAATATGCTTTGTTAACACAATTTAATGGGGAATCACTACTAAAAAGTAAAAAAAAACTTTTTACAAAATATAGAATAGACTTCCAAACAAAAAAATAGAACCGACTTCCAAAAAAAGTGCAAAATAACTTTAATTTCGGAAGTCGGTGTTCCTGTTTTGTGTCTGTGTTTTTTGACACCGACTTCCGAAATAAAAGTTATTTTGCACTTTTTTTGGAAGTCGGTTCTGTTTTTTTGTAAAAAAGCTTGTATTTTTCACTTTTTAGTTGTGGTTCCCCATTAAACTGTGTTAACAATTCATAGACATACGATAGCAGCAATCGCGGTTGATTTGCTGTCAATTTTTGAAGATTTCCGTTGTCTGTCTCCTAAACCCATAATCAGATCTTTTCTAAATTTAAATGGGACCATTCCGGAATAAACCCCTTTCGAACAAAAAAAGAATTTTGCAAATCCGTCAACATACGACGGAGTTATGCCCGAACATACATAAAAAAAAAAAAAAAAAATACAAACATCCGAATTGATAACCTCCTCCTTTTTCGAAGTCGGTTAAAAAAGTGCAAAATAACTTTTACTTCGGAAGTCGTTGTCAAAAACTACTTGCATTTTGGTCAGTTAACAAAACATATGTTTTCGCAGCTAAAAATGTACCGACTGCTTCAAGCAGTTCGGCTATGGTGGCCAACATGACTGCTCTCGTGCAGTTGGTTTCGACTGCTCTAAGCAGTCCGTCTAGGGACGGACTAAGCCTTATCCAGATAAAGCAATCCACACGTGCAACTTCATTTCCATACAAACCGATATTGTAACGCGTCCAGCCCCCACAATGTGCGGGCATTTTGGCAAGAAATTGGTCAGTATCCAACGGCTTTTGGGACAAACCTAGCAGAACTAACGAGGCTGGCTCCCACCAATTACGCTTCGATATCGGCATTGCCTTGCATACGGCCTCAGAACATAGATATATGTTCTACATCTGGTCTACTATAACTGCCACGGAGCTTAATATCGAAAGCAGCGCAGTTTCTAATGGTCCCGCAAAGTTAGCAATACCATGAATTACTAGAGCTGTGTTGATTACTATTGCAACTGTTATTAAACTCGAGACTGTTGGAAAGTTAGTATTACTCTCGGGAACCTGTACGTAACTAACATATTATCAGTATTGCTGTGTCCCAATGGCTTTAAGAGTACAGACACAAAATTACAGAGATATGAAACATACCTACTAACTTTGCTTATAAGGTGGGCCACAGACGACCACGTCCCTGCGGTAATGACCTTTCATCAAGATTGCTTGTTTGTAATCCTAGCCTGATATTTACTTATTTGTTGAAAGAATCGTTAACATTACAACACTATAAAAAATAATAAAACATTACTTAAAAACTATTCCAATGCTGCAACACAATTGAAATAAAAAAACTTTATAAATGCAAATTAATAAAATATATAAAATTATTGTGCAGATACAAAGCAGTAAATACAACATTAAAGATTATAATATTAAAAAATAAGTATCAAAAATTAAAAAAATCAAGTTTGATAATATAAAAATTTATAATTTGCAACATATCAAAATTGCAAATTTTAGATTTTTGTAATGATGAAAAAGATGTCAAAGAAGAATTAAATGTCAAAAAAAAGTATATATATATAATTAACATTATATGTTTTCTTTTAAAGCAAGTTGCCTCTTCATTTCGCACATAAAACACTTGATCTGGAAAAGCTCTTAGCGGAGAATACAAGTGCAGCAGTGCATGAATAACTGAAACGAACGTTTACGAGTTCCCTCGCACTGAACTATCTTTCTTGATTTATTCCTATTCGCGTGGGCTAAGAAGCTGATAAATTACGTCTAGTTTATTTAACTTCTCACTTCATGTATTTTAAATGGAGTTCTAGAATGCGTTTTGTGTTTGTTTGTTTTGATGATGGAAGTGGCGGATGTTCCACCTGATGCTTAGAGACAACCTCTGCAGTCAGCCTGCTCAAGGTCACGCCATTCAGTCACACAGAATAATGTTGAATCGTAAATGTGAATGGTGGAAGAGATAAATTGTGGTAGCACCAAAAAAGGGCATAATAGAACTATAATGATATAATATATAATGATGACGAAATAATGAATTATGGTGTCGATTCAACAGACGGACACGGAGAGTAAATTCAGGCAGACGAATCTAAAATATATAAAATACCAAGGTAACAGACGAAAGAAATAGAATACCACGTGCTGTGACGCAACTCAAAAGAGCTACACAGACATCAATGGAAAGAAAAAATAACGTGGCTTTGGTAAATACCGATCATGTAATGATATCGCGATGGACGTAAACGGATAAACGTGTCAGAAACTGTTTCACAGATGTAGGGCAGGACACTTGGCTATTTTTAACGGAGATCGATTTAGCCGAAAAATTTGCGTTGGTTGATTTAACGGAGCTGTAACGTTTTATTCGGACCTTTGTCGAGCAGATAATATGTGCCAGCCAGCTCGGCAGGGCGAGGATGTGTAGCGGTACTGTAAAATTTGTAATTGTTAGTGTTAAATCTGTGCAAGGAGCTTGCAGGGTGTGAAAATGAGTACCGAAGCTGTGAAACGGTGTGTAGCAAAGTGGTGTCATGCGTAGCGGACTGGTGGACTAATGAACTTTAGTTCGCTACACCGCTTAACACATATTCCTAGCCTGCTCCGCTAACTCTACTCCACCAGAGCTTCGTTAAGCTAAGCTAGGAAATTGAAATGTTCCCTTATGTGGATTTTTTCCTCGTTCACCGCCTTGTAACCTCGCACATCTCTGGCGGGCTATCACCCTAGCAAACCCACAAGCGGTCCTTAGTTTTTTAAATAAATCCAGATACACTCTAACGACCGAGCATTGTATTCAAGACTACCGAAGTAGTTTAAGACTGTCACAATGGCACATAATGATTCATTGTTTTCTTTGTCGTGAGTCTTTGTCGTTTCATCTTAAGCTTTACATAGGGATCATTATACCGAATATCAGCCTGGTGATATCTATTTTTGCACATGGGATTGATCATTGACAGATATAGAATGGCATACGTTTAAGGGGCACTATGCGGTAATCATGGAGCTAGAAAACAAATTGGTCATCGAAATATTTAATTGTTTACACATGTTCATAGAATTGTTGTGGGACGATTATCATTGCTTTCCTTCCTGATGGTGAAATAGTGGTCAAACGCGAGCCTATTCAATAGTTAAAATAATCAACCTTTCATTAATCCTATTGTTGGGGCACAGTCCTCCTTCTTAGAGAGTGAGAGTGGGCTGTTATCCACCACGCGGGTCCAAAATGGTTTGCTAGATGTCACATGTCTTTGAAATTTTGGTTTTCGGATATGCCAGTTTCCTGACGATATTTTCCTTCACCGTTTTGAAAGCATTGACGATGAAATAATTTATACAAAGTAAAGCACCTGGCTAGGTTTGAACCCACGATCTACAACTCGTAAGTCGTGGCTTTTACCACTGCACTGGGGCGCCACTGCTCGCACTATCAATATTATTAAAAAAATTGGCCAAGTGCATCTCGGACTGCGCACATTTAGGGTTCCGTGCCAAATGAGGGAATTTCAAAGAAAAAATAATAAAGATTATCACCAAAGGGGAATGCCAAAAAAATGCCAGAAACGGACAGAAACTACTAATAGTCCTTAATTCTATTTAGAATAAAATAGCATAATGAAATAATTCTTAAGTTTGTTTAACTAGGGGTAAATATAACGATCACTAAATATATTTAACCTGATATCCACTTATATTTATATGGATGTCGTGTTTATTTGACATGAGCAGTAATATCAAACTGGCACTAAAGTAAAGGACATGTGGTTCATACAGCCAAGATACGTTTTCCATTTAAAAAATAATTGATTTTAATTAATATTGACAAGCATATATTATTTTAATTAGACTTACGGTACATATAGATCGTATAATACTAAATTAATGATAACTGTGCACTAAATGTATAAAATAGTTCATTAAGGATTATTTGATGATTCCTCTTTGGCTGAATGTCACTTACTCATGTCAAATAAACACGACTTCCGTAAAAATTTAAGCGGATATCAAGTTCAATATATTTAGTGATCGTTACATTTTTACCCTAGTTAAACAAACTCAAGAATAATTTCACTATACATGTTTTATTCTAAATAGAATTGAGGACTATTAATAGTTTCTGTCCATTCCAGGCATTTTTTTGTATGGCAGATGGGCATTCCCCTTTCAAGTTCATAGGTCAATGTAAAGTTAAGAAATTCTTTGAAACATAATTTTGTGACAGATGGCGGACAGACAGACAGATGGACACGTTAGTGACAGCAATAGGGCTCCATTTTGACCCTTCGGGTACGGAACGCTTAAAACTGCTAGTACTTAAGAACAGAGTGACTCAAGTCACTGGCCATCTTTCAAGGGGTGAAAGTGGACATGAATATAAACAACTTTTACTAAAGGAAAAACCCTGAAATCTGCCACTTTTTTAATGGTTACAAATTAATTCCTTAGTAAAAACTATCGTAACAGAATTATGTACTCGTAAACAACATTTTAATACCCGCATACTTTTAGAAATATACGAATATTTCTCTTATTAATGCTTAAAGTTCCGCGTTTGTTGCCCAATGAGGTCAAAAACTAATTCCTTTACATAACTTTAAAACGATGAAATAGTTTTTCACTTCATTAAAATAGTTTTATCAATTGTTACTTTCTAAATATAATATTGTTTGTGGTTTATAAATTTATTTACACCGTCGAACTTAGAAATAAAAATAGATTTTTAATTTACATCGTTTAGCAGTGAGATATTTGAGCGAGACTGTGGTTTGGCGTCAGACAGCGTTTGAAATCGCTAGCTTTGATGACTTCTATTAAATGAATGGATTTTTTATGGGTTTCGGCGCCCTATTGCTGTCACTTACGTGTCCGTCTGACCGTCGTCTGTCACAAAATTTTGTTCCGAAGCATTTTTTAACTTCCCATTGACCTATGAACTTGAAATTTGGTGATAATGTTTATTATTACGTATATTTTAGTAACAAATACCAATATATCAATCAATTTTATTTCTTTTATAATTCCTTCATTTAGTACAGAACCCTAAATGTGCTAAGTTCGACACGCACTTGCCCGGTTTTTGACTTCAAAGATTTTATTTGGTTCTTTTCATACTTTTATTTTAGTGTAGTATTTCAGATGTAGATAATTAAGATTTTATTACTGTTTGTGTGTTATCTTTTGCGAGAAATTAGCTTGGTTAAACTTTATTTTGTTTAGTTTCAACACGAGAGTCGTAAATGCTGGCAGTGTCTAGCCTTTAAAGTAATTACATACATAAGCTATTTCATACAGTACAGTGGGTTCAATTTAGCTTCTTTTTCTTCTAAATTTATGTAAAACCATCAATCAATAATACAAATTGTGAATTCAGTGTTATCAGGGTTAAGAACCAAAATGGTTTAAACAGGTAAAGTTGTAACTTCGTCTGTGTGTCGGTATAACTGTTTCTCACAGCTGCTTATTTTTCAAAACTTTTTGTCTCATTGTGTCAAAAAAAAAACCATTATCAACTGATTGGCAGGTTCTTAATTCAAAATTTTCTATGGAGAACATTAATCATCAGTATTTAAACTTAACATAATGCTTAGCGAGTTTTATAAACAAGGCTAATTTATTTAAATCTCTTAAAAATATTGATTGTGGCAATAAGGACTGTTTTTGAGAAAACAAATGAGATAATCACCAACAAGTTTATATTTTTTATCGGGTATCTCAATTAAATGTGTACACACAATTTTGTGTCCGTGCTGTGGATCATTGAAGAGTTCTTTTATCTGGACCTACTCCTGAGTGTCATGATTCAGATCATGTTTATCATAAAAAGCATTGTCACCAGAACTAAAGTGTATGCAATTTTAACTCAATCGGATACCAACAAATGGTTAAAAAATGCTTAGCTAATTTTGACGGTTCGTTACATAAAACATTTGTAAAAATAAATAACAATGTGGCAGTCATCATACTATGTGCTTGTAACAGGTCGTAAATTCATTACTGGCCTGTGGTTATCAATATCTATAATGAAATTGAAATATGGGGATGTGCTGCCAAAACTCACCTTAAAAAACTACAAACATCTCAAAATAAAGTCATTAAAGTCTTATTCAATTATGATTATTTAAAATCTACTCAAAAAGTTTTAAAAGAAACAAAATTAATGAATATTGACCAAATTTATAAATATAACACCTGCATACTTATACGCAAAATAATTAATAGAGATATACATACACAAATAACATTCACAAAAAGAATGCAAATTCAAAAACGCATGATGAGGCAGGCTAACCATATAATTCTAAGAGCACCGAGGACAAATTACGGTAGAAGGACTGTTGTATATGAGGGGCCTGAACTCTATAACTCTTTACCTAAAGTAATAAAGGAATCGAAATCACTTCCAACGTTTAAAAGGCTATTGAAGCACCACATGATTAATTAATTAATGAAATGTAAGTTTTTACCATTTTTTAATATTTTAAAAATTATTTTAGTTTTAAGTACTAAACGAAAACGTCGCTTGTCTTAATCATTGTGTTTTTCCTCATAGGAGTGAATAATTGTATTCTTTTTGAGAGAAATAAATTTTCTTAAACCGTAAACCGTATCTACCTACCTACACAAAAGTTTCGCTCAAAATTACACGAAAAATTCTAAGAAAAATTACAAGAAAATGAGCTCGAAATCCCCGGAAAATGTTTTACTAAAACACGCTATGACTGGCGACCGATCGAAAAGACGAGCAAAAAACAGTTTGGAGCAAATATGGGGCATGCTCCAAAGCAAACCTCAGTTTGATCAAACATTTTGTAATGAGATTTTTAATTGCAACTGCTACAAACTTTACAAGCTTTTATGTAACTTGCAATTTGTGTTTGTTCGGGTGGAATCTTGCAACTCAAATTAGACCCACTTCCCGATGTCCGATTGGACTCAAAGGTGTACTTATGTATCTTCGGTGACAATACAATGATATGGTTCCATGGAGCTGGTCTGATGATGGAGACCGAAGATGGCCATAGTAACTTCTGAACTAAACAATTAATAAACTCATTGAGCCTGGGCTCGATTGATTTGTCTTGAGGAGTATTTTACACCTAGATATATCCAGGGTCTGATGATGAAGCTGGAAGGTGGCCACAGCATCTCTGTGATAAAACAACATAACCGCACCAAGTTTGGGCTCGATTGATTTGTCTTGAGGAGCACTTTACATCACATCAATATTTTCCGTAGAATATTTTAAAACATCACGCCTACTCTAAAATACTTACCTACTAAAAAGTTAAAAATAAATGAAAAGTAAAAAGTTATAAACAAATTCTAGGAAGTATTTGGCTTGTAGGTACGAGTACTTACCTTTATACTTAAAAGCTTGAGGCACAGAAGTATAGTAAGTATCTAACCTGAAACCTATAACGGATAGTGACTCAAGCTTATAAGAATATAGGTGAGTACCTACAAGCCAAACACTTACTAGAATTTATTTTTAACTTTTTAGTTCATTATCACATATAAAAGTTAAAAGAAAACCTTTTATTTTTCTTTTTGTGTTGGTTTTTGACAAAAAAATTATTAGAAACTGTCTGGCCTTAGGGGTTTATTTAGGTATTTATGACGAAATATAACTTAAATATACGAGTACCTACTTATACATAACTTAACCAATAAATTCCTTAAAAGGTATATTATGTATAATATACAAACTGTTATTATAACATGATCTCATTGGGCTTCCAAAAAATCCATCCACATCGCTGTCATCGGTAAAAGTGTCCAGATTGCTGGCAGCATTGCCACGTTGTATAGCCATATTGGTGAAATATTTTATACACATGGAAAAAAAACAATATCTACATCGTACACAATTACGTAACTTTTCACCACAATCATGTGCTGATCGATCCATATTCCGATTTCCTTCCCATTAACTAATATATTATTTAACATTAAAAGGTACCTAAACATTAATATTGGTGTTGATTCTCTTGTTCAATAACTAAACAAAAAATAGGGAATCGCTATCTTTTACTAAAAGGCAGTACGAGAAAAGGACGGCTACAGCTATGATTTAAGTTAGACATGTCTAGCTAGTTTACGCCTTGCGCTTACCGTGTTTATAGTCGACATGTTTTTACGTGTACCCATAATTTGTATGGAAATATTTGGAGCAATGCCCACTTCCCATACATTTAAAAACCTGATAATGAAAGTTTATGTACAATAAGGTATTGAAAGGCTACTGTAAGTTTAGAAAATAATATCAAATAGTCATTTTTACGATCTAAACGCAACGAAGACCAAAAAATATGTATTTGTTATTTTTAGGTTAGGATAAGGCGATATCAAATAGGTAATATATAAATAAATGTGCTAGAACTAATCATTAACGCTCGAAGTTTAGTCTAAAATAGGAATACTTACCTAGCTATAGTCTAAGACATCTTTTTACTTTGTGAATTATTTGAAACCAACTTTACGTCACTGCTTGGATTTTCGATGATTGTCACTATACATTGAGTGAAGAACTGTCAAATGTCAAAAAAATCCGTTTCAGTCGTGCGAACTCAATTTCAACTGCATGATTAATTTATTTAATTATTATGTTATTTATAATTAATCTGTATTACACAAAGACTAATAAAGAAATACTTACTGATTAAATAAAACGTAAAATAATGTATAAAACTTAGAAACAGAGTTGAATAAAGTCATGTAGTCATGTGTGAAATGAAACGTCGTAAAAAGTGTGGTTGAGATGCGTTCAAAACATGGTAATACGTTTATCACTGACGTAGAATAAGCATAATTATTATAGACAAATTTTTAAAAAAATCCTGCGTTTCTTTAAACATTGTGATATGCGTAATTAATAATTATACAATTGAATTACCTGAATTTTAACATTTATTTCATTTCTATACATAGTCAGGTGAAAAATGAGCATTCTTCTTTGACAGCTTTAAATTTACGTCCGTTTCTTTCTTGTTTTACTAGAGATAAAAAAAAAGCAATAGCCTAAATTAAGTTTAAATTGTGCACAACAGAATCGGCACCATTATCCTACTAACTACTAATCTATACATATTATACTGTATATGGACATTAGGACCTACCAGAATATCATAATCTGCCTGCCTAGCCTTTTCCCAACTATCTTGGGGTCGGCTTCCAGTCTAACCGGATGCAGCTGAATACCAGTATTTTACATGAAGCGACTGCCTATCTGACCTCCACAACCCAGTTACTAGGTAATACGATACCCCTTGGTAAGACTGGTTGTCAGACTTTCGGGCTTATGACGACCCGTAACGACTGTCAAACATCCACGATTGACAGCCGGGACCAAAGACAACATTGTGTTATTTTATCTTGACTATCTTCGGCTGCTCGTAAACAATATATTCCCTCATAAATTATAGCCTGTATGTTATTCTGATGTATAAGCTATATTATTGTAAAGTTTCATTCAAATCCATTCAGAAGTTTTTGCGTGAAAGAGTAACAAAGAGCCCACAAACTTTCAAATTTATAATATTAGTAGGATTATATATAATGGCAGTACAACAGTGACTACTCTTTTTATTATTTTTAGTCCAAAAATAAGGTTTCCTGGCGGATATGTCCACGATAACACTACCATTGTATCCATAGATTTAAGTTCGGGTATAACAGTTATGTGGATTACGGCCCACACCCTTGCATAGAGAGGAGACCTGTGCCACAGCAGTGCGGACTTCAGACATTTAGTTGAAACCGGCGTTTAATGAGCGGCCTCGGCGTCCAATTGTCTGGCGGATTCAACCAGATGGCTGCGACACATATATCAGCTTCCTGCTCTTGTCCTACGTTACTAGGCTCGGTGCAACACTTTATCTTCTTCCATTCTCACTTGTCAACCATTACTAGCATCAAAGAATAGAAAAAACAAGTGGTAGTGCCCACGCAGCTTTCCGGTGTGTGTCACAGTTATGCGGAAAAATATGTAAAATAATAACAACCTCCGTCAGTTGTAATAAGTCTTAATTTTGTATGAAGAATAAATTAAATTTTGACGAAAAGCTCATTTGTTGTTCATACAAAATTAGGACTCATCTACGGAAGACTCTTTTTTATTGTGGGTGGGAAATCATCAAATAACTTCTCCAGGAGGAGGACGTTTCAGACTCTTTCTGACTAAAAGCCACCCGTATTCCTTCAGTTGCCTGAGTGCTTAGGGGCGCGGTAACTCTGTTTCGAATTTATCCGCTACACCTGGGCTGAAGCAAGTGGGTCTTAAAATTTAACTTTTAAGTGGTTCACTGTTGGGTCTTTGTGACAACCGGATCGTCATCTTCCTGCCCTTATACCATGTTACTTAGGATCGGCGCAACACGTTTTTTTCTTCCATTCTGTCCTGTCAGCCGTTACGCTATCACTAACTCCCTTTTCTTTCATATCACTCCTCACACAATCCATCCATCTTTTCTTTGGCCTCCATCTCCCTCTCCATCCATCCAAATTTATATTTATAACTCTTTTAGTTACATGTGTTTCATCTCTCCTCTTCACATGATCATACCAAGATAAGCGGTTCCCTTTCAACTTTTCGGTGACTGGCGCCACTTTGAAACTACCTCTTATGTACTCAATTCTCACTTTATTCTTTTTTTCACTTTATTCTCGTCACTCCACACATCCATCTCAATATTCTCATCTCCATCACATGGAATCTTTTTTCATCCGTCTTTTTCACAGCCCAACATTCTGACCGATACAGTACGACAGGTCTAATCACGGACTTATAGATTTTCCCCGTTAACTTAAGTGGCATCCGTCGGTCGCAAGTTGTTCCAGTGACCTGACGCCATTTCATCCATCCTGACCAACAACCGGATCTCAGTGTTAAATTATTTAGTATGTTATTTAGAGCCTATGAAACAGTTGATAAAATATCAATGCCGTCAACCCGTGTTAATTAATCTGTCATGCGGGACCAACATTGTTCTTTTAACGTGGAATGAAGGTTTATTGACAGCAAATCCTACTAACATTATAAATGCGAAAGTATAAATGGATGGATGTTTTTTACTAAATCACGCTAGAATGGCTGAACGGATCGGGATGAAATTTTACAGCTAGATAGATTATTGTCTGGAATAGGGCATAGGCTATAATTTATAATGAGGGAGTATTAATTCCACTCGGGCGAAATCGTTGGCAGAAATATTTGTACATTTTGACCCGACTGCGCGAGGGTAATGTGTTTATCAGCCTATGTATGTACACAATTATGTATGCATGTTTGTTCCTTTGTGGCACTATAGAGACCAAACGCGTGGGCCGATTTTGAAAGAACGCCATATTGAGAAAAAGAAAACAATGACAGTCGACGAGCTGTATTAAGTGGGGTATCAAAATAAAGGGTTCGAGGAGGTGATTCTAAAAATATAACTCTCTAAAATGTAGAAAATAAAAAATAAAAATATTTTCAAAAAACCCGACTGTAAAAATAACTAAAAAGTTCCAAACAAGTCACTTTTAAAGCAGTCTGATGCAATTGGTGGCATGAAATCAATAATTGAACTAAAATAACAGCCACCAACTGCATCAGACTGCTTGAAAAGTGACTTGTTTGGAACTTTTTAGTTATTTTCTAAAGTCGGATTTTTTGAAAAAATTCAATTTTTTTATTCTCTTTTTTTTCTTTCAGTGGAAATAGCAGCATGTTGACCTCTGCAATGCCAGAGGCATATCAGATGTGTTACCATTTCACAAAAATGTTTAAAGGTTTAAAATGCCTGTAATTATATCTACACTTTAAACCACTTCAAGCAGATTAATAATGTTTTTTTTTTTTTTTTTATTATTTTTTTTTTTTAAAAAAACGTTGCTTCACACTAGGAATTACTCCTGTATCGTGGGGGCGTTCACAAACATGTATAATTCACATACACAAGTCACCCAGACCCGGAACAACTATCTGTAGGCAAGGTTTGTTGTAGCCTTGTGTGTAATCTCGATCAACATCGATGGGTTTTCTCAGGATAAAGTAAAAACTCTTAGTGAATTATCTCACAAGACGCATTGTGGCATCTTAAGGCACAGTTATACGACTTTTAACGGTTTTAAATTGAACATCACGTCTAATCGACTAGTCTTATTTTTTTGAAAAAATAATTATGTTACTATAGACAATTTCCGTCGTAATTTGATATGTGAATATTTGAAATTATATTATATTTATAACAGAGTAATTAATTTGTAAAGTTAACGCGGATAAAAAATTGATAATCACACAAAAACTATAAAGCGTATTTTTATGAAACTTTCATCATTTTAAAGATCATTTATTTATTTATATTTCAGTATACGTTTTTTAGTATTATATTTGTTGTTTTGTGTATAATAAATTATTGCGTCTAATTTCGGACAGCGCTCCTTGATGGGCGAATCCTATTACTGGGTGGACGTACGACGCGTTACGTGAGCTCAGCACAGAACACGCAAGCTAACCACTCAAGGTCATTAGCAGTTAATAGCGCCTCAAATGTTCAAGAGAACGAATTTCAGTGTTTATGCGGCGTATCTCTGAAGACCATGGGCTACCTCTCATCTTGCTCCGCATGCCCTGTCGCCTTTACATGTGAGAACCTTATGCGTCATCGAATGCTGTTGCCGTGGTTGAGTACTGCGACAAACGTTATATATAAAAACTAAATTTTCCGAAGATGAATAATGTTTGTTAGTATTTCCACGGACAAGCTCTTTGATAAAGAGGCCTTTAATTTCACGATAAAATCCATGGACATCGCAGTCAAAACCGCTGGCTCTGAACCATAAAATTTTGCACTAGAGTTATTTTTTTAATGAAGGTACATAAGCATTCATATTTAATTTTTTTATTTATTCACGCCATAAAAGTGTTAAATAGGGGGTGAAAGTTTGTACCGAAGTTTATAATTTTTGCCGATGGGAATTCCATTGAGGTTCAGGGCTTGTCCATGAATAATTAATTTGCAAAGTAGCATTCACTTACTTGATAAATAATAAAATGCCTGTCTTCTCAATCTGTCTGAAGACTCCCTTCCAAGATGCCAGCATGCAGTACTGCTGCTTCAGGGTCAGGGGAGACCTAGGGTCTGAAGGTGGCGGTGGTCGGTCGATGGCATCGTGATGGTTGAACTCTGAAGATGCCAACTTGGATAGTTCACAACCCATAGCGTCAACTTTTTAGAACACAATTATAGTTAGAAATGGAACTGGTTTTTTAACACTGCTTTTGATATTTTTTTTTAAATTTAGAATAGTGTTGTTTAGTTTCTTTTAAATGTTATTTGTTTGACTGTTTGAATTTTGAATTTAATATTTTATTAATAGCCACACTATGTTTTGTTTATTTTAATTTTTGGTTCCTTCCGTCACTTGTTTTTGAAATTGACTTTTTTATTTCGTTACACAAAAAGGCACTGTGGTCGTCATCCAGTAACGAGATAATTAATTAATCAGGTGTTAACCGATAACGAGCGTCGGTTAAGACTACCGGATACCGACACCGGAGCGAGTATCCGATATCGCTCTTCGAAATCAAATGCAATAATTTTGTTTGTCTGTTCTAAAATTAGAAAAAAAATAACGTTCCACGCGTCTGTGCGTAGGTACTCGTTATCGTGGTTTGCGTTGCGGATATGAGTTTTCTGTTTTATTATCCTTTATTGAAATCTACGATAACAACAATTAAATAAATTAAGTACACCTTTTACCTTACTTTAATTTTGATTTACCTAATTAATAATGTCATGTTTTTGTGTAGATCTATAAACATGAACCATTTTTACAACAAAAAAAACAAAGTTTTTTTTTTGGTTTTAGTGTTCGAGTATTTTCGTGAGTACGCAAAAATACCTACACAAAGTACGCTTGATAAAGTGATTTACCAAATTACCTGAACAGTTGAACAAACTGTCTTGATTAGATTGATGGTGTGGTATCAAAAACTAATTTACGCTCTTGTTTCCAATAATTAATTACTCGTAAAATATGAAACGATCGCGCACTATCAAATATCAATTAGGACCACCACTAAAACTCATTATATTGATAATAACGACGTTTAGTTATTTTCCATCACACAGTAAACTAATTATTGTAAATAAATTGTACATTTATTTGACTAGTTTCAACGAGGACTATACTTTTTTACAACTGAGGCTAAGGAGCTAAGTTGTAGTGAGGGGAAAATATCAGTTATTTTTGTAAAAAATAACAGTGTCACGTATTTTATACTGATAAATGTTAAATGATTTTATTTTTGTAAATAGGTTTTACCAACACTTTTTACGTCAACATTTTTTTTTTTGTCAGTTTAAATTAGATGAGGCCGGCTTCTGTACTTATTCTACTCTTCACGTGAACAGAGGGCTGTGCTTTACTTCAGCCAACGAATCAGCATTGCTATTCAACGTGGCAACGCTGCCAGTGTTCTAGGCACTTTTCTCATTGACAGCGATGTGGATGAAAATTTTGATGCCTATTAAGTTGTTTTCATACGCATTTGTACAAACTACTGTTGAATATTTTTTTTATTAGAGAGTTTATGACAGTAATAAAAGTATTGACGTGTAATAAATTTAATGGACAGACGGTTTTTGCCCAAGGCTGTTCAAAGTAGATTATTGCTGGTCCTGGTCGAATATTTATTTTTGGGAACGTTAGTTTTTAGGGTTCCGTACCCGAAGGGTCCAAACGGAGCCTGTTGCTGTCACTCACGTGTCCATCTGTCCGTCGTCTGTTACAAAATTTTGTTCCGAAGAATTCTTTAACTTCCCATTTACCTATGAACTTGAAATTCGGTAATAATGGTGCCGATTCTGTTTTGCACTAACTAAACTTAATTTAGGCTATTGCTATCTTTATCTCTTTAATAAAACAAGAAAGAGACGGACGTAAATTAGAGCTGTCAAATTAAGTTTAACTAATATTTCTATACAAATTAAGGGTATACGTATATACAAGTCGTCTAAAAACACTGTGAAGCGCAAGGCGTAGACTAGTTTGACATCTCTAACTTAGTTCATAGCTATAGCCATCCTTTTATCGCATTTTAGTTTAGTTATTGAACAAGAGAATCCGCACCAATGTTTAAGTTTACGTTTATTTTAATAACAAATACCAATAAATTGACAAATCAGATTTTTTCTTTGATAATTTTCTCATTTGGCACGGAGCCCTAAATGTGTGAAGTCCAACACGCACTCGGCCGGTTTTTGGTTCTTTTTCTATCCTCATGTAAATATGTTCGTTTTCTTCCATACATTAGTATTATGCGGGTCAAGTTATTTCACAGGTCTGACTGCTATCAAATATAAATATGCTACCAAATAATAGAGTTGTTCCAAAGAGAAGGTCCCTAGCTTACTCTACTGGTCAACCAATTGGTGAAGCCTTCGAACCAACAAGTTTCTACCAAAAAAAAAAAAGAACCCCACATTAATTCAAGGACCCACTACATAGTTTTTGTCCTTCAGTCAGGGACACTTCACCGGCCCCTCAAATCCAATTTGACGATGGAAGTATCGGAAACGACACGTGTACGGCACGACACGATTCCGGGGTAAATTGCCCCATGTAACGTGAAAGTGTGACTCTAATGTAACACTATTATCCGATTTCGATAGCGGGTTTTTTCCCGTAAGCATAGCATCTATTGCTAACGAACCGTTCAAGGTGGAATTGAGGAAATTCACAATTTTCGAGGATTTATTGAAATTTTCGAGCGTGTTACTGTGATTCGCTTCAGATGATTTTGATGTTGAGTTATGTGGATTATTTATTTATTTAAACTTTATGCAGCAATGTACAAAGACGGACTTAATGCCTTCATTATTATTCTCTACTAGTCAACCAAGGGTGGTGGAGAGATAATAAGGCAGGCGCATAAAACAAGAAAGTACATGTTATCAGGAGGAAAATGGGTCAAAAGTATATATTTAAATATACTAATACATAGCACACACACACACACACATACACATATATACACACATGCACATGTACACATATTTTATTTTGATAATAATTTGACTGTCTTGTTTTTTAAATTTGGGTGAGAAAATAATGTTGCTGGGTTTTTCCCGTTCGTAAAATTTCTTCACGCTCTGTCATTTTGACCTATATTTAAGAGTAACAGAAGGGGTCAGCCAGGGAACAGCAATCATGTATTTATGTAATAGTAACTGTTCAATTTAGCCATTCACTACCTCGATATCACAATAGAAATTGTGGAATAAACCGGAACGCCATTCAAAATTTGCATACCCAATATATCCGGGGCCAATTTCAAAAATGTATTCATGTCAAAATTATGAATAAATAACGCATTAAAATAACAGCTAACGGTTATTATCTCGAAAATAATTGCCCGTCACTATTCAAACGAGTTACCCATACAATTCTGTCTCTGCAATTGTATGATAATGTTCCTTCCATAAACGCTAACATGGTAACTGGACGTCACTATTTTTACTTAATTATTGTCTCGGAATTATCAGTCTTACTACCCTGTGATAAAGGTCACGTATTGAGGATGGTATCGTATGAGTTGTCATGAATGATCTCTTTAAGGTATGGTGACGATATTCTCTATGTAGTGTAGGTTATGTATTTCTTTTGTTTTAGTGATGAATGCAAGAGATAAGGCATTGTCTTTTTGGGTGCATTATATGTTTTTGTATGAAGGTTGGTAGACAATAGGTTTGACTCACCCGCTTGCAAGCTATTGTAGTCTTTAAGCTTGAGTGTCAAAAGAGTATTTTTTGTGTGATAGTTTTTTGGCTGTATGACCTAATTAAAATGTTCACGCTCATGATCGTCTAGGTTTTGTTAGTAGAGCAACATCTCTACATAGCATAACACACAGTCGCTTACAGACATACGCACACCGGGACGGAATGGCAGAGGATTTAAATTTTTACAATAAATACTTCAGCTAAACTGTAAGCTAATCGGTGAAGGAAAACATCGTGAGGAAACCGGCATGTCCTAGAACAAAAAACTCGAAGACATATGACATCCACCAACCTGCAATGGGCCCGCGTGGTGGATTACGGCCCACACCCTCTCACAGAGAGGAGGCCTGTACCCCAGCAGTGGGGACATTAAAAGGCTAATGATGAAACTGTAAGCTTACCGTTTTATTTTCAGATACAACAGATTAGTTTTACCGTTTGATTTCAGTCACGTATTCATCACACATTCACAACGCACCGTTAGGCACTTACTTTACATGATATACCTATGTAAAACACGCAGACCTCATGCAAATTGATTGAATGACCTGACAATGTTAGCTGAGTATGCAGAATAGGATATTGAGCCAGCAACTTCGTAGGTAATAGGTATTGTAGAACCCCAGGGCTCCAGTAATGCCTGCAGGGCTCTAGGGGTGCTCTATAACTTGGGGAGCTATTTCACTCGCTGGCTACGCGAGAGTGTGGTGTGTAAGAGTGACGGGCTTACATGTGGAGTGTGAGGAAAGAAAGAGAGATAACGCTGAGGATTTTTATATTTAACTAAGTTAAGTGATACATCTGCACGGGAACTCTTTTCTAAGCTTTTCGCAAAGCGATTCGAATGCCATACCATCCTGGTACGTATACCTAAAGAAGTGTTGGGCTGCGCCCTGGAGCCACACCTAAAATGAGAGCATAATCACTCTTTCGCCGCCCGTTTGTAATGGCCATAGACAAGAATTCGTCGATTAATTCAATTCAAGGCACACTTAATATGTGTGGCCTGAGAAGAACAACATTTTTCACTCTCTTAAGTAAGTTACACTAATAATAAATAAAACCACTCAGCTTTGATTGTCCTCTGTACACTCCTTCTCGTATGTCATCACAGTATTGTACAGGGGCGTTCCTGTAGCTGTGGGGAGCTGTCTCTCTGGCTGCGAGAGTGTTGTGTACGCAAGTGTCCATGTTTATGGATTTAGTGTATGGAGGCATACACGGTGGGATAGCGTACTGTACTTTTATATTTTTTTCATGTCAAATATCATAAACTGCCAGCAAAAGCCCGGTTCTCACATGCCGTCTGTGGGCTGTATGTACATGCGCCACAGTATGTAGGCATCTTCGGGGTCGTGGGCGTTCAGAGTGGAGACTCTGTCCGCCCACTGAGTGATCACAGGAAAGACGGGGGCACAGTAATCACGTGGCTGCCGTGCACAGCGAGGCTCAGGGTAGACCCCATTTACTATCTCCCCAGGGTTGTGCCCTAACAGGTGTTTTACACGGGACCCATTATGTGCTGATGGTGATAACTGGGGTGGTTTTGGTGAGGTAAGAACCCCACACTCCTTGGTGTTTTTTCCCCAAAAGTCACGACACCTTTTGAAGATTTCGTAGGATAAAAAGTTATGTGGGTATACACTTTGTTTTATGAAATTCTTAGGTAGGTAAGTGGTCTCTTAGATTTGTTTTATAACTAACTAGGGGCAAAAAAATGCCAAGTACCTAAGGAAATGATTTCCGTAGGAAAATTAACAATAAAGGAGTCTACCCATGATAATGGTACGGTCACGGTACGGTCAAGGTACTGTCATGTTACGGTCATAGTACGGTCATGGTATGGTCAAGGTACTGTCATGGTACGGCCATGGTACGGTCATGGTACGGTCATGGTACGGGCAAGGTACGGTAATGGTGCGGTCATGGTGCGGTCATGGTGCGGTCATGGTACGGTCATGGTACGGTCAGGGCACGGTCATTGTACGGTCATGGTACGGTCAAGGTATGGTTGTGATACGGTCGTGGTACGGTCATGGTACGGTCAGGGTATGGTCATGCTGCGGTCATTGTACGGTCATGGTACGGTCAAGGTACGGTTATGGTACGATCATGGTAACCCTTTCGGTATGGGCAAACTCAACACAATTTTATTGTATCTTTGTGTACCTACTATTCTTTCCTTTACCTTTTGTTTCTTTCTATTGTGCTGTCTGTGTTGAATAAACGTTTTCTATTCTATTCTTTTTGTTCTATGGTATGACTATGGTACGGTCATGGTATGGTCATGGTACGGTCACGATATGGTACCGTGAAGTTGTCAGACTCCTTTATCCTACTGCACTTGTCAGGCACAAGTCATATGGCATTTCATGAAGCTGTGGATAGCTCTGGTACGTAACAATACAAAATTGCTTAATACTCGTGTATTAAGCAATTTTCTATGTATGATGCTGCAATGAAAAACAATTAATTTTCAAATAATATTTATTTCAAATCAAATTAACACTTTATTACACCGACCTTATACATTTTATTACATACAACACATTCATTGCTTACTTCAAGTCATTTATAAATACAACTTATTTATTTAAGTAAGTACTTATTACAATAATAACGACCGTACATACAATACTAATATGGTTTATAACAATTATTATTAACTTAGAAGAATTAATTGTCCTTTTATTTCAACTTGGTAATTTAAACTTTTTTTTTAACTCTGCTAGGCTCGTGCTTGACCACTATCTCACCTGATGGTGAGCAATGATGTGGTCGACGATGGAGCACGGTTGCCCAGAAGTAACCTATTCACTCTTGACCAAAAACCCCCAGGTAGTAGCTATCAGGAAACACAGACTCCGGCAGGGAATTCCGCTCCTTAGGTGTATGAAGCTAAGAACCCCGCTTAACTTTTCAAGATTTTCCGTAGATAGGCTCAACTTCTGAATCGAAATTAATTAATTTCCTACAACCAATCGCGTCACTTGACTTTCGTTTAATTTGTACCATATTGATTAAATTTCTTTCCAGAGTCAATCTGTCTAGCCTATTCCAAACTATCTTGGGGTCGGCTTCGAGTCTAACCGGATGCAGCTGAATGTCAGTATTTTGCATGAAGCGACTGCCTATCTGACCTCCACAATCCAGTTACTGGGTATTACGATACCCCTTGACTGGTTGTCAGACTTTCGGGCTTCTGACGACCCGTAACGACTGTCAAAGATCCACGATTGACAGCCGCGACCAACGGCTTTTTTATATATTTTTTTTATTGTTGATAGTTACGCGTTTGACCGTGTAAGCGATGATGTAGTCGAAGATGGAGCACGCTTGCCTAGAAGTAACCTATTCACTCTTGACTTAAAGAATCCCAGGCTTAACGTGCTTTCCGAGACACGCAGGAGATTCGGTATGTAAAGATGGTCAACCATCCATGGACCAACTCAGGCAAACGTAGGTTAACCTGATGGATCGATCCGTTCGGTTGTTATTACTTTAGCCACGAGTTCCTCTATCTGGTCTAGTATCTAATAGGAAGAAAGTTAAAGAAACATAGGTTTTTAACTGAACTTATATAACTTCTTCCACTTTCTTAAAATAATGGAAAAGACGTTTTCAAAAATGCTTTTATTCCTGGAACTTTACAGTGAACATTTATAGATTTTTTGTATTTCACAGTACATGGGAACCGTAAAGCATTATTTCTATTTTCCGTTTCAGAAAAATTAACCACTGACATTGGCTGAAAGAGCAATAACCCGAAACCAAAAGCAGTCATGTTTACTAAATCGCAACACACGTATTCAATAAAAAGTTATGTAGCATTGAGCCATATGTATGTCGAGTTGTCAATACTCCCCGGAGACCGGTGGTATCGAAAAAAGGGACACGCATGAAAATTCGATCTCTTTCATATGTTTGGTAGAAGCAGATACTAACAATAATAACGGGTGTAAAAAGACAGTTTCCGAAGCCGGAAGCCACTTACTCTACCCATTATATGGATAATTCTTTTTCACTAGACTATACTGGTTCTGGAGATATTGAAGGTCAAAGTCACAATTTTTTTTAAACTTTTATTTCGAAAATGAATTCAGTGTTATTACTAAATTTTTGAATGTTATTTCGAAATTATGCATTTGTAGTTACAAAAACGCAATGAATATCAAACGTATCCAATAAGTACCTACGTGGCTTAGAGCGAAGAGGCGGGGTTTAACTCCATTTGCCTGGATTCGCGTTACATTGCGTGCAATAAAAAATAGATTTTTTTCTTATCTTAAAATCAAAGTCGTTTCCCAGCAATAATTTTTGTGCAAAGTTACTTTGTTAGATGTGCAGTATGTGTAGTTGACGGCTATGTGATGTGTTTTTTACACCCTGTATATCATTACGCCAGTAATACCTAGACGGTACGGCAGAAGTGTACCTTTAGGATTCCCACACTTCGCCAGCTGCATATGCTGCTGTTGACCTCAATCAGCACAAATCCAGATTTCGGGTCATTACTGAGAATTTTCAGATAGAAAAACCCAATAACACTTTGCCCGACTCAGGAATATAACCCAGGACCTCAGGCTTAATAGTAGCGCTCGCGACAACATTAATATGTACTACGTATATACAGTATGGATTCGACATATGGGCAATAAATGAAATCACATGCTTGTTTAAGAGTTTACTGACGATGTGCAAAAAATGAACGAAATCGGTCCAGTAGTTTAAACAAAAAAAATAGTTTTAATTTTCAGTAAATTTGAACACTCTGTAGAATTGCAGCACTAGGTCAATGATCTAACATACTTTGTTCCTTAAATCCTTGAACTTTGAAATGCGACGCACCGCGCCGCGCCACGCCGCGCCGGTGCCGTCTCGTCTGCATTTGAGCTGTTGCCATTCTGTACTCTAGGTAAGTAGGTATTGTACCCACGTTCTCTAAACAGAGTGTTTGACTTTTACTGAATTTATTTGATATTTATTTTGTTTGAAAATTTAAGTTTCTTAATTTTTTGAATTTTAATTTAATAATAAATTTTGTTATACTTCTGTGGACGAGTATAACTCGTGATTTCATTTATTGACCATATGTCGAATCCATACTGTATAATAACTAGTACTACACCCGCGACTTTCTCCCACAAATAATGTAGATGTAGCTTTTTAAAAGCGAAAAAATTTTAGAATTGGATCATTAGTTTCAGAAATTACCCCCTACATAAAAACTTACAAACTTTTATATCTTTATAATATTAGTTTATGAATGAATGAAAATTAAACAAATAAAACCGTAGAACTTCTAATATAAATCTTGGTTTGTTTGAGCGAAACTGATCGTTTGCTTCCAAACAAGATAATATCTAGATAAGTGGAGAAATGTAAATGTGTAAATGTTACAGGACCACACAAGACAACTTTTAGTGGCAATATAGTTGCGCGTCTGCACAGTATATATAAGATCACTAGTAAATTAATTTGATACATAAATTCTATGTGGCAATGTATACAGGCTTACGGTATACCAATAAAGATAAATTAGATAACGATAAATTTATTGGCT
This sequence comes from Polia nebulosa, assembly GCA_951329385.1. Classification (NCBI taxonomy): domain Eukaryota; kingdom Metazoa; phylum Arthropoda; class Insecta; order Lepidoptera; family Noctuidae; genus Polia; species Polia nebulosa. The sequence continues at coordinate 30,984,609 of OX589598.1, forward strand.
TTCTGCTAAATGATAAAAATGTGTACAAGTACAGTGACTCCCTGACTCTTGTGCTAGGTAGAATACCTGTGTTACATAAATCAGTAGGTGAATTTATTTAATACATTGGATTAAATACAAAATTTATTTAATAAACTAAATTACAATATTGGACCACCAATGGGATTACAATACACTTTTCTAAATTATTGATCGGGCATTTGTAAAACTATTAAGAGAGTTATTGGGATCATCCAGTAGATGACCTATTAGAGCTATCGATCCGTCCGACTACCGTCGATTATTTACAATCTGACAATAAGTCAAGCTATCTGTAGATCAATTCAGTAGTATGTCTGAAACGTTGCGTAAGGGCATCGCAACGTAATCGACTACCAAGTGGTGTCTAGACGCAAAACTGAATTGATGCAGAAATTGATAAATAATTTGACACAACATTACTATGATGACAATTCAACAACACTGATGAATCGATCAGATATCAGTGCATAACATGTGTATGTTATGCACTCTGATGGTTGGGTATCAAAACAGTTACTCTTGTATTTTTAATGTGAAAGAGTATTTTTAATCAAAATTATGTACTCCAATTTAACGGAAGTTCTTGATGATTGGAAGTAAATGATATCTTTGACCAAAAACGCACAGACAGTTCATCAAAAGTTAAATGCCTTTTTAACTAATTGCACAGTTATTTTATTATTTTGTTATCTGTTGCTGTTGCAGTTCGTGTTGCACAACTGTGGCCCGACTGCATCGCATATTATCCAAAAATTGTCGAATACACTTTGGTAAAATGAATAAACACATTTCTTTATTTTGTAAAATGCCTGGCCTTTTGTATTGGCATGAGTATCTACAAGAACGTCTATTGCGAACGAAAATCAAATTCTGTAGTTAGGGTCTTTTGTTTATTAAAACCCTAAAATATCTTCTCGATTTTCAATTCCTCATCCATAACTCGGTTTTAATGCTGGCAGCTGATAAATCTATATTTTCCTCAGCTCTCCGTATTCTTATAATATTTATTTTGGCAAGAATGTAAATATTTTGCCGAAATAGACTTACGTACAGGTATTTTTGTGAGCTTTGCTGAGTGCTATATTATTTGACGTCTTCACGTGAAAATAAATTTAACGTCATCGTATTGATTCTTTTTAGAAAGGCCTCACACAACAAAGCAGCTCTCAGGATATTAGAGGGAAAGAGACCATCCTTTTTCATTATTGATAGGAACGCGTTGGACAACTATATCTGTTGTTAGTAAACGATGTTGTGGTCGACAATGGAGCATGCTTGCCTGGAAATAACCTACTTAGGGCTAGTTTTTGGATCCATCTAAAGTTAACTCAACCAATAGTAAAAAATAGAAACTAATTGTTAAACGGTAAAATGATTTGTTTAATTAATTGTTAGCTTGACCAATGGTCAAATAAATAGCTATATTAATAAAGGAAGAAGTAGTAAATATAAATTGACATTTAAGCGAAAAACAATAAGTTACTATTTTTTAACTATTGGTTGAGAAAACCACGGATCAAAAAACTCGCCCCTATTCAGTTTTGAGTTAAAAACCCCAAGTTATGGTTGTTTAGTAGATTCACAGCTGTCTCCAAAACTGTCAAATTAATTAGATTTTTGAACAACAATGATTGGATTGAGCGATCGGCACTTGCGCTGAGTGTTGTGGGTTCGATTGCCGCACAGAACAAATATTTGTATGGCCTACAGATAATTATATTGTTGTTCTGGGTCTGGTTGTCTAGTTTATGTGAGTTTACGTGTCTGTGACCGCACCCACGATGCAGGAGTAATTCCTAGTGTGGAGCAACGTATAACTATAAAAAAAAGATATAAAATGGCAAAACCACTATTAGTAGATATCAAAACCGGTGTAATAATTCTACCTGAATTCAGCATAATAAGTTCTTAATCAATCTGCCTAGCCTTTTCCCAACTATCTTGGGGTCGGCTTCGGGTCTAACCAGATGCAGCTGAATACCAGTATTGTACATGGAACGACTGCCTATCTGACCTGCACCACCCAGTTACTGGGTAATACGATATCCCTTGGTAAGACTGGTTGTCAGACTTTCGGTCTTCTGACGACCCGTAACGACTGTCAAAGATCCACGATTGACAGCCGGGGCCAACGGTTTAACGCGCTTTCCGAGTCACGGAGGAGTCTCGGTATGTAAAGATGGTCACCCATCCATGGACGAACCTCGCAAGCGTAGCTTAACCTGATGGATCGACCTGTGCGGTTGTTACGACTTTAGCCACGAGCTCATAATTAACTCTTAATATAACGACCAAATCAATTGAGTTAGCAAGTAATAAGGTGAGGTGTTTCAATATAACGTGATATTGGTAAATCTCACTAAATTGGAATTATGATTAGATTCAATTCGGATGGTGATATATATAATAATCAGGTGGATCACTCTACCAGTATATTGTAAGCTTATGTAACTGGAAGCTGGCTTAGCACAATATCTATATCATTATGTAGTGTACGTACCTACTGTGACATCTAAGTAGATTGCATGAAAAAACCGGTCGAATGCGCGTCGGACTTCGCAAATTTAGGGTTCCGTACCAATTAAGGGAATTAAAAAAAACTGATTTATCAATATATTGGTATTTGTTTGTAAAATTCAGGTAATAATAAATATTACCAAATTTCAAGTTCATCGGTCAATGGAAACTTAAAAAATTCTTCGCAATAAAATTTAGTGACTGACGACGGACAGACGGGCACGTAAGTAACAGCAATAGGGCTCCATTTGGACCCTTTGGGTACGGAACCCTGAAAACTAACCTTGACAGCGTCTACTGCCTGTCTAAGCTGGTCTGTAAAAAAGGGTGTTGCCAATTTGGAACAGGACTTAAATTAGAATGAAAAATGTTAATTTGTTCTATTGCAGTCAGAAGCCGTCGATGAAAATTTTTATATTTTATAATCCAAAAGAATGTCAGGTTTTACGGTTAAGTTTTTCTTTTCTTACACAGCAGAAACCTAAGACTAGACAACAATAAGACCCATAAGTACCCAGACTCAACAGTACCTACCTAATGATGTATTTTTTTTAATATTGTCACTTTTCATTTTATTTCATTTGTGTGGAATCTGTGTGGAATGACTGAATTTTTATTTTTTTTCTATTTCTTTCTATCTAGTCCAGTTTTCTTAAATGACGAATAAATTTGTTCTGCCTCTAGTTTGCGCATGGTCTAAAGAGTGTAACTTCTTGTTAGAGATTGTGTTTTCTGAAAGTTGGCTGTCTTGTTGTTTCAAATAAGCTTCTCCAAGCCAGTTCTAGATAAGCGCCAATGTCAACTTAATAATTTTGCCTAAGGGTGCGTTTTAAAGGTGAACCGATGACCAGCAGGTGTATTTGCTAACTCAGTTCACACTATGCAGTACATTGCTTGGTGGACATCTATTATAATAGGCACTACGTAGTACATTTTTGTTTTCCTATACGTCAAAGCAGTAATGTACTGCATAGTGCCTATCAAATTGATGTCAACTGAGTTAGCGAATCCACCTGCTGGTGAGGGTCGCAGGAAGCCGAAGGATGCGAGACTCACAGGACCGGTCGTTCTGGCAACACTTGGGGAGAGGCCCATGTCCAGCAGTGGACATCTTTCGGCTCAAATGATGATGTGACGTGCCTATCTACATTAGGAAAAAATACAACAGGTAAAATTTATATTCGTATTATTATTGTATTTTCCCTCTAATTAATTGTCTCGGCCGAGGGCTATGTCAAAAAGAAAGATATAATGTTATTATATCGTTTCTTTTCTTTATTACATCATTTGGTTCACAAAAAGATTTTCGGCGTTATCATTACCTAAATCCACATTCTGTATCTCATATATAATTTGATCACGACATTTGTAGGGTACCGTACCCGTAGGGTAACCAATGGGGCCCTATTGCTAAGCCTCCGCTGTCAGTCCGTCGGTCTGTCAGCGGGCTGTATCTAATGATCCGTAATAGTTAGACAGTTGAAATTTTCACAGAATATGTATTTTTGTTGCCGCTATAACAGCAAATAATAAAAATGAAAATTAATTAAATATTAAAGAAGGCTCCCCTACTAGAAACGTGTTTTTTTTGGCTTTTTTTGTTCGATCTTAATAATGGCGCGTATAATCTCGTACGGAACCCTTCATGCGCAAGTCCGACTCGCACTTGGCCGGATTTTTGTGTCTTTTTCTTGATTCCAACTTGATAATTCTCTTCTTTGCCATGTGTTACTCTGGTATTATTTTTAGCAATTTATTAGATAGCAGACCGTATGCCCGATGGGATTTCCCATATCGTCACAAATGTCGTACTTCCGTTGAAACTTTCCTTCTTTAGTGGTCACCTGTATATATGGAACTTTTGTAAAAAAAACACCCAGCTGTTTAGGCTGTCATTTGACTATTTGGGAATAAATTAATTAAGATTTTTAATAAGGGAGTACTTTTTTTAAATACTCATAAATAGTTGGTCTCGTGGTGGTAAGCGCGACTGGTGAGTGTGAGGAGCTGTGTTCGATTCCCGGGTCAGGCAAAAAGTGGTATTGGGTTTTTTTCACTAGTAATTACCCTGAAGCAGCCCGGAGCTTGGACGTTGGTGGTATGATAGCTCCGTGCCTCGGTCCTGCATCTGAACTCTCCCCGTTCGAGTGGGATTGCCGTCGAATCGGACTATGAGAGAAATGGAACAGAGGGTGCACCTGTCATTGCGCACACTCTTGCGCACTAACATATCTCCCACGTGGTTGGCTAATATCTGTTAAGAATGGCCACCATGATCGAAATTCCGGTCTGGAGGATTATTATTATATAGGCTGTAAGGAACAAGATACCGCAAACTTCGCGAAAAGGATACACTTAATGCCACAAACAAAATTATGATAGTCATTAATCTCGGTAATGATCGGTTTCAGAAATTGTGATTTTTGAGCGCGCAATGTATTGTAAATAATGCGATCTCAACGCTCCGCACTAGCCGAGCGAGCGCGCCGCGCCGTCCGTTGGTATGTAGGTATTAGGCCGGCGACATGAATGAACTCTAGCAAAACAGCTCTACATATTTTATTTACATTGCTGTTTTTAGTGTAATTAGCGATTTAATTACTTTTTATTTAAAACTCTCATTGGGTTGGATAGAAAAATCGATTTTGAACAGTCTAAAGTAAAAAAAAATGCAGAAAAAAAAAATTAAAATTGAGGAAAACGCCGACGAAAAATCCAACGCTAGTGGGTCCAGAATTATGTACTGAATCACTGGAACACGTATATACGTTTATGTGCCTAACACGTTGTATATATAGCTAACTTATTAAGCACTAAAAGAAAACTTAAACATTCGCAAATTCAAGTTGCCAACTTGCAACAAAACAGACAAAATTAAAGAGAGGACTTTTGAAAGTTTGCACTATACAGTTTTCTACCCAAGTTGAACTAAGAGGACAAACCTGACCGAGTTTCAAGGAAAACTTTTAATGTAGCTTGTTTTAGCTCATTATTTACTACAAACAGAGTTTTTAACGGACTTTTAAAACTTGTAACATTCAATTTTTCTTTCGAGTCAAAAGAACTTTGCGCAATTTTTTTCATTTTTTAGAGCCGTACAAAATAATTTATCTGTATGAAAATGTTAGTGAAAAATTCAAGTACTAAATGTAGGTACCTATTACGTTATTTTTCTTTTATAAGATTGTTTCTGAAAATATACATGTAGAGTGGGATTGTATAATATTAGACATTATGTTTGTTTACATTTTTGTGCATAGAGGTATTATTCTGCAAATTCTTAACATGAAATTAGTAAAAAATAATTAAAAGTAACAAACTAACTTGTAAATACACTCAATATTTGCGCTTTTTATTCAATATATTAATTAATGGAAAACAAATATTCCGTGTAACCAACATGTTATTAAATAATTACTATTAATAAATTCTTGAATTTAAAACTTATGCTAAATATTACAACATTCACGCACGGAAGACGCAATTTAACAATAATTATGCCGAATTATTACATTTTTAAATAATAAAACATACAATAGTTGGTCCAGCCAACAAGGACGTTAAGAAGAATATCATTAGAAATAAAAAATGATTATCATTAAATTAGTACTAACAAGCGTTTTGCGACATTTAAAAAAGTTATTTGGTTTAAAATTCCTTAATTTAACACACATGTTTTTTTTTTACTATTTTTATCTACATTTTGTTCCTATTATTAAAATTATGTTTCTATTCAGAAAGCGCTCTAATACTCAGTTAATGTTCCCTTACTGAACTGTTAGTCCCATTTTATACTAAACCAGTCTAAATACAGACGAGCGAAAAAGAACAGTGACAACTATACACAATAATTTATTATAGGAATTATTCACATTATACACATAATTCACGATGCATTTATAAACGTCTGTACCTACACATCACTTTAAAAAATCTCGTTTAAATTGACATTAAATTTTTCTGAGCGGTATTTTTAATCTTTAGATTTGGAATGAAGGTCTTGAGTTCCAATTTTAAAGTTTCCATTATAGCGGCTGCTCGTCAGTTATTTTCCATTATAAGACTATGTTTGAGTCGTGGTTTTGTTCAAGTTGTTCAGTTCATTTATGTGTTATTTGGTACTGTACATGGCTGAGCTCACGTGGCATGCTTGCCAGCGGCCTCGTAGCCTTCTATGAGCGTTTCTAGTATGAATTTGATTGTAATTTTGTAGATGTTTTCCACATTTGGTGTGTAACGGTCGCCCAACGTCGACTCCACTGCTGCTAGGAACGGCGCTTCGATTTTCTGTGAAAAAGAAAGATTTTGTTCATTTAAAATTAAATTAATTCTTTACATTTAACAAGACAAAAATATTGAATAACGACGCGACGGCATGGCACTTCCCACGCAAAAGAGAAAACCCACAAAAATACATGTCTAAAAATACATCAAAAGCGGTGCTATGAGCCAGAAAATTCCATTATCCAACAATGTCAACATTGGTAAAAAGTATTTATTTAACTAAGAGAACATTTAATTTTAAACCACGTCAATGTCGGCAGGCCATAAATAGTTTCATAGATATTTCAAACGCGGATAAGTCGCAGGGTTAGCGGATTTCATAATCGGAAATGAGGGACAAGGGTCACTTCCGGAGTTCCAGAAATAGACAGCCTTGTGGCAGTGGAGAAGAAAATACAGAAAACCCACGCGTAACAAGAAGGAAATTGCTATTAAAATAATGGAACAATCAGGCAATTTACTTCAGTTATTTTAGGCTACGCGTGGTTTAACAATGTTTACTGTAAAATTATATCATTACAAATTGTGCGGTTCCTGTCGGAGTCTGTGTTTCTTGATAGTTACAACCTGCAGGCGTAGCATGACCAATTCTATCTCTATTCTACTAAGAATAGACAAAGTTCCTTTTATCTAACTCGACATTTTTTTCTGCCCGAGCATCATGTTTTACATTATAGACTTTTGTCGACTAAAGAATAGAAACATTTCTTCTCTTCAGTTTTAGTGAGGGATGAATGAAAAGCAATTGCATGTAGCTGAGATGAGAATGCTAAGAGCGATGTGTGGTGTTACGCGCATGGATAGAATTAGGAATGAGTATATAAGAGGAAGTCTGAAAGTGGCACCGCTGACTGAAAAATTGTGTGGAAATCGGTTGTCGTGGTATGGGCATGTGATGCGGAGGAATGAAGAAAATGTCGTGAGGAAAGTCCTGTGTATGGATGTGGATGGCTATAAGAGTAGGGGAAGGCCAAAGAAAAGATGGTTGGACTGTGTGAAAGAGGATATGGGTAAAAAGGGGGTGACTACAGAGATGACGACTAATAGAGGAGTATGGAAGAAAAAGACATGTTGCGCCGACCCCAAATAAATTGGGATAAGGGCAGGAGAATGATGATGACTGTGTTTCCGTTTCATGTCCTAATTAATGCAGAATAATGGGTAAAATGCACAAAATTTCAGTATTTTAAGGAAATTTATACTTGACCACGTGAGTTTCGGTTTCGGTTTCGGTTTCGGCCGAAACTGAAGCCACGGCCGAATATTCGGTTTCGGTTTCGGCCGGAAAACCAGTTTTGGTCGGACTGTAGTTTTAACATCGCTTGCTTAGAACGGCAGAAATCTTTCTACAATTTGTCATTTTGTCTATTCTCTCGTCGACAAAACCCGTTTCTATGGTGGTCATGCTACGCGTGCTGGGAGTTTTAAGGTCAAGAGTGAATATGTTAATTCTAGGCAAGCGTTTTACATCGTCGACCACATCACCGCTTACTGTCAGGGTATAGTCAAACGCAAGACTAACATCAGAAATCTGATGAGGTGGGTGCTATTCATTTGTATAAGTTCAATCACGGGTTTAATGCCACCAACTGCATGAGACTGCCTTAAAAGTAAATTATTTGGAACTTTTTAGTTGCTTTTCCTACATTTTAGTGACTCGTATTTTTGAATCTTTTCCTGAAGCTCTTTATTTTAATATCCCACATGACTGTGTGACAAAAAAAAAACGGCCAATTGCGAGTCGGACTCGCGTACGAAGGGTTCCGTACCATTATCAATAAAAACGGCAAAAAAAATCACGTTTGTTGTATGGGAGCCCCCTTAAATATTTATTTTGTTCTGTTTTTTAGTGTTAATGTTGTTATAGCGGCAACAGAAATACATCATCTTTTAAAATTTAAACTGTCTATCACGGTTCATGAGATACAGCCTGGTGACAGACGGACAGACGGACGAACAGCGGAGTCTTAGTAATTTTACCCTTTGGGTACGGAACCTTAAAAAAGACGGCGGTCGAAATTTTGTATTTTTTTTTTCAACTTCATATAGCCTATCTACACACTTCGGCAGTCAAGACAAATCAATGATACCCGATTTGTTAAACTCTATTGAGCGGTTTTGGCTGTAGGGCGTACCAAAAAAACAGACATACATACTCTTGAAAAACATTACTCTCCTTCTATTGCTGTCGGGTAAAAAGACAAACAATGGATGATATACCCAATAACATTCATTGTTTGTGCTTTTGTTAGAAAGCTTACTTTGATTTTTGCAGCAAACAGCGTGGCGCTACAATAGTGACATTAATTTAACACACGGATAGGTGGCCCTATCCGTGTGTTACACCCATTAATAATATAAATTATGATAGGATAGAATAATTCGAAAATAAAAAATAAAAAATTTCAAACAAACTAAATAGAAATGCAAACTTTTTTACAAAAAAATAGTAGCGACTCACAAACGTGCAAAATAACTGTAATTTCGGAAGACGGTGTTTCTGGTTTTGTTTCTTCGTTTTTTGTAAGTTTTTTCGTAACAAAACTTTTTATTACTATTTAGTTTGTTTATTTTTTTTTTTAATTTTCGAATTATCTGAACCTATCTTTATTTTATATGATTAATGGGCACTAGCATGGCACTAGCCCTACCCGTGTGTTAAATTAATGTCACCATAGTATGTAAATCATATCTGGAACTCTAAGTACGAGTTTGACTTCCACAGTATGCATATTGAATGGAACTTCTATCCTCTCTTGTGTGTCGCCTAGTTTATGTACATATTTTACCGAAGGACGTACGAAGTAGTGTAATTTAAAGTTTTGGCAAGAAAACTTTAACCCACACTGTGTCTGTGGTTTGCATTTCATTGAGATTGGATGAAGGAGTGTTGTATGAAGTGACATGACTGTAGGTTCTTGAAGGGTCGACTAAGAGTTTGGAGACCCTTCAATATTCGAAAATATATATGGTTAAAAAGCGAAAATGTTTTACGGCTGGCAAAATTGTTGAAATCAGACTTGCTTGTAGGAAAGCTTTTTGTTAAAACAAACTTAAGATTATTTCAGGTGCTCGTTAAACACACTTTAGTTTTTAGTCAGGTAAATTTCTGGTCGTATTCGAAATATGGGATTTCTACAGTATTTACATCTTTAAAAAATACTTAACTAAGTAATCATAATTAACACAAAAACTCCTAAATTAAAGATTTCAAAATTTGGCGTCAGAAAATCCCTCGTATCTTAAAAGGGCACTGCCACGTTGTATGGCAATGCTTAAGGCCCTACTCACGGTCCAGTGGCGCCCTCATTGAATAAAAAATCGTAGCATAGCACAGAAAATAAATATTAAAAAATCCAACTTAACGTTTGTTACAAAGAGGATAAAGAATTTTACGTTGTTAAAACAGGTCTCAAAATGTTTCGTATCCAAAGTAGTAGGCAAAATAAACAAAAACGGCCGTTTCTGACACTGTGCTATGCTACGATTTTTTATTCAATGAGGGCGCCACTGGACCGTGAGTAGGGCCTTAACCTCTGGCCGAGATAAAACCCAGTCCTTGGGTCACAGGAAGTATCAACCAAGGCGTTTAGATAATTCTTTAAATCTCTGTTGCTTTCTGTAAGTATCCTTTATGCAGGATATCGCTATCAGCGATAAGGCCACCATTGTACCTACCCATAAAGTTATCAATTTGTTTAAGAGCTGTGTTACAATTTTGGTGTACAATCCGAACGCGGCAATAGGGATGTTTCCTGAGTATAATGATTATAATTCTATATAGTCCGTAAGTTAAATTAACAAAAAATATTGGACTTGTAATTGTTGCTTTACCAAATCAATAAAAAAATATAAAGATAAAACACATCAGGAGTTCAGGAGGGCCTATTACGTAACTAAACAGTACAAAATGTATTGAAGTGTGACGAAATGCGAAAATTTGGATGAATGGATCGATGTTTTTTACTCAATCACGGCAGAATAGCTAAACGGATCTGTGGGGAAGTAGAGAAAAGTAACCAAATATTGAATATCATTTTGATTTTGTGATATAAAAACTTTTTTACAAAAAAAACAACCGTCTTCCAAAAAAAAAATACACTAAAAATTTATAAATAACTTTAATTTCGGAAGTCGGTGTTAGTATTTTTACTTATTCGTTATTTGACACCGACTTCCGAAATTAAAGTTATTTATAAATTTTTAGTGTATTTTTTTTTTTGGAAGTCGGTTGTTTTTTTTGTAAAAAAGTTTTTTATTTTTCACTTTTTAGTTGTTATACCCCAGAACTAAAAACCCCAATATAATGGAACGTGGAATTTAAACATTTGGAGAACACCAAAACGTCATCGAGGTACACGTATTTTCCGTTTTTGTTCAGTTCCTCAAAAAACGCTGAAGCAATTTCGATAAAATTTATATGGGACCACCTCGGGAGTATATTCTTTCAGATGAAAAAAGAATTTTGAAAATTGGTTCACAACTGACGGAGAAATCGGGTAACATACATCCAAAAAAACATACAGACGAATTGAGAACCTCCTCTTTTTGGAAGTCGGTTAAAAAGCAATAGTTAACTTTATAAATCAAATCTTACATTTGTTATTATTATCCGTCATACATTTGCGGTTAACTTAGTAAACAGTTTGGTTACATTTAAATGAATTTAAAGTATAAAATTTTCTCAAAAACATTATAAAAAAACAGGTATCCAATTATGGAATAATGGAACACAACAAAACTATACATAGGAATTTTGGTAACATCTTCGTTTCGTAAGACCGTTTCGTTGCCCACGAAACCCAAGATACATGACCACGAAAACCAAGACCCACCAACATAAGGCAATTGATCCATGTTTCTCCTCGAGTATCTTAAAAACAGCCTTAAAAAGTTTTCGCACAGAGAAAACAGAATCCTCTCTCACTGTGAACTCACCCTTCACTTGATTTATAAGTTGAAACCAGCACGCAAGTATTATAAAGATACTATTCCATATTTGGTTACTTTCTTCTACTTATACCACGCGAGCCAAGCCGCTGGCAGAAGCTTGTCAATACATATATAATTCTGAGCAAAGATCTGATGCATTAGCTAGGTACCTTATACATACAACAAGCACAAATTGTTCGTTTACGAAGTAATCCTATATAAAATTTCCATCCCATTTAATTTTGTCAACTTCTTTTCTTCTTCTTCAGTATCGCGACCATATACGACACGGCTCCAAGTTTTGCGGTCTTCTGCAATGTGGACCGTTTGGCATATGCTGCCTCCAACAGCCTTCTTTAACCTGTTGACCATCTTTCCGAGCTCGACCTTGAGCACGTTTTCCTTCCACCTTGCCTTTATGAGCCTTTCCAGACTATGCCTAGATGAGCGCACAATATGTCCGAAAAAGCTGAGGGCACAAGGTGATTTTGAGTTCCTTCAGTATAGACTTATTCGTTCTCATGGCGGTCCATGGTATTCGAAGGAGTCTCCGCCAACACCACATCTCGAAAGCATCGATCTTTCTACTTTCGCGACTTTTAATGCACCAAGTTTCTGCGCCATATAAACAGATCGTAAAGATCGAAGTTTTGCCAAACAGTTTTCAAATTCGAAACAAAAATCTAATCCCGTAAAAACTAAAACAACAAATTGAGAGAAAAAACCAATCAATTCAAAAACTATTCACAACACGACAGCCCGTGAATCAACCCGTTTGACAGCTGAATATAAATTCAATCAACTCTCAAATTACTTTGCAGTTCACTTCAAAATGTTCAATTTATGGGATATCCGAATTTGATGAATGGTTCATCCCTGGAGTAAATAATTCATCGGGAGATTATAATGTGGTGGAAAAGTAAGGGAAATTTGCCGATTTGTGGAGTGAAGCTCATTATAAATGAATGAGCCGCTTGTGGTGAAGACAACAACTAAATTGGAGTTGAAATTATTGATTAGACTTCCGTGTTATGAAGATTGATTTTGCTTTTGTAATGAGCTAGCGGACATCACGAGGTTTCACCCGCGTAGTTCGCGTTCCCGTGAGAGTACGGGGATAAAACATAGCCTATGTTACTTGCTGATAATGTAGCTATCCCTTGCTGAAAGAATTTTTCAAATAGGTCCAGTTTTTAAGTTTATTCGTTACATTCAAAAACACAAGTCTTTCCTCTTTACAATATTAGTTTAGATAGATAAAGTTGTCAAAGGAGGAGGAGGGAGGGGTTGTCAGCCCTAAACTCTTATCCCACGGGCAGAAGATTTAGTTGTAAAGTAATGAGTAGGTAAACAAGATTAAACGCCCGATTGAAGAATGTAACAAGTACTAGCGTCTGCTAGCGGCTTTGCCCGCATAGAAATAGTAATATTGCCACTATATTGAGTAGTCCACTTGCAAACTCCGCTAAGTTAAAAAAAAAAAGAAAATCAGATAGTGCGGCCATTTTATTTGTTGTTTAAAATGCTTTCATAAGCAACTATCGATCTCGATCAAAACTCCGTATGTTACGCATAAATTTAGGTTAAATATTCAGTACTCCTGCAAAACTTGCTATATTGATTGATAATTAATTAATTAATTGATATTAACTTTCAAACAACTCTAAGTTACAGTTCACTTTCAAAACTCGCCATATTACGCAGTGACTCGTGCAAACGCCGCCATCTTGACTATCATTGTCAGTTCGCAAAAATACTATTGTATTGGGAATGCTCGCTTATTGGTTAAAAACCAAGGCTCCAAGTAATATAAAAAGAATTACAAATAATATTTCCAGTTGTAGGGCATTCATTTTTGCCTCCTGACCGTATTTTTGGAAATATTGAAATGGCTACACGGCCTATAGAAGTCATTGCAGAACCACAGACCTATTTTGATATTTTTCAAAAATACGGTACGGTGCTGAGACTTGGCAAAGATTTCAATTTTTATGATTGGAAATCAAACACCAAAGACGTACTGAAATTGCCTGGATCTTGGCATTTCCAATTTAATGCCTCCAAGAGGTTTTTTTTGAGAAAAGACAGGAATGGCAAAATCGCCGTTAAAGGGGAACCGCATTATGTGTCGGAGGTGGTGAATTACGGCAATGTTTGTAAAAGAGGTAAATCATTTGAACACATTCAACCTGCTTTGATCAATATAGGCGTTCCTGTAAAACCAGCAAAATTAAATGATGTGAAAAACCTCCTGATTAAACATTTTGGACAGGATTGGGCTTAGGTCGATAGTCTAAAATATTATAGATTTCTTCAAGAAAACCAAACTGAAGCTGCTTTAGACGAAGATACCGATACTGAGGAAACTTTAATGGATGAAGAAACAGAAATAAGAGTATAATATTATTGTAAGACGATTATTTAGGTTTAGGATTTAATTTTGATACTGTTTCAAAACTCTTCATGTTAATTTCATACTATTGCAAAACTGTTTATGTTAAAAATACTTTTGCAAAAGTGGTTATGTTCAATTTTTAAATACTAATAAAAAGATAACTATGGTATTGGGATTTCATTTACTATAAGAAATTAATTCTCTGTGACAATAATTTTCAGTAATATGTTGTAATATGAATTTTCATAACTCCATTTTAACACTAAAGGTTTTAATCGATTTTCCAAAATTATTATTCTTTTAACATAGCGGACTTTGCAAGTGGATTATGGGATATCCGAATTTGATGAATGGTTCATCCCTGGAGTAAATAATTCATCGGGAGATTATAATGTGGTGGAAAAGTAGGGGAATTTGCCGATTTGTGGAGTGAAGCTCATTATAAATGAATGAGCCGCTTGTGGTGAAGACAACAACTAAATTGGAGTTGAAATTATTGATTAGACTTCCGTGTTATGAAGATTGATTTTGCTTTTGTAATGAGCTAGCGGACATCACGAGGTTTCACCCGCGTAGTTCGCGTTCCCGTGAGAGTACGGGGATAAAACATAGCCTATGTTACTTGCTGATAATGTAGCTATCCCTTGCTGAAAGAATTTTTCAAATAGGTCCAGTTTTTAAGTTTATTCGTTACATTCAAAAACACAAGTCTTTCCTCTTTACAATATTAGTTTAGATAGATAAAGTTGTCAAAGGAGGAGGAGGGAGGGGTTGTCAGCCCTAAACTCTTATCCCACGGGCAGAAGATTTAGTTGTAAAGTAATGAGTAGGTAAACAAGATTAAACGCCCGATTGAAGAATGTAACAAGTACTAGCGTCTGCTAGCGGCTTTGCCCGCATAGAAATAGTAATATTGCCACTATATTGAGTAGTCCACTTGCAAACTCCGCTAAGTTAAAAAAAAAAAGAAAATCAGATAGTGCGGCCATTTTATTTGTTGTTTAAAATGCTTTCATAAGCAACTATCGATCTCGATCAAAACTCCGTATGTTACGCATAAATTTAGGTTAAATATTCAGTACTCCTGCAAAACTTGCTATATTGATTGATAATTAATTAATTAATTGATATTAACTTTCAAACAACTCTAAGTTACAGTTCACTTTCAAAACTCGCCATATTACGCAGTGACTCGTGCAAACGCCGCCATCTTGACTATCATTGTCAGTTCGCAAAAATACTATTGTATTGGGAATGCTCGCTTATTGGTTAAAAACCAAGGCTCCAAGTAATATAAAAAGAATTACAAATAATATTTCCAGTTGTAGGGCATTCATTTTTGCCTCCTGACCGTATTTTTGGAAATATTGAAATGGCTACACGGCCTATAGAAGTCATTGCAGAACCACAGACCTATTTTGATATTTTTCAAAAATACGGTACGGTGCTGAGACTTGGCAAAGATTTCAATTTTTATGATTGGAAATCAAACACCAAAGACGTACTGAAATTGCCTGGATCTTGGCATTTCCAATTTAATGCCTCCAAGAGGTTTTTTTTGAGAAAAGACAGGAATGGCAAAATCGCCGTTAAAGGGGAACCGCATTATGTGTCGGAGGTGGTGAATTACGGCAATGTTTGTAAAAGAGGTAAATCATTTGAACACATTCAACCTGCTTTGATCAATATAGGCGTTCCTGTAAAACCAGCAAAATTAAATGATGTGAAAAACCTCCTGATTAAACATTTTGGACAGGATTGGGCTTAGGTCGATAGTCTAAAATATTATAGATTTCTTCAAGAAAACCAAACTGAAGCTGCTTTAGACGAAGATACCGATACTGAGGAAACTTTAATGGATGAAGAAACAGAAATAAGAGTATAATATTATTGTACGACGATTATTTAGGTTTAGGATTTAATTTTGATACTGTTTCAAAACTCTTCATGTTAATTTCATACTATTGCAAAACTGTTTATGTTAAAAATACTTTTGCAAAAGTGGTTATGTTCAATTTTTAAATACTAATAAAAAGATAACTATGGTATTGGGATTTCATTTACTATAAGAAATTAATTCTCTGTGACAATAATTTTCAGTAATATGTTGTAATATGAATTTTCATAACTCCATTTTAACACTAAAGGTTTTAATCGATTTTCCAAAATTATTATTCTTTTAACATAGCGGACTTTGCAAGTGGATTATGGGATATCCGAATTTGATGAATGGTTCATCCCTGGAGTAAATAATTCATCGGGAGATTATAATGTGGTGGAAAAGTAGGGGAATTTGCCGATTTGTGGAGTGAAGCTCATTATAAATGAATGAGCCGCTTGTGGTGAAGACAACAACTAAATTGGAGTTGAAATTATTGATTAGACTTCCGTGTTATGAAGATTGATTTTGCTTTTGTAATGAGCTAGCGGACATCACGAGGTTTCACCCGCGTAGTTCGCGTTCCCGTGAGAGTACGGGGATAAAACATAGCCTATGTTACTTGCTGATAATGTAGCTATCCCTTGCTGAAAGAATTTTTCAAATAGGTCCAGTTTTTAAGTTTATTAGTTACATTTAAAAACACAAGTCTTTCCTCTTTACAATATTAGTTTAGATAGATAAAGTTGTCAAAGGAGGAGGAGGGAGGGGTTGTCAGCCCTAAATTTTTATCCCACAGTCAGAAGATTATGTTGTAAAGTAATGAGTAGGTAAACAAGATTAAACGCCCAATTGAAGAATGTAATAAGTACTAGCGTCTGCTAGCGGCTTTGCCCGCACGGAAATAGTAATATTCTCACTACATATAGCCTATGTGCTGTTCCAGACTATAAACTATCTCTGTGCCAAATTTCATTCAGATCTGTTCAGAAGTTCTGGCGTTATTGAGTAACAAACATCCATCCATTTATACAAACATCCAATTGACAAGGTTAGTTTGAAGCGATGACAACGGAAAAAAAGTCAATAAAAAATTCAATTAAAATTTGTAACTTTGGCAAGCATGGAATCAATTAAGCAGGCCGTTGCAAATATAATTTGGCGAAATGGAGGATTATCGATCCCTCAAATACCCAGTGCCAGTGCGGTTCCCCTGTTTTTTTTTTTTTTTGTGGGGTGGGAAATCATCCAATGATCCAATGACATCTCCCGCTCGGGTGGACGAATCAGACTTTTACTGACTAAAACCCACCCCTGTTCCTTCCCTGCCCTGAGTGCCCAGGAGCGCGGTAACTCTGTTTCGAATTTATCCAAAACTCCTGGGCAGGCATCGGCCATGACGGGCCCTGTCATTATTGCTGACAACTCTTTGAGGCGGGCGTGGAACACTACGCGCCGTCGACTCTCGGGCCTGGCGCTAATCGGACGGTGAGCTACCCATTACTCGCCGTCCGCAGGCCCGAGTCTACAGTGGCCGGAGATCGTCTCGCGGCGCCGGCAACCCCAGGCGTCTCCTGCGGCGGCTGCTGCTGAGGGCGTGAGGGCACCTCTGTTGTTGAGTCTCCCTCACCCATGCCGTCTCCCTCTTCGCGAGAATAACTGCTTCGCAGAAGGAGGAGTCTGCTGCGCTCCGTAAAAAACCGACCAAGTGCGAGACGGACTCGCTCACGAAGGGTTCCGCACCATTATCTACAAAAATGGCAAAAAAATCATGTCTGTTGTATGGGAGCCCCCACAAATATTTATTTTATTCTGTTTTTTAGTATTTGTTGTTATAGCGGCCACAAAAGTACATTATCTGTGAAAATTTCAACTGTCTAACTATCACGCCCGGTGACAGACGGACAGACAGACAGACAGACGAATGGACAGCGGAGTCTTAGTAACAGGGTCCCATTTTACCCTTTGGGTACTGAACCCTAAAAATTAGGGCGATACAGTGTGTTGAAATTTCACGTCACGTCACGCTGTGCGACACTTTTTACCACCAAAGTGACGTAACGAGCCCCCACTCCTGAACTTTGATTTGGTTTGGTGAAGCAAAAAATACATGTCTAATATTTTTTGGTTATTTGTCTGATGGACTAATTAGATTTTTTTAGTAAACTACCCCATTTACTGGAGTTCCCCAGGTGGTTGTTTACCTGCACCTCGGATGACCTGAGCAACGCCTCCCCTGGAGCAACAAATGTGGCGACCAACTGGGCCCAAACAGTATGATTAAAATAAGGTATCAGCGAAACGAAAAGAACTGCCAGTATAATTATTAGAGGTAGAGTCGAGTTGGTGAATATGTCTTAAAATATAGGTGAAATTGTTGACAAAAAACTTCAGCAAAAGTGCCTTTTTTGGGTGGGAAATCATCAAATAACTTCTCGAGAGGAGGGCGGGCGTATCAGACTCTTACTGACTAAAACCCATGTTGCTTCAGTTGCCTGTGCCAGGGGTCGCGGTGATTCTTTAAACATTCCAGCGATTCTTTTTTTTTGGGTCTGGGAAATCATCTTATGACTTCTGCCGCTCTGGGTGAAGCGGGAGAGTGTGTCAGACTTTTACTGATCAAAACCCACCCCTGTTCCTTCCCTGCCCGTAGTTCCAGGGGCGCGATATCTCTGTTTCGAATTTATCAACGACCCCATTTCTTTTTGGTATTACTCTAGCGACCATTTTTATTTGTGGGGTAGGAAATCATCCAATGACTTCTTCCACTCTGGGTGGAGCGGGAGGCCGTGTCAGACTTGCTGACTAAATCCCACCCCTGTTCCTTCCCTGCCTGAGTGCCCAGGGGTGCGGTAACTTATTTTCAGAATTTATCCGCTACCCCTAGGCATGCAGGCACTGGCCACGTTGGGCCCCGTCAGTGGTGGCTGGCACTCATCTCTTTGAGGCGCGCTTGGAACACTACGTGCCGTCGACTCACGGGCCTGGTGCTGATTGGACGGCGAGCTAACTCCAGCGACCGTCTATGGAGGTCCTTAGTTGTTTTACTTCTCGTGACTATTTACTTACACTACCTACTTTACGGTGACCATCCTTGAGCTACATTCACATGGCTGCCCTAACCTCACCCTTCCAATGAAGATATAAAGGACAGCCGCTGACCGCGTTCGACAAACACCTGTCAAGGACATGGCACACTTACATGTACTTTGGTTAATATAATATTTAATACATTAGCAGTGACCGAGGTTATTTCCAAGTCTAACTATCTTGCCTATTTTGTTCCACAGTTGGGCAAAGGTCTCGGTTTGGTCAAGTTTGGTAATGGTTGGAAGTAAATTTCTTAGAGCTTTACTTTTTGAAAACCAATCTGGTTTGCAATGCTGTGTCCTCATATTCTAGCAATTCACGTCTTGTAAACGTGTTTGTCAAGTTCAAGCGGACTTAGTATCTTATTTTTACACTTAATCCTTTGAGGGTTGAGACAAAGTTTTGATTAATACTATGAATACCAAAGTAATATTCAAAAAGCATTTAAAGTAAATTCAATAGCAACTTAAGACTGAAGCTGAAAACACTTCATTTACAGAATTCCAATAAATCAAATCATTGCCGCTTTAATTTTAATTAGCTTTGTCCAGCATTTTTGCCGGCGTGAAATCGGAAAAGCAATTAGAACGTACGAGTATAATCGGGACAAAACGTACCCTATCTCCTATACCAGGGATAGTTCTAAAACTCATATCCGGGTCATAGCATATCCGTGTGCAAAGTTCCATCCAAATATGTTCAATTCTTGAGGATGAAATTCAAAAACATAGTGTAGAGACTTTCACATTTTACAAAAACATAGTGTAGAGACTTTCACATTTTACAACATTAATAGAATGGAGTATAACTGTTTTATGAAGATTTTTGGATCTGTTGTAATATAAAACTGAATTGATATAACGTGAATAACGTAAATTATTCTATAAATCACAAGCACAATAGGTGAAGGTTGAAGGGGGAATGTTTTATCTAAAACACTTAAAAATACGGTGAAAATGTTAATAATTACTGTCACGATAATATTAATAAATATAATACTAATGTAATAAAAACACTCTGAATGCGTGTCGTACTTCGTACATCTAGGGTTCCGTACCAAATGAGGGAATTTCAAAGAAAAAATCTGAACTTTCAATATATTAGATACTATATTGGTATTTGCTAGTAAAATATGGGGACAAATATCAAAAAGAACTTTGTGACCATAACTTCTTTTACATATAATAATACCTACCAATCAGCAAAAAAATTAAACCTAAACCATGAAATGGAAACCTAAAATTACAATGGTTCTAGTTATTTTAATAGCACTAGCACTTTAAATTGTATTATGAATCCAATTTTAGTAAATTGATCACCAAATTTTAATGAGCAAATTATTGTGCTATTTCTACCTAAATACACCGTTTGATTGCCATAAATGTTGCTATACCTACTACCAAATATGGTACCTACTGGTCAATCATGTCAATCTACTCCACAATATGTGGGTTTGCTAGGAATAGGCGAATTTGTTTGGATGGTAACCAGCTGAATTGTCCAATTCATCTTTGACACAATATCATTTCATCATCCGCGTCCACTGCTGGACATAGGCCTCCCACAAGTGTCGCCACAACGACCGGTCCTATGAGTCTCGCATCCATCGAATTCTCGCAGCCCTCACCAGGTCATTGGTCCACCTTGTGGGAGGTACGAGGTCGCCATTTCAGAGCTTTTTGGCTGCATCGACCATTTGTTCTGCGAGCAATATGCCCTCTACCTACTGCCTCTTAAGTTTGGCGATTCTTCGGGCTTTTTTTTTTTTTGGCGCGGTAGGAAATCATCCAATGACATCTCCCGCTCTAGGTGGAGCGGGAGGGTGTGTCAGACTCTTACTGACTAAAACCCACCCCTGCTCCTTTACTGCCTGAGTGCCCAGGTGTGCGGTAACTCTGTTAAGAATTTATCCGCTACCCTTAGGCGTGCAGGCACCGGCCACGGTGGGCCCCGTCAGTGGTGATTGAGGCGCGTGTGGAACACTACGCGCCGTCAACTCACGGGCCTGGTGCTGATCGGACGGCGAGCTACGCACTGCTCGCCGTCCGCAGGCCCGGGTTTACGGTGGCCAGAGATCGACTCTCAGTGGTTCTCGTGCGGCGGTAGCGGCCGCGGGTGTGAGGGCCACTCCGTTGAGCTTCCCTCACCCTTACCGCCTCATTCTTCGATCTATGTCGATAACCTTGGTAATAATATTTACCACAGTCAAACCCAATTTTTAAAGTTCTAACTAAAATGAAACGGATACCCACCCAAAAATATTCGACTTTAAATCCAGGTATTCTTCTATGGCTGGCCCCAACTTGGTGTATGTATCCAAAGAAGTTGTCCAGGTCGTCTAGACCCTTGATGCCTTCGTCCAGGGTGTTCATCACATTGTTGGCGTGCTCGGCTAGTTCCATGGAGTTGATTTGTTCCTCCTTCGTTCGGCATTGACGGAATTTCTCGAACATATTTAGCAGATCTTGGTTTTCTTCGAATAATCTGGGGAAGAGAAAAGGAAACTGTGAGTAACAAAACATCATGTTTTTTCCGAGTTACCGCGGCCTTTGGTACAGGCAACTGAAGGAACAAGGGTGAGTTTTAGTCAGTAAAAGTCTGACACGCCCTCCCCCTCCACCCAGAGCGGGAGAAGTCATTGGATGATTTACCATCGTAAAAAAAAAAATGGTCTGGATGATGGTGTACGTGAGATTCTATGTTTTTAAACGCACCCACGATCCTGGAGAAATTCCTAGTAAGGGGGCTTTTTTTTATATAAAAAAACATTGTGATGTAAAATTGCTGTAGTTTTGTGTTTCAAGTGTCTTTTCAAATGGACGTTATGTGGAATAATTTATATAGAATGGCTCCTATGGGTAGAACATCAAATGTTGTATATAAAAAAAATTATAAGTAAAGAAAAGAAAGAAAGAAAGAAAATACGTTTATTTACGGTAAACATGACGCAAAAAACAGAGAAACACAAAAAAAAAGAAAAACTGGGGGAAAAAATGCGTCACATCCACGCAAAACGGCCATCGCTCAGCTTAAGTGCTATGACCCTATGCAAGACAAAGCCCCAGCGCTGGTTTTCAGCGACAGCCGGCGCCGACGTCATGACGTCGACCGGTGCAGAAAACAATGAGTAAAACTTCTAAATATTATACAGCGTTAAAAATATTAATATTTAAGTGGCAACATTCCGCTTCCTGCAACATGACGCACGCGCCGTCGGCTTTGATTTTAATCTGTGCCTCTCAGCTGTCAGTAAACTATCTTTGACAATGACAATGTTAGAATAGGTTATGTAATAAAAAAAAATGGCTCATGGCGGTGGTATGTTTCTGTTATATTTTATAAGTTTTTGTACAGAAATATAAAAACTGCTTGTCTATCCGTTCAAGTCTATTTTATTGGTATTTCATTCTCTATTAACACTACAAAAATAAAATATAGAATACTAGAATATAGATACTAGATTCTAAGTACAACACGTACAAAGTCACGGGGAAAAGCTAGTGAAGTAATAAACATTATCACCAAATTTCATAGGTCAATAGGAAGTTAAAAGATTCTTCGGATCAAAATTTTGTGACGGGCAGGCAGACAGACGGACGGTCAGATGGACACGTGAGTGACAGCAATAAAAACTGCATCTGTCCATGGAAATGAACAACTTTCTTTAAGGAAGCCATGCACACCTACTCATCCACGTACGTATACGTCCACCTTCTTATGTGGTCTGCTAAACACTTGTTCCTTCATTGAACTTGTTTAGAAAATCAGGAGAAAATACTATTCCCCATGATAACGATCCAACAGTACCTACCTACTTAATAGACAATTGTCCAAGAATCTAATAAGGGTATGATCAACAAAAGCCGCTGTGAAATTGGCTCCATCCTCTAGCTAGGTATCTACTTGTTTTTTAAAGGGTAGACTTGCTTTAAACGTAATCTGTTAAAAATAAAAATCGTACGTGCAATAACCTGGTCGTCCGTGTGCAGATTGCTTTAGGCTGGTTACACAAAAGGCAGCATTTTTTAACAAAGTTTAATTTGCGGTTTTTCTTTTTGGTCATGGCTCTAACAATTTTATTAGTGGCAACTGTACCTACTTGATAACTTATAATTCGTAGGGAATCGGTCAAGGGATGAAAGTAGATACTTATGACTGTTACCCAATTTCTGACGTATTTATTGCTTTACCAAAAGATAAAACGCATGAAAGTTCAGGAGTGGTGGCTTGTTACTGTTACGTCCCTTTTAATTAAAAAGAGGTAAATTTGTGACGTGACGCGACATTTCAACGCACTATATCGTCCACATTTTTTATTTACATGACAAATAAAATACGTATTTTTTTGTTAATTTAACCGTAGGACCAAATATAATTTTTTAGCCATCTACCCTGTCAAGAATTTGAAGTTGGGTTGAGTATTAGT
This sequence comes from Polia nebulosa, assembly GCA_951329385.1. Classification (NCBI taxonomy): domain Eukaryota; kingdom Metazoa; phylum Arthropoda; class Insecta; order Lepidoptera; family Noctuidae; genus Polia; species Polia nebulosa. The sequence goes on from OX589598.1 coordinate 31,008,153, forward strand.
CGAACTCTATCGTGAAAACCTGTCAAACATTGGCATTAGAGATGGTTTGACACGTTCTTAGAATTCTCTCCAAATACTCAATTCAGAAACAACACTTACCATATTTTTTTACTATGGCATCAAACCTTTTTTTTTAGGAAGGAGGGAAATCATCCAATGATTTCTCCCGCTCTGGGTAGAGCGGGTGCTTCCTTCAGTAGCCTGTGCTAAGAGCCGCGGTAACTCTCTTTCGAAGCGCTAACCTATTTTCTATAAATGAAATTAAAAGTCGCCTTTTGTTTGACATCGAGCCAGAACTGAGTATCAAAGCCGAACAATCATCGAGGTAATTAATTAAAAAGTTGGTGGAAAGTACCGCGGCGTTTCCGATCGGTAACGCGACAACTAGTTTTTAATAATATTAATTAATATTAATACTAAACCCAAAAAAAGTACCCCTTAGTTAAAACTTAATATTGGGTCCCCACCTATGAAATTGGCTTTTTTATTTATCACAAATAGTTTTTCACTTATTTAGATTCTCACTTATAATTCTTAATAATTTTTTTTTTTTCGCACGGGCTCACTGGTGAGGCGTAGAGCGATGACGGGTTACCACTCAGGTACTGCGGCGTTACCGATACAATAGGTTTTAATAATAATAATAATAAATAGTATTAATAATAATTATCGGAATAATTTTTAATATGATAATTTTTTCGCACGGCCTCACTGGTGGGACGTAGAGCGATGACGGGGTAAAACAATTAGGTAAATGAAATATTGACTTATAGAATGTGCTAATTGACCACTACTTATTATAATAAATGCGAAAGTTATAGATGGATGTATGGGTGTCTGTTACTCAATCACGCCGGAACGGCTGAATGGATCTAGATGAAATTTGGCAAAGAGATAGGTTATAGTCTAGAATATATAGCAAATCACTACATATTATAAAACAAAGTCCCCCGCCGTATCTGTGCGATAAACTAAAAAACTACTGAATGGATTTTCATGGGGTTTTCACCAGATCCACTGACTAATTCATGAGAAAAGTTCAAATGTATATTTTGTACCCGTGCGAAGATAGGGTTGCTAGTAGACTGCAATTTATAGTGGGGGAAGTAGTTCCACGCGAAGCCACTGGCGCTGAAGAAAATCATCGTCAGGAAACCGGCATGTCTTTAGAAACAAAAATTCGAAGACATGTGACATCCACCAACCCGCATTGGGCCCGCGTGGTGTATTATGGCCCACACCCTCTCACAGATAGGAGGCCTGTGCCCCAGCAGTGGGGACATTAAAAGGCTGATGATGATAAAGCCACTGACAGAAGCTAGTTTGTTAATAAATTGTGTGTGTAATAGAGCGTGAATGAAACTACGTTCACAAAACAAGCGACACATTTATTGCAAGATATTTCCAATAAAAGTGTCGTCAAAAGTTACGATATTGTCTTTGTCTTCATTCCGCCTCATCTGATTCGATCAAATGAGCTTCAAAGGCGCATTGAATCCCGTCACGAATATCCGAACAAGTTTCGCATTCCATTCATAAATTCTAATTGTATCTGTAAATCCAAACATGTTGACACATGCGTCAACAGTTGCCCAATATGTAGCCAGCCTAACCCGATTTGTTATACACTCTCGTCACGTCGCACCATCACGAGAGCGGGCCCCTCTAGGCCGAGGATACCCACCCAACCAAGCCGAGAAGGGGTAGCCAACCTCTACGTGTATATTCTATTACCCTACAATGTATAATCAAGTTATTTTCCCCGTGTATATTTTTTCAATCAAATAAGCCAGCGAAAATGAGTTTATTCTACCGAAGGTAGACATTTGCATAAATATCTTATTTGAAGATTTCGCCAGTTTTAGCTCTAAACTTCGATAATAGGGGTAAAAGATTATTTCTTTTGCAAAACAGAAAATGTCAATCTTTTCATTAAATTAAATTAGTCTTTTTCACTTTATAGTTTTACTGAGGTGATGATAAATAATGAAAGGTTGGCTCCTGAAATAAAATTAATAATAAACTGACACGGGCGGTGTATTGATTTCAACGAACTTTATTAAGCTCTTAAGATGTTTTAAGTTAAATTACTCTCGATAGCTTTGAGACATTTCCCAAAATAGATTGAATAAACTACATAAAGCTTAGACACTTTCTGATGACGCTTCAGAAGATTACTGTGAATTGGACGAAAGTTTAAACAATTTTCCAATTCTTGATTTACTTTAGTTTTCATCAAAAGGTTTTCATTTTCACGAAAATAACTCAAGAGCGTTGTACGAAATGCCTCACGCAGTTCTTATTCAATTTATTTTACGCGCCTTGAAATATTTTCCTAGCAACTTACTGTCGGAACGTGCTCGCGAGTATTATGATACTTAAAGCAGGCGTTTTCAAACTATTACACGATTTCTCAAGACATTTTTATTTAGGGTAATTGATACAAGTAGTTTTGAATTCAACATAATAGTCTAATAGAAACGCTGTTCACATTCTTATTTCATTTCTTATCATAAAGCTACACGCCTATGTTTGACTACTAGCCATCTTTAAATAATAAAAACTTTGATAATACGTCCTTCAAACCCTTTAAAAACAGGGACCTTTTAATCTTGTCTATAAAACTGAACTTTAACGTTAAAGTTTTAAAGATTAAAATGGCTTGAAAGGCTATTGCCGTAAGAATGGTTTAGTGGGCTATAAAAGTGTTTTATGGAGGGCTGGACAGAATGTGCCTAAGAACAGAGTAATATGAAGTTGTTCTAGTTACTTAAGGTTTATGTTGACATTATTATGAAGCATAAACCGTATCAATTACGTACGTGACCTTGTTCTGTTGCGTGTTTCAGTAACTTGTGCCGAGAGAGTGCGTGAGGTACAGTCTTGATGGCTAATATAAAAATATGTGGCATTTTACAAGCACTAAAAATACCACTTTTAGCAAATAACAACTTCTTAACATTCGTTGTTTATTATATTTATAAATTACTAGCTGACCCGGCAAACGTTTTCCTGCTATTAAAAAATGGAAGGTTGGAGGGTGAAAAATACTTTACCTTATACCTATCAAATATACTTACAAAAACACTGGCCAAGTGCGACTTGGACTCGTGCATGTTGGGGTCCGTAGCATCGTATAAGATTATACGCGTCTACTTTTTGCCATTATATGATCGAGTAAAAAAACCCAAAAAAAAGCACGTTTCTAGTAGGGGAGCCCCCTTTAATTTTTAACTTATGTTCTTTTTTATTATTTGTTGCTGCGCCAACAGAAATACACATTCTGGGAAAATTTTAATCGTGTAGTTTTTACGGATCATGAGATACAGCCCGCTGACAGACAGACGGATTGTTGGACGGACGGACAGCAGAGGCTTAGTAATAGGGTCCCGTTGGTTACCCATCGGTTACTGAACAATAAAAAAATCATTAAAATCGGTCGACCCGTTTCGGAGGAGTGCAACCACAAACACTGTGACACGAGATTTTTATATATTACTAGCTGACCCAGCAAACGTTGTTTTGCGATAAAATATGGGGGGTGGGGGAAGGAGGGTAAAAACATACTTTACGGCAAATACACAAAATAATTACATTAAATTCGGTCGAGCCGCTTCGGAGGTGTCCAGCCACAAATACCATGACACGAGATTTTTATATATTAGAAGCATATTATAAACTAGTGACCTACCCCGGCTTCGTACTGGTACAAATTACACACACAAACCTTCCTCGTTTATCACTCTTTCCATTAGTGTAAACAGTCAGTGGAAAAGCAGATAGAAGCGGCAAGTGACTTTTATTTTTAGTATGTAGAGATGGTGATAGTGATTGTGACGTGAAAACCTGTCAGTTTGGTGGTTCCTTAGTCAAAATAAGTTTATAGTTAAAAAAACTTTTTTTTGAACAAGCTTTTATACTTCATCATCAGACCCTTTTTTTTCTAGGTGTAAAATGCTGCCCAAGACGAATCAATCGAGCCCAAACTCGGTGGGGTTATGTTCTTTTATCACAGGGATGCAGCGGCCACCTTCCAGCTTCATCATCAGACCCTGAATATTATCT